>JARGCU010000005.1:3767500-5017500 GCA_029227775.1 Morpho helenor | reverse complement strand
GCGGTCCAAAGAGTAATTTATATATGAAACGGTTGAAAGAACCAAAAATCATATTTCAGTAACGAGCTAATTTGTAGTTGTTTTTAAAAATTTTTTTTTTCAAAATAACATGTAAATAATTAATACTTAATTAACATTAAACTTACCTTGTATGTATGTATACATTTATAGAATATGTTGGCCCTCGGCAGGAATCGAACCCGCGACCCACGGAGCTGAAGGCAGGGTCACTACCCACTGCACCAACGGGCCAGTCAAAATCATCGGGCCATTCTGATGCCCTTATCCCATTCAAAGTAGGGTCGTACATGTCAGTAAGAAATCAGTGTCTATTCTACTCAGCTGGATACCACACGGCATATACGACTTTTAAAAATTGTATCTTTGTAGTTCTTGTAATAATATTTTTGTAAGAGAAGTAGGTTCTTATGTAACTTGAAAGCTCGAAAACTCTGATATCTGAGCTTGAAAGGTTGTAATTTTCCTAAGAACTAAAAAAAGCATTCATTTTCACGTGTAAAACGCCATGCTTTTTTCGTTGCCTGTTTTTTGTTATTTTTGGGGTATACTTTCAGGTCACATTATTTCTTGCAGAGCAAAAGTTTTTTCTGTTTCTGTTTATAAATTTTACCTATATATTTGTTGTTGCTTAGATAGGAATATTAGCTTCAATTTTTATTTATTAAATAGAAACTTGTATTTTTAAATATTTTCTATATAAAAAATACAAATAAAACATCTCAAAATATTAAAAAAATAAAAGTACTCTAGCTCCTGGTGGTCAGGCCTGCAGACTGAGGAACCTCCTAACAATCCATGCCGTAAATCGATACTAATATATATAGCTAAAGAGTTTGTTTGTTTGAACGCGCTAATCCCAGGAACTACTAGACCGATTTGAAATTATTTTTGAGTGTAAGATAGTCCATTTATCAAGGAAGGCTATAGGCTATATAACATCACGCTAAGATGAATAGAATAGGCGCAGCAACAAAAAATATTGCGAAAACGGCAAAATTTTGTGCGCTAAGTAAACGGTGAAGGTTATTCAAAAATCTCTTATAATTAACTCAGCATAACTACTTCAATCAAAATTTCAATTCGGAAAAAAAATGTCACACATCGATTTCCACACAGGCAAGTTGCTGGCACAGCTAGTAAAGAATTGTTACAACATGTTTTAAATACAACCTCCTTCATAGAAGGATAAAACATTGTGGCCGTCATTATGTGTCATTGAGTTGTTGCGAAAGAGTAAATGAGTTGACTTTGGAAAATTGCTTTTTATTTATTGAATAAGTATAAATGAGAAATATCGTCGTTTGGTGTGGTGTTGTGCCGTGTGGTATCCGGCTGAATAGAATAGACCACCCTCATTTCTTACCGAGGTGTCGTAAAAGGTGACTAAGTAAGTCGACCCGCCGTGTGGTATCCGGCTGAGTAGAATAGACCACCCTCATTTCTTACCGAGGTGTCGTAAAAGGCGACTAAGGTAAGTAGACTCACCGTGTGGTATCCGGTTAAGTAGAATAAACCACTCTCTTTCATATCGAGGTGTCGTAAAATAGGACTAAGATAAGTTGACGTCAGGCAGGCGGCCGGTCGTAAAATACGTAGTCAAATCATGTGACAGCATGTTTATAACATCTTGTTGAGAAATATCGTCATTTGTTATAGAATATTTTGAATTTGAATATATTCATGCACTTTAGGGAAACAAAATCTTATCGTATAACTAGTAAATTATGCGAGCACTATCTGTAGAATGCGGTGTGAGAGTAAAACCATGATAAATAATGCAAGTAGTAGAACCGCATTAGCCTTTCAGATCGTCTAGCTCTTATCGGACAACCCTCGGGTACAATGTTCTTAGTGTTTTAATGTAATTGCTGATTCAAATGAAAAAGAGAAAAACAAGTAAAGAAGAGAAAAACAAATATTTGAAAAAAACTTCAGATTTATAGAAGCAGGCGTTCCTTTACGGAACTCCATAGTACAGAAGTTACAATAAAATACTTAAATTTAAAATTTATTATTTTTTAAATATAAAAATAAAAATTTATTATTTTTATTAGAATACTTCGCTGTAATTCGCGTTTTTGCTAAGAGAATATATGCAATGCTAAGTGTATGAAGCAGGCAACAATCACATACCACATACATGCAGGACAAGCCGCCACACGTATGACAAGACGCCGCCAACACGAACACTTCATACCAGCACTACACACACTCACTACCACAACCTCTACGATCGTTTCGACCCGAAACCGAAGCATCATCAGGAGGACAGACTCCACGAACATAATCTTAATGTGCCTTTTATTGCGTAATGTAATAAAATTGCGTAATTTAATTTCTTAACGAGGTGTCGTAAAAGGCGACTAAGGTAAGTCGATCCGGCGTGTGGTATCCGGCTGAGTAAAATAGACAACCCTCTTTCTGTAGTAAAATACGACTGAGGTAAGTTGACGTCAGGCAGCCTTCAAATACTTAGCCAAATCATATAATGTTGTGCTGACCCCACTTAGAGTGGGATAAGGGCAGGAAGATGATGATTTTCTATACTTATACACTGCTATATTAAGATATAAAGCCTCCGACTTAGCATTTTAGAGCTTGAGATCATTATACATAACAATAGTTCCTTCATTAACGATATAAATGTTTCTAGTTAAAGATTGTTATACGAGTTTGAAGGCAAAATGAATGGTGGGGGTCGAACTAATTACTATATAACTATGCTTGCTTGGGTGACGAACCGCTTAGTGATTTAGTCATGGAGTCCATCTCTTAATGATGCTTTGGTTGCGGTGCGAAACGATTATAGAGTTTGTGATAGTGAATGTGTGTAGTTCTAATGTATTGTTCACAACAGAGGTGTGTAGTGCATGTGTTTTTGAGAACGCTACATGTATTATATGAAAACGAATAGTTCACTTTAATTTACTTTATCATGGGTTATAGTAAAGTAATCTTATTATTTTTGTATTTCTATTTCAGTAAATTTGAAGCAAAAAGTAACATTTAAGCAGTGTTTGATTTAAATATACATAAACATAACGATGTTTACAAGAAAAGTAATAACGATGGGTTCAAAGGGGGATTTGCTTCATCATGCAAAAAATCTTTCTCATCACGACGTTATATTCTACGAGATTAAACACTGAAAATATTTAATCTCGTAGGGGAAATATTTAAGTATTTTACTACCAGCTACATCGTGTTCGTTGAATAATTAAAGTGCTTTTTGCCGTGCAAGGAACATGCACTCTTTTTTGAAATTACGTACGTACAAAGATATAAAGATAATTTTGACTGGCTCGTTGGCGCAGTGGGTAGTGATCCTGCCTTCAGTTCCGCGGGTCGCGGGTTCGATTCCCGCCGAGGGCCAAAATTTTCTAAAAATGAATTTGTTGGTCTTTGAACCTGGGTGTATATTTGTATTTAAGTATGTATTTAAAAAATATATAAGTATATATTCACCAGTTGTCCGTCACCCATAACACAAGTATTAAGTTACTTACTTTGGGGACGGACGACCGTGTGTGTAAGTGTCCCATATATTTATATTTATTTATTTAATTAATCTTTATCAATAATCTATATGATAAAACTGCAGTTCAGAAATTAATAAGTTAAACATAAGTACCTGGGTGACCGAGCCTTGCTCGGTAATTTTTAAAATGATGTAAAAAAAATTAACTACCCCCGACCCATGACACGACATGTTATAAACATGTTGTCACATATTTTGGCTACGTATGGTCTTAAAATACGTAGCCAAAATATGGCCGCCTGCCTGACATCAACTTACCTTAGTCGTATTTTACGACACCTCGGTAAAAAAGATAAGTAACCTCGACTACGACACCTCGGTAAGTCTATTCTACTTAACCAGATACCACACGATGGGTCAACTTACCTTAGTCGCCTTTTACGACACCTCGGTAAGAAATGAGGGTGGTCTATTCTACTCAGACGGACCGCGTAAACCAACAGAAATACATTAAAGTAATGTATTAGAGAATAAATATTAACAGACAGGCATTTGACTTTGTACTCTATCATCTAAGTATAAAGGAATTAAATTGCTTCATTTGTTAAATCCTCGTTGGTTAATATTAAGCTTATAAAGCATTTACAGGGCAAAATAGTATTTGAGTTCTAGTATAAAGTTAGATCAGATAAATAACGGTTGCTGATTTGACTGTTCCTAAAATTGTTGATGTAGAAACCACATATATGACGTCACTATTTCTTAGGTACGAATTTCGTTGACATGGCAAATACTAGCAATTAACTTGTAATTTATACAACACGCAAGGAAAAAGCGTTTATATTATATTACTTAAAAACATAGGAAAAATAAGATTATTATATTAGTTTTTCTTTATGGTGTTATATTTTGTTTTTTGTTTTCAATAATGGCCCAGTTTAAACAATATATTACGAGAAATATCAGCAAACTTCTATATTTTGTAGCGAAGGTAGTGGAATGGTTGTAGTAACGGATTTACGATCGAGATGTCGTTGGTTAGAATCCCGGCCATTATACTACCGACGTGAACCCATTCCTAACAGAAGCTTTTAGCTTAGCTGGAGGAGTTAATAATTATAATTAGAAAAGTAATAATAAAATTATTTTGCTATAATCCGCGAAGAAGTAAAATAGAAAATATATATAATGCTAAATGTAAGTGGACAATCGGTTATCATACCTGATACATGCAGGATTCGTAAAAACACATGCACAAACCTCCACCACCGCCACCACAATACACAAGCACTATATACGTTCACTATCACAAACTCAATAATCGTTTCACCCCGCTCAATCGATCTAGCTAGGTTTTATTTTTAAAAAATGTCGTTTTATACCTATTTTCGGAAAAAAATGCGAAAATGTAGAATTTAATCCAAAAGAAGTCGAAGTCGTAGAATCTCACGACCAAAATCGCAAAGCCTATAAGACTTTGCGATTTTGGTCGTGGAGTCTATCTCCTGACGATGCTTCGGTTGCGGGGCGAAACGATTGTTGAGCTTGTGATAGTGAACGTATATAGTGCTTGTGTATTGTGGTGGCGGTGGTGGAGGTTTGTGCATGTGTTTTTACGAATCCTGCATGTATCAGGTATGATAACCGATTGTCCACTTACATTTAGCATTATATATATTTTCTATTTTACTTCTTCGCGGATTATAGCAAAATAATTTTATTATTACTTTTGTATTATGGATCTCCGCAAAGTAACGCCTAATTCTATAAATTAATTATAATTAGGTAATTTGTAACCCAAATTGCTAGTAACCCTTAAAAAACTAATATGACACCTTTCAACCACGAAACCTACGATGTTTATATAGAGGGAACCTAATTTTCGCACTCTCACCGATCATATTGGCATGACGCCAAGTGACACAGGGTTGTCAGCGAAAACAAATTGGTTTTTTTGGGGTGTAATATAATTATTTTGTTATTACCTTCGGCAAAATAAATCTTTTCATACTTTTAACCATCTTCGTACATATTATTGGTGTAATTGTGTATAATGTAAATTGGTAAAAAAAATATAAGAGAATATTAAAGTAGACATTCCTAATAAATTATGTTATCGAAACTCGACTGAAGTCTATGTCTAAAGGTCGGTATGAACAATTCATATAATATATATGGAACATACTCATAGCTTGCCGTTTTGGAAAAATCTATCATTGTTCCATAAGTTGTTTCTTCAATTATCGAACCAAGTTTTTAAATAGCTTAAATAATTATTTTAAGTTCCTTATCTACAGTATGCTATCTCGTGGTGAGTAGCCATCATTTACTTATATCATGCTCTGCTCACGAGCATAAGTAGAACAGTTTTGCAAGTTAGGTTTAAGGGGTTTTAAATCAATAATAGCATCGCTCAGTGAAAAAAATTGAGGACTTGTATTGTTTTATAGTAAATACGAATTTTATATACATATTTAAAAACAAGAAAAAATGATAAAATAGTGATGAACATAACATAATTTTGTCGTCATTTCGAACTAAAACTTAACATGTTCACCTTAACGTTTAAAAATGATGAAAATATTACAAAAATCTACAACATAAAGTACATATTGGGATGCAAAGTTGAAATACATCCTATTAAATCATCTAAACTGGTACCCCAGTGTAAGAAATGTCAGGCATATGGTCACACGCAAAAATATTGTTCAAGAGACGCTAGGTGTGTTAAATGTACTGGAAAACATTTAACTCGAGACTGTGATAAGTCTCCTGATCAAAAACCTAAATGCGTACACTGTGGTGATGCACATCCCGCCAATTATAGAGGTTGTGTAGTTGCTAAAGAAATGCAGAATTTAAAGAATAAAAATGTTAGTAAGTTATCAGCAATAAAACGACCAGAAAAAGGTAATAAAGCTTTGATTAATAATCCAGGAAAAGTAATAACTTCCTCGCACACAAATAATTATACATCGTACGCGCAGACAGTCGCAAAAAATTTACCTCAGTTATCTCAGTCAAACGTAGAGAATAAATTAGATGAAATTCTTAGATGTATGTCTGTGTTTGACGAACGCCTAAGCAGACTTGAAAATAGCGCTAAAATTGCTACAATTAAAACTAAAAAATGAATAATACGCTTAAAATCATGGCATGGAATTGTAATGGACTGATGCAACACAAAAATGAATTGCAAGTAGTCCTAGATACTGAAAAAAATGACATTTGTCTAATTTCTGAAACTCACTTTACTAAACAATCGTTTATTAAATTCAAGGGTTATAAAATTTATCATGCATTACATCCTAATAACAAAGCTCGAGGAGGAAGTGCTGTTTTAATAAAAGAATATATTAATCACTTTGAAGAAAGGAAATATGAAGAGCAAGAAATACAATCTGTAGCGGTAAATATCCAAACTACTAGATACCGCGTCTCCATAGCGTCGATTTATTGTCCACCAAAACATTCCATAACCAAAGATTACTATGTAAATTTTTTACAAAAATTTGGAAATACATTTATTATTGGAGGAGACTTCAACGCCAAAAATACTTATTGGGGGTCTAGATTAACTACAACCAAAGGTAAAGAACTGTTTAAAGCTATTCAAGACGAAAAATGTGATGCCTTAAGTACAGGCAAGCCTACTTATTGGCCGACTGACCCGAAAAAAATTCCAGACCTCGTCGATTTTTTCATTTATAAAAATATATCGTCGAAATATTTGAGCATAGACGATGCATGTGACTTGAGCTCAGATCATTCACCAATATTATTAACTCTAAGTGAAAAGACTATATATAAGAATTCTACTATTACTTTAGCTCATAAATATACAGATTGGGAGAGTTTCAAAATAGATTTGGATGTCAATATTAACTTAAAGGTTCCTCTAAAAACAACCGAGCAGCTTGAAATCGAAACTAGCAAGTTTATACGAGATATTCAACAATCAGCTTGGAAAAATACTCCAGAATTAAAAAAAAAGGTTAAAGGAGCAACATATCCAATACAGATTCTTAACCTTATTGCCGAAAAAAGGAGACAGCGTAGAAAATGGCACCAATCTAGATATCCAGAAGATAAAAGGCTATTTAATAACCTGAGCAAAAAAGTAAGAACCGAAATTAAAATGTATAATGAAGTGACATTAAACACTTATCTCCAAAAACTTACAAATAAACATAACTCTGATTATTCAATATGGAGAGCAACAAAAAACATCAAAAGACCTCAAACACATATTCCGCCCATTAGGGATAAAGACGGAAAATGGGCCGTTAATAATGAACAAAAAGCAAAAAAATTTGCACAACACTTGGAAAATACATTTTTGCCAAATGAAGATGATAGTGATTTCTCCACAAACGTTACGAAACAAGACGATTCATCCATCAAACCAGTAACGGTAAAAGAATTATATAATGGAATAATTTTAAAGCTTAAGCCAAAAAAATCTCCTGGATATGATCTAATTACCGTTGAAATCTTGCGTAATCTTCCAAGGAAAGCAATAGTTAAATTAACGACATTGATAAACGCAGCTTTCAGATTAAGGCACGTTCCCGACTTGTGGAAAGTTGCCGAAGTAATAATGATCCCTAAACCAGGGAAATCACCACATGATGTTGCATCGTATAGACCTATATCACTTTTGCCTATTATTTCAAAAATTTTTGAGAAATTATTACTCATAAGACTAAAACCTATTTTAGATAGACACAACTTGATTCCAGAGTATCAATTTGGATTTAGAGAAAAACACTCTACAATTGATCAAGTTCATAGGATAACGAATTTAATCGAAAAAGCTTTAGAAGAAAAGAAAGTTTGTACAGCTGTCTTTCTTGACGTAGCACAAGCTTTTGATAAAGTCTGGCATAAAGGCCTTGTACATAAACTTAAAGTCATGCTGCCTAAATCATACTCCGAAATATTGGAAAGTTATATAAATAATAGAGCGTTTAGAATAAGACAAGAGGAGAGTTATTCAGAACTGAAACCAATCAAAGCTGGGGTGCCACAAGGAAGTGTTCTGGGGCCTGTCCTGTACCTCATATACACTTGTGATATGCCAGTAATGGAAAACAGTACGATAGCAACTTTTGCTGATGATACTGCTATTTTAGCGGTAGGAAACACTCATCAGGAAGCCGTGGAAAAGGTGCAAAAATCTGTAAATAAGCTTTACGAATGGACTAAAAAATGGCGAATAAAACTTAATGAGTCTAAGTCTATTCATATTGACTTTACCAACAAAAGACCACAGTTTTATCCTGTTTTTATAAGTAATCATAGGATACCCTATGGTAACACAGCTAAATATCTTGGAATGTCTCTTGACGCTAAGCTGCGCTGGAAAGCCCATGTCAAGAAAAAAAAAAAAAAAAAAAAAAAAAAAAAGAGAAGAACTAGACATAAGATATAAAAAAATGTATTGGCTTATCGGCAGACATTCTACGTTATCAACTGAAAATAAGGTTCTCTTATACAAACAAGTCCTTAGGCCAATATGGACTTATGGTGTTCAGTTATGGGGCTGTGCTAAAAAATCAAACATAAATATAATACAAAGATTCCAAAATAAAGTACTGAGGGCTATTGTTAACGCACCCTGGTATGTAAAGAATGAACACATTCATCAACATCTTCAGGTTGAGTTTGTTAATAAAGTAATAAAAAAGTACGCTGAAGCCCACGAGCAAAGGCTTCAACATCACGTGAACATCGAGGCCATCCAGCTTCTCGATAACACTGGACTCGTAAGAAGACTTAAAAGGACAAAACCTTTTGAGTTAGTTTAATATAGTGATTGTGTAGTGTAGTGCTAGTGCTACTTGAAAGAACACAAGAACAAAGTGTCTCACATAGCAAGAAAGACTAAGATAAGTCACTGGACCTATTCTTAGATATAAGTTAATTTATAAGTTTAGGTAATCTTTAAGTTGCTTATTAGCCTCTCGGCTAGATCGCAACATCAATAAAGTACTTCCTTTTGGTTGTTCTTTATAATAGCAAAAAAAAAAAAATTTCGAACTAAAAACTGTTTTTGTTTTATTAAAATTTTGACAATTTGACATTTTTAATATGAATTATGATATTTAATATAATTTATTAATATTAAATTTATATTAACATTAATATTGGATGTCACGAAACCACCATTTAAAAAAAATATGCACTTAACTTTAATAAGTCACATAGTTTAGAGAAATTTAATAAGCGGCAACCCTATTTTCCTTTCATCAATGTTACCATAACATAAATGTTTTGTATTCGAGCGCATGAACCGGGTGTAAAAATTGCCACTCATATTGCTGGTGCTTTCTTTTGTCTTTTGATTTATCTGATTAAACGAAAGTGGTTATTTCATTCCGAAATATTACAGTAGAGAATTGTTCGCTGGGTCGTATTTCTGAAATAGCTTCATGACTAGTTCGTATCCAAACTTATAAATCGAAAGTCTATCTGTATATATCATGTCTAGAGTACTAGAGTCTGTAGTATAATAGCTCTAAGAACAGAGTAAGTAACAATCTATACTAATATATAAAGATGAAGAGTTTGTTTGTTTGAACGCGCGTGTCTCAGGAACAACTGGACCGAGTTTTAAAAATTCTTTGAGTGTATGATAGTCCATTTATCTAGAAAGGCTTTAAACTAAGACTTTATAACATCACGAATATATATGAATAGGAGAGGAGCAGCAATAAAATATATTACGAAAACGGAAAAATTTTAAGCTTTCCTTGCGTCCGTTAAGTAAACGGTGAAAGTTATTCAAAAATCTCTTATAATTAACTCATGATAATTACTTTTATGTTGAAAATTTAAATTTGGAAAAAAATTTAATAATATAATAATTCATCATCCTCCTGCCCTTATCCCACTCTAAGTGGGGTTGGCACAACATGTTACAAACATGTTGTCATATGATTTGGCTACGTATTTTACGACCGGCCGCCTGCCTGACATCAACTTACGTTAGGCGTATTTTACGACTCCTCCGTAAGAAAGAGGGTGGTCTATTTTACTCAACCGGATACCACACGGTGGGTCAACTTACCTTAGTCGCCTTTTACGACACCTCGGTAAGAAATGAGGTTGGTCAATTCTACTCAGCCGGATTCCACACGGCGGGTCGACTTACCTTAGTCGCCTTTTACGACACCTCGGTAAGAAATGAGGGTGGTACTATTCTATTCAGCCGGATACCACACGGCGTAATAATATAATAATTATAATATTAAAAAATAAAGAACACATTAATTTCCACGCGGGTGAATCTGCTAGCAAAACTAGTTTTAAGTAAAATACCAATGCAATGTATAAAGTGGGCTATAATTTTAAAGATATTTTGTGATTTCTTAGTATTAAATTCATAAGTCTAAATATTAAAGAGTAGATCACTCTAAGGGTGCGAAAACTGGGAGTAAGTTACTCGGAAAATTTTAATTAAAGCGTAACAACCTAAGTTTGCTGTAAATGAATTAACTTTCTGAGTTAATACCTATTTTTATGCGTTATGTTTAATATTCACACATACAGAGGGAGACATCTTTGACATTATACTACTAATAACTACGAATAGTTTGCACTATTTGATTATTTAAGATTTTTTGACTCAAGTGGCAATTCTAGGTTTCAAACAGGTGAGGTGTTTTCGGAGTTAAAAGATGGTAAATGTAAACCTTGTCTACAATACTTATGATAAAAGTCGTTCTCGCTCATAAAATGCTAAGGTCTGATCTCTAAGGTGCATGGGTATAATTAACTAGCTTTACAAGCAAAAGTTCTTCGTAAGATTTTATACTATTTTATAGACTGGAATTAATTGCATCTAAATTGTTAAATCAGTATAGTATGGATAAAATATTTGTTAAGTTTGTTTATATGGAAACATTAAGTAAAAATTAAAATGTTTAAAAGATTGACCGGCAAGATTCTTGCTTGTTCTTCTAGGTTCAACATTCCCAACCAGTTCTTCATATTGATTATTGACGATTCAAAAGAGCTTGAAAGAGCTTATTTGAATTAAGATTATTTTGATTTTATTTAAGAGAGATGTTTACTTTTTATAGGCCAGTACTTATATACTATACTTTTTATAGACAAGTTTTTATAGACTAGACTAGACTGGTCTACAGAAAGGTTTAAATTGAGTGTAAGATATATGCTTATACGTAAAGAATATTATAAAATTGAAGATAATTTGGATGATAAAAATGCCGGGATTTGAAAATCCTTTCAGCTTCATACAAGAATAAGGTTTAATAATGTAAAATTGAAAATGTTTAAAAGATTGATCGCCGAGTTTTTGTTCTGGTTCTTCTCGGTAAAAGTAACATACCGAACCAGTTATAGCTTCATTAATATTGATTCTTGATGATTCAAAAATGTTTGAAAGAGCTTATTTGAATAAAGCTATTTGTTTTTGAATGGATTTGATATCGCGATAGTGTCATTACTAACCATTAGATAGCAGTGGACAAGTTCTTATCTGTCATCCATAAAAAGGTCGTTTAATACACTTGTTTGATCATATCACTTTCGTCGTTAACGAGTTCGGATCGCGATCAATCATCAATTTTGACTCATCATGTTCCTGTCTACAAAAAACACCAAATCCATCAAAAAGTTTGTCATTTTTAGAAAAATATCTTAAAAGTAACCTTCTGTGTGCTATTAATAAAGTGTTATTTTGGTTGTCATTCATTATATACAATGTTTTATAACCGATGTAAAATGATTAATAGTTTTATTTTAGCTTTATTAAGTTTACAACGGTTAATTGACACTTTTTTTTAGAATTATAGACTTTTTTATTGACTCGTTCGAACTATATCAATCAAAATATATAATAATATCTATTTTTAATTTAATTTAATTTACAAATTTTTAATTTTAAAATTTTTAATTACTAAACATAATAACATTTAATTAGAAAGTTAATAGAAAAGTTTTAATTAAGTACAAAAATAAATACAAAAATAATAAATTTAATCCACACTAAGTTAAAAATATTAATAAAACAAAAAACTTATATTAATTAGAAATATTGTTAGTAAGTACGTGTTTAAATGAAACGTAAATGGTACTCAGAATGAAATCTATATATATAAAAGAAAGTTGGTCTTAGTTACACTATTTATAACTCAAGAACGGATGAACCAATTCGGCTGAAAATTGGTGGAGAGGCTGCTGTTGTTGAGAACCAGGAAACGGACACAGGATACCTTTTATCCTATCCTAAAACTACTGGATAGATTTTAATCATTTTTTTCACTGAGTGACATATGCTATATATTTTATACCCGTGCGAAGACGGAGCGGGCCACTAGTATTATATAAATATACTTATTGTGTCCATCACTTTCTCGCAATTAAAGTCTCGACCGAGACGTATTGGGCCAGACATAGCGAGTGTTCTCAGACGAGAGTGTATAGCCGCAATAATAGGGAACATTTTAGGCTAGCTTCTCTACTTTAGTATAATAACGCTATGATTGCCATACGCCTTTACGCCGTATGGTATCCGGCTGAATAGAATAGTACCACCCTCATTTCTTACCGAGGTGTCGTAAAAAGGCGACTAAGGTAAGTTGACTCACCGTGTGGTATCCGGTTAAGTAGAATAGACCACCCTCTTTCTTATCGAGGTGTCGTAAAATACGACTAAGATAAGTTGACGTCAGGCAGGCGGCCGGTCGTAAAATACGTAGCCTAATCATGTGACAACATGTTTATAACATGTTGTGCCGACCCCACTTAGAGTGGGATAAGGGCAGTAAAATGATGATTGCCATACGCCTTTATCAAAGATGGCACGCGTAAACAACAACAAACTTAAAGCATCTCGATACCGATCCCGATCGGAAACGGAATCGTTTCCGTAAACGTATGAACAATGAAGACGGAGTGCGTAAACATCGATCACATCACTGAAAGCATTTCTCTGTCACTTGTAAAGGACTTTGATCGTTACGAAAATGAAATGCTAAGAGCTTTTGTCTGTGTCCAAAACTTTTGATAGTGTAAAGTTACAATCGTACTTGAGAACGTTCCGATGTAAATGCGTCTCAGAAGACCAGAAATCTTTAGATATATAGTCTTTAGTGTTGATCTTTAGTCATTTCGGTTTATTTTACCCTGGAAATAATAGTGTTTTTGTAACAACTATTGTGCTTACTTTTTTATTTAGAGTAGCTGTGCCAGCGGTTTCGCAAGCGTGAAAATCAGTGTGCACAAATTTTGAACATAAAAGTAGTTATTGTGAGTTAACCATAAGAGATAGAGACATGCTGTCTAGGACTTTATTATAGAATTTTTGTAGATCTACAATATTCTAGTACATTACTTTAGTGTATCTCTGCTTGTTTACGCAACACACGCAAGTAAGGATCTGGAAGCTTTACTCGGTACAGGCGAGTTGTTTTACAACCGCGCGACCTCGTTTAACACAATTTACATAAAATGGTAAAGTACTATTTACTTAAACCTTCCGAAAGAATTCCACTATCTTTTAGTAAAAAAGATACAAAAATCCGTTTAGTACATTTTGAGAAAAAAGACTTTGTTTTATAATAAGTATACAAGTAGCTGTGGTAGCCCAGCGGTATCACCGTGCGCCTCTTTCGAGAAGGTCTAAGGTTCAAACCCCGGGCAGGCACCAATGAATTTTCTAGTAAAACTTATGTGTCTAATTGATAATTGCAATTTATCACACGCTTTTCGGTGAAGGAAAACATCGTGAGGAATCCTACATATCTCTAGAGAATTCTGGGGATATGTGTAACCTACCAATCCGCATTGGAGCAGCGTGGTAGGTCTTAGCTCCAATCCTTCTCTCCAAAAAAAAAAAAACGGAGAGACGAGGCCTATGCCCAGCAGTGGGATAGTAACAGGCCGTTACTTACTTACTATACAAGTAGGCTTTTCGTTATGTTTTTCACATTCAATAGAAAATATATATAATGCTAAATGTATCAATGTTGTACAAAATCGCAAAGCAAAAAATTGATTTTGTCGTGGAGTCTATCTCCTGATGATGCTTCGATTGCAGGGCGAAACGATTGTTGAGTTTATTATAGTGAACGTAGTGCTTGTCTACTGTGGTGGCGGTAGTGGAGGTTTGTGCATGTGTTTTTACGAATCCTACATGTATCAGATATGAAAATGGATTGTCCATTCTACATTTAGCATTATATATATTTTCTATTTTACTTCATCGTGGATTAAAGCAAAATAATTTTATTTTTTTATTCGAGTTATTTTTTCGGAGTGCAAATTCAAAATTCTATCCCTCAATTTTATGTTTAAAATGGAAACTGTTCTCAATTTGAATTTGATGAGACTAATAAACTGTGAAGTTAGAAATTCTAATTAATTTTCAATTTACATTATGCAGTAGTGAATTTAATTACAGTGGTTGGAGCACTCAGCGCTTCAATATAGCATCGGAGGCTTTGAAGTGCAGCTGGGACTAGAAATATCAATACAGTCTCAAAATATAGTACAAGATTACTACTAAATAATATTCTTGTATCAAATAATAATGGTATTGGATTGAACAAAAAATAAAAAATTATTTTGCTACGTACATTATGAAACTGGGCAAAGTAAAGCCTTTTTAATAATTATGAAAATGTATTTGGTTGTTTATTTTTAATATTCTACCTATTTTTGATAAACGAATATTTTGCTGAGTAATTTCGTTCTTCAACTGATGTACATAAATTTTAATTTTTTTTTTATTTCTATTTAATCTTCCATCTACTTTATGTTAGGTTAACTTTCAATACATTTTTTAGGCCAAATAAATGGTGCTTTTTAGGTGAAAAAAATTGTGGACCTTAAAATTAAAGTAACGACCTGTTACAAACCAACTCCTTGGCATAGGTCTCCTCTCTCCGTTTTTGGAAAGAAGGATAGGACGCTGCTCCAAAACAGTACATGAAATTAACAAAAAAAGTATTAGTACAATAGGTAATATATATATATATATATATATATATATATATATATATATGTATAATATAATAGTATTAATTACATATATATATATATATATATATATATATATATATATATATATATATATATGTGTAATTAATACTATTCTTGAATGCTAGCGTCCGATCCCACCGATGTTAGGTTGGGTAAAGGCGACGTTCAACGAAGTTTCTTTCCCAGGCTGGAACACTACACCTCCGGTGTCATATGGTGTCTGAGAAAGTGGCAAACGCTGAGTAGACATGCTTATCATAAACATGCATTGTAATCAAGTTTGAAAGTAATATGTAAAATTTAAGCTTCAATCAGAAACCGGGAAGTAGTTTCAATTGAACTTGCAAGTTTCCACCTTCATATATATACATTGCAAGCTAAATAAAAGCTTTTAATAATAATAAAATCCATATTTATAAAAACGTTTCAGTAATGGAAGTAATGGAAATTTATTGCACCGATTAATACATATACAGTATACAGAATATATATAATAATACAGTCTAAATTACATAGAATTTTCTACATCCTACGCCGTGTGGTATCCGGCTGAATAGAATAGTACCACCCTCATTTCTTACCGAGGTGTCGTAAGAGGCGACTAAGGTAAATTCAAATTCAAAATATTCTTTATTCAAGTGTACTGTTTACAGTACTTTTGAATCGTCAAATGTTTTAAAGAACTAATACTGATTCGGAAGTTTGCTCCTACCGAGAAGAAGAAGAAGAAGAAGAAGAAGAAGAGGTAAGACGACCCGCCGTGTGGTATCCGGCTGAGTAGAATAGACCATCCTCCTTCTTACCGAGGTATCGTAAAATACGACTTAGGTAAGTTGACGTCAGGCTGGCGGCCGGTCCTAAAAACGCAGCCAAATCATGTTACAGCATGTTAATAACATGTTGTGCCGACCTCATTTAGAGTGGGATAAGGGCAGGAGGTTTTCTTTAATTTTCTACATCCTAAATCTCAACGTAGATCAAATCGTAGAAAAAATGCGATAAAACATAAATGTCAAAATATACACGAAATTTTTCTAGTCTGATGCCGTTATTTTATGTTCTTCCATGTCAATTTACCCTAAGTCTATCAATCACGCCGTTGCGTCAGCTTGCTCGTAATAGACCTCTGAAAAATTTTCGTCCATAAAATAAACCGCAGTTTCTTTAATAAGCATCTCTATTATGGTCTTGAATATAGCTTCTGAAACTTAAATTTTGGACACTTAAAATATATACCGAGTGTGTATGTAATAAAACAAGTCATAATCATCATCGTCATTTTCCTGCCCTTATCCTAAGTGGGATTGGCACAATATGATATAAACATGTTATCATATGATTTGACTACGTATTTCACGACTGGCCTGAAGTTAACTTACCTTAGTCGCTTTTTACGACAACTTGGTAAGAAATGAGGGTGGTCTAATCTACTTTCGGATACCACACGATAAGTCAACTTATGAGTGACGAAATCTACGCAGAAGACAGAGCCAAGTGATGGAAAATACTGAATAAAGTGGAAGTGAATAAAGTACTACATAAAAGTCCTAACCCTCGGCATTGAGGTTTAGGACGCCAGGAGGAGGACTGTTAACCGTTGAGGGGTTCCTTGGAGCCAATCCTGACATCAGCAATTGATGCTTATCATAAACATACATTGTCATTATAGTACTGGACCAGTATTCAAAATCTCAGCGCAATCGGACACCGGAAAGTGGGTCAAACCTAACTCGCAAGATTCCACCTTCACATACAAATATACATACAAGGCAAGTAAGTAAGCTTTTAAAAAGAACCTTTGTACATACAAAGTTGCATCATAATAACAAGGCTGTAACATCTAATATAATGTCTCATCTAATTATAAATTTGTACCCTGTAGCAGGTGTTGTAAAACGTTGGAACGAGTAAATTAGCTAATAAGCTTTTATAACGATGTAAGCATTATAAGGGACTAACATAAATTACTATGTTATATAATTATTGAGTTCTGAAGCATAAATATTATACCTTATTTTAATATTAGAGATAAGAAAAAAAAGGAAAGTAACTGTTACTATCCCACATATAGGCAGAGGCTTCCCCTCTCCGTTTTTGGAAAGAAAGTTTGGAGTTAAGACTAACCACGCTGCTCCAATGCGTTTCTTAATGATTTTTTGCTTTACCAAAAACCGTCTGATAAATTGCAATTATCAATGAGACACTAGTAAGTTAAATAATATTTTGTTTATTATTTTACGATAGAAATAAGCGTTTTTTCATAAGTCAAAATCAATTTAATTTCTTATTTTTTGACAACATAAAACCTCCGCGCTTTTATACATTAAAAAAAATGTAAAAGCGCCTCTCCGCACCTCTCCAAACCTCACCTCACCTCTCCGCACCTCGCCCATCTTAGCCCCATTATGTAACGAAAGTATTACACAAGTTTTAACAGAAAAACTTATTGGCGTATGGGGTTAGAACTCGTAATCCTCTCTAAAGAGTCCCACAGTCTCACACAGTATTGTTGGTTGAAAAAGAAGCAGTATGTGATATTATTGTCATTTTTCGCTTTTCTCTACCGATGAGGCTTTTGGTCTAAACAGTTTTTTTGTCCTGTAAATCTCTTTTACACTAAGGTGTTCATAGATATACTAAAGTGATGATACAATTATTTTGCTCTAATTCGCGATGAAGAAAAAAAAAATATATACAATGCTAATTGTACCACCGTATGGTATCCAGCTGAGTAGAATAGACCACCCCGTTTCTTGCCGAGGTGTCGTTATATGTCGTTAGCATGTTAGGTCGACCCAACGTAGAGTAGGACAAGGACAGGACGATAATGATATAATGCTAAATGTGGAGTGGACTATCCGTTTTCATACCCGATATATGCAGGATTTGTAAATACACATGTACAAACGTTTGTATTGCTTGTGTTTTGTGGTGGCGGTTCTGGAGAAAAATAAATCAATAAATAGGCCATTATAATTTGTAAAAATGCAAATAGAGTAACAATTCAGTAACAGCTCTAGGAATTTCGTATGTAGAGAGCTTAACAATCGCACTCTCACCAATCATGCTGGCTTTGCGCCAACTATGACAGGGTTGTCAGCGAGATGAAAATATACGTTCATAGGTGTTCACTAGTTTGTTTGTGAAACGAAGATTTATATTATAGAGTTTTAGACAGAACGTATAGTGCTCTTAAAAAATTTATGCACAAACAAATAACGCTGAAAATATCTTTTAATCATCCCTGATAAAAAAAGATTTATCGATAATATCAATTTTTTCCGGTAAACCCCAAGAGGCAATGATATATATATTTTAGGTTTATACAATTACTAGCAATTACGAGTGGCTGCGCCCGTGTGGAAAGATTAAAAACGTTATAAAAGCTAGACATATACTGTCGCGGACTTTTATTTACAAATTTTATATGAGAACTATTTTGTAATACATGATTTTATAATAACTTTCACCGTATACTTGTGCACGCAAGCTTTAAATTTTGTCGTTTTCGTAATATTTTTTATTGTTGCTCCTCTCCTATTCATCTTTGCGTGATATTATATAGTCTTCTCGATAAAAGGACTATCTTAAAATTAAAAATTCTTTGAAATCGATCCAGTAGTTCCTGTGATTAGCGCGTTCAAACAATAAAACAAACAAACTCTTCATTTATTTATATATTAGTATAGATATCAAAATACCATATTGTATAATACATTTTTAATATTAAGCTTTGTAACTACTCATTTATAGTTCGACATATGTATTTTGGTCCTACAACAAACGAACCGCCAAAATTTTAGGTTGTTGTTTCTTGATTATTTTAATTTGAATTAATTATTTAAGAGATTATGTGAATGCTTGTAATGAAAATTGAATAAAAAAGTATTTTTGAGTTCAAAACTGTGATTGAATCAAGCAGTTAGATGTTTTGATCGTTTCGCCCCGCAACCGAAGCATCATATATAATGCTAAATGTATCACAGTGTTGTACAAAATATTGTGCGACATAGCAAAGCAAAAAAAAGATGTTGTCATGGACTCATGGATGGATGGATGGACACATGGATGATTCTTCGGTTGCGGGGCGAAACGATTGTTGAGTTTGTGATAGAGAACGTGTGTAGTGCTTGTATATTGTGGTGGAGGTGGTGGAGGTTTGTGTATGTGTTTTTACGAATCCTGCATGTATCAGGTACGAAAACGGATTGTCCACTACATTTACTGTCTTTTGTCTACATTTAGCATTATATATATTTTCTATTCTACCGCCGTGTGGTATCCGGCTGAAGAGAATAGTACCACCCTCTTTTCTTACCGAGGTGTCGTAAAAGGCGACTAAGGTAAGTCGACCCGCCGTGTGGTATCCGGCTGAGTAGAATAGACCACCCTCTTTCTTACCGAGGTGTCGTAAAAGGCGACTAAGGTAAGTTGACGTCAGGCAGGCGGCCGGTCGTAAAATACGTAGCCAAATCATGTGACAACATGTTTATAACATGTTGTGCCGGCAGGTATATGATGATTTATTTTCTATTTTACTGCATCGCGGATTATAGCAAAATAATGTTATTATTACTTTTGTATTATGGAACGTAACCGCAAACCGCAAAGTAACGCCTAATTCTATAAATTATTTATTTAAATAGTTTAAAAACTAGCAACCCTCAGTGTTGTGTCATAACATAAATGTTACGTATTCGGAGCGGACGAAGCGGGTGTAAAAATTGCCTGCTCTTATTGCGCTTTTGGTACTTATTTTGCCTTTTTTGTTTGTTTTATTTACCAGTATCGAATATTAAGATAGTTATATCCAATCCATACTAATATTATATGTATTATTCTCTGAATCAGTTTATGGGTAATCTGCAAGATCAATGTTATTGAACTATTATTTAACATAAAGATGTAAAAGTAAAGCCGTAGGTAGCGGCGTGTTTCTTCTATGTATACGATAATTAGTTTTGGAGTATATAGCATGTAGTTAACGAATCCTGCAGGTATGAACACGGATAGTGCACTCTACGTTTAGGGTTACATAGTTTTTACCAATCTCGGATTTTGCCAAAATAAAACTTTGCTTTTAAATGAATATGTTATTTCTATTTAATGAATAAGTATATTTATAAATGTACTTTTTCTACACTCCTTTTTATTCTTTATATTTAATTTGACCTCCATTGACATTGACATTGCCCTCCTTCCTCCGTTTTTTGGAGAGAAGACTTGTACCACTCAAATACGAATTGGCGGATAGAAATTCTCAAAAGAATTCTTTAGACATATGCAGGTTTCTTCACGATAGTTTTCTTTAGCGAACTTTTTCTTTACCGTGATAAACTGCAATTATTTAGTGATTAGTACCTGGGTGACCAAGCCTTGCTCGGTAATTTAAAAAAAAAATGTAAAAAAAAATAAAATTAGGCAGGTGGGGCTTGATCCTAAACATTGCCGGTATAAGATATTTCTGCACCACTTGACTCAAAGCTGATTGCAATTTGTAACCTTTACGTTGACAGTATCATTAGAAATGATTCTCGAGTGTAACAATACAAACTGTACTCTTATAAGCTTGACTGACTTCATAATATTATGAGATAATTTAGTGACAAACAAATATTAAACTTATTCTAAAAACATAAAGTTGATTTTCAGCTGATAGAGCTCAGAAAATTTTCATTTTCCTTACAGTATTGGATTGCAACGCTAGGTTTAAAATATGGGGAAATTTACTTTTATGGTCTGCTTTTCTTATGGTATATTTATTACGAACAGAATTGCAATATTCCTACAAAGGAACACTATAAAAATGGATAACTTAGAAAACCTACCTTTATTAAAGTCTATTGCAAAAATTATTTTAACGCAATACAATTAACGATGTAAAATTGCAAACTGTAATTACAACACTCCTGAGTAATAACTTCACTTTAAAAAAACCGCATATGAACCCACTTCGCTTCTTAAATGCAGTTTGACAGATTACATATTGGATATATGTAATCTGTCAAACTGCATTTAAGAAGAAAAAAAAAATTAGCAACATGCTCCACTAGATTTTTTGGGCAAAAACAACTTTCTGAATCAGCGTTTCTCAACTTTTTTGTGCCATACCTCACCTTAGAATGTCTAAATTTTATTATTCTTTGACCCTCTTTGAAACTCGAAAGGGTTAAACTTGTGTGGAATCAATTTTCGGACGTCTATTTGAATAAATCAAAATCATCGTAATATTTTGGTAATTAAACGTCTATTTGAATTAATCGGAATTAAAGTAATATTTGGTAAGTAAATATCTATTTCAATTAATCGGATTTAGAATAGCAGAGTTTGGGTATTTAAGTAAGTCTCGCTCTAAACGTAGACTCGATAGGATTATAAAATTATTGTTAAGTTCTTGATTGGCTGGTAAGATATTTGTCGTAATTAGGTAGATTCGAACTAAATTACGTGTTATATTAATTACAAATACAAATATATTAATTTGCAATTTATTAATTTTGTAATCCAAATTTTAGTAATGTACTGTAGTTAATGTTTGAGGTATTAAAACATCTAAAATCCCAAATGAAATCTCAAATAAATTTACTTCAGGAACTGTCAGCAAAAAACAACGGTTTTATTTTGTCTCGTCTATTCGAGTGGCTGATGGCAGCTTCCCTGGAGGGATTGTGCACTGCCAACATTTATACTAAACGTGTCGATTGTCAGTGCTTTAAAATGTTTGTTGATGCTCAATTCTTGAGTCAGTAAATTGAATGCCTCGAGGTATAGGCAGCTTCAAATTTTATTCAATGCTATTTACTAAATTCAACACTTATATTTACTAAGCTGCAGTAGCCGCTGTGGTATCCGGCTGAGTGCAATAGACCACCTTTTTTTTAACGTGGTTTCGTAAAAGGCGACTAAGGTAAGTTGATGTCAGGAAAGAGGCCGATCGGACAATACGCTGCCAAATCATATGACGCCATGTTTATAACATTTTCAAGTTCAAGCTTGTTACACGTGTTCGGAGGCAATATAAATGGCGGAGGTCGCACTAATTACTATATAACTATTCTTGCATGGGGGATGCGCCGTTTTGCAATTTTGTCATGAAGTCTATCACGGTTTGATGCTTCGGTTGCGGAGGGAAAAGATCTTTGAGTTTGTGATTTGATGTGTTTTTTATTTATGTATTTATTTAAAATTTTATAATTAGTATATTTATCAGTTATCTATGCCGTGTGGAATCCGGCTGAGTAGAATAGACCATCTATTCTACTAAGCCTGATATAACACGATGGGGTAAAGGTTACATACTTTTTATGTGTACCTTACACATAAAATGAGTCTAGTTTAGTTTAGGATTTGTCACTGAATTGTTAAAACATTGCTTTTGAAATTAAATATAAAAAACTATTAAAGAATTTAGAAACTAAAAGACGTCATCCTCCTGCCATTATCCTCTCTAAGTCGGGTCAGCATAACATGTTATACACATGCTGTCACATGATTTGGCTGCGTTTTTACAACCGGCCGCCTGCCTGACGTCAACATACCTTAGTCGTATTTTACGGATACCTCGGTAAGAAAGAGGGTGGTCTATTCTGCTAAACCGGATACCACACGGTTTGTCAACTTACCTTAGTCGCCTTTTACGACACCTCGGTAAGAATAGAGGTGGGTCTATTTAAAAACTAAAAGACGTCTGTAGGAGTAATCTTATAGCGACATTTATTATATTTTATTGATAACATTCCGGAATTTCTAAGGCACAGTTTCTGAAGTCATAAAATTTTACTCATATACAGCAATACATTGTTTCAATTCAATATCAAAACAATAAGATTCTGTATTCTTTTCGTTTTTATTCCTTACACAGCGGCTATAGTGTTTTTTTCATCTCAAACTATCATGTGGGAGCACGAATAAAAGCTTTTACAGAAGAATTTATTGCCCATAATGAATAGTATCTTAGTTTTCTACGCTCTTTGTTAGAATATAGTTATATACAATGCGGTAAGATAATAAAAAACGTTAGATTCAATCTTAAAACAAATAAACGATATATTATAGATATTATTAATATTATTCAAATTCAAATTCAAAAATTTTTATTTCCAAACAGGTGGTTACATTTCTTAGATAGTCTTAACTTAAATAGATGCTAAATATTGTAAGAAAGTATTTTGATATACTAGTAGCCCCCAAACTAGGTCATTCTGTATTTTGGGAGGCCAGAGTTTGCCTTTAACTTCATAAATATAATTATAATTATCCTTAGTAGAACAGAGTGGGAATTCTCTATTTTCAACATATACCAAGCGATATTCAATTTAAAAGTTGTTCTATATCTAGATAACTTTGATTGTGAAGCCATTTAATTAATACATCTTTAGCTGATTTACAAGGTAGGCGCTTTAATTCAATTCAATTCAAAATATTCTTTATTCAAATAAACTTGTAAACAAGTGCTTTTGAATCGTCAACTCTACTGCTGGTTCGGAAAGCTGTTCCTACCGAGAAGAGCCAGCAAGAAACTCGGCGGTTGCTCTTTTAAAAATATAATTCTTAATACTATTAACATTATTTATATTACATTTTGCTACTACATTATTGTACACATGTGGGTGAATAAAATAAGATTATAGAATAACCTTATACAAAGGTAACTCGAGGTTATCGCGATGTGACCCGTTTGTTTATATATTAATTAGTATGAATCGCGAAAGTTTAAAATCTACCAGATTATAGAATAAGTATAGAAAACTCAAAACTTTGGTTCAATGTATGAATTCACGAACCTGTATTCGAACTTGATCGTTAGGCCATCCCGCATTTTAAATAATAAATACTAAATTAAGTAAATATTTGTGGCATCCGGCTGAGTACCACGCCCATTTTTTACCGAGGTGTCGTAAAAGGCAACTAAGGTAAGTGGACTTGCCGTGTGGTATCCGGCTGAGTAGAATAGACCTCCTTTCTTACTGAGGTGTCGGAAAATACGACTAAGGTAAGTTAACAGACAGGCGGTAGGTAAACTTGTACTGACCCCACTTAGAGTGGCATAAGGTAAGGAGAATGATGATATCTTGAATAATTTAAAGAATTAGGGGTTACTTCGTGGAGATCAATAATACAAAAGAAGTAATAAAATTATTTGCTATAATCCTATATAATGCTATAATAATTCATCGCGGATTTGATATCTGAAAGGTTTCTTTCACGTCAGTCATACAATTATTTTTCAGAAACAAATATTCCAAGCTCACCCTATATTGCTATTTTATTCATAAACTCAAATTTAGCTCAAACTCTGTCTGGTATGCTCGATCTATTTGTATGCTGTACAGGGGACAAGATAATATCGAGGCCTTGACTTTTATTGGAATGTCCGCCCTAGCCTCTGTTTTATGAGTTAGCGAGTTGCTTCTCTAGGTCATGGAGCTATTTATCCTTATGTTATTTAACTTATTATTTAGCTATTCATATTATTCATGCATTTATTTACAAATTTGATTTTTAAATATTTTCTAAAACATACAGAAAAAAAACATTTAAAAATATAAAAAAATTGATATCCACGGAGAGCGGAGAATGGACCCAAGCTTCCGGCGGTTAGGTATATAGATTGAGGAACCTCCTCACAATGCGTGTCGTCTCAAGCAACACCGCCTTCTGTATCCTGCCCTTGATCCAACAACTAAGCGAGAGCTTCTTGAGATGATGGTCGAGGCTCTTCGCTAGTAAACCGTTTACCGATACAACAATTGGAACAATTATTGTTGAATCAATGTTCCACATGGCGGTAATCTCATGAGCTAGATCCAAATATTTAGTTAATTTTTCTTTTTCAGCTTTTATGTGATTATCGTCATGCGGAACAGAGATACCAATAATAATTGCCCGACGCGCTGACCGATCTTCTTCTTCTTCTTCTTCTTCAACCGATGGACGTCCACTGCTGGACAAAGGCCTCTTCATGGGATCTCCAGAACACACGATTTTGTGCCGCTTGTATCCAGCGGCTCCCCGCGACCCTTTTGAGGTCGTCTGTCCATCTAGTAGGGGGTCTTCCAACACTGCGCTTTCCGGTGCGGGGTCGCCATTCCAACACTTTGAGACCCCAACGTCCATCGGTTCTCCGCACTATGTGCCCCGCCCATCGCCACTTCAGCTTCGCGACCCGCTGAGCTATGTCGGTGACTCTGGTTCTTCTACGGATCTCCTCATTTCGGATTTGATCACGTAGAGAAACTCCGAGCATAGCTCGCTCCATCGCCCGCTGAGCGACTCTGAGCTTTCTTATGAGGCCCATAGTCAGCGACCAAGATTCAGAGCCATAGGTCATCACTGGCAACACGCACTGTTCGAAGACTTTAGTCTTCAGACACTGAGGAATATTGGACGAAAAGATCTCGCGTAGCTTCCCAAACGCTGCCCATCCGAGTTGGATTCGGCGACTGACCTCTTTCTCGAAATTGGACCTACCTAGCCGGACCGTATGTCCCAGGTATATATATTCGTCAACAATTTCGAGTGCAGAGTTCTCAACGATGATCGGGTGGAGCGGAACATGTGAGTTTGACATAACTTTCGTCTTGCTCATGTTCATTTTTAGGCCCACCTGTTGAGATACTCTGCTGAGGTCGTCGAGCATTGTGTTAAGATCCTCCAGGGACTCTGCCATAACGACTATGTCGTCGGCAAATCGAAGGTGAGTGATGTACTCGCCGTTAATGTTGATGCCGTATCCGTTCCAATCCAAAAGCTTAAAGACATCCTCCAATGCAGCGGTAAACAGCTTCGGGGAGATGACATCTCCCTGTCGCACACCACGCCGCATTTGGATTGGTCTCGTAGTTCTGTCTTGGATACGGACAGACATTGTGGCGTTTTCATACAGACACTTCAACACTTGGACGTACCGATAGTCGATTCGGCATCGCTGGAGCGATCTTAACACAGCCCATGTTTCCACCGAATCAAAGGCCTTCTCATAGTCCACAAACGCCAAGCAAAGTGGCCGGTTATACTCCTCGGTCTTCTGTATAACCTGCCGCAGCGTAAATATGTGGTCTATGGTACTATAGCCTTTCCGGAAACCGGCTTGTTCGGGAGGCTGGAAGTCGTCGAACCTACGAGCGAGACGATTCGTTACGACTCTCGAAAACAACTTATAAACCTGACTCAGCAGCGCGATGGGTCTATAATTCTTCAATAAGGTGTTATCACCCTTCTTGAAGAAAAGAACCACCACGCTCCTGTGCCACGCTTCCGGCGTAGTGCCCTCGTGAATGACGGAATTGAACAATCGCTGAAGGACTTGGAGTACCGGTTTTCCACCCGCCTTCAGGAGTTCTGTAGTGATTCCGTCCTCACCCGGAGCCTTGTTGTTCTTAAGTTGTTTGAGAGCCGTACTAATCTCGTATAGGCTGACGTCCGGGATATCTTCGGTATAGTGTCGGGTCAACTTGGCTCTTGGGTCTTTTGCCAAATTGACAACAGGCTGTTGTGTTGAGGTGTATAACTGCCCAAAGAACTTCTCAACCTCTCCCAAAATCTCAGGTCGAGACGAAATGATGCTACCAGTATCGGTCTTCAGTCGCGTTAACTGCCTCTGCCCAATAGACAGATCTCTCGCGAACACTTTGGAGCCCCTGTTACGCTCAATTGCATCTCGGATGCATTCCGTGTTGAAGTGTCGCAGGTCGCATTTCTGCGCCTTAGAAATCTGTCTATTGATCAGACGGTAGCTCGAAGCGTCTACTGAAGACTGTAGCCTCATTTCGTTCCTCTCGTCCATGAGCTTGAGAGTCTGGGTCGAGAATTTATTGGTTCTCTTACGGTGAGTCTTATAGAATTTGGACCCCACCGCATGGACAGTTTCCACTAGCCTGTTGTTTACATCGTCCACTGAAGCGCAGTCAGCTAAGCAATCAAAACGGTTTTTCAGCTCGAGTTGAAAGTTCTCGGGGTTTTGAATATGAGCTCGAGTTGGTCGGAGCGTAGACTTCACCAGTCTGGATCTTTCCAGCTGTACGCATATATTCAATGTGCCTCTAACCATACGGTGATCGCTCCCGGTTTTCACGGTATTGATCACAGAGACATCATTGAATATATGACGCCTGGTCGACATGATGAAGTCAATCTCGTTTCTCGTGGAACCGTCGGGACTTACCCAGGTCCATTTTCGATGTGGCCGTTTCCTGAAGAAAGAGTTCATCATATAGAGATCTTCTCTCTCCAAGAAATCGGCCAACATCTGGCCCCTGTGGTTCCGTTGCCCATATCCAAATTGCCCTACTCTCAACTCGGTGCCGCTTCGCTTGCCCAGCTTTGCGTTGAAATCCCCCATCACAACAGTGTAGAAGGTTTTGGAGGCATGCATGGCTCTAGATAAATCCTCATACATGGCCTCTACCTCCTCGTCCGGATGTGCCGATGTCGGTGCGTAGACCTGTATGACCTTCAGCGAATACCGTTTGGTAATTCTGAGTATCAGGAACGCGACCCTGCTCGACACACTCTCGACTTGAACAATGTTGTTGACAAGGGACTTGTGGACGAGAAACCCGACACCACCTTGGGACTGTTGTTCGCCCTCCCGGTAGTAAAGCAAGTTGCCGGATTTTAGGATCATCGTTTCCTCCCCCTCTCTTCGGACTTCGGATAATCCTATCACGTCCCACCGCAACTTGCTTACTGTTTCTTCCAGCTCGAGTATCTTTTCGTCTTCCCTCAAAGTGCGTGCGTTGTACGTTGCCAGGTCTAGTCGTCGGGGTTGGCAGCGGAATCTCTGCCGGAGATTCTTGACACCCCCTGCCCCGCCGTTACCCAAACCGCTGCCAGAGCTGGGAATAGCGGAGCTGCCGGGAACTAGGGGCTGTGGTTTCGTTTGTAATGCCATGAAGGTATTGCCAGTAATCACCACGCTTGGCCTGCGGGTTGGTGATCGCAGTGCTGACCATGTCGCACCGACAGTGCTGCTGCCCACTGTCGGTCTGGTAGAATTTAGGTCAGCTGTATGAATGGTTATACCGCCATTGGTCGGTCGCCAGAGCCTCGTTGGTTAATCTGCAGGGTGCACCGCGTGCAGGTGAGGTTGACAATTGAGGAGACTGATTGGGACAAGCCTCCCCCTTACACCCCACTGCTGACCGATCTACCAAAACTATATCAGGTTTATTGGCGGCAATATACCTGTCAGTGATGATAGATCGGTCCCAGTAGAGCAGAGCATGATCATTTTCTTTAGCTATTCATATTTATTATTTACTAGCAATCGCCAGCGGTTCCGCCCGAGTGGAAAGATTAAATACAGTATTTTGATAACCTTAAAAATCTAACCTAGACATATGCTGTAGCGGACTATTATTTAGAACTTTTAGAGGGAAACAATTTTGTTTTTAACAACCTACACTGTTTACTTAGTGCACGCAAGGAAAGCTTTAAATTTTGCTGTTTTCATAATTTTTTTTTTGCTCCAATTCATCTCAGCCTTATATAGTCTAAAGCCTTCGTCGATAAATGGACTATCTTACATACAAAGAATTTTTCAATTCGGTTTAGTAGTTCCTGAGATTAGCGCGTTTCAAAAAATAAAATTTGAAAACATACTGCATTATTGACGGTACTTAAACTCTTAAGTTGGCGTGAATAAGATTCCGGTTATCACTAGTTTTTTATGAGTTCGCTATTATTTATAATTAATTTTTCAAAATGCTTAAATATGCGCGCGTTTCCTTATAAACGAAGTAACAAAATATTTCCATTAAAACTTTCTATAATAATGATGTTGTCACAAGAAAAAGCATTTTCTTAATATCTTAAGCAGCTTTTCACCGAACAACTGAGTGAAATTTGAATATTTATTTACTTGAAAGAGACTGAAACTGTTTTCATAAGTTACTCTAATTATAGGTCTGGCTTATAATTATAATGGACTCAATATTTGACTGGCCCGTTGGCGCAGTGGGTAGTAACCCTGCCTTCAGCTCCGCGGGTCGCGGGTTCGATTCCCACCGAGGGCCAACATTTTCTATAAATGAATTTGTTGGTCTTTGAGCCTGGGTGTTTATTTGTATTTAAGTATGTATTAAAATATATAAGTATATATTCACCAGTTGTCTGTCACACATAACACAAGTATTAAGTTACTTACTTTGGGGGCGGACTTTGTTGTATCTAAAAAATAAAAAAAATTACTGACCTGTGATAGCCTAACTGTGAAATCGTATAACACTTTCTAAGTAGTTCACGGGTTCAAAGTCCGAGCAAGTATTTAAGTTTTAGATTTCCGTTAGTATTTAAGTTTCAAATTAGCATTTACAACCATCACCATGTGGTTTATTTCTAGATCAGTTTTATGCTTAGCCGAAATTTACGATTTGTACCAATATAAGTATAGAATAAGTGGCAGAAGATCTTATAGAATTGTGATATATCCTAACAATCCTTAAGTAAATCAATTTCATATATTAAGGTATTTTATATCATGGTTTAAGTCAGATTATTTTATATTTATAACGGTGAAGTTTATAACCGTGTATCCGGTTGAGTAGAATAGTACCCCCTCATTTCTTACGATTTCTCGTAAAAGGCGACTACGCTAAGCCGTTCAAAACATCTTGTGCCCCCACTTATAGTGGAATAAGAGCAGGAGGATGATAATGAAAGGTGAAGTTTTGTGAATGTTAATGTGCTTGTTAACAAAATATAGACAACTTTCTATTTTAAGATAAAACGTGTTCTTAGAGAAAACCAAAAAAAAATCAATTTTCGTCTATAACAAGGTATCTATAAGTATACCCATAACATTAACGTAACCATTCCACCATGGAACAATCCTATGGGCAAATCATCATTCTCTTACCCTTATCCCACTCTAAGTGGGTCGGCACAATGTCTTCTTCTTCCATTCTCCTCTATCATTCGTCAACTCTGATGCCACACCTTTAACATGCATAACATTTTTCACACAATCCATCCATCTTTTTTTCGGTCTCCCCCTAGTCATACATCCATCCACATTCATATTTAAAACTCTTTTGGTGACATGATTTTCCTCCTCATTACATGACCATACCAACTTATTCTCGCACTTCTCATCTTTTTTGTAATGGGCGCAACTTATATAACGAATAGTGGATGAATAATTTAAAAAAGAATATAAGTAGCGCTTTAAATACCTAGAATTGCATTACGATTTAAATATTCAAAAGTGTACGAATTTAGGCCGTAATGAATTGACAATAAGATCAGTCGAACGCGCCGCATCAGAGCAAGCGTGCGCATCGGAGTCTCGGCCGTTTCGTCGTAGCAGTATCGCGTAGAGTCCACTACGAACGCTACGTACGCTACGGAGCAGTTCGTCGGTTAATCGTCGGGAATTTATTCGTGAAGTGTTTGTGTTTTTGTTTTATTAAGCCGATTCAAGATCTCGAGAGGGTAAGCGTTAATTTAGTTTTTGTCGTCATTTTATTTTATTAAAAGTTTTTTATTTTTATTTAATTTGTGGGTAAAGCTCATGAAATATTTTTTGTTTTAATTCTGAATAAAAGTGATTTAGTTTCTATTTATTTTTTTATTTAAAGTTGAAATTTTGTTGGTGGTTTATTTCGTATCCAATTTTTTTTTTACTTTGGTTACTAAATAAAGTAGCTTAGTTTTTTTAATGTAGATATAAATTCAATACGATTTAAAAATAGTGATCTATAGAATTACGCGTTACTTTGCGGAGATCCATAATACAAAAGTAATAGTAAAATGATATATATCGCGGATTATAGCAAAATAATTTTATTAATACTTTTGTTTAAAAAAAAAAAATTAAATTATGCTTGATCTAAATTAAAATTAAATATACAGTATTTTATAGTATAATTAGTATTACTATTTTTATTTTATAATTAGTAGTTATAATATTAGTTATATTATATTAGTAGTTATATTATTGTATAATTAGTATTAATTGCATTTTTCTATACCATAATCTTTTCATGATTTGAATATATTTGTCTCGAATTAATTATTAACTTCAACCATACTTTAGCACTAATCCAAACAAAATGATATAGAAATATAGGATAGTGGTTAAAAGCCTTTAAAATAAATAATAAGATAATATATTCTGCTAGGTGGTTCATTGAAGACAAGTATCGTAAAAGTTAATATTTATTTTTATAATATAATATTTATTTATACTTTGGATTGATTTGAGTGGGAAAGAAAGTAAGATCGCGGATAAGATTTCCTATTATATTCCTTCCCAGCAACCATAGTTAATTTGGGTGGGTGTATTTTGTATATTATGTTTAGGTTGTATAGTTTGTTATAGATTAGGTTATAAATTTTTATTTTAAGTATGTATTTAAAAAATATATAATTATTTATTCACCAACTGTCTATAACCCATAACACAAGTATTAAGTTACTTAGTTTGGGGACGGACGACCGTGTATGTACGTGTCCCATATATTTATTTATTTTAAATATAAATTTATATCCTTGAATTCAACGTTCTTTTGCTTTTACTAAATGAAGAGAATAGCAATATAAATTAGATCTTAAATTACAATTTACTTGCCAAACCTTTTAGTCTTCAATCATTAGAGGTCATGGATGAATATAGGTCTATTTAATGTATTTTTACGCCTATTATTTTGTACCTTTGACTTCAATGGATTCCTAAGACCGTTTAAAAAATCGTCTCTACTTATTAGGATGTATACTAAGGCTTTTGCTAGATCATTCCGGTTATAAGATTTCCAGGACAATCAGTTTTTCGAAATCGTCAGTTTTCGAAGATAAAATTAACTTCAAAGGTTTTGAGAATTTATCGAGTCTAAAACAAATACGCTTTTACGAAGCTAAGCATACTTAACTATATTAAGTGATACTTTACGTTTAAATAACTTGTCATATACGGCTTCATTTCAATATACAGAGAACTATATCTGCTTTAGTATTCAACTGATTCTAATTCAAATATCTTTTATATTTCAAATTCAAATTCAAATTCAAAATATTCTTTATTCAAATAAACTTGTAAACAAGTGCTTTTGAATCGTCAACTCTACTGCTGGTTCGGAAAGCTGTTCCTACCGAGAAGAGCCAGCAAGAAACTCGGCGGTTGCTCTTTTTAAAAAATACAATTCTTAATACTAGTTACATTTAATGTTTCTATCTTGTACAGGGTCGAACAATATTTATATTTAAATGAGTTAATCTTGTATATACTATATGTATGAATATTTTCGGAACCTCCGAAACTATTTTATAAAAAAAATTCGCCCATTGCCACTTCAGCTTCGCGACCCGTTGAGCTATGTCCGTTACTTTGGTTCTTCTACGGATCTCCTCATTTCTGATTAGATCACGTAGAGATACTCCGAGCATAGATCCATTGCCCCCTGAGCGACTCTGAGCTTTCTTTTGAGGCCCATAGTCAGCGACCAGTCGCTCTCACAAACGCGCCGTAAATATAATTATGAAAATTTAAAAAAATTTTATAACAGTAAAATGAATAAAATATTACTATGTAGCAGGAAATTAACAATGGCGTAATATCATTATTCCGATAAAAATATTTTAATTATTTTTTGGACGTTCAGCGCGCGTGACCCTTACTACGGTTTCGAGGATTAAAAAAAATCTGCTTAATTGATATTTGCAATTCATGCGCAAACAAGAGATTGATAAAAAACGTGATGAAAACTGCGTAATTATATAGAATTCCTGGCCACGTTGCCTGCCATGCAGAATGGAACAGTTTGGTGAGTGACAGCTTTAAAGCCTTCACTTTAAAGAAATAAGATCAGTAGTCGGAGATTATATTAATATAAGTAATATAACATAACATATAATATAACATTAATATAAGTGAAAAGTTCTAGCAATTACACAGTTACTCTGTAATTCTGTGGTAAAGTCTATCTAGTGAGACTTGGTGAATTTATATAACAGTAATGTAGTGAGGTGTTGCATTTAATTTTTTGCATTATTATAATAATAAATATATGGGACACTTACACACACGGTCGTCCGTCGCCAAAGCATGTAATTTAATACTTGTGTAATGGGTGAGAGACAATGGTGAATATATACATATATAATTTTTAAAAACATACTTAAATACAAATAAAGAAGAAGGAACTAGGCACGAAGAACCAACAAATTCTTTTTTACAGAAAATGTTTTCCGTTGGCGGGAATCGAACCCGCGGCCCGCAGAGCTGAAGGCAAGATCACCCACTGCGCCAACAGGCCAGTCAATTTATTATTCTGTTATTCAATTCTGCGTCTTTAAATAAAGTCGCTGGATGTATAATTACAAATATTATCAATGCAATCTGTCTGTTACGCTTTCACGGCTAATCTGCTACACCGATCATGATGAAATTTTGAACAACTAAATCATATACAGCGGAATAGTATATGATTAAAAAAAACGTATTTGTTTTGGGAATACAGCCAAAATAACATTGCATTATTGAGCGTGAAACGCTAAAGTTAACGCAAATTCGACTTCAAATGATAAATAGCACCTTATATAAGCCAAAAACTTATTTTTGATGTTTCGTTACATGTATAGGTACTACGAAAAGAAAAAAGGAAAAGCTATTATATCGTGGAATGCTTTACCGATAGCAATAAAGGAAGCGAAATCATTACGAAGCTTCAAGTTTAAGTTAAAACAATATTACATCTCACTATCTGGTTAGGACAAAATATATGGCTATATATATAATATGATTTATATATAGTAAATTAATTATACGTATGTATGTATATTTGTATATATACATATATCCTCCTGCCCTTATTGCACTCTAAGTGGGGTCGGCACAACAAGTTATAAACATGCTGTAACATGATTTGACTGCGTTTTTACGATCGGCCGCCTGCCTGACGTCAACTTACCTTAGTCGTATTTTACGACACCTCGGTAAGAAGGAGGGTGGTCTATTCTACTAAACCGGATACCATTCGGCTAGTATGTATATTTGTATGTATGTAGATATATTTATATATTAGAATTTGTATACATTGCACCACCTATCTTATTTAATGTCTCTAGCCCAAAGGTTGCCTGGAAGAAATCGCTAGTTAGCGATAAGGCCGCCTTATTGTATCTGCATTAGTATTTTATCGTTTTCTTTACAATGTATATTGTAATTTTATGTAGTGCAATAAGAATGTTCTATTCTATTCTATGAAGTAATAAATTTTGGTTAGAGGATTAGGGTCAACAAGATTCTTCTTGAGAGAAAATAGGTATTCGTGTTGGGAATTCATACCTCAAGTACTCGAGGGACGAAACTTTTTTCTCGTAAAAAGAATATGTGGTGACATAAATATAGAGTTATTATACATAGAGTAGGAGACATATAGGCAAGTCTGTGTGTGCGAGTATCTAAGAAATAAAAAGAGAGGGAAGATAAGAAATACATATTTATCTTTGACCAATTACACATAAAAGGGAGATAGAAAACAAATGTGGCTTACATTTGTTTTCTCCTTTCCGATTGTCACATTTGAGATTGTCCGCCTTGCTCAAATATGGACACCCTATGGGTACCCTATGGACATAAAATCTATCACCATCCTCCTATCCCTATCCCACTCTAAGTGGGGAGCTGCACTATATGTTATAAACATGTTGTGACATAATTTGGCTACGTATTTAACGACCGACCGCTTGCCTGACGTCAACTTACCTTAGTCGTATTTCACGACACCTCGACGTCTATATTACTCAACCGGTGATACTCAAATATCACACGGTGTGTCGACTTACCTTAGACGCATTTACGACACCTCAGGAAGAAATGAGGGTAGTTTATTCTACTTAGCCAAATACCACACGGCAGATCGACTTACCTTTGCTTTTACTTTTTACTTACGTTGCTTTTAGCGACACCTCGGTAAGAAATGAGGGTGGACTATTCTACTCAGCCGGATACCACACGGCATGGGCATAAAAGCTAAGAATTCATAAACAATATAGAATATATTCCGAAAATTCAACAAGCTAAATGTTATAATGGTACAACTTTCCGCCAAAAATAATTTAACTGTTATTATTAATGACACTGTTACAAAATCAACTCTAAACACACTTGTTTAATTAAAACACGAACGGCTTCTAAGCGTTTGAGCTTAAGACCTAGGTTTTATACCACGAGAGGAGGCGGATACGTAAGCGATCGAAATTGTAATGGATTTTGGAATAGTAATATTGTTTTAACGAAAATCAATGTCCTTATAGAACTGGTATTTGATAATATAATATTTCTTGTAACAGCTTACTGAATAAATCTTGTATTGATAGAACTGTAGTATTGGTAGATTTTTAGTTACAATCTTTTCTGTATTGGCTATATAAAACGATGTTAATATATATTATTTTATTTATTTATACAAATCATGCCCACGTGGAATGATCCCAAGAATGCTGGCAGCGTTTCCACGCTGAATCGCTTTGCTGATTTTTGGTGCGAAATAAGAGCCAGCCGTCTTATCATCTGAAGAGGCAATTAACCAAGGTGTTTGACCGAAACCTATTTGAGAATTCCTGCTACACATGTGACCTACCATTTCTTTTGGAGCATCGTATTGAGTTGTACCACCAATTGTACTGTCAAATAGAGAACAGAAAGTCTTTATGGGTGATAGTTACAGGCTAAGCGGCAGGGATATATTAAACTCATCGAGTATTACCCGCTCTTACTAACGCTTCCGTTTATAATATGGTGTAGGTTTAATAAAACCCTGCGTGACCCAGTCGCATGTCGGCAAAACTCCGCAATGTGTGGTTGTATTCAAATATATAAAGTGCCATTATTCCACATTTTTAATTACAAACTATTGTTCGCTTCTTAGAACATGTCATGATCGTCATATTTAAGCTATTGTACTGCGGCAGAATGCAAGCTTTTTTTGTATGCTTTACTATTAAATTTAGGGCAGTAGTATAAAAAATATGTTTGCGTAATATCGTTCCATCTTACACTATACTGATTCTTTATGATGATTTTTTACTTTTATTTTAAAACATTTTAAAATGCAAAGTTGTGATAGCTTAACGGTAAGATCGTGTGAATCTTTCGAGGGTCATGGGTTCAAACCCTTCTCTCCAAACACAGATAAAGGAGGCATTGACCACCATTGTTTTTTAACATTTTTATATTAAATTTAGTTTGAGCAATAACGGCGTTACAAAGTAACAAACCCACCAGCGCGATAGCAACAGGCGGCTATTTTACTTTTTTATTGTATTTTAAGTAATACTTAATTTAACTTTCATGGAATATTCACATTCAACAATCAAGAATTATTAGTTCAAACAAGCTTCCTTTTATAACTTTAGTCGTGTTCACATTTAACAGTCATTCCCGCAATGCGTCGGTAATTTTTCATTTAAAGGACATTATGTATTTACCGATCATGGTAACAACTCAATCTAGGCCTTTAATAATTTGTAAGAAATAAACATTTTAGAATCATTAATCTCATATTATAAATGCGAATGTCTGTCTGTTACGTTTTCAAGTCCAACACGCTCAACCAATATCGATGAAATTAAGCACAATTATTCCTTATACACCGAGGTAACATATAGGCTACAGAAATCCTGTAAATTCAACAGGAGCAGTATGACATTTAAATTCACGATATGTCAAAGTCAAGTCAAATCTGTAATTTAAAGATGTGACTTTTACACGTTGTTTGGCTAAAATTACATTGCGAAACGCCATCTATATTAAAGTCTGTAATTTAATGAAATAAATATCACGATGTTTTCCTTCGGTTATTAAAAAAAGTTATTTTAAAAAGTTTGTATATTTTATATTTTTGTTTCTGTTTTCAGCTAACATTTAAAGGTAACGTGAAATTAGCGCACGTATGTTTCCTTATGTAAGTCTAGGTAGACAAATTCAACGAAGATAACTACAACCATTATCACCATACTACACAACTAGCATCACACACATTCACTACCACAATCTCAATAATCGTTTCGCCCCGTAATCGAGGCATCATCGGGCGATAGACTTGACGATAAAATCACAAAGTAGAATTTATGGAGTGTATCTCCTGTTGATGCTTCAGCCTGTGAGCTAAAATACTGTTTTCTAAAAAATAAACACAAAAATCAGTGAAAGCCATAACAAACAGACATCCGGAATGGATCGGAAAAGAATCAGTCACGTGTCAAATACAGGTTATCATATATTTTTCCTTATTTGAACTACGGTATGTAAAAGAAATAAAGGAATAACAAGTTATTTTTCTTCGGAAAAACAGAAATGTAGAAATTACGTGAAGTGAAATAGCTATTTTTATATATCGTCTTGAAGGTAAGATATAATAATTATACTATATAGATTGAAGATATAATACATTCGTGCAGATATAAAATTCATTTATTATTCAAAATATTTGTAATTCAACCTAACTTGTTCACAAGTTCTTTACACACCATCTCTACTGGTGTTCGGAAAGAGCTAGCAAGAAGGTCATCGGCTGCTTTTTTCAAAATATTATTTTTATAATGTAAGCCTTCGGCATGCGGTACCAAGCCCTACGCGGTCTCAGCATCGTCCGCCAGACACCCATCACCATCTATATCTGACGTTTGTCGTGACGATCGGCGCTGATGAAAAAATTTAGTATGGAAAATCCAAAATGTTGATAAAAAATCCAAATTTTGATAAAAATATTTTTATGAAAAATGTACATCTATGTAACGAGTATCAAATACTCATTCCAAAAAAACCATATTACATGACAAACAAATATTTTAATTTATATACCTCCCTTAAAGGGAAAGTCTGAAAGTTGCGCCCATTACAGAAAAAAAATAAAACTGCGAGACTAAGTTGATATGGTCATGTAATGAGGAGGAATAAAATCATGTGACTAAAAGAGTTATACATATGAATGTGCATGGATGTATGGCTAGGGGGAAGCCGAAAAAAGATGGATGGATTGTGTGAAAAATGATATACAAGTTAAAGGAGTGGCACCAGAGTTGACGAATGATAGAGAATGGAAGAAGAAGACATATTGCGCCGACCCCACTTAGAGTGGGATAAGGGTAAGAGAATGATGATACCTTCTTTAAAATACTACCACTTCAGTACATAACTACCAATATGCATGTAAGGCGAGACCGTCATAGCGTCTGTGAAATCTGTTAGGCAGGGGGTTCACATTTATTCATTGGCTTTCATAGTTTCGTAGTGTCTTCGAACAGGACAAGCAATATAAACCGTCAAAGCCACCGCAAGATACTTTATACAATTTCTAGTTAAAAAGTTTTGCCAACATCTTGAACCCAGACGACAAACAAATTGCCTTCATTACGGGGCGCATACCGGTTTCTTAAAGACTCATTACTGCATAGTCTTTGTCGCAATTTTAACGTCATTTCACGCCTCAAACTAACTACAGGCTATAAATATACAAGTGTAATTAAGATTTGACGTTTATTAAGCTTTTACGAGGGTTCGGCGATGTTTCTACGATTTTCTGTAATTAGTTTTAAGAGAAAAAAAAATAGGTTTGTGGTATCCAGCTGAGTAGAATAGACTAACCTCATTACTTACCGAGGTATCGTAAAGGGGACTAAGGTAAGTCGACCCGCCGTGTGGTTTCCGGCTGAGTAGAATAGACGAACCTCATTTCTTACCGAGGTGACATAAACGGTGACTAAGGTAAATTAACCAGCCGTGCAGTATCCGGTTGAGTAGAATAGACCACCCTCTTTCTTACCGAGGTGTAGTAAAATACGACAAATGTAGGATGACGTCAGGCAGGCGGCCGGTCATAAAATACTTAGCCATATCAAGTGACATGTTTATAATATGTTGTGCCGACCCCACTTAGAGTGGGATCAGGGGCAGGGGCAGTGGGAGGATGATGATATTCATAAATATCCACTTTTATATAAATATTGAATATGTTACAAATAATAAACAAATAAAGATTTTAATGAAACCGCTTATCATCTGCAATACCTAGAATTCTGTAACGATATAAAATCCTCAAAAAAACGATAAACACAACCCTGTGAAAACGAGGAAAATTAACGCAAAACATCAGTGCATTTTCCCGCCGCTTTTCTTATCTATATCGCCCGCTAAAAGGCCACCATGGACTTCCTGTCCCTTCTAATCGCAACCTCCCTTCCACAAGGAAAAACAGATTCTGGCCTTTCCTCTAAAACTGGTGACGTCGTAAAAACTATTTCGGAGACACACTTAATTACACTGAGCGAGTAATGCGTTCTTTTCTTTCCCTTTCTTTGAACCTTGACCAATCAAGCGTAATAAATGACTATTTCTTTTTCTTGGGGAAAGCGGTTAGTAGACTTCAGACAGTAGCTAAAACTAATATATTTTGTACTTCTATTTTATAAAAACTTTCGTAAATGCCGAATGCATAATAGTAAAGTAGCGGCCTATTACTCTCCCACTGCTAGGAATAGGCCTCTTCTCTCCGTTTTTGGAGATAAGGATTGGAGCTAAGACCTACCACACTGCTCCAATGCGGATTGGTAGGTGAAACATAACTCCCGAATTCTCTAGAGATATGCAGGTTTCCTCACGATGTTTTCCTTCGACGAAAAGCGTGAGATAAATTGCAGTTATCAATTAGACACATAAGTTTTTTGCAGAAAAATTAATTGGTGTCTGCCCGAGTTCGAACCCGTGACCTCCTGAAAAGAGTCGCACGGTGTTACCGTTGGGCTATCACACCTCTTCTGAATGCATGCATGACCCTTTTGATTTATCATTCTCTGACCCTTATCCCATTCTAATTGGGGTCGGCACAACATGTTGTAACATGATTTGGGTAGGTATTTTACGACCGATTATAATTCTATGATATATTCTACTCAGCCGGATACCACACGGCGCTCACTTTAGTCGCCTTATACGACACCTCGGTAAGAATTGAGGGGGGTCTATTCTACTCAGCCGAATACCACACGGCACTCGTATGACCCTTTTATCTCATGATCAATAATTTTTGTATCAGTTATGACAGATTTAAAATACGTTCTTATTTTTCTGTATGTTTATGAGGATATATTCATATTATATATTCATGTTGTAGAAAACTTGAGAAACCGCTAAAATTTGAATAATTAATTCTAAATAGCTTTAAATAATTAACAAACTTACAACTTATGAAATATATGAATACTGTTGATAAAGCAAGGTAATGGTGTAATCATTAGAAGTGTAAGCCATACAAAGCAGGTGCCTGTTTTAATTATGATAATAAAAAAAGTCTACCTCTAGATACGCATATCGTACGACACGTATAAGACATCATCATCTTCCTGCCCTTATCCCACTTTAAGTGGGGTCGGCACAACATGTTATAAACATGCTGTCACATGATTTGGCTGCGTTTTGTGACCGGCCGCCTGCCTGACGTCAACTTACCTCTGTTGTATTTTACGACACCAACGGTAAGAAAGAAGGTGGTCTATTCTACTAAACCGGATACCACACGGTGGGTCAACTCACCTTAGTCGCCTTTTACAACACCTCGGTAAGAAATGAGGTTGGTCTATTCTACTCAGCCGGATACCATACGGCGGGTCGACTTACCTTAGTCGCCTTTTACGACACCTCGGTAAGAAATGAGGGTGGTACTATTCTATTCAGCCGGATACCACACGGTGACACGTATAAGACAGTTTATTTTTAAAAAACGACAATATTGTCTTGAGTCTACACCGATTTAGGAATTTATCGTATTTATTCCAGTTTCTTTATTATCCACCACATTTTGATGGTTACAGAGAATTCCCTTCTTTGTTTCCTTTTGTTTTTTTACAAAAAGGTTACTAGCAACTTTGGGCTACAAATTACTAGCAAATATTCTTAACCCCTCCAGCTAAGCTAAATGCTTGTGTTAGGAGTGGGTTCACGTTGGTAGTATAATGGCCTGGATTCGAACCTAACCTAACCTAAGCATTCGCTTCTATTCACAAATACGATCACGTTATGGAAGATTCACGGTAAACTATACCATACAATTTTAATGCAGCGGCTACTTATTATTTTTATGAAGTTGACTGTATTAAGAATTTATTCAACTCTATGTACTAAATGTAACAGAAAAAACAAATAAATCTAATTATATACTACCTATTGTCATTAAACTTAATGTCTATTACCTTCAGTACGTAAATCGAATGGGCCTTCATCTCAATATGAGCTGAATGTCCAAATTAAGACATTCAGCACTGATTTTCAGATGACGCCCAGCAGATGACGTCACGGACATAAACTATAACTACTTACTTATTTATTTTATTTAACTTATTATTTTTAATAATGAACTTCTAAATCTACTTATTAAAGTCTCCTAATATTATAACAATTTTTTTTTTTACTATTATAGTATCATGAATTATACTAGGGTTAAATAAATGAAGAAATTAAAAGGGAAATAAAATATAAATAAAAAAATAAATGAAGACAAATATGTTTATACATGTATGCTGAGCAACCATGTCAATCTGCTGATTCAGAGAAAGGAGTATTCCTCCACTAGATGTTCAGTTTGTTTGTAACTGTAACACGTCTAACAATAATCCGTTAGATTCTAGTAACTTCTTTTGCATTATAATAACTAATAAGGTAAGTGCACTATGTAATTGACCATGTACTAGTAATTGACCGTTTTGTATGAAATTTTAAATAATTGTTTTGTTTGTTGTAGCTATTAAAAAATAAATTTGTAATAACCTGTTGCCATCTATTAACAACTGCCCAAAACCTCTGAACTGTAGTCTATTGTTTTATATTTAAAATTTAATCATCTTCCTGCCCTTATCCCACTCTAATTGGGGTCGGCACAACATGTTATAAACATATTGTCACACGATTTGGCTACGTATTTTACGACCGGCCGCCTGCCTGACGTCAACTTATCTTAGTCATATTTTACGACACCTCGATAAGAAAGAGGGTGGTCTATTCTACTTAACCGGATACCACACGGTGAGTCATTTACCTTAGTCGCCTTTTACGACACCTCGGTAAGAAAAGAGGGTGGTACAATTCTTATTCAGCCGGATACCAGACGGCGGTATATTTAAAATTTAATATTATTAATTATTATTTTTTATTAGCTACAACAAACAAAACGTTTATTATTTGAAGTTTCATACAAAACGGTCATCTACTAGTATGGTGAATTACTAATGCACTTAAGTTAATTGCCAAATCAGTTCTTTTGCAAAGTGCAGTGTGATACGTAGTTATGCAAGAATGAAACAAGCCTTTATAGCGCTTTTCTATACTCCTTTACTTTTACCGTTTTATCCTATTAGAGTGACGCACGCATTTAAATACAGGATATTGGATTTAAATACATTTTTATACACGATCTATATCCGGATCGCTCGTTTCATCTTGGTATTAATAAACTTCCTGCAAATACAAATTAAACATGACCTTCTTTTAGGTCGGAATGACTTTCTACGTATGGATATTCCAGCTACAAAAAGTTAAAATTACTAACTATAGGTACGGTACACAAATACAACCGGCATTGTTTATCATCATAACTTATATAGTTATGATAATTAACACGTGCACACAAGTACCGCACATGTTTTTAACATATTGCTACATGTTTTGGCTAGTTATTTTACGATTGGCCTCACTTAACTTAGTCGCCTTTTTGCCCTTATCCCACACTAAGTAGGGTCGGCACAACATGTTATAAACATGTTGCCAAATCATGTGACAACATGTTATAAACATGTTTTCACATGATTTGGCTACGTATTTTACGACCGGTCGCTGCCTGGCGTCAACTTACCTTAATGGTCTTTTGCGTCTCCTCGGTAATGAATCAGGGCGGTTTATTCTACTCAGCCGGATACCACACAGCGAGTCATCTTACCTTAGTCGCCTTTGACGACTCCAAGGTAAGAAATGAGGGTGGTCTATTTTACTTAGGACGATACCACACAGCTAGTCAGCTTACCTTACTCACCTTTTACGACTCCTTGATAAGAAATGACGGTGGTGGTGATCGACGTGTGCTATCCACTCAGCCGGATACCACACAGCGGGTCAACACTTACCTTAGTCGCCATTCACAACACCTCGGTAAGAAATGAGGGTGGTCTATTCTACTCAGTCGAATAGCAGAAATTATTAGTAAGAGAGTAGTTATAAAAAAGTTATAAAATACAGATTAAAAATTGTTTTGACAAGAACTTAAATTATATTAGATCCTTTCGAATAGATTGGTACATACCATAGTTTACTGCTTCCCGTACAAACCAGTAAAATCTATTAATTTAGAGGTGCGCTAGATAGCAGTTTATAGGTTGATTTTTTATTAGCCATCACGGTTATTTGCACCGGGTTCTCTCTCGATCAATTACGATTTATAACCATAGCTTTAGAACTTACTATCGATAGATATAAGAAAACAATCTATAGAAAGATATTTATCTTTTACAGACGCGTACATAACATTACCGCCGCGTAGTATCCGGCTGAGTAGAATAGAGCACCCGCATTTCTTACAAGGCGTCGTAAAAGGCAAGTAAGATAAGTTGACGACAGGCAGGCGGCCGGTCGTTAAATACCTAGCCAAATTATCTAACAATCCTTAAGGCCACACGGCGGAAACCTCCACCACCGCCACCACAAGACACAAGCACTACACACATTCACTATCACAAACTCAACAATCGTTTCGCCCCGCAACTGAAGCATTATCGATAGACTCCTCAACAAAGTCGCAAAGCGTTATTTTCTTAACAAGCACAGTTATATCGTAATTGATTAAACCCCGCAATTTATTTTATTTTAGAAAGAAAGAAGAAAGAAAGAAAAACTTTATTTATAACGTACACCACTAAGTTTTACATATAAGGACACAACAATTATGATAAATTATTTGTAAGGGCGCGGTGTGACGCCATAAAATGGGTAACCACTCGGCTTTGGTTCGAATTTGAAACCCGAACACCGATTTTCAGTGGCCGCCTTTTTTTTACGCACGGACGTGCGTAAGAAAAAAATGCTGAATGCTGAAATCGGTGGCTGGCCACTTTTACTTTTGAACACGTGTAACAAGCTTGAACTAGAAACGAGAAGATAACTGTTTCTAGTTTCTATAATTACTTTTGTATTTCCGCAAAGTAACGCCTAAGTAGCGGCTTGTTACTATCCCACTGCTGAGAATAGGCCTCTTCTCTCCATTTTTGAGAGAAGGATTGGAGCTAAGTCCTACCACGCTGTTCCAATGCCGATTGGTAGGTTACCCATGTCGCCAGAATTCTCTAGAGATATACAGGTTTCCTCACGATGTTTTTCTTCACCGAAAAACATGTGATAAATTGCAATTATCAATCATATACATAATTTTTAACAGAAAAGCTCATTGGTGTCTGCCCCGGGTTTGAACCTGTGATCTTCTACTACCTCCCTACCACAGCTTTTTAAGTAAGTAACGCCTAATTCTATATTTTTTTTGTCACGAGCTGCGCATTTAATGTATGCGTGGGCGATTTTTATGTGATGGAAAACAAAATAAAATTAAAAAAAAATTGAAAAGAAAAATTAACAAATAATAGGGCAGGTGGGGCTCGATCCTCGGTATTTTCACCACTAGAGACCGCCCGTTCCCCAAATGAACTACCATGATTTTACGTTTGAGAGCGAAAAATTGTGATTGTATTCAACGTAAATTTAAAAAAAAAATTAGAGCCCGAAAACAGGGATAAAACGACATTTTTTTTAAATAAAACTTATGTAGATCTATTGTCCTCCCCGAAAACCCCCCTTCATGCTCAATTTCAGGAAAATCATACATACAAGATTAACTGCAAAATCGCGGCAAACATCTGATTGATTTTTTTATGTTCTAACAATATGTATTACCGAACGGTGTGTCTTCCAAAACCGTCAAGTACAATGACATCATATCCGCATTATGATTGTATTATACAATAGTAACAATGGGTGACTTGTATGTTACTACAATAAAACGCGTCAAATGATAGTTGTTCAATGAAGACAATAAACCTCGGCGCTGTTTGATTGAGTTCGATTTGATTAATCTTTGTATATAACTTTTTGGTGCAATTGGTAGTTATTCCGCCTGCAGCTCCGTGGGTCAAGGGTTCGATTCCCGCCGAGAGCCAAATTTCTGGTCTGACATTCATAGCGCAAGTATTAAGTTACTTACTTTGGGGACGGAGAGCCGTATGTGTAATTGTCCCATATATTTATAGATTTTTTTTGTGTTTAAGTTTTATTGTGTGTTTAAGTTTTTTGTGTGTGTAAGTGTCCCATATATTTATTATTTATTATTTTTTATTTGTTATAGTTATTTATTTATGTATAAAAACCCCGTGTTACAATATGCGTTTACATTAATCTTCAAAACCACTGAATAGATTTCAATGAAATGTTCAAGGTTATAATTTTTATTGCATTAATACTCGTACATAATGCTGGAAAAACAAGTTTTGTATCAATATCTTTAACCTTTTAAAGAATGCAAAAATTTATGTTATAATTTTGGTCTTAAAGGATAGGATAGTTTTTAAATCGATTTTTTATCTTACTTTTGCGAATTTTTAATTTTTAATTCTTAAAGGCTTGTAATACACTTCTAAGATCCGTTACATTTATTTATTCATTATGTTAAACCAATATTGAACAAAATACAAAATTTATGTTTTGTTTTAATAAAAAGAGATGGAAATGAACATGATTATTATCCTGTTATAACTTATCTTCTCTAAATCTTAATTTTTCAAAGAATTAAATTCATATATGATTTGAGAGGACAATTTATAAAATAAGAACTCTTTGTAGTTAATAAATTTTCTTAGAGCCATTTTTCTGTTAATTAGTTAGTATTCTCGTCTAACGTTAACTTATAAGTTTTTGATATATGTCAGTATAAGTATTAAGGATTTTTTATTTAGGAAGTGTCAAAGTCAAGTCAAGTACAACTTAAAGAGTAGATTAGATTTAATGTCTTCTAAATTAAGACGTATTAATTTCGCAATAGATGCTTAACTCACGTACGCAAAATGATATTAAAGTCAAGATTATTGATATACGAGTATGTAACATTTATGATGAGCGGAGCAAGTCAGTGCTGAATTAAATACGTGCTTGCTTGGGTCACGTAGCGACGCTCGTATACTTCCAATAAAGAATATGGACACTAAATGATTTTATACAATCTATTTATATATCTGTACTTTCACGGCTGAATACAATAGACCACCCGCTTTCTTGCCGAAGTGTCGTAAAAGGTGACTATGGTAAGTTGATCCGCCGTGTGGTATCCAGCTGTGTAGAATAGACCACTCTCATTTCTTACGGAGGTATCACAAAAGGCGACTAAGGTAAGTTGACATCAGGCAGTTCGGTCGTAAAATACCTAGCCAAATCACGAACAACATGTTTTTATATAATATGCCTTAGTAGATTAGTACAATTGATCCTGCATTTCTCGAAAATTGTTAAGATATATATATTTTATAGTATAATAAAATATTGTATGTATAATAAGAAAATAAAGCTACTGTTACAACATGCTTCAAATACAACCTCCTTCTAATAGTTGGGCCAATATATATATATATATATATATATATATATATATATATATATATATATATATATATATATATATATATATATATATATATATATATATATATATATATATATATATATATATATATATATATATGTAGACTCATCAGTATCTTGGGCATTATTCTTAGAGATTAGTGGGCGTAATTAGGGTATCGTGCATATGGAAAAGTACAACGCTTATCTTCAACTTTATATTCTTCTTAACAATTTTCACAACTGCGCCATGACAAGCTTCTGTCTTCATCTCTCACATGCGCCGTCTGCATTCTGTCACCGCTGCGCCTTCTATTTTCAATGTATTTTCAATATATTTTTAATGATGGAATGATGGTTGCCAGGATGCGACATATATATAAATATGTGACAAATGAATGAGAATAAATGTGTTGACTTTTGAGAAAATTACTTCTTATATATTGAAGTGTAAAGGAAAAATATCGTTGCTATACTACTTTTTGTTACAAATAGCGTAATAAATTCATTATTATTTCTATTCAACTTATTAATTATATATAGTAGTATATTTCCAATGCTTTATTTATTTACTTTTATTTTTATGATTATTTGTTCGTATTTTGTATATGTAGGTATACTAATATTGTTTATGCACCCTCCCACTCTCCTGCGAATAACTACTCTATAAAGGTTGCCTGTAAGAGATTGCTCATAGCAATAATGCCGCCTATGCACGCCTTAAATGTTAGTAATCTCTATTTTGTTTCTCTTTTTGCTTAATTCTATTTTATTGTTAGAATGTGCAATAAAGTTTTATTAATAAATAATAATTCTATAGGGAATTTTCTTGAGAGTTTTAAGCTTTGACACAGTTTTAATTTCGCTGGATTTAGTGTTGTATTTTGTAACATAAGAAATAATCTAATTTATTATCTAGATTCATTACACTCACACGTCTCGTTTCCATTATTAAAATTCTCTTAGCATCACGGAGTAGCTGAGAACTCATAAAAGTCTAACATTTGTCAAATTATATTTACGTTTATTATGACCCGAGCTTCGCAAAATGTCGGAAAATTGCGGTGGAGAAATGTTATGACTAATTGTTATATTTCAGACAAGATTTTACTCAAAGCATTATCAAAGCGATTAAAGTAAGCATTATGGAAGGTGTGATAGCCCAGCGGTGAAACCGCACAACTTTTCCGAAGCGTCACTGGTCACGGGTTTAAATCCCGGGCAGGAACCAATGAGTTTTTCTATTGAATATTATGCGATATGTTGACTAAAATATAAACTTGACCATGCAAAGAGGTAACGGTGCCAGTGTTTTGGAAACCCTAGCAGTCGATTCGATAGTTTAGTTTTAATCTTTAATATTTAACTGAGTTAATCTTGTATGTATATATATATTTTTGGAATCTCAGAAGCGGCTCTAACGATTTTCCTGAAATTCAGCATGCAGGGGGTTTTGGGCGAGAAAAATCGATCTAGATAAGTTTTATTTAAAAAAAATGTCGTTTTATCCCTGTTTTCGGACTCTAAAATTTTTTTGAAACTTACGTTGAATACAATCAAAATTTTTCGCTATCAAATGTAAGTCATGGAAGTCATTTAGGGTACGGGCGGTCTAGAGAGGTGAAAATACCTATGATCGAGCTCCACCCTATTATTTTTTCATTTTTCTTCATTTTCATTTTCAATTTTTTTTAAAAATCTTTTTTGTACATCATTTTAAAAATTACCGAGCAAGCCTCGGTCACCCAGGTACTATAAATTAATATATGTTAGCATATATGTTACTAAATATATAAGTTAGGAATCCAGACCTCCAATCTGTAATGACTTAAAATAAGGCAACGTCTGACGTCAGACGCTCTCTTTAAGCGTGCGGCATTCGTGGGAGGTAGACGTGCTCGGGTTAACTCTTTTGTATTTCATGTTATTAGAATCTAACCTCAAAGAATTACTATTAATGGAAAGAGCAACCACTCAGTTTATTGCCAGTTCTTCTCAGGACATTTTCATTCTCAGGGATGACAGTATTCCGAACTGGTGGTAGAATCGTTCTGGCATAATAATCCTAAATCATTATAAACTTAACCTGTCGAGACTTGTCCAGCCTGTTTATCTTTTGTTGATCTATTTTTTGTAACATTTTCGCTAAATATATAATTTATAGAATTAGGCGTTCCTTTGCGGAGGTCCATAATACAAAAGTAATAAGAATATTATTTTGCTATAATCCGCGATAAAAGGAAATATATAATCGCAAAGCTTTGCGATTTTGTCGTGGAGTCTATCTAATGATGATGCTTCGGTTACGGGGCGAAATAATCGTTGAGATTGTGGTGGTGAATGTGTGCAGTGCTTGTGAATTGTTGTGCCATCGGTGTCGGTTAGTGCATGAGTTCTTACAAATTCTGCATGTATCAGGTATGAGAACGAATAGTACGCTCTACATTTAGCATTACATATATTTCCTTTTATCGCGGATTATAGCAAAATAATATGCTAAATATATATTTAATTATTGTTATTTCTGATTCATATATCTTTTTTATTTAATTACTTTACTATAATTTATTTAGAATTTAGTTTATTTTAAGTTGGATTAAACTCGTTAATATATTTATATATGTATTCACAGCGATATAAATAAAAGTTGTTATAGAAGAATAAAAACCAAAGTACATAGTAATATATTGACGACAGAACTGATGCCCATATCATGATTTCGATATGTCGTGACATTAAGTGATGAAACCCTTACTAATCGTTTACTTCACGAAATCGTAAGGGAATGATAACATCTGGGGTGATAAATGACATCGGTTGTGCTATTGATATAATCTACAGGTAGTTTAAAAACGATTATTTTATGACTCGAAATAAACTATCAATTTCCGACTCAAATAATCACCTTGTTATTATTAAAAGCTTTTATTCAACTCGCAATGTATGTATTTGAAGGAATCTTAAAGTAAAATTTGACCCACTTCCAGGGGTCATTGAACTGAAATTAATACTGACAAGCATGACCTGATGCTGCTGCCAGGATTAGCTCTAGACGAGATAACTCCTCAACAGTAGATATATAAAGTTTTGTTGAAAGCTTTTTTAAAAGCATTTTTAACTTGTTTACAATTTTATAATTGTATCTTGAACTATACTTCCGGTTTCTAGCTACTACTCCATATATATATATATATATTTTAGACAATTTTCCTGAAATTCAACATGGCCCTCGGTTTTACTCAAATTTACATTGAATGTGAAACACTATTTTTTCCGTAGATTGTCAAGTCAGCGTAGCTTATACGGGTAAAAGGGCGGTCTAAAGATATGAGGTGTATATATATATATATATATATATATATATATATATATATATATATATATATATATATATATATATATGTAGACTCATCAGTATTACATTATTCTTACATTACATTGACATTATTCTTAGACATTAGTGGGCGTAATTAGGGTATCGTGCATATGGAAAAGTACAACGCTTATCTTCAACTTTATATTCTTCTTAACAATTTTCACAACTGCGCCATGACAAGCATCTGTCTTCATCTCTCACATGCGCCGTCTGCATTCTGTCACCACTGCGCCTTCTATTTTCAATGTATTTTCAATATATTTTTAATGATGGAATGATGGTTGCCAGGATGCGACACGGCCATCCTGCGAGACACACGTCCCCGTGTGTTGATCTGTAACAAACAAACAAACAAACAAACGAACCCAGAAATTCCGTTCGGCCTATCCTAAAACATCTGGGTCATTGAGGTCTAGATCTTTTTAATAAACGAACAAAACAAGGAAAATTATATCTCGTCATAAGTTGATCATTGAATTATGAAACCCAACAAATAAAATGTAAGGGCATGCCAAACCCATAATGCATACGAAAAGTACTGAGTCAGAGTACCATTGACTGACACTCACCATGACATTACAAAAATAAACAGAAAACCTATCAGAATTTACTTCAAAAACAACCCAGGTATCTTGTTCGTGGTCTACCGCTTCTGTCTCAGCAGAAGGGTCTTCCCTCAGGGATAACGAGTCCACATGACTCACGGCCATCGCTACACAGCTAGACCCGACTATACCACCCAGAGCTATCGCTCCCTGCGTACCCACGGACTACTCAGAGCAGATACCGATTTCTACCGGGCTACAGACGATACCCTGGTGTCATCGACCCCCAGAGCTATCGCTCACTGCGTACCCACGGACCACCCTGAGCAGATGCCGATTTCTACTGGGCTACAGACGATACTCTGGTACAGTCACCGACCCACCGAACCAAGAACCCGTCTGTATAAACATCAACACAAATTACGTTAACACAAATCTTGTCATTATCAATAGGTACTTGACTCTCAGGTATTTTTGTAAAACAATAAGACACATTATGTTTTTGACTAAAAGAGCTGGATTGGCAAAAGGTGAACAGTTCACCCTCTTCTTATAATTTCAGTTGCAAAACCGATTACTTTTACTTGACAATTATTTGAAAGATACTATAAACATTCTTGTTAGCCTTCCCTATTAATGACAACATTATCAATTATTTCCGAACTAAATTTTTTAGCTATAGTCTCTTTTATGAGAGAAAATCCAGGCCCAGAAATAAATCAAAGTAATAACACCTACCAAATTATGTGAAAGCTCCTGATCGCGGTTTGACCAGACATTGGTCTACAGTCTACACGTCGGTGTTCTGGTACCTCAAAGAGCGGGTCTATTGGCCATGCAGCGACTCGCGACGTGGCCCAGCCTGCTACACCTGTAGCACACAAATAATTTGTAATCTGCTTGTCGTCGCTGTCCAGAGCTTACCACAGTACCACAGACAACAGTCTTTTGGTTCCAAAATCCGTTTGCGACACTCCATTTTTCTGCGCACTGCTGATCACAACTAAGACGCTTGAATTGGGATAGCGTTGAATCTGCGATCCTCTATAAATAACTTTCGTTTCAAATAGGAGTATACTTGTAGTTCCTGGTGCAGCTTTTGACGCGAAGATATCTCCGTTATGAATGCAAGCCATTGCAGTCATATATCAATTTTGTACCAAATGCGTAATCACCGTTCATGATGCAATTTGAACTTTATTTAAATTCTTCCAACAATTCATCAAATACGTAACACGAAAACAGGCATATACAGAATGATTTTTAATTATCCATTGATCTATCATTGTTGAAATTAATAAGTGCAGCCGCAGAAATTTCCAGAAAACGTATCTTCTTTTGTTTTTCCGTCCAAGTATAACGCTGTATTACATCACAATTTTACGTAAAATCATCATTTATCGGGTTTAAACTTCGGCCGATTGATATTATTCGTCTCACTTGGATTTTTTTTTTCTTTTTGTTTTTGGTGTTTGAATTGTTTTATTTCGTAACTCTTATAGTATCCGCCATTGTGAGTCATCATAGTCCCTTCATACTATCCATCCATTTGCACGATTGAATCCCACGACTGATGTAGACTCATCAGTATCTTGGACATTATTCTTAGACATTAGTGGGCGTAATTAGGGTATCGTGCATATGGAAAAGTACAACGCTTATCTTCAACTTTATATTCTTCTTAACAATTTTCACAACTGCGCCATGACAAGCATCTGTCTTCATCTCTCACATGCGCCGTCTGCATTCTGTCACCACTGCGCCTTCTATTTTCAATGTATTTTCAATATATTTTTAATGATGGAGTGATGGTTGCCAGGATGCGACATATATATATATATATATATCTCAGCTCATTTCGGGAACGAGAGGTCTAGAGAGGTGAAAATTCCAACTTAGGCTTAACCCTAGGTATTTTCATTTCTTTAGACCGCCCTTTCCCCGTATAAGCTACGCTGACTTGACAATCTACGGAAAAAATAGTGTTTCACATTCAATGTAAATTTGAGTAAAACCGAGGGCCATGTTAAATTTCAGGAAAATTGTCTTGTTTACATACAATACTTTCTTGACAGGTTTTTGTTTGAATAAGGTGCTTTATCAATCTCATGTAAGTTTGGGTGGGTAAGTAATTCGTACGGGCTTCGTATTTATGGACCTACATTAAGATGAGAATTCCGAGGTAAACAATTTGAGTTTCTATAATACTTGAGACGGTCAAGGGTCTCAAGGACCGGTCGACCGCGGACGATGCTAAGAGTTAAACTGAATTTTGAAGTACTTAATTTGTGTTGTATTTTTAACGTTTATTTATTTCTTTATTGGTAATCAAACAGCGTTTCACAAATTTTAGTAATGAACAATAAACATTGCTATTTCACAATCATCATCTTCCTGCCCTAATCCCACTCTAAGTGGGGTCGGCACAACATGTTATAAACATGTTGTTACATGATTTGGCTGCGTTTTTACGACCGGCCGCCTGCCTGACATCAACTTACCTTAGTAGTATTTTATGACACCTCGGTAAGAAATGAGGTTGGTCTATTCTATTCAGCCGGATACCACACGCGGGTCTGTATTAAAAATATAAATATTTAAGTATGTATTAAAAAATATATATATAAGTTTATATTCACCAGTTGTCTAACACCCATACCACAAGTATTAAGTAACTTACTTTGGGGACGGACGACCGTGTGTGTAGGTGTCCCATATATTTATTTATTTATTTATTTAGGGCTTGTATCACCTTTTATTTCGTATTTAGTTAACCTTTCCTTTTATAACCTAAATAAGATGTAACATTTTATCGAGAGATTCGTGACCGCGTTAAGCTCGCGCGAGCTTCAGAATGTAACATTGATTTATTACTTGCGTAGTTTCCTGTAGATAGTGCTTCGAAAACCTTCAGTTAATTTGGCCCGACATCTATAAAGCACTTTTTATCGTGTTAATGATGAAAGAAATTACCGTTTTAGTCACTTCCTTTATACTATCGAATTCTACGAATAACCGAATTTCCTTTATAAGTAAATAATTTTATGTCTTATGGTATCCGGCTGAGTAGAGTAGACCGCCCTCTTTCTTACCGAGGTGTCGCAAAAGCTGACTAAGGTAAGTTGACAACAGGCAGGCGGCCGGTCGTAAAACACGTAGCCAATATAGCCGTATAATTATTTACAAGCTATTGCTATACGTTCCTTACAATTAAGACAACCACTTGAAACTTCTTTAAAGGTAGTACCTAAGTCTTAGCCAATAAAATATAATAGACCACCCTCTTTTTTATTGAGTTGTCAATGCCGTAAAACGCGACTAAGGTAAATTGACGTAAGACATGTGGCCGATCGTAAACTACCCAACCGAATCACGTTACAACGTGTTGTGCCGACCCCACTTAAAGTTGGATAATGGCAGAAGAATTATGAATTCTATCATAACTTTTGTAACTCGGTTATTGCGATGTGAAAATCTAGTTTGTAACATAAAATATTAAATTATACTACTACATGCATTACATAAATGCCAAAGGATGTCGAAAGTCCTTGCGGAGCAGGAATACTGCGGACATTTCCGGGACATCAATTTTAAAATCTCTTCGCATAAAACCACGATCTTTGGCTCGAGAATCGTAAAATTTATACATACATGCGAAACGAGGTCACGTACTTCTAAAATTGGATACAAATCTAATAATATTATAAATGTATTGAAAATTCGTCCATGTTAGAATCATCAGAATTAAGTTAAACTAGTTGTGCCAGTGGCTTTGCTCGTTTGGAATGAATTTCAAAAATTTTATTAAACACTGGAGTGTTTAAATTTTTTTTTCCCAAGTGGAATTTTTAGAATAAAAGTAGTTATTGTGAGTTAACCATAAGAGATAGAGACATACTCTCACAGACTTTTTTGTAGTATTTTTTGTACATCTACAATTCTCTATTCTCTCTCTGCGGCGCACGCAAGTAAAGCTCCCAGCAGGCCAATTTTTACAACTGCGCTACCTTTTTTTTTAATTATTACATAAAATCTTAAATGATAATAAAAAAAAATTCGACACGACATAGCATCATAAACTTAAAACAAGTAAATCTTGTCACATCCTCTTTATCACAATCTTTAATATTTAAATGCCTTAATATTATATATATATATATATATATATATATATATATATATATATATATATATATATATATATATATATATATATATAAGATTAAGGCATTTATTTTTTTTCGGAATCTAGGACTCCAACTATTTTCCAGAAATTCAGCATGTAGAGAGTTTTGGGAGAGAAAAATGGATCTAGCTAGGTTTTATTTTAAAAAATCGTTATATCCCTGTTTTGGGCATTAAAAAACACTACCATTTCCGGAAATTGTAAATTTGGCGTAGCTTATTTAGGAAATGGGTGGTCTAGAGAAATGAAAATACCTAGGATCGATCCCCACATACTCTATTATTTTTTATTTCTTTTATGTCTTTTTTTATTTTGTAAAAAATTACCGAGCAAGGCTCGGTCATTCCGGTGCTATACATAAAAAGGTAGTGTTTTATTAACCTCAAACTTCCAGAAGAATTGCGTTAACTAATAATAAAAACAGTACAAAAATCAATTTAGTACAATTTGAGAAAATCGACATACAGACAGCTTTTGGAGACTTTCTTTTATAGCCAGTACTAGTTACTTAAACCTTTCGGAAGAATCTTTTAGTAAAAACCTTACAAAAATCCATTAGGTAGATTTTAAGGAAATCGATCACATATACCCTTTGGGGACTGTTTTATAATAAGTATAGATTCCTGTATACACTACAAGTGTTTGTGTTTTTATGACAAGGTTCAAAGACCTGTAATGACAGTAGCCATTCGTCATCGGCCGACCCAAATATCGGTAATGTAATCCCTTCTGTAGCCGTTCTACAACTAGCATTAATCTTCACGAATGACGGATATTCATCAAAGAGATAAATTCAGCAGATTCTTTTGGTTCAAATGAGAGAAATAAAATTACGAAAAGGTAAAAAATAATTTCTTACGGTGTTCGTACCTCACCATATGGAGAAGATCACAAAAGGTTCAAAGGGTGCCACTGGTTTTTAATATAACAGGATCATACGTCATGAAAATAAAAAAGACACGTCACACAGTACATGTTCTTTGGTTAAAGAGAGAGAGAGATAACTCGAATTAGTATTGTTATAAATAAAATCTAAATTCAATTTAAAATGAACAATAAAAAATAAACGAATACGTTTAGTGAATTACGCCGGGCACCTTACTGTGCACCAACATTTTTCACTACAAAATCCAACGCCATAATGATTCTACCACCAGTTCAGAACACTAATCCACTTGAGAAGAACTGGCAAGAAACTCAGTGGTCACTCAGTGATTATTTGGGGTTAGATTCTAAATAACACGAAATACAAAAGAGGTCTCCCAAACACGTCTACCTCCTACGAATGCCGCACCCCAAAAGAAAACGAATGACGTCAACAGTTGTCTTATATAAGCTGTCACAGCTTAGAAATCTGGATTCCTTACAGTATATTCTTTAAAGTTTCTCATCAATCCTTTATGGTATTATCATCATCATTCTCCTGACCTTATCCCAGTCTAAGTGGGGTTAGCACAACGTGTAGTAACCATGTTGTAATGTTATTTAAGTAGGTATTTTATGGCCGGCCACCTGCCGACGTCAACTTACCTTAGTCGTCTTTTCCGCCTTAGTAAGAAATGAGGATGATCTATTCTACTCAGCCGGATACTACACATTGGGTCAATTTAACTTAGGTCAACATAACTTAGTCGCTTTATACAACACCTCCGTCAGAAATGAGGCTGGTATATTCTACTCAACCGGATACCACACGGCACTCTGTAGTATTATGTATTAAGTAAAGTAACGGCCTGTTACAATTCCACTGCTGGACATAGGCCTCCTCTCTCCGTTTCTGGAGAGAAGGCTTGGAGCTTAGACCTACCGGCGTGGCTCCAATGCGGATTGGTAGGTTACACATATCCCCAGATTTCTCCAGAGATATGCAGGTTTCCTCACGATGTTTCCTTCACCGAAATGCGTGTGATAAATTGCCATTATCGATTAGATACATAATTTTTAATAGAAAAACTCATTGGTGCCTGCTGGGGTTTGAACTCGTGACGAAGTGGCTCACATCGCTGGGCTATCACAGCTTATAAATTATTATGTAGTTTAATAAAATTTCCATGTCCCCGCCTATTAAAATGTGAGGAAACTTATAAAATTTTATTACGCCCCGACCAAATACATTTCGTTGCATAACTTTAATCGTTTGGACTATATAGAAGTTATGGCAACGGAAAACTTCAATTTCATTTTAGTAGTAAAGTTTCATGCTCAGAAGCAAATGCACCATTAAGCAAAATTACAGAGTGAGCTTTACTAGCGTCATTGCAGTTTTGTTGAAGAAATTACTTACATAGTATTTTGGATGATATGTTATTTTTATGAGGCATTTTTCTTATAACTTTTTTAGGTTTATCTTTTTATTTTTTTAGATATATCTTCTTTATCCTAACTTTTTAAGACATGATTCCTCATATACTCATATAATGAGGGTTTCTTTCTTTATGATTATTACCTTAAGACTACCAATATATATTCCTTCATCAAATTGTGTGATATTCCATCGTCATATAATTATCGCATCGTGTGTTCTACTTAACTAATCAGTTGCAATTTTTTATGTGCTATTTATCAGCTGCTATTTATTAGTTGCTCTTTATCAGCTGCTATTAATTAATTACTATTTATCATCTGCTATTTATTAGTTGTTATTTATCAGCTGCAATTTAACAGTAATGAACACTTGAAGTAAATAAGGCATTAAGTACCTAAAAATTAAAATTCGAACTAAGTATGCAATTTGGTTCTTAAAACCAAATTTTAGAAACAAATTGCATACTTAGTTCGAATTTTAATTTTTACGTACTTAGTGCCTTATTTACTTCAAGTGTTCATTACACATTTTATTAAACTAGTTCATTAATAATTGTCGTTAAGCCGTGTGGTAGTATGCCGGCAGCATAGAATAGACCGCCTTCATTTCTTACCGAGGTGTCGTAAAAGGTGACTAAGGTTAGTTGACCGGCTGAACTATTAAACTACTCACGAGTTTTATTGGCGCTACGCTACACTATTGCAATGTGCCACAAAACAACTTTTTGTATTAGGTCTCTTTAATACTAAACGTGCGAAATATACTAGATTTATACACGAGTGTATCTGTTTTGTATATTACTTCCGAACAATAATCACAATTCTGCCAGTGAAAGAATAGAAGAACGTTAAAAGTCAAAAGTATTCCATGCTCACATATTTCCAACATATTCTTTCAGGCAAGAGTCATAATGGCTTTCCTTTGTGAACGCTTTAGTGCCGAATACCACTTACGTCGAGATAGCCAGACTCCTATTGTGAAATATTGCTTTGTGCTTAACTATAATATTACTATATACTTTTATATTTTATTCTCGCCAAGTGGATTCCGGCTGAATAGAATAGACCACACTCTTTCGTGCGCAGGTGTCGTAAGAGGCGACTAAGGTAAGTTGACCCACCGTCCTGAAAGGCCTAATATCAATAACAATACTTTGCTCAGAAGTTATTTAGTCTGACTAACTGTAACCTTTTTTGTACCTTAAATACATGTATACTAAAGAGTTTGTTTGTTTGTTCGTTCGTTGGATTGTTTAAACGCGCTAATCGCAGGAACTACTGAAACGATTTTAGGCAATCCTTATATTTAAGATAGTCTTTTTATCGAGGAAGGCTATATGCTATATATCATCACGCTAAGATGAATAGGAGAGGAGCAAAAATAAAAAATAGTATGAAAACGGCAAAATTTTTAAGCTATCTTTGCGTGCGCTGAGTAAACGGTGATATTCGAAAATCATGTATTACAAAATTGTTCCTAAGTTGTAAGTTCTAAATAAAAGTCTGCGACAGCATATGTCTAGCTTTTAAGTTAAACCTACTTTAACCATTTTTATGGTTAGCAAAATAGTATATTTTAATCTTTCAACGGAGGTAGAGTCGCTGGTGGTTGCTAGTCTTAGGTATATAGAGCAAATGCCTTCCGACCTTTTCGTATCAGGGGCGAACGAGAAATTAATTATCTTAGATTAATCAACTCCTGAAGATTGTAAAATTATTAAAACAGGTCATTTGCTGCTTCAACTAACTTGGTACCATAATTTTAGACACGTATCTAAAATGTTTATTTATTTGTAAAGAATCTACTGCTATAATTATGATTATACAAATTTAAATACAAAAGGTTTAAAATACGCCAAATAAGATTACATTATTTAAACTAAACATTGTAGACTGAGTTGAACTATTTAAGTAAATGATTCATAAACTAATGCAGAAAAACAACAAAATTTTGAGATGAAAGAGTATGAAAGATACACTCTGATTATTTTTAAATTCATTAAAGTTTACTAAGCAAAAAATTATATTACAAAATGTTACAAATATATTCCTTCTTTCTTCCTCCTCCTTCATATGGTTGATCAATAATTTAAAAAGAAACATTGTTCGTGTACTCGCCAACAAACTTAATTAGTTTGGCGAGATAATTAGCTGTAAGAAAATGTAAAATTTTGTTGAAAAAAAAAATCAATTAATTATTTAAAAAAGTAGCCTATATATTACAGCCTCTATCTTCCAGATATGAAATCCCACCAAAATCGGTTCAGCCCTACCGGAGAATCTGCTATTAATGTAAACTTTCCCCAAGATTTGCAAAACCGTACAAAAATCCATTAAGTAGATTTTGAGGAAATCGATCAAACACAGAAAGCTTTTGGGGACTTTATTTCTTAATATGTATAGATTATAAATATATATCTTGGATATTCATGACTTCTAAACGAATTTGGGTTCATGACGTCACCACAGATTATCGTCCAAAAGTTATTCTCTAAAGCTACTGTGTTTTGTATCGTCTAAACGTTGCGATTAATTAATATACATATAACAAACGGTCAATCAAATTTTAATGTTGTTTTCTCTTTCCCAGATATAAACAAAACCAGTGAAAACAAAACTAGTGTGAAAACAATACTATGACTTGACAATAAAAAGACAAAGTTGTACCAAACATGACGTGTCCATTCCGCCGCGCCTCCTCTCAGCATCAATTTGCAAATGGCGGCAGTTCCGGTAAAAAGCCGGAGTTTCGGTCCCGGCAGTCGTCAGTTCACCTTCCGGGCCCGGAAGAGGAGGAAGGGGAGAATAGCACCCTCACGTTGAAACACCTGAGCGAGGCGTTGAAACTGCTCACAGCACCGTCGGTAAGTTTGTTTGTTGAGATAATGTTATACTAGCTTTTTATGCCGCATGCGTTTTTCAACCAACCACAGTGGTGACGAAGATTGAATAGCTCGTCATAATCGGCGATTACAAATGATTAAGCGCCAGCGCTGTCGTGTAGAGAGCATACTCACTTGTACTCGTCAATCGTCGTCTATGATCACCTACGATCGCCAACAACCCAGAAATGTCGGATTTTCGGACGCGCGTTATCCATGGGTTATACGTATAATCGTATTTATTTATTTATTTATTTACGTCCTACTAATATTATTACGAAAGTTTGTGAGTATGGATGTATGTTTGTTACTTTTTCACGGCAAATCCGCTGAACCAATATTTATGAAATTTGGCACAATTATTCCTTATCCATCAGGTTAACATATGGTCTATACATATCCTGTTAATTATATAGGAATATGATTATGATATATTATGATTATTAATAATTAGGTATTATAAAACAAGCTGTATCCTGAGCTGTGATAGCCCAGCGGCGAGACCGTGTGAATCTCTCTAGAGGGTAACGGATTCAACCCCGGGCAGGCACCAATTAATTTTCTGTTAAAACTTATGTGTCTAATTGATAATTACAGTTTATCTCACGCTTTTCGATGAAGGAAAACATCGTGAGGAAACCTAGTATATCTCTAGTAATTCTGTCCCTCTGTGTGTAAGCAACCAATTTGGATTTGAGCAGAGTGATGTGTCTTCGTCAGTCCAAAGAAAAAAAACGAACTCAAAAAATGAGGACTGACGACCTCAAAAAGGTCGCGGGGAGCCGCTGGATCCAAGCGGCACAAAATCGTGGATTGTGGCGATCCCTTAAGGAGACCTATGTTCAGCTATGGACGTCCACCGGTTGAGAAAGAAGAAAGAAGAAGAAGAAGATGTGTCTTAGCTCCAGCCCTTCTCTCCAAAAAAAAAGAAAGAAGACATATGCTCAACAGTGGAATAGCAACAGGTTACTTTACTTTTTTTTCTAATTCCCATCAGCCAGGTAGCATAATCATAAAAAAAGACTGAAAAAATAAGAAATACCTATCAAAATTATTCCCATTTGTCTAACAAATATCTTCAGGTGATAAAATAAACCGTAAATCTAAAAAACATACGGACAGAGAAAAATTGTCACATTTATATTATTTGAACGGATACCGGATTATCTTTGGTCGTAAATAGAATCTTCTGGAAAAACGTTAGGTAAGACATAAATTATTTGTTCTGTATGATATACGACACCTTTTGTCAATACTTTCTATTTTATTTCTGTGTGAAATAGAATATTTTGGTGGAGATAATCTCGTTTACGCCGTGTGGTATCCGGCTGAATAGAATAGTACCACCCTCATTTTTTACCGAGTTGTCGTAAAAGGCGACTAAGGTAAGTCGAACCGCCGTGTTGCATCCGGCTGAGTAGAATAGACCAACATCATTTTTTACCGAGTTGTCGTAAAATACGACAAAGGTAAGTTGACGTCAGGCAGGCCACCGGTCGTAACAACGCAGCCTAATCATGTGACAGCGTGTTTATAACATGTTGTGCCGACCCAACTTAGAGTGGGATAAGAGCAGGAAGATGATGAATCTCGTTTATAAATTGTATAGAAAAATCTAAAATTACCTCACTGTTACGGCGCGTAATCTTTACTAAAAGCTCTTGGTTTTAACATTAATTAGGAATTTTTAAATCTAAACTATCGTGAGTAGTAAGTAACGGCCTGTTACTATCCCACTGCTGGGCATAGACCTCTTCTCTCCGTTTTTGGAGAGAAGGATTGGAGCTAAGACCTATCACGCTGCTCCAATGCGGATAGGTAGGTTTCACATACCCCTAGGAATCTCTAGAGATATGTAGGTTTCACGGTTTCCTTCAGGTTAGTCGTCTTTTACGACACCTCGGTAAGAAATGAGGGTGATATATTTTACTCAGCTGGATACCACACGGCATTTATTTAAAAGACTTACAACTACATATATAGATTGAAGCATTTACAATTTTCTTATTTACTCAGTTATTTTGTAAATGTAATATTTTGTTATTTATATAATATATATAATGTTATGTTCTATTTTTTTGTGTTAATTTATATTAAGAGAAAAAAAAATTTTAATCAATTTTGTGCAAAGTGCGGTGCATACTAACAAATTGTATACAGAATCCTGTTATTCGCGTAAACTTAATTAAACTCAAACAGATTGTCTATTGTGTTGACACGTAGTGAATTAATTCGGTCATTATCACAGGGCACGAGTGTACGTGTTTACTATTAAAGTGAAAAGCTAGTATAGCTTTAACTCGCAACTTCGTTCGCGTGGACTGTTTACGCGTGATAGATTAATAATAGATGGAGCTTTTCAATTTCATGCTATTAATTAGAATTAACAGGATTTCTATAGCCTATATGTTACTCTGGCGAATAAAGAATAATTGATCCAAATTCATCGATATTACGAAAGAGTAACAAACATACATCCATACTTACAAACCTTACCTTATAATATTAAGTAGGACGATAATATTGTGGTACTTTTTTGCAATTTTTTTTCGTTTATCTTCATCTAAACTGATAAAATCCACTGACAGAAACTAATTATTGAAGCAACAAATAATGAAATCTGATAGCTATTTCTTGAAATAACTGCGATGAAAGGTTAAAATTTCAATTAACTTGATCAAAAGATATACGATAATTAAAATCTAAATTACTTTGTGTCGGTTTCTTCCAAAATTCATTTCGCCTTTAAGTGGTTTGATTCGTATCGGCTTTTTGGAATTTGATTACAAGATACTTCTAAAGATTCATGTAATTTTAATGTAATGAAATGAGAAACATATGAGATTTAATAGCTTTTATCGATATTGGTTCAGCGGATCGCCGTGAATGAGTAACAAACATACATCTTTACTCACAAACTTTCGCATTTATAATATTAGTAGAATATAGAGATGACAAATACATAAATATATATGTAGGTAGAAATTGCAAAATTTTACGCATATCCGTAAGGCCATTCAAAATTCTAGCTCGCCTGATTTTAATGATGTTATTTTTGTTCTGAAGATAATTGAAAATGATTGAAATATGTACATACATAAAATACTCGTATATCTTGTAGAATAGAAAAAACGAAGCAGAAGACAGACATCTAAATGACGAATGGACTGAAATACGGACAGACAGAAAGACTTTCGCAATTATAATATTAATCAAAATGTATTTGAGTTAATCCGAACATATGTTTTATTGCGCAGCTGTAGATGCAAACTCTGTAATCACAAAGTTGAAAAGTTCATCGTGAGATTATAACAAAGTTCAGTAACTAAACACTGCAACGCATTTATCTTCTCTACGTTAAATTGTACATAAGTTAAAGATAACCTTTATTTAGAACTTTCAGTAGACCAGTAAAGCATTGTTATTGGCTTTTAAATTATAGAAGATTAGCTTTTACCCGAGCAACTTCGTTCGCGTGGACTGTAGTCTTGAAATTAAGAGTAGCTTCTGCCACTCTCCAACCCTGCAAATATCTTCATCACAAAAATGAGATCGATCCGGGAAGAATCAGAGGAATTCATCGTTTGATCAAGAGCATAATTTGATAATTTTAGTTAATAACCCGTACTTAAATGAAATATATATTAAAATTAACACGCTTCTACTGGCTATTTTAACGTAGTTTTCTAACATACTGTTTTATAATTAGGGACTATAGAGGGTAGCTTAGAATTTAAATAAAAATGGTCATTGTAGGTTATTAAAAGCCTATTGTACCAAACTTCTGTGTAGATTTTTATGTATTCTTATTGGTTCACAATAAAGAATATTATTATTATCTTCTTCTTTTCTAATATATAAAGCTGAAGAGTTTGTTTGTTTGTTTGTTTCATTGTTAGAACGAGCCAATCTCAGGAACTACAGAACCGATTTGAAAAATTTTTCAAGTGTAAGATAGTCCATAAATCGAGGACGGCTATAGGTTATATAACATCACGCTTAGATGAATAGGAGAGGAGCAGCAATAAAAAATAGTACGAAAACGGCAAAATTTAAAACTATCCTCGCGTGCGCTGAGTATACGGTAATAGTCATTAAAAAATCATGTATTACAAAATTGTGCCCCTTTAAAAGTTCTAAATAAAAGTCCGCGACAGAATATGTCTAGCTTCTAAGGCTATTTACCCATTTTAACCATTTTTATTGTTATTAAAAGACTATATTACGGTTTTAATCTTTCCACGCGAGTGGAGCGCTGGCGATTGCTACTTAAGTATAAAAAAGCCATACGCGATGTTAATACGAGTATATAGCTCCAAGTTGTGAATGAATGAAATATACTTTATTGTACACCACAATTTTAAAATAACATTAGCTCTAAGTTGTGGTGTTTACTGCATATTCAAATAAAATAGAAATAGTGATTGTAAGATAATTTTTCCCTTTTAGGAATTGGTTTGCGTGAATAATAACTAGAGTTTTCAGAGCATTATCTACACGAAAAATTTCGCACCGCTAGCAATAAATCAATGTAAAGTTTTCAAACTCGCGCGTGCTTAATGCGGTCACGTTTGTTTGATAAAATTGTTACATCTCACTTAGGTTATAAAATATTGAATCAACTAAATACGAAGCACAAAGTACAAATCTCAAAATATTTCATTCTCTTGCCCTTATCCCACTCTAAGTGGAGTCGGTACAACATTTTATAAAAATGTTATCACAGGATTTGGCTAGGCATTTTACGACCGCCCGCTGGCTGGCGTCAAGTTACCTTAGTAGGCTTTAGCGACACTTCAGTAAGAAAGAGAGGGTGATCTATTCTGCTCAGCCGGATAACACACGGTGGGTTAACTTACTTTAGTCTCCTTTCACGACACCTCGGTAAGAAAGTGAGTGGTCTATTCTACTCCGCCGGATAGCACCATCTTAAGTCTCAAAGTGTTTGTAGATGGTAAATAGTATTTGACTAAACAACCAAAGTCTTTTTCATCTTATACCTGACTATAGTGTGAGGTCACTAAAGAGCTTTGTTTTTCTATATAATAATAATAAATAAATAAAAGGCAAGGCTTAATTAAAAATAGTAGATATTGCTTAATCAAAAATAGTAAACTAACGTTCAAGTAAACGTTAATTTTGATTAAACTTGCTACGCTGCGGTGGAATATTTCTAAAACATGTCTGCAATAAACTAGCCCGAGCGAGTCGAGTCTAATCCGAACAAACATGTTCTGTAATCTGCGTTTATTGCGAAGTATATCTTTTGTGCGGAAGGTTTAATAATGTGTTGCTAACTCAGTTTTATTAAAAGGTAAAACTAACGCAATTGTTTCAATTAATTTACGATATTCTCTTGCACATTTTATTTTAATATAGGTAACGAAGTATTATGAAATTTCTAATAACAGAAAATTTCATTAAAATAGAAGCAATTTAATTTATTTAACAAACTGTTAAATAAATTAAAGTTAATTAAGTTACAGACTACAAAATATTTATCTTCAGTAATTATATATTAGTAGCATTTTTTCATCTATTCATTTTTACCAAAAATAATTACAAAAGTAATAATAAAATTATTTTGCTATAATCCGCGATGAAGTGAAATATATATAATGCCAAATGTAGAGTGGACAATCGGTTATAATATCTGATAGATGCAGGATTCGTTAAAACACATGCACAAACCTCCACCACCGCCTCCACAATACACAAGCACTTCATACGTTCACTAACACAAACTCAACAATAGTTTCGCCCCGCAACCGAAGCATTATCAGGAGATAGACTCCACGACCAAAGTCTGTGATTGTTGAGTTTGTGATAGTGAACGTATGTAGTGTATGTAGTACTTACGTTAAAAAATGTACATCTTGCGTCTAAAACGGACGTCCATCTGTTTACAACAAATGTTTGACGTTGGTTTTTTTTTGTTCTCGATATGTCGGACCAAGAAATGTTGAACTATGTGAGAGTAGAGTGATCCAATATATCTTCAAGTGTCATGTATTGCTATACGCGGGATTGAATATCAGTTTTGTCGTTTTGTGCCCGTAAAATGGACCGTGAGTAAGACTTTACGACGTCATCAAATATAAAGCCTACCGTAAAACGTTTCGCTTTTAATATACGTTGGATATCATGAATCAATTATGTAATTATTACAATCATTCTCCTGCCCTTATCCCACTCTAAGAGGCACAACATGTATTAATTCAAATTCAAATAAATATTTATTCAAATAAACTTGTAAAAGAAGTGCTTCTGTCGTCAACTCTACTGCTGGTTCGGCGGTGGTTGGAAAGCTGTTTCTAACGAGAAGAACCAGCAAGAAACTCGGCGGTTGCTCTTTTAAAAATATAATTATTATTACTAGTTACATTTGGTCATTACTGTCTTGTACAGGGTCGAAGCGAGCTATATCCACACAATCTTATCTTCTAAATAATCCTCAACAGTATAGTAGGCTTTCTGAATCAGCCTCTTTTTAACATTGTTTTTAAACTTTTTTTGTAATGGCAAAGCTAAAATTATGTTGTTACATGATTTGGCTAGATATTTTACGACCTGTCTGACGCCAACTTACCTTAATCGCCTTTGCGATTCCTCAGTAAGATATGAGGATGGTCTGTTCTACTTAGCCGGACACTACGCGGCGTGTCGTCTTACCATAGTTGCCTTTTACGACACCTCGGTAAGAAATGAGTCTATTCTATTCAGCCGGATAGCACACGGCGTGCCCAATACTCTATAATTCAATAAAAAATTCTATACTAAAATATACTGAATATGTTAGTTTCGGCTTGTTTTTAATGTGTTTAGGAAACCTCAACACAAACAAACTACTGAAAACTTACTAAAAGGTTATTATGTACATACTCGTATATCGTGAAGTTACATCACACAGTCTAGACTTTCATGTCAACGTATTTTCTTTTTTGAAACTGACGACAACGATACGACATTTGAATTGATAAAACCACTGAGGTACGATAAAATTAGTTGGCTATTATACGAGTATTATAAATGCGACTAAGGTAAATTGACCTTTCGTGTGGCATCCGGCTGAGTAGAATAGACCAATCTAATTTTTTACCAAAATGTCTTAAAAGGCGACTAAGGTAAGTGCACGTCAGGCTGGGTCCCGGTCGTTAAATAACTAGTCAAAACATGTAACATGTTTAAAAAATGTTGTGCCGACCCACTAAAAGTGGGATAAGGGCGAGAGAATGTGGATGTTAATATTATGTGACATTTTTTCCGTCATGTTTCAATGTAGCAAGGGACCGGTGTAATTTTTTGGTATACGAAAAGAAAATTAGCGACCAGTTACTCCATAATATTTAGGGGAAGGATAGGCGTTTTGACAACGCTACTCCAACATTAGTGATACATAATATACATTTTAAGTGATGTATAATTACATTTTTAGTTTATATAGGTTTTTTCTGGCTGTTTCTCTTTATCATTTAGCACACGATAATCAAAGCATATGTTTTATTGTAAAGTAAATTTATGTGCCTTCAGTCTTTAGTAAGCCTTAGTGAATAATAATCATCTTTCAAAAACACAAATTCAACTAGTAACTACCATAACTCCAACAAATGTACTTAGACAATACGACATAAATACATTTTAGAATATTTTGATTTTAATGTAGTTTTTGTCGTTGAGATTAAATAGACTTGTACCATGTTGTCCCTCTAATAAGCTTACGATATTGCGAGGTGTAGTTACTAACTTTTAATTGACTCTATCTTAACTGCGAAAATTCGGTAAAGGTAAGTCACATTTAACAGTATAACTTCGCTCTGTTAATTTAATATTTAAGCCTACCATATTCACGTGAGCTTAAAAGTTTGATAAGTCTGAATATTAATACCGACGCGGATTTATATTTTATTGTGAAATTTCTAGTGGTTTTATGCTCTTTATTGCATCGAATGAATAATTTTGTAATGTTGCTCCCGAAGTTAATTTATTCAGGCCAATTATAGCCTTTTAATATTAAATGCCTTTTAATAATAATTTGATATAACTATGAATTAAGTAGCGGCCTGCTACTCTCCCAGTGATGGGAAGAGGCAACTTCTCTCCGCTTTTGGAAAGAGGGTTTGGAGCTAAGACATACCACGCTGCTCCAAGGCGGATTGGTAGGTTGCACATAGAATTCTCCAGAATTCTCTAGAGATATGTAGGTTTCCTCACGATGTTTTCCTTCACGAAAAAGCGTCTAATAAATTGCAATTATCAATAAGACACATAAGTTTTAACAGAAAAACTTATAGGTGTCTGCCCGGATTTGAACCTCGTGACCTACTCGAATGCTAGGCTACTAAGATTTGAATTATAGTTTTAATATTATAAGCTTATACTCCAATCTTATCATCTAACACCTTATTCAAAATCACCACCGTATGAGACCCTTGGCAGGCAGGCAAAAGTTATAGCTATACTTAATTGATGATATCGAGCTACCACGCTTAATGGTATAGAAAAACAACAGATTGATTAACTCGAAAATTACAAATCTAAAATTTTATTTAGTACATAATTTTTATTATAATTTATTTGCATTATGATCAAATTATAAATTACAATTTATTATTAACATATACTCCTACTACATTCATAATTAAACTAATTATGACAAGAATCGAAAACGTGGGTACGTAGTGATTTTCCTGTGCTTTCTATTAAAGAATTGACACAACACTGAACACAGTACCATTTGCCATACATCTGTGTTAATCTTAGAATAGAAGTATGTTTATAAAGCCAGTATAAAACTGTGTAAGCAGGTTTTCTTTGTTTGAAGTGATTCGTTGAAAGAATGATTAAATAGCAAACAAAGCTGTTAAGTGGTTCTTTAGCAGCTGTAAGAGTAAATTATGAGCTACAAATTTGGTTTCTACTGTTCAAATGTTTGAATTTTTATTGCTTCTAAAGCCATACATGAGGCATATGGCAGATATAAAGAGACTATTTTTCTCAAGCTTTGAAGTACGTTTACCAACATCCTGATGCCATCAAGGTTGACTGATTTCGTATTGTTTTCGTAATGAGTGATGGATTTGGCAAATTTAAAAATTAACTGTTACAAACAAACTACGAGTATTCAGTACTGTTACTAACTACTCACAAACCCCTACTTGCAAGTACTAGTAGAGTACGTCTGACTTGCACGGACTAAACAACCTTCATTGCTCGTGTTGACCTTTGCTTTAATTCTACTCTCTTTTTTCTTCTTTTTCTTTCTGCTTTCTTTTAAGCATGATTGTCCAATAATATTCTTATGCTTATTATGAATCTTCATGCTGACCGTTAAATTCTTTTTTTTTTTCTTTCTTTTTCCTTTTAAGGATGATTTGCCGAATAATATACTTATGCTTATGCCACTCTCTTTCAGTTATACTTATTATACACGTAAGCCATAATCAACATTCATGTTAGAAAGCATCACAGCCAACCTTAATTTAATAAATTTAATTGTTTATAATTATTAAGAAATTGGCAACACATTTTCCAATTTCTACGGTGTATTTAGTGTTTAAAAATTGGGTCCATTTACGTAAATTTAATCTTTTTTACCTATATTATGTTTAGTGACGCATTTGAATAAAAAAAAAATTAACCATGATTTTTATTGACCTATGCACATAACTAAATGACGCGTTGGATGCAAACACAAATTTGTCTTTTTTAAACGTAGGTATAGAAATTTGTATAGTCTTAAAATGTCTAAGAAAAAAATATCATAGAGCAAGCACATTCCACGGAAAACGGAAGGGATCTTAAATTTGTTTTGGGTGAATGAAGCATAGACTACAATAGGCTTAGTAAGTTATATTGGGTAAGAAGCACGAAATAATGTTTGTTTATATTTGTAACAGATTATTCTTAGAAAACCTTTGTGTAAAAAGATTCGAGTTCACATTTGTTTAACGTTGGTTGAAAGAATGATAGATTGATACGTAAACTTACATAAGACAGTGCCATTAAGGTGGATATAAACAGACGCGGCAACCATTGCGATGCGGCCCTCCATTACTAATTTATGATGTAACTCGTCAGAAAATGTCAAAGATAATTTTATTTTTTTTGTTTTATATGGGATTACCGCCGTGTGGTATCCGGCTGAATATAATAGTGCCACCTTCATTTCTTACCCAGATGTCGTAAAAGGCGACTAAGGTAAGTTGACCCACTGTGTGGTATCCGGTAAAGTAGCATAGACCAGTCTCTTGCTTACCGAGGTGTCGTAAAATACGATTAAGGTAAGTTGATGTCAGGCAGGCGGCTGGTCGTAATGTACGAAGCCAAATCATGTTACAACATGTTTATAACATGTGCTGACCCCACTTAGTGTGGGATAAGGGCAGGAAGATGATGTTTTATATGGGACTAGTGAGAAGATTGACAAGGACAAAACCTTTGAATTTAGCGTAATATTGTGCTGCTTAAAAAATATACAAGAACGATGTGTCTCCCATAGTAAATATGAGGAAGATAAATCAATGGTCCTGTTCTAAGATATAAGTTTAGGTTTATAGAAAATTGCTTATCAGCCTTATGGCTAGATCGTAACTTCAATTTTATCAAATTCATTTTTAATTTTCTTTACAATAGTAAACAAAAAGTTTAATTTTTTTCTTCAAATTATATATAGTATTTTGTATCTGTATAATTATCTATTTTCAAATCAGCTACCACATACAGCTAAAAGCGATTAAAAAAGGGCGCGTATAATTTTTTAATGAGTAAATACTTAGTAAGACACAGTGTTCTGATTCGTAAAACTAATATAAAGAATAATAATTAATCGATTGCTTTATTGTTATTTTATTAAAAACCCCAAAAATGCTTTAAATTATTTATTTTTATTTTCTTTTGTTAATAATAATGACATATTTTGCAAAATATTTCAGTAATGATACAAAAACTTAAAATAAAACTTATTGTTTTAATATATGGTAATAATAAAACACAACATATAAGAAAAGCTAAGCTAAAGTAAAGCTAATAGTAAAGACTAATAGAAAATTATTGACGTTTTCCTCCGTATTCTACACAATTTCATGAATCGGCTATCCACAAAGACTTTTCTTTAGCTAAATCTATGAAGTGAGTGATATAACAAGACTATCATTTCGTAATTAATGATTCACTATCAAATTTATGAAGACTTGTTTTGGGAAAAGTATCTAATTGCACTGATTTAAGACAATGTTAGAAAAACATTGTTTATACGTTGCAAAGAGATCTACGATAGTAAACATCGTTTGTCTAAAACGAGTGGTTTAGAATGATGATATTCTTTTAAATACAAACATAGATCAAACAGAGCTATTAAGGCATCTGTGTACAATGGCGAAGAAACGTAACGCAAGCTTTATAAATTTACTAACGAAACGAAGTATTGGTTGAAATTAAGAATTGGGGTTAAATTTTCAAATCCAGTGGAAACACAAATTGCTTTTTTTTTATTAAAACTTATGTGTCTAGATAATAGTTTTAATTTTTTTAACGCTTTTCTGTGAAGGAAACCATCGTGAGGAAACCTGCATATCTCTTATGAATTCTAGGGATAGGTATAACCTACTAATCCGCAGTAGAGCAGCGTGGTAGGTCTTAGTTTCAATCATTTTCTCCAAAACCCTTTTTGGACCCTTTCCCTGACGAGGAGGCCTATTCCCAGAAGTTGGATAGTAGCAGGCCGTTACTTTAAAATCTCTATTTTAACGAATAAGTAATTCGTCACAATATATCACAGCATGGTAAGTAAACAATTTAATTTAGATTGAGAAATTATATTACTGACGCCGTGTGATATCCGGCTGCATAGAATAGTACCACCCTCATTTATTATCGAAGTGTTGTAGAAGGCGACTAAGGTAAGTAGACCCGCCGTGTGGTATCCGGCTGAGTAGAATAGACCACCCTCATTTCTAACCGAGGTTTCGTAAAAGGCGACTAAGATAAGTTGGTCTGCGTGTGGTATCCGGTTGAATATATTAGTCCACCCTCATTTCTTACCGAGGTGTCGTAAAAGGCGACTAAGGTAAGTTGACCTACCTTGTGGTATCCGGCTGAGTAGAATAGACCACCCTCATTTCTAACCAAGGTGTCGTAAAATTCGCCAAATCATCTGACAACATAATTGTAACATGTTGTCCCGACCCCACTTAGAGTGGGATAAGGGCAGTCAGGATGATGAGAAATTATATTACTGCGACAAAGAGGCTTTTAATAATTCTAGTTTTTATTTCTTTTGTTTTTATTATTTTACTTGTAAAAGTAGTACTAAAATTTTAAAAATGTGTCTGTTCACTTTAATATGTGTGGGAATCTCTTAAATATGCATGCATGCTGTGAAGTACGGATGCATTTGCCCGCTTCGAAAGTGTTGTATTACAAAATTCAATACCCTTTATACTTCGCAAACCGATCTGGGTTACATGACGCGGATGTTTTATTGAGTCTAAAATGGAATAGTTGTTCCAATTGTACGGTAAATAAATTCTCGTAAAACTATTTCTGTGTATTGCATTTATATACAATTTTTCAAGGATCAACCCACTTATTTTCATTACATATTATTTCTCGTATATAACACGTATCAATTTTACACCAAAAAGCACCTACCTAATACCATATCTTGATGTACTTTATTAGGAAAATTGTGTTTATTAGAAGAGTCTGGTTTGATTTTCAGTATGAATTTTATAAATAATTAAAATATCAGATAAAATAAAATAAATGTTATTAATATTATTATTAATTTTTATTTTATAGTAAATAAATAAAATTAAGGCTACCTGTCCGACTTCAACTTTCTTTAGTCGTATTTTACAACACCTCAGTAAGAAAGTGGGTGGTCTATTTTACTCAACCAGATACCACAATGTGGGTCAATTTACCTTAGTCGCCTTTTACAACACCTCGGTAAAAAATAAGGATGGTCTATTCTACTCAGCCGGATACCACACGGCATCTAACTTATCTATTTATTATTTATTTATTATTTATTATTTCTATTTATTATTTATTTAATTTAAGTAAAACACTAACTATAAGTCACACAGTCAAGTCGAATCTTTGTTGATATAAAGTGTCAGACTAACTAAGAATTGCTTTGAGTATGTAACAAACATTATACAAATATTAAAACTAAAAGCCTAAAAGAAACAATTATAATCAGCATTACAATATTCAAAAACTAAGTTATTGCATATTAGTGAATGAAATATTTTTCCTAGATTAACCCTGAAACGTTAAATTGAAATACGAAAAACATTTAATTTTTGTATGAAATAGTAGATATTCAGCTTTAACCAATTATTCTGTATCATAAAATGCCAGTGCCAAAATAAATAACACCAATTATACGAAAACGCTCCAGTAATGCATGTAATCCAGGCTTAAAAGGAATCCGAGCGTTATGCGCCGCCATTGAATTGATGAGTTTTTCAGAGTTCACGGCATTGTCGATTTACAATTGAGCATTGACAGAGTTGAACCGACCGAAAACTCCATTTATATTACGATTTACATTTTTTTTTACTATTAAGCTGTCAGTTATATATAAATATATACTAATATACGCTTACCTAAACACAGGTTAAGTGAGAATTGCTATTGTACGGTTATAAAGTTTTTTAATAAATTGCCAAATAATATGAAAGAATTAAATTTTGAAAATTTGAAAAAGGCATTATTCACATACCTTTTAGAAAATTGTTTCTATTCAATTTAAGAATATTTAAATTACCGTACCAATAATTATAAGTAATTTATATTTTGGACGTCGGAAACGACAGATATGATTGTATTTAACCTTAAAAAACACTTTTGTAACCATATCTTTCCAAATAAACTATTGACTATTAACAGTACTAAAATGATATGGGAGGAATGCGAAGCAGAAAACCTATACCAAGCAATAGAATAGAAATATAATAGAATAGAAATATAAATATATATAGAAATATAAATAGAAATAACCTTTTAGGAGTGTAGTAAGGTGGACGAGTCTAGGACACAGAAGCTCTTGCTGCGTCTGAGTGCGTAACCTTGGTAGGCTAAAAACACCCTTTTGTGGGGAGCTGGTGGTATGATGTGATTATTTACAACACCTTCGGGTAATCATTGACAAGCCAAAAGTCAACCGACGTTAATACTGGGACCTACACTTTGATGGCGAAGGAACTCTGCGTATTTTAAAGCGTCGCCAGCCGTGCAAAACCAAAGCGGAGCTGAGCCAAAGCCTAGTTAAGCCTCAGCCGAGCCAAGAATAAGTTGAGCCACAATAGTTGAGCGCCATTAATGTTAGCCAAAGCGTTGCGGCCCTTAATGACTCTGTACCGGCAAAATGAAACGACTGTCACGTAGGCCGTGCCGTGACTCATCTGCCACCAAAATAGGAGATACTTCAATATAAGACGTAGCTCAGACGTGTTACTAGACGTAGTAAATATTACTAGACATCTTTTATTTCACACCGTCATATATTTTTTTGTGCTTGTTTGTGATCGTTATTTGATCGTCAGGTCCATATATGACGCTTTTAGCCACTAATAATATATTATTCCTATTGATGACAGTTTTCATTTATTTATTTATTTCTTTTTATACATATATTTAGAAAAGAGAAATAAATTTTTTAAAAGCACATGTATAAAGGCAGACTTATCCCTAAAAGGGATCTCTTCCAGTCAACCTTTGAGTATAAGAAGGAAAAGGAGTCGGGTCATATAGAGAAAAAGAAAAAATGTAAATAAATTTACTATTTAATCTATTAATTAATTTTTGTAAAAAAAATAGATGACAAGATGCTACTAATATATAATTACTTAAGATAAATATTTTCTAGTCTGTAACTTAAATACCGAAAGGGAAAGAGATTTGCGGATTGATGTACAGTTTGTGCTTCAGTAAAGTTTTCTTTTAATCCAAACGACAGACAGACAGATAACTTATTACGAAATAGAAATATTTTTTTTTTATTCAATATTCCTAATATATTTAAGTCGAGATATTGAAACGTTATAATATAATCTATGGCGTCATACATCCTTTATGACTCCATTGAAAAACCATTAAAAAGCGATTAATCATTAGCGATTGCACCAATACCTTATAAATCGCTTCCTGAAGCAATTTGATCGCTCTTTCTTAGTAAGGAAGACATTAATTTTATTTTTGCTTGTATAAGTCAAAATCTTTTATCTATCCAATCTAATATTATAAATGCTTGTCTGCCTGTATGTCTATCTGTTACGATTTGGGCTTGTCGAAAGTCGATGGACCAATATTGATGAAATTTGGCACAATTAAAGCTTATATACCAGGGTAAAATGAAAGATAAGAGATTTTCTATTCTTACTTCGAGAACTGGGTAAAATATAATACGTATTTTATTATTTAAGGCAGTTAATGCTTAAGCTGGCGTGAATAAAATCCCGGATATACCTCTAGTAAGATATAAAAAATTTAAAATTATCAAAATCTTTTAATATTTACCCTTTAAAAGTTGTTGTTTGATACACAAGCAGTACGAGTATTATATAAGCTGATGTTAAGTGCAATTTGCCATTTAGTTCACTTAGAATAACATACACGCCAAATATCTCGGCATTCAAGTCCATGGGGGCGAAATCGTGAACAGAAGCTTGTTAAATCCTAAGAAAAATGATTACACGGACCATTATTAGAGGCAAATATTAAGGACAGACCAATCTTTAAGATGAGTAGCGAAATAATTGCCTACTTGTGTACAAACATAATTAGGTCACCCATTCTATTCTAGATCAGTATCTTAATTGGGCGAATATTGCTTAGATGATATATCCATTCGATCAGCTTGTTTTATGTTATTTTGTTTCGTATATATTTGAATCAATCATATCAACAAGAACAAATCAAAATTTCTTAAATGTATTTAGACTCGACTTAAATTAAATCTTACAAGATTACTTAAATCCAAACATTTATTTAACTTTTTATAGCTAAAGTAGTGATGTCCAAATTACTTGTCTAGACTCGATTTATAGACATAATCGATTTTATTTACACAGAAATTTTATAGAATAAGCGTTACTTTGCGGAGGTCCATAATACAAAACTAATGAAAATATTATTTTGCTATAATCCGCGATACAAGAAAATATATGTAATGCAAAATGTAGAGTGTACTATTCGTTCTCAATGAGAACCAATAGATTCTTGTATCGCGGATCATAGCAAAATAATATTTTCATTAGTTTTTTGTTTATACAAGTTTTTATCGATTTGTCATATTGGATATTTCGTTTTTAGTCAACGTATTCAAAAGATTCAGAATTCAATGATAAAAAATTTACTTTTCATTTTGGCAAATTTCACGCACAGTATTTTAAAAACAACCCTTATTTATATATAGAAACCCATAAAACCAATTACCCAATAAATTGTATTTAATTGCACGTTTGCAACAAATGGCCACTTTACTTCGACCAACAATAATGGCTGGAAACAAATGGTTTTTTTGTCATAATTATGACAATGGATTCCTACGCGATTTGGATTTCAATTATTAATGTGGCTTTTATTATGCCTGCACTACACATCGTCGATGATCGTTGATCGTGTGATCTTCAATAAATTTAAAAAATATGCTTTATTCAAATAAACTTGTAAACAAGTGCTTTTGAATCATCAAATCTACTGCTGGTTCGAAAAGTTGGTCCTACTGAGAAAAGCCACAAGAAACTGGTGATCTGTGACGAGTTCTTATTAATGACGAGAATTGCGGAAAATTGTACTTGGACACCGTAATGTGCACTTTGTTAGTTTATTTGTAATCTCTTTATTGCATTAAATAATATAAAAATGTTAAAAAAGGAACATAATGAGCAATGGCTGGCTAATTCCGGAATCGGAATCTCTTGTAGTTAACCAGTCGGCAGTTGTGCTATACGTTCAGGTACGAGCCATTGGCTAAATTGTGGTCATGTCTACAGTCAACCTTAACTTACCCTCTTGATAAACAAGGTTCTGACAAAGTTATAAAAAAAAATATATAAAAAAATATAAAAACTATAAAAATGACCACACTACTGTTGAACACTCGATGCCCGTGGTACCACAAATCATCTTTGCGCTAGGAACAGAACTAGAACTTTGTCTAGACCTTTCATAGCATGAACATCGATACATCAGTGTTACATGACTATACCTGCCGTAAGACCCGTAAGTGTGACAAAGAGCGCAACAGAGGGTGTCCTGTTCCAACATTTTGTTATCCCGCAGGCAGCGCGTCTGATTCTAATATAAACTAACGTATCAAAAAAAAATTGTAACAATAAAATTTTCAAACATAACAAATAACTAGGAAATAAAAAAGAAAGACTACTATCAAAAAACAAACTTGACAAACAGATATTCGTATAAGATATATTTAGCAGCGAGCATTAATCATGGTTCTTACAAATAGATTTTAAATATAAAATCGACAGACTAATATTATTAGTGTTACGTAAGATAAACTAGATCACGAGATATTTATATCTTGCGCTCCAGTTACGGAAGAACTATATTATTGATTGAATAGCTATAATTTAGCTGCCTAAAATATCTATCGCAAACACATACAGTTTATCAATATTGATGAGGAAGCTAGCTCTATAGCCGTGTGGTATCCGGCTGAATAGAATAGTACCACCCTCATTTCTTACCGAGGTGTCGTAAAAGGCGACAAAGGTAAGTCGACCTACCGTGTGGTATCCGGCTGAGTAGAATAGACCACCCTCATTTCTTATCGAGATGTAAAAGACGACTAAGGTAAGTTGACGCACCGTGTGGTATCCGGTTTAGTAGAATAGACCACCCACTTTCTTACCGAGATGTCGTAAAATACGACTGAGGTAAGTTGACATCAGGCAGGCGGCCGGTCGTAAAAACGCAACCAAATCATGTGACAGCATGTTTATAACATGTTGTGTCGACCCCACTTAGAGTGGGATAAGGGCAGGAAGATGATGATGAGGAAGCTAGCTCTGATGAAAATTGTGCGGTTAAAAGTTTTACGTAAAAAAATTTTGACATAATCTAAGCTAGTATATAGCGTAAAGTCTGGAATTCTTAACGACAAACTCCACACGGAACGGAGTGGAAAATTCAAAAAAAGAGTTGCAAAACTGTCTAGCTCTATACAACGAACTAGTAAGAACCAGGAACCAGGAAAAGTTCGATATTTGTTTTGCCCTACAACAAAAGCAAGATCTAGTTTATAAAAGTTTATAAAATAAAAATCTAGTTTATAAAAAGTTTATAAAATAAAAATCTAGTTTATAAAAGTCAGTTGAATGCGTCCTACACTGATTGATCGAGGGTCTTGTTAGGTATTGTAGAAGTTATGGTACGTAGTATGTAAAATGTCTTTTCACAGAATTAAACGTCAAACTGTTATTCTATCTGCCCTGATCCCACTTTATGTGCGGTTGGCATGTTCTAAACATGCTTTTGCTAGTTATTTTAAGACCGCTTGAATGACGTTAACTTTTTTTATGTCAGGAAAACCCATTAAGGGTCGTCACCGCCCGACGGGGACGAGCTGCGGGTATGACGAACTCTCACCGACTAAAATCCTGACGGTACTCCACCACGCTGCTAGTGGCGGGGACAGCTCATCCCATTCCCGCTAGCAGCATCTCTGTACTCCAGAGTGCGCCACCTCTGGGTCGGGGCCTCTCTAACAGTGGCCCCTCCCTCCGCTGGACGATGCATCGGGAGCACCAGATGCATCGGGTGCCTTAGGGACCTTAAAAGGGCGGGCGTCCGATAAACCGCGTCGCTTGACCTTAACTTATCTTAGTCGTCTATTACGACACCTCAAGGCTGTTTTTCTATATTCCACAATAATTTTTATATGAAAAACTTCGAATTAATAGAGCAAAAATAAATAAATAGGCCCTCCGCGGGATCCAAACCGCGACCCGTGGAGCTGAAGTCAGGGTCACCCACTGCTCCAACGGACCAGTCAAATTAACTTACCATAGTCTTCTTTTACGACACCTCGGTAAAAAAATAAAGGTGTGATCCGCCTTTACCTTATTACCTTGGTGAGTATAATTCTATTCAGCCGGATACCACACGGCGGATCAGACTATTTTTCTATATTCCGCGATAAATTTTATACGAAAACTTCTAATTAATAGAGCATAAATAAAACAAGGCCAAAGTTTAATTAAATTTAATATTTTTTTTCATGCCACGCCGCCAGAAAGAATATTTCGCCGTATAAGAAAATTCCGCTGTCTAGTTCATCTACAACTTTTACATTGGAATAGTTGAGTCTCCATTTGCCAAAGCTTGTTCCCATATATTCCAAATCTCTAGAAGTGAGCGTCGAATACCTTCACAAACTGCGGCACTAAAGTTTATTGATTTATTTAGCCCAGGAATGGTGCCATTAAAATAGTTGAATAGGCCATTACTGGCTATATTCTACATTCTTATTATATAACCTCCTTTTGAATGTGTGATATCATTTTTAAGTTTTTTAATACTAACTTAAAATGGGTATAATATAGACCACCCTCATTTCTTATCAAGTTTTTGTAAAAGGCGCCTAAGGTAAGTTGATCCACAGTTTGATATCCGACTGAGTAGGATAGGCTACTCTCATTTCTTGCCATGGTGTTGTAAAAGGCGAAAGTAAGTTGCCCCGCCGTGTAGTATGCGGCTGAGTAGAATAGACCACACTCTTTCTTACCGAGATGTTGTAAAAGGCGATTAAAGTAAGTTGGCCCGAGCTGTAGTATCCGGCTGAGTAGTATAGACCACCTTCATTTCTTACCGTGGTGTTGTAAAAGGCGATTAAGGTAAGTTGACGTGCCGTGTGGTATCCGGTGGAGTAAAATAGACCACACTCTTTCTTATTGAGGTGTTGTAAAAGGCGACTAAGGTAAGTTGATCCGCAGTGTGGTATCCGACTGAGTAGGATGGACCAACCTCATTTCTTACCGTAGTGTTGTAAAAGGCGATTAAGGTAAGTTGACGCACCGTGTGGTATCCGGTGGAGTAAAATAGATCACACTTTTTCTCACCGGGGTGTTGTAAAAGGCGACTAAAGTACGTTTTCCCACGCTGTAGTATCCGGCTGAGTAGGATTGACCACCATCATTTCTTACCGTGGTGTTGTAAAAGGCGACTAAGATAAGTCGACCCGCCGTGTGGTATCCGGTTTAGTAGAATAGATTACCCTCTTTCTTACCGAGGTGTTCTAAAATACGACAGAGGTAAGTTAACGTAAAGCAGGCGGCCAGTGGTAAAAATCTATACAAATCAAGTGACAAGATGTTTATAACATGTTGTATCAACCCCACTTAGAGTGGGATAAGGGCAGGAGAATTATGTTTAACAATTTCCAAATATTCTGGTAGTAAACGACATGTATCTACGCTGTCAAAGTTTAAATATTTATATTTCTAGAATATTCCATAAATGCCATGCCCTTCTAAATATTTTAAATTTTTACAATGAAAAATCCCTTACAAATATTTGAATAATTTAAAAGATCAAGTGATTTCAGCACCAGAATATTTATTTTTACCCCAAATATATCACCAAACTAGAGAAGTATAAATATTTAAAGATAAAATTTATTATGTTTTCAAAAACATTTTCTGGAAAAAGCTTCATGCAGTGACATATTTTTCTGTGTTCAAATTCAATTTACTATATTACTCCCGCAGAGCAACGGAATGGCAAATAAAGTCAAAAACAACATAGGAAAACTCATTTTTCAAACAAATCTTTTTACAAATCGTTTTGCATAGTCATTTTGAATTGCGTTTCACGTGTTTTAAGTGAGACAATAAGAACTATAGTTTATTTAAGATAAGGGCACTAGTAATATGTATGAAATTTTGAATAATAAGCGTTTTATTTGTTGTAGCTAATAAAAAATATTAATTAATAATATTAAATTATAAATATTAATCAATGGGCTACAGTTCTGAGATTTTGGACGGTTGCTAATAGATGCAATAGGTAATTAAAATTTTATTTTTATTCGCTACAACAAACAATATACATATTCGGATATAATTCGGAATCTCAGAAACAGCTCCAACGATTTTCCCGAAATTCGGCATATAGGGTATTTTGGGGGAGAAAAATCGATCTAGCTAGGTTTTATTTAAAAAAATAAATTAAAAAATACTAATATTTACATTGAATATAAAACACTTTTTTGCCGTAAAATGTCAAATCAGCGTGGCTTATTCGGCGAACGGGTGGTCCTACTTATGAGCGACCCTCAACTACCTCATTATTTTTTTTATTTTGTAAAAAATTACCTAGCAAGGCTCAGTCAACCAGATTCCGATACTGAAGTTTCTTCTTCTTTTTCAACCGATGGACATACACTGTTGGACATAGGTCTTAAGGGATCTCCACACCCCACAATTTTGTGCCGCTTGGATCCAGCGGCTACCCACGACTTTTTGAGGTCGTCGGTTCACCTCGTTGGGGGTCTACCAACGCTGCGCTTTCCGTTGCGAGGTCGCCATTCCAGCACCTTAGGACCCCAACGCCCATTGGTTCTACATACTACGTGCCCCATTGCCACTTCAGCTTCGCGACGCGATGAGCTATGTCGGTTACTCTGGTTTCTTCTACAGATCTCCTCATTCCTGATTTGATCGCGTAGAGATACACCAAGCTTATCATTTACAATTTAAGTCCGCGTGATTCCCTGCAAGAGAAGTTTAAGGAAATAGGTATTCTTACATTTGCTTCAGAGTACATTTTAAGTAATTTAATTTTTGTACAAACTATAAAGAGTTATAGAACGATAGGTTATGTATATAATAGACAAAGTAGGAACCGACATAAGCTTGCAGAGCCTGCTTTGCGCCTTGCAAAGGTACGAAATTCGTTTGTGGGTTTGGGTATAAGATTCTATAATTTTTCCGCAATCAATTTTAGCTTTGCCATTACAGCAGTTTAAAAACACTATTAAAGAGAGGCTGATACAAAAAGCCTACTATACTGTTGAGGATTATTTAGATGATAAGAATGCGTAGATATAGCTACTATCCGACCCTGTACAAGATAGTAATGACTTAATGTAACTAGTTATAAGGATTATGTTGAAAAGAGCAACCGCCGAGTTTCTTGCTGGCTCTTCTCGGTAGGAACAGCTTTCCGAACCAGCGGTAGAATTGACGATTCAAAAGCATTTATTTACAAGTTTATTTGAATATTTTTTTTAATTTGAACATAGCTCACTCCATCGCCCGCTGAGTTTTTAAGTTTAAGGAGTTTATTGAAGTTTACGGAAGCTTAAAAGAAGGCAGAATCTAGTTTAATAAGAAAATAAATCGCACTAATATCAACAGTTTAGAACTACAAGCCGAGAAGTTTTACATTTGCGTGAGACACGGAAGGCTGTATTAAAAAACTTAATGTTATAAAACATTATCGTTCTTTTGAATAGTTTCCGAAGTTTTTAAAAGAAAACAGAAATAGGAATTATAAATGCCGTGTGATATTCAGCTGAATAGAATAGATTACCCTCATTTCTTACCGAGATGTCGTAGAAGGCGACTAAGGTAAGTCGGCCCGCCGTGATGTATCCGGCTGTGTAGAATATATGAAGCTCATTTCTTACCGAGGTTTCGGAAATGGCAACTAAGCTAAGTCGACCCGCCGTGTGGTATCCGGCTGAGTAGAATAGACCACCCTCATTTCTTTTCGAGGTGTCGTAAAAGGTGACTAAGGTGAATCGAACCGCCGTGTGGAATCCGGGTGAGCAGTTTAGACCATTTTCTATTCTCACCGAGGTGTTGTAAAAGGCGACTAAGGTAAGTCGACCTGCCATGTGGTATCCGGCTGAGTAGAATAGACAACCCTCATTCTTATCGAGGTGTCGTAAAAGACGACTAAGAGAAGTCGACTCGCCGTGTGGTATCCGGCTGAGTAGAATAGACCATCCACTTTATTCCTGAGGTGTCGTAAAATACGACTAAGGTAAGTTGACGTCAGGCAGGCGGCCGGCCGTAAAATACTCGTACCTACCAAATCACATCACAACACAATTAAAACATGTTGTGCCGACCCCACTTAGAGTGGGATAAGGGCAAGAGAATGATGCTTTACGTTTAAGCACTTTATTTAAACCTTTCTGTAGAATAGTCTAGTATGGAATGCGTTCAACATTCGATATTAAAAATTCAATATATACAGTAGACGTTATTTTTAACTGTCAAACCATACCTTTGATCTCTTTTTAAGCCCACATTCTTTCAGTATAATATTCGAAATACCTTTGTAATGACATTCTGAAAAGCGATAAGCCCGTGCAAAGCTTATTATACGAAATTTTAAAACCTTCAAAGAGAGTTTTAGAATTTTGTCATAATTGAAGGATGCTTTTCTTAAAATAAAACCTGAACAAAGGAAAATACAAAAGTATACCTTGCCGGTTATACTTATTTATTATTGTAAGCTCGTTATAATTGAATAGAATAAGCTTTCAGCTTTGTATTGTGCTTTACTGCTGTAATTTTAAGATATGAAGTAAAATGATTTGTAAATTTATCGTACACAAATGATATTTGAAGAATACTGAAAATGGAAGAACGTTTTTATATCCCAAATTCTTTGCTATATATTCTTATATAAATAATGTATGTTGTTTGTATGTCCTTTGTAGACTTTGAAATGGCTGGACCGATTTTAACAAAATTATCAGGCAATCTGTAGAACGAACCAGCAGATGATTCTGTAAAGTTTGGTGGCGATCAAAGCATTTTTTTTTCAACTGTTGAGTTCTGTTTAGAGGGAAATCGAAACCAGACTGAGCCACAGCAACGCGTGGCCGTACAGCTAGTATAGAGAGCTAATTAATACTCGAAGCGTGATTTTTCTTCGACTATATAAAAATTGTATATTATTATTAATTGTATTATTACTATATTATTAATTGATAATTCACGGCTCTTTATATTTACTATTTTGTGGTATTGATTTATGGTGCGCTAAAAACTCGTAAAAAGCACTACACATCGGATCGTTAAATTCAAATTCAAAATATTCTTTATTTAATTAAACTTGGAAACAAGTGCTTTTATATCGTCAACTCTACTGCTGGTTCGGATAGCTGTTCCTACCGAGAAGAGGCAGTAAGAAACTCAGTTGTTGCTCTTTTAAATATATAATTCTTAATACTATATACATTAAGTCATTATTTATTATTAGTCTTGCACAGGTTTCAAAAGAGTTGTGCTCACTCATTCTTGCCATGTAAGATATCCAGTAACAATTGTTGATATGTTTCTAACCTGATATTAATATAATATGAAACTTCGATACACCCATTTACTTATTGAAAAATGATTTTTCTTACCGAGGCGTCGTGAAAGGCAACTAACGTAAGTTGACCCGCCGTGTGATATCTGCTTGAGTAAAAAAGATCACCCTCTTTCTTACTGAGGTGTTGTAAAATACGACTAAGGTTAATTGACGTTAGGCAGGCGGACGGTCGTAAAATACATAGCCAAATCTTATCACAACGTGCTCATAACATGTTATGCCGATCCCAATTAGAGTGGGATAAGGGCAGGAGGATTATTATTAGTGTAAGATAATGCTCACTTAACAACTTAAAAAAGGAATAGGATGACAAACGACATCATGTATATCTTTTGCCACCCAACTCTTGTCTCGCCCGCCATATACGAGCTATGGTTAAACTACGAACCATAGCATAAATTATATGTATTACATTGAATACTATATATATTAACTAGCTTTTACCCGCAACTTAGTTCGTGTGGACTGTTGTCGTGTGATAAGGCGATAATACATGGCGCTTTTCAATGTCATCCTATTCCTGTAGCATTAACAGGATTTCTGCAGTCTATATGTTTTTCCGGTGTATAAGGAATAATTGTGCCAAATTTTATCGATATTAGTTCAGCGGATTCGCCGTGAAAGAGTAACAAACATACCTACTAACAAACTTTCGCATTTATTATATTAGTAGGAAGTAGGATAGGATCAAATCGGATTTAAATCGGTATTTCGTCCCGTTTTCGCCACTGATATCTAAATCTGGATTTAGGTTAGCCAAGTTTCTTGTATATCTTACCGCAAATAACCAAACTAATATGAACTCAGATTATAATTCGGGAATTATCTTTGAACATTGCACATTTCGGGCTTGCATTATACAAGCTGTATTCGCCACTTGATTCCAATTTCGATGTTAAAATACCCTTACTTAAGTATCGTTTTTTCTGGTTTTTCAAGGGGAAGCGGAACCTTTTATATCGTATATGGCGGTATTTCAGCTCCAATAGTACCAAATTTCATTAATATTGGTGCAGCAGATTAATATTAAAAGTGAAACTAACTTTCGCATATATAATATAATATAATAAACGACGATATTTCTCCTTTATTCTTATTCAATAAATAAAAAGCAGTTTTCCCAGAGTCAACCCATTTACTCCTTCGCTACAACTCAATGAAAGACACATAAAAATATGACAGCCACAATGCTTTTTCATATTAATCGCCAACTCTATGAAGGAGGTTGTATTAAAAACATGTTGTAACAGTCGACCATCCTGACAACATTTGCGACCCCGCAAATCTCATAAGCTGACTTCTGGGAATGAATCTACCACCGATTCGGAATGCTGATTGTACTGAGAAGAATCGGCAAGAAACTCAATACTTGCTCTTTTAATCTGTAAAAGAAAACCGCACATGCCATGACATGACAGGACTACGCTCACGCTTTATGCTCAACTCTAAGCTCACGCTTTATGCTCAACTCTTTAAGCTCAACTCCTCAACTCCTTAAGCTTTTCGCACCATAAGCATTTCGCACCTCAAGCTCACCCTCAATCACTGTCATGGCATAACACAGCTCAATTAGTGGCAACCAACTCAGCAGATACACACGTAAACAGATTCGCAAATGATAACGCTCAAAGAACAATCACCACTTCTAGGCAGAGCCTAGCTGACAGTCGTTGCAGATGTCCACAGTCTAGAAAACAATCGTTACAACTGGAAAAATCCAGAGAACATTCGTCATTCTAGCTGACAGTTCCATCGAACAAAAGTCACGGGCGCGTCTAAGGCCTCACATAGCACATCGTCACGTTGATCTCACAGAATTAATTAACCGAATACCAATTACCATCAATAATCTCTCCAATAATCGCTCCAATAAAAACTCAATTTTTTTATTCCATAGCATCACATATCGCAACTATCTCTCAAATTATACGAAATTCGCACTCTCCGCGTCGTCTCAAGATATTGATCGTCATTTGTCTTTTCTTTAAACTCTTTAAATTTCCAGATATTCCTTATGTCCACTCTATTTGTGAGTTTAGGTTACATCCCCTTCTGAATATAATAAACGACGATATTTCTCCTTTATTCTTATTCAATAAATAAAAAGCAGTTTTCCCAGAGTCAACCCATTTACTCCTTCGCTACAGCTCAATGAAAGACACATAAAAATATGACAGCCACAATGCTTTTTCATATTAATCGCCAACTCTATGAAGGAGGTTGTATTAAAAACATGTTGTAACAATAATTTAAATATTGAAAAATAGCATTACATTTTATTTATTAAAAACAATGTTATAGTAATACAAAAGATATAATGTAATTATTTTACTATAATCTGCTATTAAGTAGATAGAAAATCTTAAATATTTAAATGAGTTAATCTTGTATGTATATATGTATATTTCCGGAATCTCGAAAACGGCTCCAAATATTTTCCTGAAATTTGGAGGAGAAAAATCGATCTAGCTAGGTTTTATGTAAAAAAAAAATCGTTTTATCCCTGTTTTTGGGCACCAATTTTTATTTAAAATTTACATTGAATACAAAAACAATTTTTCGCTGTCAAATTTAAAGTCATGGTAGCTCATTTGGGGAACGGGCGGTCTAGTGAGACGAAAATACCTAGGATCGAGCCTCAGCTGCCCAATTATTATTTCCAGTTTTTTAAATTTTTTTCAATTTCAATTTTTTTGAATCTTTAAAAAAAATTACCTACCAAGGCTCGATCCCAGGTACCCAGGTTCTTATAATTATATCATTACTAGTTATCATAGAATGGTCAGTAATTAACAATCTATTGTTAATACAATTCTATCCATTAGGAGGTATGTGCACTTGGTTTTTCCTTTGACCTTTGCAACCGGATATTTTTTCGAGCGGTCACTTAAAGTTTCCTGTTACGCACTTATATTACGTTACTTACATCAACTGATCTGTGACCTTTTTAAAAGCTTTTGTTCAACTTGCAATGTATGTATGTGAATGTGGAATCTTGCTAGTTAAATTAGCCCACTTTCAAGTGTGCGATTGAGCTGAAATTTCGCATACTGCTCCTGTCCCGATGAGAATAAGCATTGTGTTCGTAAATATTTAATAATTCTATTTATTTTGTATTATCTTTTTGTCTCTGGGCAATTGTCATTTTTTTTTTGACCGATATGTGGGTAGTAATGAAAACGCCACTCGCCGATCGGTTCGTCTGTCGCCGTGCGAGTGGCTACGTGAGCGCGGAACCTTGGCTAATGGCCGCTCGATCGCTATACATTATTCGTATCAAATCTATTGTAAAAACATAAACAATTCGTCTGCAATATTAAGTGCAGTGCCTAACATTAAAGTGTCGTGTCGAGTTTCGGACTCGTAAAAGTGTTACTGTTCGTACGAGTAATAATTCCCCTGGCGTCACAAGAAACGGCCGGCCGCCGGCGCATTTCGAAAACTTCGAACCTTCCAGTGCATGGTGGCAGTACAAAGGCATCGAAAGGTGGGTGGTGCTAAGTTGTTACTACGTATCGGTAATAAAATACGCATTGCCCAGAGAGATAGAAAATAGTTAACGCCCTGAACCCCCCTATACAGTCCACTTAAATTACCTACCATCGACCTAGGATCCAGAGATCAAGTTCCTTTAATTAGGGAACATTTCGCTACACATTGTGATAAGCATGATCTGATAGTGCTACCAGGATTGGCTCCAGATGAGGGAACTAGTGAACGGGTGTTATTAACAGGTTGTCACATGATTTGGCTGCGTTTTTACGACCGGACGCCTGCTTGACGTAACTTAACTTAGTTGTATTTTACGAAACCTCGGTAAGAAAGAGGGTGGTCTATTCTACTAAACCGGATACCACACGATAGGTCAACTTACCTTAGTCGCTTTTTACGACATTTCGGTAAGAAATGAGATTGGTCTATTCTACTCAGCCGGATACCACATGACGAGTCGACCTACGTTAGTCGCCTTTTAAGACACCTCGGTAAAAAATGAGGGTGGTCTGATCTACTCAGTCGGATACCACACTGCTTGGTTTGTAGAAATAAAGAAATATACTACATAAATAAGTTTTATATTTTTATTATATGGAACTAGTTTTACTATTATGAGTAGATGATAATTTATATACTGGGGACTATCTTTCTAAGTTTTTTATCAAATTATGAAAAACGTACATAGCTGAAGAAAATATTATATTGGAGATATTTAAAAAAACCTGTGATTGGCTAGCGGTAAGACTGTGCGATTCCTACTAGGGAGTCACGGGTTGAAAGCGTCAGCTTTTCATAATATATATTTGAAATTTACCACACCGCTTTTGGGTGAACGAAAACATCGAGACCTGCATATCTCTAGAAAATTCTGAGAATATGTGTAATCTACCAATTCGCATTGGAGCAGCTAGGTCGATCTATGGACTTGTACACAAAACTGCGGTGCGACGTCGCATCGCAAAAATCTGCGACCTCGCACGACTCATCGCAAGAACATACTAACTGATTCGCATCGCGTATTTCCGCGATATTACTTGCAATATTACACTTGTTGACCATATTATGTTTAGTTCGCTCCATAGTTCGCTCTGAGACTGCGCGCAGGCAAGACGTGTACTTTAGATGTAATTAGTTTCCATCGGGATTCATAACAGTAATTAGTAGTTTTTTTTTTTTATTTATTTATTTTACAATAAGTTCAAGTTTACATAATGTTAGCGCAAACATAAACTCATAAGAGCTTTTCCGTACGCCAGAGCCGTCGACATAACATACACTACATTTATAATATACCTATATACTACACACTTATACTTAATCCTTTTTTGTTTATACATTTGCGTAATATCTAAAATTAATAACTAAAGAGTATTAATAACTAAAAAGTATAAAAACTATAAGGTAGTTACACATTTACTTATTAGTTAGCAGTAGTTCATAATAAATGGATGAACCCAAAAACTTTATTGTTTCTTTTTCCTGTATCTCCCAAGTAATAACAAAAGTGCACGCTTCTTCTTACGATCCATGTCACGATCTAGTTTTCAATTAAAAATACGTTTAGTACGGTTGACGGTCGTCGAAGGAATGGTCACCCTGGGAGACGCCTTGCCGTACGAAATCGCATCGCAGCAATTCGTGTAGCTACTTTCTGCGTTGCAAATTCGCAGCAAATCGTATCGTAGTTTTGTGTTCAAGACCTAAAAACTCTAACTCTCTCCAAAAAAGAAAAGACCTACACCCAGCTTTGGGATAGTAGATTACCAGGCCGTTACTTCACTTTTATTAAAATATTAATTAAAAAAAGTTTTTTCAGAAGTAATTAAATATACCACAAACAGACATTAACAACAATTATACTTTAGAGACATTTGGTGTAATATTTTTGGAGTATTTCATAATTAATTTAGTACATTAACAGTAGACATCAACAAAGACGTTATACCATTATAATTAATGTAAAGCCCGACCGTCGTGTATTTCGGTGGTAAAAAATCTTGTCCATTAGCAACTTGACACCGGCACGCAATTTCACGCCATTTTACCCCCACCCTCCACTTAAGGTTTCCTATTACTCAATGCGATATACTTGGTCATTGATCCGAGGAGAAGGAAAATATAGTTTAGGACCCGAGTCAGTGATTTTTGTCCGTTATAATAGAAATAAAAATATGTTTTACTATGCTATAGTTAGAAATAATTCAAAGATATTAACATCGGCCTAACTGAGAATTTTTCAAAAATTGAGCGTGAAATGAACAAAATTTTAGAATTCTCAGTTAAAAAATTCACACAAATTATAATTTCTTTACAATTATGGCTGTTAAACTATGGAACCGTCTACCTCGTTACATCCGACATTCTGAATCAATCGCAATTTTTAAAAGTAGTTTTTGTCACTTTTATTTCCGTTTGTAGTATATCTCATCATACTCCAGCCCTTATCCCACTCTAAGTGGGCTCGGCACAACATAAACATGCTGTCACATGATTTAGCTGCGTTTTTCAGGTTACGCCAATTTGGGGCATCACGCTATGCAAGTTACATTCCTTACTGCGTTCTTTTTTTTGTTTTAATATATTATTATGTGTTTATTATACTGTAGAGTCTCGAGAGTGGAATGTATTTCTTGTGTAAAAAAAGAAAAAAAAGCATACGTAAAACCATGTCTGTTTTACATGCTTTTTTTTCTTTTTTTTCCACTGATGTGTATGTGACGTACGAAATATGTGTATCTTATGCAGTGTATTTATTGTTTGTAATGTATTATTTCTTTCTTTATTTTTTTTATAAATATATTTTTTTTTATTTAAGATGCTCGTTTAATGTTATATAATAGTACTAGCGGCCTGCCCCTGCTTCGCACGGGTATAAAATATATATCCCATGTCAGTCAGTGTAAAAAAAATGATTAAAATCGATCCAGTTGTTTTGATTTATTTATTACTGCCCGTGGCCGTAGCGTTAAATTTGGTGAAAAACAATTTCCTTTCCCTATACCAAGAAGATTTCCTGCTATCTTTGGAATATCTAAATTCATATAGTACATTATTACTTATTTACTTTTATATTTTACCTTTGTATTTTATTTTTACAATTAATTACAGAATGTCTTTAAACAAACTCTTGAAAGAGCGACATCGCTGCTAAAGTCGAAGTGTTATAGGGCGAAGCGCGGCCTCCTCACGGCATTTTAAATCTGTAATATCTCCGAAAATGTTCACTTAAATTACATGCTGCAAAACGGCTATATTGATCTATATTAAATCAACAATTTATTTAAGGTACTCAATTGGATAAGGATTAATGCTGTATTGTATAAGAATGGCTTCAAAAATAAGGCATTATTTTTCGTAAAAAGTGAACGACAAAAAATGCTTTAGTGGGTTATCCATAAAAATTAGACATATACCATCGCGGACTTTTCTGTAGACCTTTTCAAGATGTACCAATACTTAGTACATTATTTTGATAAATCTCGTAGGGTTTACAGTTTAATTATTTACAGAAACCTCAAAAATTACAGTATTTCTCTACTCTGTATTGAATGTTATTATACGTACAAACCTTCCTCTGGAATCACTCTATCTATTAAAAAAAACCGCATCAAAATCTGTTGCATAATTTTAAAGTTTTATGCATACATAGGGAAATATGGACTTTGTTTTATAATATGTAGTGATTGTTATTTTCCTCGCTAGAGAGATCCGATCATAAATGCGTCCGATCGCTGCTAAATTCAAATGGTTAAAGGGCGAACCACGTTTTTTCACGGCACAACATGTTACAAACATGTTGTCATATGATTTGGCTACGTATTTTACGACCGGCCGCCTGCCTGACGTCAACATACCTTAGTCGTATTTTACGACTCCTCGGTAAGAAAGAGGGTGGTCTATTTTACTCAACCTGATACCACACGGTGTGTCAACTTACCTTAGTCGCCTTTTACGACACCTGTTGGTCGACGGGTTGGTCGACGGGTTGGTCGACGGGTTGGTCGACGGGTTGCTCGACGGGTTGCTCGACGGGTTGCTCGACGGGTTGCTCGACGGGTTGGTCGACGGGTTGCTCGACGGGTTGGTCGACGGGTTGGTCGACGGGTTGGTCGACTGGTTGGCCGACGGGTTGGCCGCCGGGTTGGCCACCGGGTTGGCCGACGGGTTGGTCGACGGGTTGCTCGACGGGTTGCTCGACGGGTTGCTCGACGGGTTGCTCGACGGGTTGCTCGACGGGTTGCTCGACGGGTTGCTCGACGGGTTGCTCGACGGGTTGGTCGACGGGTTGCTCGACGGGTTGCTCGACGGGTTGGTCGACGGGTTGCTCGACGGGTTGGTCGACGGGTTGGTCGACGGGTTGCTCGACGGGTTGGTCGACGGGTTGGTCGACGGGTTGGTCGACGGGTTGGTCGACGGGTTGGTCGACGGGTTGCTCGACGGGTTGGTCGACGGGTTGGTCGACGGGTTGGTCGACGGGTAAAAAGTAAATGATAAAAACTGCTATTGTGGGTTATCCATAAGAGATATACATATACTATCGCGGACTTTTCTGTAGACCTTTTCATGGTGTACAAATACTTAGTACATCATTTTGATAAATCTCGTAGGGTTTAGCCTGCGTTTGCAATGCAAGCGGAAAAAAAGTGTAATTATTTACGACATCACATTAGAAACCTCAAAAATTACAGTATTTCTCTAATCCATATTGAATGTTATTAGACATGTAAACCTTCCTCTAAAATCACTCTATCTATTAAAAAAAAACCGCATCAAAATCTGTTGCATAGTTTTAAAGATTGAAGCATACATAGGGATATACGGACATAAGGACAGACAGAGAATGCGACTTTGTTTAATACTATGTAGTGATATTATTTATTTTTACAATTGATTAGACAAAGTCTTTACATACAACATTCATAGCTTTCTTATCATTAGACAATATAAACTTGAAAGAAGGACAAATAGTTGCGCCTCCGGTTGCTGCTAAATTCGAAGTGCTTATAGGTCTAAGCGCGGCCTCCTCGCGGGATTTTAAATCTGCAATATCTCCGAAAATGTTCACTTAAATTACATGCTGTAAACGGCAATATTGATCTATATTAAATCAACAATTTATTTAAGGTACTCAATTGGATAAGGATTAATGCTGTATTGTATAAAAATTGCTTTGAACATAAGGCATCATTTTTCGTAAAAAGTAAATAAAAAAAACTGCTATTGTGGGTTATCCATAAGAAATAGATATATACCATCGCGGACTTTTCCGTAGACCTTTTTAAGGTGTACAAATACTTAGTACATCATTTTGATAAATCTCGTAGGGTTTAGCCTGCGTTTGCACTGTAAGCGGAAAAAAATGTAATTATTTACAGAAACCTCAATAATTACATTATTTCTCTACTTCGTATTGAATGTTATTATACGTACAAACCTTCCTCTGGAATCACTCTATCTATGAAAAAAAACCGCATCAAAATCGGTTGCGTAGTTTTAAAGTTTTATGCGTACATACGGAAATATGGACTTTGTTTTATAATATGTAGTGATATAAGAATATGTAGAATAGTCTTTAGTTGTTAAATATTAAAAGTTCGTAAGCATGTCCATAAAGTCATATAAAAAGCGACGATATTTCTCCCTAATTCTTATTCAATAAATAAAAAGCAGTTTTCCCAGAGTCAACCCATTTACTCTTTCTCAAAAACTCAATGAATGACACATAAAAATATGACAGCCACAATGCTTTTTCATATTAATGAGTAACGCTATGAAGGAGGTTGTATTAAAAACATGTTGTATCAGTCACATTAGGGCGGACCTATATTTAACCATCACTCTATTTGTTACCTTTTCTTTTGTATTTCGTTTATATGTATATTGGTCAAATAAAATTATTTCAATTCTATTCTACTATAAAAGTAACTAACCCACTCAATATAGAACCTACAAATGATACTCAAATGGATACAAATAAGAAAATACCCGTTCAAGGTAAATATGTCTAGGCTGTTGATATAACAAATTCTTATACCACTCCCGTATCTCGTAAGACGTACATAAAGTTCGAAGAAACCCCGAGGCGGTACCTTCCATAATTCAGTTTGAACTATTCATAGAAAGGTATTTGTCGAGGATTCGTCGCGGCGCGGTTGTAAGGCTTCCACGGCCTTACTGGAGGCTTATGTAATAAAAAATATTCAGTGCCGACATTATCCGGCGTGAATTTTATTCAGCTTAGAAAATCAGAACCACATAATGTATTTTTATTAATTTTATATAATACAGCCGTTTAGAAGCCACTTTGTTTTGTGTTATACTAGCCGTTTTGTTTTGTGACTGTAGTGCATACCTTCTCGTATGCCATACATTTACATATTCACAATTTTATAAAAAAAATTCCGAATCATCGTATGAAAGTAATTTATGGCACCCAATTACCAGATTTTTACATTTTTTAGTTGTAGCCGAATATATGTTTAAATGATAGTTTATATTGTTATATAATATACCACTAGTACCTAGCAAAAGAAGTTCGACAACTCTCTATATCGCATACCCTATCCCATCTCTTTTTTTCTATGTAAATCGATGTGTTAAAAAATATGAAAAAATGTAAAGCATATTCATTACTCAAAACAGAAGCCATTGCTATTGTCACCTGAAGCGAAAACGGTTCTAATTTTAGTAATTTATATTTCTTTTGAAACGCCAAGGACTTTCATTAAACAATTCAAAGTAGGCGAACAAAGCGATCCGACTTAATAATTATTCCATTGTTTGGCCTTTTTTTCACATTTCGAAGACGTGCTTCGTAAACTTTACCTGAAGTCTGATGCCGAAAACTTTGAACAGCTTGTACTTAAACGTAAATTAATATAAAAAAATTACTTTGTTGAAACATCACTTTCAAACAATCTTAAAACTTTCTAAAAGTCTGCTAACAAGCGAAAATTTATTTCTTTGAACATAAAAGCTGTATATACTTAATAAACATATTTAATATTTAAATAACATCTTGTATATAAAAGAATGTAGATAAAAACTTTTTCTTCATTTTATATTTAAAAGTTTAAATTAAGAACAGAACACAGTTTGACAGAAAAATGGTTTCAAAATTGAAAACAATTGTATATACTACAACATATTACCAAGATTGATATAAATAATGCATTAAGGGAAACTGCAAGTAAAATATAAACTTTCATTGTCGTTTTATAAGACAAGTACCTGGGTGACTGGGTAATTTTTAAAATGATATAAAAAAAAATTACAAAAAAAATGTGTGGGACTTGATCCTAGGTATTTTCCTGGGTGACTGGGTAATGATGTAAAAAAAAATTACAAAAAAAAAAATGTGTGTGTATGTGTATTTTCACCTCTCTAGACCGCCCGTTCCCCAAATAAACCACCATAACTTTAAGTTTAACAGCGAAAAATTGTGATTGTATTCAACGTAAATTAAAAAAAATATTTAGAGCCCAAAAAACAGGGATAAAACGACATTAATTTGAAATAAAACTTATCTAGATCGATTTTTCTCCCCTAAAACCCACTACATGCTGAAATCTATCTAACTAGGTTTCATTTAAAAAAGTCGTTTTGTCCCTGTTTTTGAGCACTGAAAAAACTATTACAATTTTATGAGAAAACGATGGTTAGTTGCGCTGTCAGTTATCAAAGTCATAATAGCTCATTTGGGTAACAGACGGTCTCAATTTCAATATACCGGGATCGATCCCAGATAATATTAACATTTTTTTTTATTATAATTTTTCATATAACGAAATTAGCGAGCAAGGCTCGGTCAAAAGATACTGCAACTTAATTATAACAACAAAAGTAGCTATATAACTAACTATTTCTTGTGTATAAATTATAAATAGGGGCCTAGTACGGTTTTAAGTACAATTTTCCTAACTGAGGCTGATTGGTCTAATTTGCAATTTATTTAATACTATCAAAATAGAAGAATTATTTTATTATAATCCACCTTAGTTAAGAAGATCTATGTAATGCTAAGTGTAAAAAGCAACCGTGCTCATACTAAAAAAATGTAGGATTAGCTACCGCACGTATCACAAAAAACCACCTCTAACAATAGACTAAACAAGGTCTACACACATTCACTACGACAATCTCTGATCGTTTCGCCCCGTAACAGAAGTATCATCAGAAGATAGGTTTCACAACAAAATCGCAAATACTCACAAATCATATGACCAAAAGAGTTTTAAATATGACTGTGGATGGATGTATGTAGGGGGAAGCCGAAAAAAAGATGGATGGATTGTGTGAAAAATTATATGCATGTTAAAGGAGTGGCACCAGAGTTGACGAATGATAGAGGAGAATGGAAGAAGAAGACATATTGTGCCGACCCCAGTTAGAGTGGGATAAGGGTAAGAGAATGATCACTCACAAACTCCCGCGTTTATAATATTAGTAGGATAGGATAGGATTGTAGTTTTGGCCATTTGGTATATGTTATTTGGTTACATATTTTTCTAAAGAAAAAACACCTAGAGAAAGTAATTCCCGACAATATTATCGTGAAACAAGAAATATATTTTATTTTGATCAATCATTTTGTATTTGACATATCAGAGTGATATATGTTGTTTTTTATGATGCGCTACTGAAAACATCCTTTGGCATGTATCCAAGTTATTTAGAATGGAGTAAGTCTTTGTTTGTGATGATAATATTACCGACAAACAAAAAATTGAGTTACATAATTATTTGACGGATAAGATGTGATAGTCACGGGTTCGAACCACAGGGAGGGAACCACTGAGGTCTTCTGTGAAAAAATCTTACATGTCTATATAGGACCTATGACTACATGAAAGCCACTGAAATACGCATAAGAAATTCATTAATAAAGAACTTAGTTAAACTTCGTTTGTATTAACTAAAGCGTAGGTCAAAAGTAATAATAAAATTATTTTGCTATAATCCGCGATGAAGTAAAATAGAAAATATATATAATGCTAGATGTAGAGCGGACAATCGGTTATCATACCTGATACATGCAGGAGTCGTAAAAAACACATGCACAAACCTCCACCAGGAGATAGACTCCACGACACTCAGGAGATAGACTCCACGAGCAAAATCGCAAAGCTTTGCGATTTTGGTCGTGGAGTCTATCTCCTGATGATGCTTCGGTTGCGGGGCGAAACGATTGTTGAGTTTGTGATAGTGAACATATATAGTGCTTGTGTATCGTGGTGGCGGTGGTGGAGGTTTGTGCATGTGTTTTTTACGACTCCTGCATGTATCAGGTATGATAACCGATTGTCCACTTACATTTAGCATTATATATATTTTCTATTTTACTTCATCGCGGATTACAGCAAAATAATTTTATTATTACTTTTGTATTATGGGTCTCCGCAAAGTAACGCCTAATTCTATAAATTATTTAAAGTGTAGGTGTTCTGAAAATGCAATAGTATTACCGTGTTCCTGAAAAACCTTCGTTCGCGGTAACTTAAGCTTTTAAGTAACCGCAATAATGCAATATATGTCTCCTCACTATTCCATAAAAAATATTATATGTTACTCTGATGTAGAAGCTTTAGGCTGGATTCAGACTATGATGCCGTTCTCGGTACGATCTCGCTCCGTTCTCGGTCCGGTAAAATATTGTTAAACAACAAACAGTCAGAGTGTTCACACTATCGTATCGCTCCGGTCCCGGTCCGATATCGCTCCAGCACCGGTTCGTCAAAAAGAATATTTTGACTGGAGCGAGATCGAACCTGTCTCGGCGTTGTACCGACATCGACAATATGAACACGCTTCTGTTTTAACTCCAGACTTTCATCAGTCGTGCCGCTAGTGTGTTTTAATTAAATCAAATTAAGTTAAAGGTAATAAATAGTGGGAATCTGAATTAGGTAAGTATTTATCATGTACTTTATAAAATTTGTTATAAGTGATTGTATTATTATAATTTTTTATCAGCTTTTCTTTCTTTCTTATTCCTTTTCTTCTATTCTTTTGAATCTTCTTTTCTGTCATTCTTTTTCTTTTTGTGCTATTCTTTTGATTTTTCTTGACTTTTCTTTTAATTTTCTTTTAGCCTTTTTTTATTATTCGGTTATTCTTTTCTTTTTATTTTTTCTTGCTTTTATTTTCTGATTTTTATATTGAAATACTAAATGCTGTTGAATTAAATTTATATAGTTATTTTCCAAAACGTCCTATGTCAACTACAAAGCGAGAACGAACCGCGAACGACATCATAGTCTGAATTGAGTTTTTGGCATGATTCAGACTATGATGCCGTTCTCGGTTCGATCTCGCTCCGCTCTCGGTCCGGTAAAATATTCTTAAATAAAAAAGAATCAGAGTATTCACACTATAGTATCGGTCCAGTACCGATCCGATATCGCTCGAGCGTCGGTTCGTCGACAAGAAAATTTGACTGAAGTGAGATCGGACCTGTCTCGACATGAACTCGCTTCTTTTGTTTCAACTGCAATCTTTCATCAGTCGCGCCGCATGTGTTTAGCATTTATGTTAAATAAAATTAATTAAATAATTATGTCTGGTAATAAATCGTAGAGTTCAGAAAAAGTTAACTATTTCTTATGTGGTTTATAACATTTGTTATAGATAAAGAATAATTCTGCTATAATTATTTTACCAGTCTTTCTATGTGCCTTTTTTTTGAGAAAAGCGCATAGAGTTAAATTAATAAATAAATGGTCGACTGTTTTACAAAAAATAAAAAATAAATTGAATATTTATCATTTGCAGATGAAAGACATATTGAATTTGTGAAAAGTAGACGCAGCCTGTATGATTTGCAGTCACACTACTACAGTGACAATATTTACAAAAGGAAAATATGGAACGAGATTAAAGACGCAATAGGATTGGTGAGTAAAACACAAACGTAACAAAGTGATATTCATTTAATTGCTTTATTGTAATTATATCGCAAGTTTTTCTTGCCATGGCACTGATACTTCAGGAGAGTTGATTTTTATTTCCCTTATGCCTATAGGCCTATGCATTTCCTCTTTGTCTTTTTAAGATTATTATTATTGATTATTATTAATGCACGTGATTATTATTAATGTAATACAAATTACCCTCGAAATTCATCGAATTCCAGAATTTCTAATAATATTATGCAGAATGCATGTTGTTACATATCCTTATTTATAAATGTTATTTTTCTATTATAGGAGCAAGGAATCGATGGGAGCGACTAAGAGCTCAATATCGAAAATACCTCTCTAAATTAATAAGTGGCCAAAAGTGGCCAAGCAGCTTACAAAGTTTGCAAATGGCGATATCACGACCAAATGTAATTTATTAATGAGTACATAACTGTAATAGACTACGAATATCCATTATTGCCGATGATGAAGTTAACAATTACAATATTCGTGATATGGATATTGAAGAGACAGATGAACCAAAAACTATGATAAGATAAATTGATGTCAATGAAGGAGCTTAATTAGAAATTTATTCCATCAATACGTTCGCTAGTTATGTACCACTGGAATAAACAAAAAAATATAAACAGAAAAAAACAGGACCTCAACAGGAAAATGCATTATCAACCAACACCATCACCGCTATATACATATTATGTAATATTCATGCATGTAAATGATTGTTATAATTTAAATATACAAATTTTATAGAATATGATATTTTATTACTTACCTTATCCAAACCATTAGTAACCTGACGAAAAGAGGTGTTTCTTTTTAAAATTTGCGCTCAATTATTTTAAAAATCATTTCAAATATTCCTGAATACAATCCTAAATCAATATAATGAACATTATTCTTCATTATTTACCAAATGACGAAATAAAGTATAATATTCGCCTTCCTCTTTTCTCGGTAATAAACTTTTACTTTTACTAAAACCCATATTTTCTTGTCCCCTTTTTTTCTTTTCTTTTTGTTGTAATTTTTTTTTATTTATATCTTGTTTATCCAAAATACTATTGTTGCTAATTCTTCGATAGAAAAATTGAATTCCATTTTCTGGCGAATAAAATTAATATGATTCTTTTTTTAAACATCGTATGTCGACCATGAATCGAGATCGAACCGAGAACGGCATTGAGTAGTGTAGACACAGTGCGATTTGACCGGACCGAAAACGGAGCGAGATCGTACCGAGAACGGCATCATAGTCTGAATCCAGCCTTAATCGTGCCATTTCATCAATTCGCCGTGAAAGCATAACATATAAACTTTCGCATCTATACTACGAGTAATGTATAAAGCTGAAGAGTTTATTTGTTTGATTGTTTTAAGGCGCTAATCTCAGAAACTATTGAACTGATTTGAGAAATTCTTTGAGCAAAAGTAATGAGAATATTATTTTGCTATAATTTGACTGGCTCGTTGGCGCAGTTGGTAGTGATCCTGCCTTCAGCTCCGCGGGTCGTGGGTTCGATTCCCACCGAGGGCCAACATTTTCTGGTTGGCCCTCGGAACAAATTTGTTGGTTCTTCGAGCCTGGTTGTATATATGTATTTAAGTATGTATTTAAAATTATGTAAGTATATATTTACCAGTTGTCTGTCACCCATAACACAAGTATTAAGTATCTACTTTGGGGTCGGACGAACGTGTTTGTAAGTCTCCCATATATTTATTATTTATTTATTATTATTTATAATTCGCGATTTATCGCGGATTATAGCGGAGTATTATGGACCTCCGCAAAGTAACGCCTAATTCTATAAATTAAAATTCTTTAAGTCAATTTATCCACATCACGCTATCATGAATAGGAGAGGAGCAGCAATAAAAAATATTGCGAAAACGCCAAACTTTAAAGCTTTCCTTGCGTGCGCTAAGTGAACGGTGAGAGTTATTCAAAAATCATGTATTACAAAATAGTTCCCCTCTAAAAGTTCTAAATAAAAGTCCACGACAGCATATGTCTAGCTTTTAAGGTTAACCCATTTTAACCATTTTTATGGTTATCAAAATAGTATATATTTTTTTGACTGCATATCTAACAATAATGTATTTGTTCCAGAACGAGTGTCTCCACGCCGCAGTGACGTCATTAACGAAGAACCAAGCCGAGCATTACGACAAATACAATTGCCTGTGAGTACTAATAAAACTGTAATTTCTTTCGCACCGTTAACCTCTTCCACTAATTAACTTTTGACGCCCCGATTACATTGAGTTCACGGTATAATTGAGACGTCTGTGTGAATCGAAAAGGGTGAATCTCTGAATTTTCGATTATATACAAAAATATTGTATATGTAAAAATGGAACGTAAAGTGTGTGACTTTTCTTCCCAGCGAAAACGAGATCCCAGTTTTTTGACATCGGTTGGTCGTGGCTTCTTGCCACCCTTCCGTCGTCGTATTGACTTATCAAAATCATACCATCAGCCCTCCACTACACGTCGCCCTAAGCCGTGATCCGGCTCACAGGAGGCACCCTTAGGACAACGTTCCTCGACGCTAGTTGAGCTTTTGCGCTCTATTCTCCGCATTTTGCAACCTCGACGATGCTTCTGCGTACATCCCGAACAGTAACGTTGTAAAGCCGTTAGGGCTAAAAGCATGCAGTCAATTCGAAAAAAAAGTGTGTGACCGAGATAGAATGATTAGAAACAGAGAGAGAAGGAAGTAGAAAGAAAAGCAGTTTAGTATTTTGATGAACGAATGAAAGCTAGAAAATGATAGATCTATATTAAGGTTCTTGAATGACAAAGGTAAGTTGACCCGACATGTGGTATCCGGCGTTAAATAGACCACCCTCATTACTTACCGAGGTGTCGTAAAAGGCGACTAAGGACAGTTGACCCACCGTGTGGTATCCGGTTAGACCACTCTCTTTCTATTTCTAACGACTATGGTCAGTTGACGTTAGGTAGTCAGCCGGTCGTAAAATACGTAGCTATAACCATGTGACAGCATGTTTATAACATGTTGTGCCCACTTAGAGTTGGCAGGAGCGTTTTTTACTTACATACATTATTCTCGCGCCAATAATAATTTCCTGAATTTGTGCCAAGAACCATAGCAGCATCCCAGTTGAATCGTTAAACTGATCTCTTGTACCAAAAAGGATCAAGCCCTTTTATCACCTGAAGCAATAAGTCGCGGTATTAGAATGGACAATATTTTTTCCACATTGGCTTCATGGCCCTGGTCTCAAATATGTATCTCCCAAAGAAGCTTTTCGGGGCTTGCCAGATTGGGAGATTTCTAATAAATTAACGCTTACAAATAATAATAATGCAAAATATCGCGTTCGTAGTTTTTAAGTCATAAGATATCTAAGGTATATAAAATTCAAAATCATACTTAAGATTCTATCACTAATAAACAATAACGAAATTTGAGGGAAAACATTTTCTCGACAGAAATTCGAAGGGACGACTTAATAAATAACAAAAAATATCATGAGATATCTCTTGAATAACGATTTAAATACTTTCAGGTGAATAACAAGGCGGACGATTAATTTACTGTGAGTTCACAGACAAATAATTATAAGCGCTAAACAAAGTGCGCGATATTTAAATATAAACAAGATTCATTTTAATATTTCTCTGTTTATTCTACTGGGATTTGTAACTGTATTTTTTCAAATGTAATAATTGATATCATTTGTACCAGCCAAACTATTTAAAGTACTAAAGTGACTATTAATTGAATTTTTATTTAGAAAATTCTCCGTGTGGTATCCGGCTAAGTAGAATAGACCACCATCTTTTCTTATCGAGGTGTCGAAAAAGGCGGCTGAGTAGAATAGACCAATCTCTTACTTAACGAGGTGTCATAAGTACCAAGGTAAGTAGACGTTAGGCAGGCGACTGGTCATTAAATACGTCGCAAAAACATGTGACAACATATTTATAACAAGTTGTGCCGACCCGCTTAGAGTGGGATATGGGCAGCAGGATAATGATTTTTTATCTATTTTATAAATACAAAAAATGCAATTTGAAAAAAAAAGCAAAAGAAGCTAAAGAAAAGGCACTTAGGATTATCTATTCTTCTTAGCCACACGGCGGGTCAACTTACCTTAGTCGTCTTATACGGCACCTCGGTAAAAAATGAGGGTGGTCTATTCTACTCAGTCGGATACCACACGGCGGGTTGACTTACTTTAGTCGTCTTATACGACACCTCGGTAAGAAATGACGGTAGTCTATTCTATACAGATTGATATGACACGGCGGGTCGACTTACCTTAGTCACCTTTACGACACCCCGTTAAAAAATAAAGATGGTCTATTCTACTCAGCCGGATACCAAACGGCTTAAAAAATCATGTTATTGTGTTACAACATGTTTTTAATACAACCTACTTCATAGAGTTGGCGATTAATATGAAAAAGCATTGTGGCTGTCATATTTTTATGTGTCATTCATTGAGTTGTTGCGAAAGAGTAAATGGGTTGACTCTGAGAAAACTGCTTTTTATTTATTGAATAAGAATAAAGGAGAAATATCGTCGTTTGTTATAATTGTATCTTATTAGAATATTTTATTATCCGAGTTAATATATTCTTACATCAAAACATTTCAATGTAAAGGAAGCCTCGCAAGATCAAAGAAACCTCGATTATTAGGTCGTATACATTCAAACGTTCTTCAGCTGGGATTTGAACCTCTTATGTATTCACATTTCATAAAGGTACTGCGAATTAGATTCTTGACATGATACACGAGAAACGAAGCTTTAATTACCTTCTTGAAAGGTGAAATTCTAACGATAATCTTTCCAGTATTAGCTTTGTTTATATCACATCAAATATTCTCAATAACATTTATTGTAGAATTTGCCTGAATATTTTAAGTAAGTAAGTAGTAAGTATCGGCCTGTTACTATCCCACTGCTGGGCATAGGCCTCCTCTCTCCATTTTTTTTTGGAGAGAAGGGTCGGAGCTAAGACCTACCACGCTGCTCCAATGCGGATTTGTAGGTTACACATATCCCTAGGATTCTCTAGAGATATGCAGGTTTCCTCACGATGTTTTCCTTCACCGAAAAGCGTGTGATAAATTGTAATTATCAATTAGACACATAAGTTTTAATAGAAAAACTCATTGGTGTCTGCCCGGGTTTGAACCCATGATCGTCTCTAGAGATTCACACGGTCGCACCACTAGGCCATCACAGCTTCTGAATATTTTATTTACATGAAAATACTGTTGCCGTGTGGTATTCAGCTAAGTAGAATAGACCACCCTCATTTCTTACCGAGGTGTCGTAAAAGGCGACTAAGATGAGTTGATTCGCCGTGTGGTATCAGGCTGAGTAGAATAGACCACCCTCATTTCTTACCGAGGTGTCTTGAAACGCGACTAAGGTAAGTTAAACCACTTAGTGCTATTAGGAGTAGAATAGACCATTCTAATTTCTTACCTTTCGTAAAAGGTAACTAAGGTAAGTTACGTCAGGCAGGTTGCCGGTCGTAAAATACCTAACCGAATCATGTTACATGTTTAAAACACGTTGTGTAAACCACACTTAAAGTGGGGTAAGGGCATTTAATAAATAACTCAAGAATAATATCAAAGACAAAAAGGACGTAGTTGTAACTATTACGACATATAGACTATAGACATAAAAATTCAAATAGGTGTGCCAAGTTCTTTTCGCGCAAATAGCTGTGCCAACAAGAGAACTGAAGCTGCAGTCAAGGTCAAGGTTATACCAATTTTCCGGTCGAGGTCTAATAATGTATTAACATATTTATTTAATTATTTATAAATTGGAAAACAAACAGCACTTAAATTATTGCAAAAAATTATAATATAAAATTAATACACATGCCAACAAAGTTTTCACAAATGAGAGAAGGAAGTGAACAATACAATAAAAATAAATAAGATAGTAAATAAATGTAGAAAGTTAAAATTAAAAGAGAAAAAAATATATATATAAAAGATTAACAAACTAAACTATTTAACAAATTAAACTATTTATATATTATTTCTTTAATAAAGATATATATGTTTTGAATCCATTATTGAAAAGGTCAAGGTGATGATATTTCCTATTATTATTCCGACAAGCTCTTGCAATGAACGCGTTTTTTTATTATTTATTTGTGTATCCATATATAAAGTACATATCCTTAGTATATTATAATATTTTATTACGCATTTGATCAATATAATTTCTTTAAATATAACACCTCTATGACCTTGCTGGGTATTTTTTTAAAGATGTAAAAAATGCAATAAAAAAAAGAAAAAAGCGCCGTATGACTTATGGGAATCGATCCCAGGTTTAAAAATTTTTTGGTTTACCATTTTTAACATTAGGGTATTATAGCTTTGCATTTGACAGCTCAAATTATGAGTTACTATCTATTCCTATTTTCGTAGTTTTTATAGCGCCCAAAAGCACGGACAAAACGAGTTTTTTTTTTTTAATATAACCTAGCTAGATCGTTTTTTCTCCCCCCAACATGCTGAATTTTAGGAAAATCGTTGGAACCGTTTCCGAGATTCAGAATATATATTTATATGTATACATTCAAGATTATTTAACTTGGGGCATTTAAATAATTATTAAAGAAATATATATTTTAAATTAATACAGATAAAAAATATTATGTAACTCGATTTACGTTTCATTACCTCTCCCAATCTTTTATATCGTTATATCGTTATAAATACTTTTTTATAGTAATTCTTATTGCCATAAAATCACATCGTTACTGTTGTTATCAATCAATTTTATCAATATAGTCTTCATAATTGAATAATATTAGCCATTTATATTAACAGATTTTGTTTGTTTTAGACGAAGATTGCCGGATGACGTCAGGACGTGTAGAAATTATGCATATTTACAAGAAATATACGATGCAGTTCGAGCAACCGATAGTAAGTATATTACCATATATATCTGAGCTAATAAAGTGACTATTTGTTAATAACTCATATTTGAGCAAGGCACTGTTGTATTTTGCAGATAGAGTTTAAAACTTAGACACAGCTCTGATTTCAATCGGCTTCTTTCACGTACTTGTAAAAGTGTAGTGCTTGTAAAAGCCAATTTGAATAAAGAATTATTTGAATTTGAATTTGTGCATTTCCTAGAAAATGTTCAGGAATATTCAGGTTTTTCAAATGAATTGTAAACCTAAATTGAGCACATAATGATTTATTAAAACCAACCCCATTTCTTACTGAGGTGTCGTAAATACGCCTAAGGTAAGTTGACTCGCCGTGTGGTATCTGGTTGAGTAGAATAGATCACCCTCTTTCTTACTAGTAAGTAGCGGCCTTTTACTATCCCACTGCTGAGAATAGGCCTCTTCTCTCCTTTTTTTTTTTGGAGAGAAGGTTTGGAGCCAAGACCTACCACGCTGCTCCAATGCGGATTGGTAGGTCTTTCTTACTAAGGTGTCATAAAATACGACTAAGGTAAATTCACGTCAGGCAGGGGGCTGATCGTAAAATACGTAGCCAAATCATCTGACAACATGTTTATAACATGTTGTGCCGACCCCACTTATAGTGGGATAAGGGCAAGAGAATCTGTGTTTTTATTGAAAATCGTATATTCTCATCCGAGACTGAAAAAAACAGTTCAACGTATATTTTATTACTCATATCGATAAAATTTTTACACGTGCAGAATAAAAGTTCAAGTTATCTCACGCCTAAAATTCAACTGTTGTAAATAATTCTTGCGCTTCCCACTTTCAACGGAACAATGGCAACAGTTTACACAGCATGAAAGCGAAAACTTTTTTCGTTTAAATTTCACTGCATTGGCTCTGTTTTAATAACTTATTTCCAAGCTCCAGTTTTGCGTTTCAATTATAACTTATCTTTTCTTTGTTCTGGCAATTTTGTGTCATTAACGAAAATAATTGATTGTTAAGTGCCAATTTATTTCAAGTTCTTTCCGTACGTTAATATGTTTTTTAATGTTTGTGTCATTTATAGACTTTTCCTATTTTAATTGCATTTGCACAAAATTTTATATAAAAGTAGTAAGTAATTGTGTTATTACTTTTGTATTATGGATCTCCGCAAAGTAACGCCTAATTAAATTAGTAAAAAATAGTTCTATACTGCGTCCATCATATTATCGGTCTTTTGACAGCTCACGCTCATTAAGTTTTGTATTGCTTACGTACAAATATCATACAAATAATATTTGTACTTTATGGATGGGTACCGCCCACTTAGTGATGTCACACATAATGGTTACTACGATTATGCCACAGATTAAAAATAATCGGTAGAAATCGATGTTACGAGTATTAAAAGACATTTAATAACATTATATAAAGTTTTACTTTCTTCTTAGTTAATACATGAATACAAATAAAACAATCAGGATATTTTAATTTATTTTATTAGCACGAGTCGTCGGAATGATAATCAACACTAGACTCCTCCGATGAGGAGTCTTCAGTAGCAGTTATTATTAGCTCTTGTGTAGATAATATATTATCAAACGCAATAAATATCACGTTCCCAATCAGAGAATATTACTCTTTTAGTTCTTTCCACCACACTTGCCCAGTTCTCGGCCGTTACGTGGGTGCAAGCATTTTTTAGCAATTGCAACATTTTATTCGCTGTGAATGGGGGGCTTGTATTGCATCTCGCAGCATGCCCTTTTACTTGTGCCCATATAAGTTCTATTGCGTTGTACTGGCAGTGGTATGGAGGAATCCGAAGAACAGTATGGCCATATTCTGCTGCCATTTCATTGATTACATAGCGTTTTGCTCTCTTTTTGGTTTTTAATATTTTTATTAATTCAACTTTTAACATTGAGTCGTCCACATTTTCTCCATTGTCCCGAAGCCAATTAATTATTTCATGCTTTTTATTAGCCTGTGTTGGCATTTTGTCAATTTGACGGGAGTGGTAGGGCGCATTATCAATAAAAATTATTGATGGTTCTTCCAATGAAATGAGCATTTTTTTGAACCACTCTTCATACACATTTGCATTCATCTCTTCGTGGTAGTCATTTGATTTCTTCGATTTAAATGCAAACAGTGCGTCTTGTACAAATCCTTTTGCTGTACCTGCATGGCAAATGATTAGGCGCTCACCTTTTCCCATTGGCACTGAGGAAGTGGAATCAGCAGTATCATCAGTCCAGAAACGAGATAGTGTGTGGTTAGCGTTGAGCCATGTTTCATCCGTGAAAACAATATTTGCCCAATCTTGTATTTTCTTTGCCTCTCTTAAAAAATCACAACGTGCTATAGCTATATCTGTGCGTTCCATTAATAATTTTCTTTTATTTAACTTTTTATATGAAAAGCCAATTTTGTTCAAAACTTTGACCAAAGAAGATTTTTCACCATGAAATAGACCACTTCTTTTCAAAGAAACAATAAGTTTTCTCAAAGTTGGAATTTCTTTTCTCAAGTAGTAATCATATACATGACGACGAATAGCGTCAGCGTCAAAGTCATCAACAGCTGTCACCTTATGAGCCCGGCGCTTTCTTTTTGGTGTAGATGGTTTGTTTTGCTCCAAGCCGCTCCTGCCGTAGGCATCAGTAGTGATTTTAGTCACAGTTGATAGACTGATCCCCAACGCGGCTGCAACACGGTTTCGGACTTGCGTGATAGGTATAAGAGGTCCGCCATTTTGATTTTCTTGCTCAAAATACTCATGAAGTTTTAACACTAACTGTCTCGATGGTGCTTTCAACACACGTCCTTTCGGCATTTTCACGATCAATTAATATAAGTTTCACAAAAGTTTTTCCGAGGAATAAAGCTACTTAACTCAAGGTGTAACAGATGCGAGAGAACACTCAGCGAACGTAAATGCGTGTGACTATCACGGGCGTTTCGTTGAGAGTGACAGATCACGTCAAAATGGCGGCCGAGCGGAAGGTCTGTTGATGTTGCCAGTTGATGTATAATATATTTTTTATGATTATAATAAATACACACGGATTAACATTTATTTTCAAAAAACTAAGGCAATATTAAATCAAAATGTTGATTTCTATATCTGTTATTAGTTTACGTAGGTTATCATTAATCGAATTACTTAGGTACGTAATTCGATTAATGATAGTAGGTACTATAATCGGAATGGTATCGCATACGAGAATCTTTAGGACATCACTAAATATGTAAATCGTCAATCTGTCAAAAGATGGTTAATATAATGGACAGTGTATAGTACGCTTCAAATATTGATGTTTTTTTTTTGTTTCAGGTGTATCAACCAAAGATTTTATGGCAAAATTAGGAGAATATTTAATTTTAACAGCTTTCTCACACAACTGTCGCTTAGAGAGGGCGTTTAAATGTTTAGGGACTAATTTAATGGAATTTTTAACTACATTGGACAGCGTTCATGATGTCTTGCATGATCAGGTAAATCAACAACATACTCGTATATGATAAAATTTAAGCGAAAATGGTTTTCATTATTAGTTAAATATGTGTCTTTGATGTTAAAATTTTAATAATTTGCGTCATTTGCTATTGTCTGCTGATTCCTATAATGTTATTCTTGCAAATAAGAACTGTAAATACAAATAAAAATGCGTCCGTTTTCTTGCGATAAGTTCAAAAACCACTGACCTTATTTTCCTCCCGTTTTTATTAAGAAACAAAATGATTTGACGATTGATCAAGTGTGTAAGTAAATAAATAAATGGCTTGAAAGATTATATTTACTCGATAATTGTAAAATTGTATCGGAAGAAGTCAAACCACCTAAAAGTTTTTATTATAAAAGCTGCCCTATGTCTATTGCCCTATGTAATTGCTGAATACACGCATTTTTTTTTAAATATTCACGTATAGGTGATCCAATTTATATCGATTCTTTTTTATAATTATTTAGATGATAAGAATGAGTGGATATAGCTTCTGTTCAACCCTGATCAAGATAGTAATGACTTAATACAACTATTTATAAATAAAATAATAATATTTTAAAACTGACTACTGAAAGAAGTTGCGTGTACAGGGTGTATATAATATTTAATATATTTAAAAAAATCTTCCTTTCTAATAGGATGATGGCTTAAAAGACGAATCGCCCGAAAACGAAGCAGCGTTCGTTTGTACGACTTCAAAAGCAGGAAGAATACAATTACATCTCACTACGGAAAGTGAACCCGTCGCATATCTACTAGTCGGAAGTCTGAAGGCGATAGCCATGAGGCTGTATGATACACAAACGGATATAAGACTAATGAGCTATTCCAATGATCCCAGAAGATTTAGGTTTGTTTATATCAAAAAATATTTAGAACTGCATTATTTCAGGCAGTTCTGAACTATTGGGCACTGTTTGGCATAGGCTTCCTCTCTCCGTTTTTGAAGCTGGAGCTAAGACCCACGACGCTGCTCCAATGCGGATTGATAGGTTACACATATCCCCGGAATACTCTAGAGATATGCAAGTTATCCCACGATGTTTTCCTTCCTCGAAAAACGTGTCAGAAATTGCAAATAAAAATTAGACAGAAAAACCAATTGGTGCCTGCCCGGGATTCCAACCTGTGATTCTCGCCAAAGAGACTCACGGTCTTAACTCTGTCCTGTCACATATAAATTATTTTTCATTTATAATAAGAAAGTTAACTGTTCATACTAAAATTAAATGCGTTTATCACTTTTTATGCTTTCTTTTTTACTCAGAGATAAATATAACATATAATGACTCTTTTGTATTTTTACTCGTCAATAAATTTTCATACCTGCTGGCGTGCTTAAATTAAATGAAATAGGATTTGCAAGGAATAAACTTCTAAAACTAGTCAATAAATAAAAATTCATATACAAACCCTTTCTAGATTCAGACAAATAATTTGTTTCTCTTTTTTAGCCGTGGGGTATCCGGCTAAGTAGAATAGTACCACCCTCATTTCTTACCGAGGTGTCGTAAAAGACGACTAAGGTAAGACGACCCGCCGTGTGGTATCCGGCTGAGTTGAACAGACCACCCTCATTTCTTACCGAGGTGTCGTAAAAGGCAACTAAGGTAAGTTGACCCACCGTGTGGTATTTGGTTTAGTAGAATAGACCACCCTCCTTCTTACCGAGGTGTCGTAAAATACGACTAAGGTAAGTTGACGTCAGGTAGGCGGCCGGTCGTAAAAACGCAGCCAAATCTTATTACAGCATGTTTATAACATGTTGTGCCGACCCCACTTAGAGTGGGATAAGGGCAGGAGGATATAATTTGTTTCTCTTTATTATTCCAATAGGCTTCAATAAACATTTTAGAATCATCCAAACGGAAGTTACCATTGTTTACGATAGGTCATCTTAAAATGATCGGGCTTTAAACAATTTTTTTCACGACAAATTAGCTTACAATATTATTAAGTGTAGAACGTACTACTCATGTATTTTACATTTTCAGATATGACATAAGTGCAGTGCCATTATATCAGCGATCGAAAGAAGATAATTGCGAAGCATCGAGCGCGGCAGTGAGCTTAGCGTCGTCTAACAAAGTGAATGATTTAAGGATCGGTGTCGCCAGTTTTTGCAAAGCGTTCCCGTGGCACTTTATCACTGACAAGCGGTTGGAGCTCGTGCAACTAGGTATGTGGTTTGATATATATCTTCCTGTTCTTATCCCACTCTAAGTGGGGTCGGTGCAACATGTTTTTCTCTTCCATTCTGTCCTATCATTCGTCAACTCTGGCGTTACTCCTTTTATATGCATGTCATACTTTACACAGTCCAACCATCTCTTTTTAGGACGCCCTCCTAACCTCCCCCTAGGCGCATCCATCCACATTCAAATTTAACACTCGTTTGGCCACATGATTTTCATCTCTCCTCATTACGTGTCCATACCATCCTAATCTTGCACTTCTAGGTATGTGGTTTGAAATAAGAAGTTATATTCTGTTGTTGAAGTTATATACTGTCATGTAGTCGCTTCGTTTGAAGTCGACCTATGTCAAGCAATGGACGTCCATTGGTTGACGAAGAAGAAGTAGAATGCAATTAATTATATCCATACTAACATCATCATCATCATCCTGTCCTTATCCCACTCTAAGTGGGATCGGCGCTACATGTTTGTAGCATGTTATCGAATGATTTGGCTACGTATATTACGACCGGCCGCCTGTCTGGTGTCAACTTACCTTAATCGTATTTTACGACTTTCTTACCGAGGTGGTAAGAAAGATGCGAAATTTGCACCTCGGTAGAATAGATCACCCTCATTTCTTACCGAGATATCGTAAAAGTCAACTACGGTAAGTTGATATTAGGCAGACCAAAACATATATATGTGGGAATGGAACGTTATGTGTGAAGCATGGAAAGGAACGGAAGGCGTGTAAGCGAGAAGGATGAAAGTAAGATAGAAAAGGCGGATATACGAAGGCAACACGATTTTAGCTAAGACGAGTTTGAATTAAATAAATCAGTGAAATAATAATTGTGTTTTTACTTCGAACAAATTCCCACAATTGGGGGCTCGTCCGGGATTGTTCGAGGTAATAAATGTTAAGGCACATACTATACACAATAACACGATACAATAGGAATACCACAATTCCCGTTCCGAGATGCACTTCTCTTAAATGACGAACAAAGACTGACTGTAACTGAAACGTTTTATCAATAGTAAGACTGCACCGGAAACAATACGGCAGTGTTGCCACCATTTTAATCGAAAAGGGCGCGATACTCTTGTTTCATGACTGTGTTGCTATAAAATACAAAGCGGAAGTCAATGGCGACAACATCCGGCCCTCCTGCATACGTGTTCGTCCCGAACACGTACTAGTCTAATGTAGAAGCTGAGGACAAACTATGTTCATGAGTATAGTTATCCACAAAGTGAAATTGAGTCACTCTATTCAAACATCAGATAAACATCGTGAATTATAGCTGAGATCGTTAAACCGCAAAGGGCCGTACAACTTGCTTGTGAATCATGGTTTGGAATAGAGATGCCTGAGGCCACTCTAAACGTGTATCACCATGCCACCATTGCAACAGTGTTCACTTCGGATCTCTGTTATAATTTTATCCACCCTGGTATCCTTTGTCTGAAGCGAATACATTAGACAAGACAAATAATCAGAAAACTAAACTCTGTTGTTCATAAGTTATCTACAAAATAAATACGAGTCATTAAGCTGTTAATTTTCCGTCTGAATGTGAATACTGAATTCAGACTATATCTAACTATATATCCAAACATCGGATAACCAGCGTGGATATTTGAGCTAGTCAGACCGCAAAGGGTCGTACAACTTTTTCCATGCAACCATTGCAACAGTGTTCACTTTGGATCTCTGTTACAATTTAATCCACTCGTCTATCCTTCGTCAAAGCAACGTCCAGCAATGTCGTACAACTTGTTCATGTATCATGGTTTAGAATAGTGATGCCTGAGGCCACTCTAAACGTGTATCACCATGCAACCATTGCAACAGTGTTCACTTTGGATATCTGTTACAATTTAATCCGCTCGGCTATCCTTCATCTAAGACAACATCCGACCATGTCGTATAACTTGTTCATGTATCCTGCTTTACTACTACAGGAAGATCTCAACCGAATAGTTGATTGGTGCGCGTTTAATGATATGATTTTAAATCCCGATAAATGTTCTTTTATTCGATTTTCTCGTAATCTTGTCAGGATTGATTCAAAACAATCCACAAAACCTGATTCAGGAAAATGCGTTTGTCTGTGATTTAAGTATCACATTTGATGCTAAACTACGGTTTCAACAGCATATTGAACATATCTGTCGATCTGCTCGCAGGATGTTAGGTTTTATATTCAGAAATTCCAAATCATTTAAACAACTTCATACTAAAAAAAATTTCTGTATACCACCTTTGTAGAAGCAAACTCGAGTATGGTACTGTAATTTGGAATCCTAACTATCAAATATACAAGAATAGGCTGGAGAGTATCCAACGCCGATTTACAAAATTTTATTCTATTGGAGGTGATAAGAGACTACCTTATAGTAAGAGACTAAAAACTTTTAAAATAAGATCATTATTAATTAGGCGTAAAGTACATGACTTGATTGATGATGATTTTTTTACGGTATCCTATGTTAAATTTTTTTAAAAAATTAAATTGTGGCAATAGTTTAAGTTTTAGTTAATAATAGTTTCAGTACTTTCAGTAACATTCTGCCTACAGTCTGTTTGTTTATCGTACGTAGTAGTCTATAAAAGCATGTTGTGTCTATCTATAAATGAAATTATATGTAATTAGCAAATAAGACCAAGTATCTATGGTTTAACAAACATGTAATTTTGTTGGAAGGCCAAAATTAAATAAATAAATGTATCATGGTTTAGAATAGAGATGCCTGAGGCCACTCTAAACGTGTATTACCATGCAATCATTGCAACAGTGTTCACTTTGGATATCTGTTACAATTTAATCGTAATCCATTCGGCTATCATTTGTCTTAGCCAACTGTCAGGCTTATAATTCATTTTCTTATACTGTATTCAAGGTTCTCTGCGCTAGTCGTTGCAATATATGGTTTGAACTTGAACTTTTCTCTCATATCATCAACTTTTTCCGATTTGCGGCGTAAGTTCTGAACTTCACTGGTTTTATTTTCTACCTCATTACTAAGTACATCAAATCTATTTCCAAAAAGCAGCCTTCATTAGCGTTCCAGGCACTGAATCAAGCAAAACAACATTTTCTTCTCTTGTGTCGGTCCATCAACGTCGTAAGTCAATGTATAAAAAGTCTTCTGGTAACTTACACAAATAACAGACACTTAACATTATTAGCGATGTCCCTTGGCAGTTATAAAGGCGGTCTTATGAATGAAATCTTACCTAATACGTAATTGATTTAAACTAGAGCAATGTCTAGCCCAATAAACACAGCACTACTTGATTCTCGAATTATATATAACCTTACTCAACTCAATAATTAATACGTAAATTCTCATCATAGGAGTAAGTCCACATTAACCAAGACTATTTTATCTAGCACTTTAAATAGTCTTTCTTCAATATCTCATGTTACTTGGTTAATTACCATATTTCCAAAAAAATAATATCTGTCTGCACATTATTCACCATAACTCCACTATGTATAAAACATCCTATAATGTGTAGTGGCTCTACTATGTATACTTGTAAGTAACCTCTCAAATATGTAACATCTTTTCTATTCAAGATATCCGTGCCGATAATTACTTCAGTATTTACCATCAACGATATAAAACAATATAAAAATCTGCTTCTAAAGTGATATCTGTTAATTCAATCGGCGATGTAATTAAAGCTTTTGATTATACTTTTATACCTCCTAAATCTTTAATGTTCAATAAGTCATACTAATTTGACTTGCGGAATATTTTATTAAGTTATTAGACGTTATAGAGACACGAACCACTATCAATAAGTACATCTGTAGATACATTCGCAATAATTTCTGTGAGAACGTCACGATTTTACCTCATACCTTCATTTTTCCAACAAAAATTTAACGCCTTATTTTTATAAACCGGCTTAGATTTCTTAGGACAATTAATACTTTTATGACAGCCTTGAACATGTGTAAAACAACTAATACTTTGAAATCTAAAAAGTTTAAATTTAAATTGAATTCAATTTAAAAAAGGTAAAAGATGTAGGAAAATGATGTACTCTCATCATGAATACGCGACTCAAAATGAAATTAAAATATTGGTTCGATCACACCAGCACATTTATGGATCAACCCGCATTGTAGTGGCCTCATTTGCATGTGACGAAATCGGAAGATATCCGTCCTCTAGTGACAATAATCTATTCAAAATTTGACACATGGTTTCAGTTAAATCAATGTTATTCGCAAAAGTACTACTACGACATCTGTATTGTTAGCTAGGATACAAAATTTAAGTGTCCATTCGGTTTCTATTTCTGCTCTTTTTAGAAAATAAAATCTACCAATGCAAGTATTTTCTCAGTTCAAATGTTTGAATTTCAACAAACATTCTCGGATAAAATGTGAGTAGTTATCCAAAACTTAATAAGAAATAAACTATACTTTTGCACTATTTAATACAAAGAAAATTGAAAAGTAATGACTCACCAGAAACGTTCGTTATACGTAATATATAACTGTAATCACTTTTTACTTACGCAAAAATATACAAACCAAGAAATGATTTTTATTAAAATTAGACAAGAGTAAGTTTAAAAAGCCAAAATTGCCGTAAATCAGGATGCACGGACAACGGGCACGACGCGAGTTAACTTTTACACTTCTGATGTTAAGGCACATACTATACACAATAACACGATACAATAGGAATACCACAATTCCCGTTCCGAGATGCACTTCTCTTAAATGACGAACAAAGACTGACTGTAACTGAAACGTTTTATCAATAGTAAGACTGCACCGGAAACAATACGGCAGTGTTGCCACCATTTTAATCGAAAAGGGCGCGATACTCTTGTTTCATGACTGTGTTGCTATAAAATACAAAGCGGAAGTCAATGGCGACAACATAAACATCAAAGACGGACGACGAATTAATATATTTAAAACATGTTGTACCGATCCCACTTAGAGTAGGGTAAGGGTAGGAAGATGATGAGTATAAAACAAATTATAATTAGCTTAGCTTTTTTTCGAGTAAACGAAAAGCAGTGGAAAATAAAAGCAGAGAAGATTTCCACAAACTACGATCCAATTTACAATATTTAGGCGGAGTTTATTGTACGGCATCGGACAATTTGCTCATTTCTCACCGAGGTGTTGTCAAAGGCGACTAAGGTAAATTGAGTGTGGTATCCGACTGAGTGGAATAGACTACCCTCATTTCTTACCGAGATGTCGTTAAAGTCAACTAAAATAAGTTGACGTCAGGCAGACTAAAATATGTAACAATATGTTTAAAACATGTTGTGCCGACACCACTTGGAGTAGAATAAAGTAAGAAGGATGATGAGTATAAAGCAAATTAGCTTAGCTTTTCTCACGTAAACGTAAAACATTGAAAATAAAACCAGAGAAAATTCCCACAAACTACGACGATAATATTGCGGAAAAGTCCAATTTACAATATTTAGGCGGAGTTTATTGTACGGCATCGTATAACTTCAGAGTAAATATTTAACACAGGCAGGCGCGGTAAAAGCTTTAATAAATATTTATATCCACCAGCTTCTCGACAATACTTCATGGCCATTATTGGTGCTAAATATTAACTAGACAAAAGCCGTGATAGCTTAATGGTAAGAAGTATGTTATCTTTTCCCCCTATCATTCACCAATGAGCTTTGTTTGAATAGGTATGTGCTTAATTGTATGATTGACTGGCGCCTTGGTCGCTGTGACCCTGCCTTCAGCCCCGGTGGTTGCGGGTTCGATTCCCAAAAGGTCATAGTTTTCCAAAAACAATTTTTCGATTTTTTCAGTCTGGGTTTTTAGATGTATATAATTATTTATTTTACAATTATTTTATGTATATACTAGTTGTGACAGCAGCTTGATCCGCATGAAAATCAGTGTGTCACTAATATTTCCTCGAATTTTGTACATAAATGTAGTTATCGTGAGTTAATTGTAAGAGAATTTTGAATAACTTTCACCGTTTACTTAGCGCAAGGAAGAAAAGCTTTAAATTTTGCCGTTTCCGCAGTGTTTGTTTGCTGTTCCTCTTCTATTTATCTTAGCGTGATGCTATATAACCTATAGCCTTTCTCGATAAACGGTATATTACACTCAAATAATTTTTCAAATCGGCCCATTAGTTCTTGAGATAAGCGCGTTCAAACAATCAAAGAAACAAACTCTTAAGCTCTTATATATTAGTATAGATTTCTGAAAACCTATACATACAATTTACCTAACCACTCGCGGTATATAATATTATGCATACGTAAAAAAAAAAATATCCGTCTTAACATCTCGGTTAATTGCCTCTTCAGGTGACGAGAGAACTGGCTCCTTTTTCGCACAAAGAATCAGCTTAGCGATTCATCGCGGAAACGCTGCCAGCATTCTTGGTACCATTCCACGTGGGCATGATTTGTATAGTCCTAGCGTGTAAGTAGTTTGAGATAGATATAACTTGTACATTTTTGCTGTAAATAAAAAAAATGCATAAATTAAATACTGTTACGTAAATCCTTTTAAACTCTTATCAAAAGCTTTCACGGTATTTATAATCGACTTTTATTTCCCGGTGTAACCTTTTATATCTCTTGCATTATCAATCGTGGGAGGAAAGTATTGCATAATAAAATAGTAACTTTCTAGGTCAGTGGGTACTGAAATAGAATTCCAGTTATATCCTGTCTGAATTGATCAAATTTTGCAACTATCATGGCATTGCAGAAATTGTTATGATGTATTTGATATCTTCGAGTATCGTAGCCCAAACTTTTTGTCCCATGCTTATTTTTAATTAATTAATGCATTAGCTTCTCCAAAAAACATTTTTTTCCGAATTGACTGTATGCTGTTAGCCCTAACGGCTTTTACAGCTTCACCGGCAAGCATAGTCGAGGTTGCGGAATGCGGAGAGTAAAACGCAGAAGCTCTAGTAGCGTCGGGGAATGTCGTCCAAAATACTTAATATGTGCGTATAATAAGTAGTGTGGTATCCGTCTGATTGGAATGGACCACCCTCTTTCTTACCGAGGTGTCGTAAGGTAAGTTGATGTCAGGCAGGCGACCGATCGTAAAATACTAGCCATAATATGCAACAGCATATTGAAAACATGTTGTGCCGACCCACTTAGAGTAGGATAAGGGCAGGAGAATGATACGTATATAATATTCACGTTAGACAATATAATAATATTTTCAGAAAATGCCGTTTATTGCCTTCTGAACATTATTACAAAACCTTTTGTCTTTGACAAAGCTATTGCTTTGTGAGGAGCGATTTCGGAAACTCTCAATAAGGTTACATAAATTTAAATTGTAATATAAAATTTTCCAAAATATTAATATATTTAAAAAATCAATTATATAAACCTGTGTTGCGACTCAGTAGAGTTAGTAACTCATTCGATGGCCTCGGTATTCGCTTCTACAATAAAATTCCGCAATCCATACTAGACCAGTCCACAGAAATTTTTAAATTAAATGTAACAGATATGTTTATACGTAAAGCATATTACAAAATTGAAGATTATTTGGATGATAAAAATGCCTGCATTTGAAAATCCTTCAGCTTCATACAGGACTGCGGTTTAATTAAGTGAAATTGATTTGAATGTTTAAAAGATTGACCGCCGAGTGTCTTCCAGGTTCTTCTCGGTAAGAGCAACATTCCGAACCAGTTGTAGCTTCATTAATCATATTGGTCTTGACGATTCAAAAGTGCTTTAAAGAACTTATATGAATAAAGATTATTTTGATTTGATCAACAAAGAATACGTAGATTTTTCAAATGCCTTATACAATTCCATATCTATATAAAGCCAAATAATTTTTTGATCTAATATAAACATTTTACTGACAATAATAATGCTATCTGCTGTACTGAAATTAACTTAATAAGGATGTAACCAATAAACTTGATATATGACCGGTCAGATCTTTAAGCAATTGATATTGATGTTATTCCTTTTGACAATAAAAAAGAAAAGAAAAAATGACGGAATATTGAGTTACCTACCACTTTAGATAGCCATAATGGATAATCTTGCCTAAGTTGTATCACACACGGTCTTATAGTGGAGAGCTTAATCCAATATAACTAAAAGCTTTCACTAATTAGTAAATTAAAGATCACATAGTAGCGGCATTAGATGAGATGGCATTTATGGCGAACAGATTTCTCTCTTAAGCAACCTAACCATTAGTATCTTTGTCCCTTTGTTTTGTTGATAACAAAATTACGTTAGATATTTCTTTGTCTTATATCTATTTTATTCATAGATATATTATGCTAGGGTAGAGGAGCTATAGGCAGACCTGTAAGTGAGAGTCATCAATTTCCTGCCCTTATACCACTCACTCAAAAATCAGTACAACATGATTTTTCTATGTATTGTACTATTGGCCGCCTGCCTGATGTCACTTACCTTAGTCACCTTTTGACACCTCGATACCTTGTTAAGAAATAAGGGTGGTCTATTCTACTCTGCTAGATACCACACGGTGGGTCAACTTACCTCAGTTGCCTTTTACGTCACCTCGGTAAGAAATTGATATCAAAGTCATATTGAGATGAAATTGCCTAAAATGAAATATTGTTTCTGAACAGAAAATACATCAACGTCTCATAAAGTTTGATACAAATGGTACAAATATGATACTACATATAAAATTTGATATGCAGATCTGGCAAATTTAGTTACCAAATTTACCCTTTACCAAATTTAGTTATTTCCGCAATTTCTCGAATCTTGACGTCGTTTCCTTGACATAAGATGAAACTAATGCAATATTCCTCCTCATTTTCCAGAAAATCGTTCAGTCTCTTATTAAGATCCTAAATGGCGAATTTTTTTTTTTTTTTTTTTTCGAATATGACTAATGCTGTTAGCCCTAATGGCTTTGACAGCGTCACCGATAAGACGGGCGAGCGCTGAAGCATCGCCGAGAAATGGATGATACATGCGGGTGCATTACAAGCACCCGCGCTACAGGGGGCGTCGCCTTAAGGGTGTCTCCTGCGAGACCGAACCTCGGCTTAAGGCGGCGCGTTTTTGGAGGGCTGCATCTAATAAATGACTTGGAAGAAGTCTGCGTCACGGCGGCCGCGGCAGAGGGCTGCGGCCGCTTGACACAAGCAAGCGGGGACCTCGTCTTCGCCGGCGAAGACGCTGTTTGTGTAAATGTAGTGTGTGTATCTTGTTGGATGCTGTGATAGCATCGTCGGGGTCGTTAAGGACGCTCTTCGGGCGCCTGTGAATCTTATTGGGGTGCCTGAACACCTTATAGTTGGACGCGGCCACTATAAGGGGGTTTGGGTGGATGGACGCTTTCTCGAAGTAAGTCGTCGAGAATCGTCTGAAAAGATCGGCTATCGTGGGTAGATTGAGATCTCTATGGAGGTTCACGTTGCGCACGAACCACGGACAGCCAGTGGCTGTACGCATGAATCGGTTTTGAAGTGTCTGCAACGGACACAGTCGTGATTTCGGAACGTGCGCGAACGCGACGCTCGCATAGGTCATAATGGGTCTGATGCAAGTTTTGTAAAGTGTCACTTTGTTGCGAAGTGACAGTTTACTTGTCTTACACAGTATCGGATTGAGGCGTCCCATGGCGAACGCTGCCCGGTTACGGACAACGCGGATGTGTCGGATGAAGGATAGGGTAGGTTCGAGGATGACACCTAAGTATTTGACTTCCTTTTGCCAATCGATGTATTTGTTGTAAATAGAGACTCTAGGAGGCGTCCGGATGAAGTCCATGGCTCTCCTAGATCTCGCAAAGAACATTGCTGCGCTTTTATCGGGATTTATTTCGATTCTCCACCGGCGGAACCAGCTTCCGAGCTGGTTGGTTGCTCTTTGGAGCCTATCATTAATAGTTATGGGATCTCTACAGGTGGTATAGATTGCGGTATCGTCCGCGAACATGGCTATGTGGGAGACTACACTAGTTTTAGTGGAGAATCGTGGGATGTCGCTCGTATAGAGCGAGTAGAGGAACGGTGCGAGTACCGAACCTTGGGGGACTCCGGCGCGTAAGGAGCGTCTTGAGGAGAGCGCACCATCAATACGATATCTAAATGAGCGATTAGTAAGATAATCGCGAATGATAAGAACGAGTCTATCGGGGATTCCTAGGTTCGCGAGTTTGTATATTAAACCCGCATGCCATACCTTGTCGAAGGCTTTGGCGACATCGAAGAAGACAGTACCGGTGTACCGTTTTTTGGCGAAGCCATTGAGGACGGCTTCGGTAAGTCGGTGTACTTGTTGTACCGCGGTGTGTTTGGCGCGGAAGCCGAATTGCTCATCCGGTATGAGCTTCATCGACTCCATGAACGTTTTGAGTCTAGCGAGTATTACTCGCTCGTAGACTTTCCCTAAGCTGTTGAGCAGACTGATGGGTCGATAGCTGCTCGGGAGATTACTGGGTTTTCCCGGTTTACGAATACCTATTACTATTGCTTCCTTCCATTCGTCGGGGAAGGAGCAACCTAACAGGAGGGCATTGAAAATCAATACTAATAGGTTTATCAGTTGGTCGGGGAGGCACTTGAGTGCTTTGTTGGATATGGAGTCGGGACCTGGGGACTTGCGGGTCTTTAGGTTTTGGATAATGGAACGGACTTCCTCTCCGGTGGTGGGAGTGAGCGGCTCGCTTTCGGGAGCCTTCGCGGATATCCTAGCCGCCGCCATTTCCACTTCCGAGTGGAATTCGGCGTGTTCGGGATGACTGGGATTGTTTGTACATTGTCCCTCAAGACTGTCAGCCAAGCATTCGGCCTTATCGATGTCGTCAAAAGCGACCGGACGGTTTAATCGTATCAATGGAGGTGTAGCTGCACACTGGTCTCCTCTTAGGGATTTCGCCAGTTTCCAGAAAGCCAGGTGACTCGGCGAGATCTCTGAGAGTTTGTTGTCCCAGGCGGACTGACGGTTGAGGCTGAGTTTTTCTCTAACCTCTCTTTGAAGTCGCCGGAGAGTTCTCCGGTTGTCGTCTGTCGGGTATGCGTCATGGGCCCTAGTGGTGGCACGTTTACGTCTGAGTAGGTCGCGCAGGTCGTCCGGTAGTCTCCCACGACCGCGGTCGTCGGGGACTTCCTTGGAGCAACGCTCGAGTGAGTCTGTTATATGTTTCGTAAGGTGGGTAACAGCGAACTTGGCACTATCCACGGAGTCTATCTTGTCAGGAATTTGATCTAGGTGGTCTGAATTTAGGGACTGGAGTTTCCCGCCTAATTTACTCCAGTCGATTATCGTTTTCGTGGGAGGGGTCGTGGAGGTAGATTGCCCTACCTGAATTAGAACCGGACGGTGGTCCGAGTCTAATTCATGCAGGACTTCTATAGAATGTAACTGGAGAGCTACATTTTTGAAAATGTATATATCTAACACATCTGCTCTGTTTGGATCCCCGTTAGGCGGGTATCTGGTGGGCTCGTTAGGGGCTATCACCTCGAAAGCGAGGTTTGGAAGGCCGTTGAGGCCTTGGAGTATTGTGCCGTTCCGGTTGGTTCGGCGAGAGTTCCATTGACCATGTTTGGAGTTGAAGTCTCCGGCCAGTATTACAGAGTCGCCTAGTGCGAGAAGGGTGCGGACGTCTCTTTCGAGTACCTGTTTGGTCGGACTGAGGTATACTGATGCTAGTATGATCGACTGATGGCCGGTCATACCCACCTGACAGACTGAAGCCTCCATGTTAGTGAGCTTTGGGGAATCAAGGGGGGAGCATAGGAGGGCTCTTTTGTAGTAAATGAGCGTGCCGCCTTTTTTGGATGACAGACGGTCATTTCTAATCAAACTGTAATTCGCAATATTGGGATTGCGAAATTGGGGTTTTAAGAAGGATTCTTGTATTAGAAGAATATCTATATCGTGTGCAACTACGAAATCGCGGACTTCGTCCATGTGTCTGATAAGCCCGTCTGCGTTGTACGTGACGAGCTTGAGGGAGTGGGGCTTGGCCCTACCCAGTGAGGGTTTAAGCTTAAAGCCTAGAGATGGCCTGCACCAAACTAGAGTGTTCGGGCAAGGCCATTAATCTGTTTTGAGGATTACTCCTCAGCTTGTTTGCCAAAATTGACAGCTCCGTAGTGTCAATTTTGGTTACTATATCGCAAACGAGTTTCATGTCGTCCATGAAACTCGTTGCTGGAGGGGCGGCTGTCGCTTTAGGAGCGGCAGCTCTTGTATTGGAGCTCAAGATGGCGGCGGCGGGTTTCGCTACCGTCTCCTGAGCCGGTTTTACTGGCACAGCCGGCTCGGATGCCGGTTTCCTGTGCCAGGGGTTTGAGGTGGGGAGAGGCGCGGGGACGAACCTCTCAGCTGGTTTGGGGGCGGTACGGGCCGCCTTTTTACGGGTGGCCCTTCTGCCCCCCCGTTTTGCCCTAAGCGGGACTTTCGGGCAGCCGCGATAGCTCGCGGGGTGCCCTTGGGTCCTGCAGAGGACACAGCTGGGAGGTTCCTCGGACGGAACCGTTCTGGGGCAATCGGCAGTGCCGTGATCAAATGGCGAAGGGTGTATTGACCGCAATAAGCGAACTGTATTTAGTTTATAACGACATATACTAACGAGCGGTTACGTAGTTCCAGATATTGAGTGGTTGCACAACGGTAACGTCATTGTAGGAGACCGCAGTTCCAATGACGCTTCTGACGGCTGGATGACTAGTCACAGTTATGTCAGCCACTACAATTGACTACTGAAACATAACTTACTCGTATCACATATAATTCCTCACTGAACTAACAGATGACACCACTAGTGCTATACTCCGCTCTGAAGAGATGCTTTTGGAGTAATATACTTGTAAGAAGTACCCATACCAAATATTTATTGATCGACATCGCCCATTATTTCCTTTGGTTTCAAGTGCATCCTGCTGGAACAGTAAGGCTAATCGAAACTGTAAACGTTGCATCTTCCGGTACATCCATACTTGGAATGCTGTGAAAGACCCATCGGCGATACTCTCTGCATAAGTGACAATAAAATCACTATCCTGTCATTTGTACTTATTCTTTCCCCGTCCGGATCATTGTCTTACACTACTGCATATTTAGCTACCTCTTACTTAACATCGCCATACCATTTACCTTCACTAAACATTGTGGACTAAGCTGTTCCTGGTTACAACACACCATACGGTAAAAGAAATTAAGTACTGCACAATTTTTGAGGCGATAATACCATGATAAGATCTTACGGCCTGCGGATGATTTTTGGAACTAATCGGGTGAACCCGATTTTAACGTTGATAAAGCCGGTTTCATATATATTATAATTTTTAAAGATAGTGATAACATAAGCTAGTATGGCGTATAGCTTTATTAAAATTCGCTACGCAAAATTTATATACGAGGTGTGTTCAAAAAGTATCGCGAATTTTGTGTATTTTCAAAAACTATTTATTTATTCGTGAATATTTATTTTGTTCCCTTCAAAGTAGTCCCCCAGGGATATTATAAACTTGTGCCAACGTTTTTTCCAATCTTCGAAGTACTTCAAAAAATCATTATTTTGTATCTTGTTCAGCTCCTCCTTCGATGCCGTCTTTATCTCGTCAGTCGTGGCGTAGCGTCGTCCTTTCATGGGCCTTTTCAGTTTCGGGAACAAGAAAAAGTCACAGGGGGCCAGATCTGGGAAATAAGGTGGCTGCGGTATCATTAGTGTGTTGTTTTTGGCCAAGAAGTCGCGTACAAGCAGCGATGTGTGCGTAGGGGCGTTATCGTGGTCCATTTTTTTGAATAAGTAAAAATCGAAGACGAACCAAAACACGTGCAAGCAAAGCAGCTGTCAACAATTAACTGTAAATTCAAAATGGCCAAACTTGTCAGCATAAGTAAGGGACAAATGTACCAATATAACGCCACAAAAAAAACGAAATTCGAATATACGTAACCCGAGAAAATTCAAAATTCGCGATACTTTTTGAACACACCTCGTATATTGCGTACGGTCTACAAGGCTTAATTAACTAATTATGAAAGGGTTGGTTTCATATTACACGAGCTTCTAATATGATACCCTAAATTAGTTGATCATTTTAATTTTCATACATTTTACGCCTTCATTTTGTAACATCCTGTATTTTTAAGTATTTCAGTCGACCGATATGAAATGCGGTAATAATATTGTTCTTATCCGCTTGCTAGCTTCAGCTATTCATTGGGTAGGTAGGTTGGTAATTTAGATACAAATATGCAAAACTAATGACAATATTATTTTGCGATAATTCGCGATAAAAGAAAATATATGTAATGCTAAATGTAAAGTGTCACATTCAGTATCACAGTCTCAACAATTGTTTCGCCCCGTAACCGAAACATCGTAAGGAGATAAACTCCACGACAAAATCGCAAAGCTTTGCGATTGCTGGTAGTGATGTGTGCAGTGCTTGTGTATTGTTGTGTTATCGGTGTCAGGTAGTTACAAATTCTGCATGTATCAGGTATAAGAACGAATAGTACACGCTACATTTAGCATTACATGTATATTCTTTTATCGCGGATTATCGCAAAATAATATACTTATTAGTTTTGTATTATGGACCTCCGCAAAGTAACACCTAATTGTATAAATTACAAATACATATGCAAGTAAAAATTTACATCCCATTTTCACAAAAACCTTTATAATCATTATGATAGTATTAAAGTTTTGTAAGTATAAATAATAGTACCTGGGTGATCGAGCCTTGCTCGGTAATTTTTTAAAGGATATAAAAATATATTTCAAAAAAACGTTTAAAAAATTAAAAAAAAAGAAGGCGCCGATGATATGAAACCAGGTTGTGAACATTTTCGGTCCACGAGTTACCCATCGGCTATCGCAACATTACGTTTGACAGCTAAAATATCCTTTGCTTTCAATTCTACATTTTCAAATTATTGTTTTGTATATCAAATTATTATGTACAATTTTTTTTAAATACTTTGGGTACAGCCGTGTGTGTAATTGCGTTATATATTTATAAAAAAAATTATAATTAGACACAGGCTTTACCAGCAAACTAATCGGAGCCTGCCCGGATTTGAACCCGTAACCCATTAGAAGGAGATGCGCGGTCTCACCGCTGGCCTATCGCAGCTTTTCGTCGAGATATATGAGGCGTGAAATTAAAGGAGGCTATGGCACTGATTAAATAAATTACGCTACAGGGAGTTGTAAGGTTCTATGCATAATGACATACCGCACGCTTAGTATTAAACAGACTGAATTCAAAATGAGACTTAATTAAGTTAGATATATTGTAATCCTTATTTCAATGCATTCTATGACATCACACTACGAACTTCAAAAAAAACTGATGTTTTCTTGCACTTCCAAGTTATGTGTCTCTTTAACACTTAGTTTTCTAGGCGCTACGCTACGCTTTATTGCAATTTGCCACAAAACAACTTTTTTGAATACAAATTTCAAATTTAAAATATTCTTTATTCAAGTAGATTTGTAAAAGTGCTTTTGAATTGTTAAACTATTGCTGGTTCGGAAAGAGCCAACAAGAAACTCGGCCGTTTCTCTTTTAAAAATATAATTCTTATAACTAGTTACATTTAGTCATTACTGTCTTGTTCAGGGTCGGACTGTAGCTCTATCCACGCATTCTTATCATCTATATAATCCTCAACAGGATAGTAGTCTTTTTTTATCAGGCTTCCTTTATTTGTTTTAAACTGATGTAATGGCAAAATTAGAATTGCGGGGTATTTTGCTATAGAATCTTATACTCAAAAATGTTTCTACCTCCTGTATATCCTGTATATCTACTATTAGGTTTTACCCGCGACTTCGTTCGCATGTGACAAGTCGATAATAGATGGTGCTTTTCAATGTCATCCTATTCCTGTAGAAATAACAGGATTTCTATAGCCTATTAGTTACTGCGGTGTATAAGGAATAATTGTGCCAAATTTTATCGATATTGGTTCAGCGGATTCGCCGTTAAAGAGTAACAAACATACATCCATACTCACAAACTCTCGCATTTATAATATTAGTAGGATCATAACTATAACCTACAAGTTCTAATGTTTAACTCTAACGTACGAAGCTTAATAGTTTGCATCCTTTGACAAATTATGCGGGCTAAACGTCTATAGTTTGCGTTTACCCTAAACCTTTAATTAACTGATTATGAAAGGGTCGGTGTTAGATCGCATTGGGCCGTCACTATGAGGTTTGCCTTCATTAACCTATTTAGACGCACCCTTCGCTGACATGTATGGAAGGATTTTTTGAATTCAAATTCAAATTTAAAATATTATTTATTCAAGTAAACTTGTAAACAAGTGCTTTTTTCCAATACTTTGTTACGCAATGACTTAACATCATTACATAATTCCGCATCTTGTTAACTTTACAATCATGTATGTTATTAGTATATAACAAGAGTTATTTTAAAAGTAAAAGGAACACATCACAAAATGTTTTAACACATTTCCAAGACGTTAAGGGCCTATTCGTATTTCCTATATAACATTTATTGCTACGGAGTGATGTATAGAACATAAAAATAACAATTCTTTCTTAAGAAACATAATAAAAAACACAATTTCGCACGTTCCCACTTACGGTCTGGAAAATGATGTCATTAAATTTATTTTTATGTCGTTCGAAGCGAATGTATTACTTTAAATGATCAAACTATTCGACTTAATACGGTTAAAGTTTATTAACAGGCTTTTATGTATACTATAAAATATAAAATACTCGTTCCTACCAAATCACATCACAACCCAATTAAAACATGTTGTGCCGACCCCACTTAGATTGGGATAGGGGCAAGAGAATTAATGATACTTTACGTCTTAGCATATTTCTTACATTTTATTTGAACCTTTCTGTAAACCAGTCTAGTATGGAATGCGTTCAACATTCGATATTTGTTTTAAAAATTCAATATAAACAGGAGCCATGTCACATACATGTTTATAACATGTTGTGGCGACCCAACACCAATCGCAAAGCTTTGCGATTTTGGTCGTGGAGTCTATCTCTTGATGATGCTTCGGTTGCGGGGCGAAACGATTGTTGAGTTTGTGATAGTGAACGTATATAGTGCTTGTGTATTGTGGTGGCGGTGGTGGAGGTTTGTGCATGTGTTTTTACGAATCCTGCATGTATCAGGTATGATAACAGATTGTCCACTCTACATTTAGCATTAGGTGTATATATTTTCTATTTTATTTCATCTCGGATTATAGCAAAATAATTGTATTATTACTTTTGATTACATTACATACATTACGATTTTGTTGTGGAGCCTATCCTCCTGATGATTTTTCGGTTTCGGGGCGAAACGATCGTAGAGATGTGGTAGTGACTGTCTGTAGTGCTTATGTGGAGTTTTAGTGTTGGCAGCATTTTGTGATACGTGTGATGACTTGTTCTGCATATATAAAGAGGATTACAGCAAAATAATTCTATTATAACTTCTGTGCTATTTACTTCCGCGAAGTAACGCCTGCTTCTATAAAGCATTTTTTTATTTACAGCAAAAATGTACAAGTTATATCTATCTTAAACTACTTACACGCTAGGACTACACAAATCATGCCCACGTGGAATGGCACCAAGAATGCTGGCAGCGTTTCCGCGATGAATCGCTAAGCTGATTCTTTGTATTTTTGTAGAGATGCATACTTCCGCCGTTTGCCGTATTCGGCAATTTCCGCCGCAGCTCCAGGTTTTGACGCTGCTTCCTTGATATGGGAAATCATTTAAATATCATCTTGTAAATCATCATCATCTTCCTTCCCTTATCCCACTCTAAGTGGGGTCGGCGCAACATGTTATAAACATGTTGTCACATGATTTGGCTACGTATTTTACGACCGGCCGTCTGCCTGACGTCAACTTATCTTAGTCGTATTTTACGACACCTCGATAAGAAAGAGGGTAGCCATTCTACTCAACCAGATACCGCATGGTGAGTCGACTTACCTTGGTCGCCTTTACGACACCTCGGTAAGAAAAGAAGGTGGTACTATTCTATTCAGCTGGATACCACACGGCGGAAATATCATCTTGTAAATCATTTAAAAAAAATATAGTCAATGCTTAGGAAGTCGCCGGAATCACTAGTATTAGTATACGTTTAAATTTATCGTGATAAATCACAAAATACATAACGAAGGTAATTCTGTTTGAATGATGTTACGCTCAGCCTCATTCACGAGGCGTTTGTAAATCATCTGGTGTTGAAATATTTTATCACCGCTCGGATAAATCGACAGAAGTGCGATTTGAAATATAGGGAATGGGTATCCACCGTTCTCCGTAATATATCCATCCCGGTGTACAATGAAACAGATGTTTTACCCTTCGGAAGGGAAGTCCCTTTTTTATCCAATACCACTTTTGCAAAACGGATAGCGTTATAGTTTCTTTTTTTACGCTTTTGTTGAGTTTGCTCGTGATTCTGTAATTGGATTATTTCTATTTTTAAAAAGTGTTATTTAACTTGACATGTATTTAGGTTATACGAGGGTGGAATCTTGCTTTATCGGACGCACCTTACAAGGTCCCCGAGGCGTTCGATGCATCTGATGCCCCCGATGTATCGTCCAGCGGAGGGAGAGGCCACTTTTAGAGAGGCCCCGACCCAGAGGTGGCGCACTCTGGGGTACAGAGTTGCTGCTGGCGGGGATGGGGGCAATGTTTCACAGGTACACTGTCCCCGCAGCAGCAGCGTGGAGCATACAGTTTGTTTTAGTCGGTGCGAGTCCGACATAACCATCACCTGTTCCCGTATGGCGGCGGTACCCATAAGGGGTTGTTTCCTGTATGAAACAGGGTGAAATCTTACAAGTTAAATTTGACCCACTACCTGGTGTCCCATTGAGATAAAATTTTATTTACTGGTCCAGTCCCGATGACAATACAAGTTTATGATAAGCATGACCTGATGTTAGCATCAGGATTGCCTCTAGACGCGGGAACTGTTCAGCGGCTAACAGTAGGGGCATGAATTTTTGTCAAAAGCTTTTGACAAAATGCTCTATGTGTAAAAATTACACTCTTCAAGTGTTTTTTTCAATTGAACACTTGAAGTAAATAAGGCACTAAGTACCTAAAAATTAAAATTCAAACTAAGTACGAGTATGCAATTTGGTTCTAAAAGCCTATGATTAGCCTAATGATTTCCTATATAGAACCAAATTGCATACTTAGTTCGAATTTTAATTTTTAGGTACTTAGAGCATTATTTACTTCCACTGTTCAATTACTTTACACGTGCGGTCTGTGGTACAATTATTTGCAGAGGGCCTATAATAACACCTTCGAGGTGATGTTGGGACTCCCCCGCTATTGCAGTGCTTCTACGATGTTTTGGCACGCGCATACTGACTATTTCGTCTCTGTCAGGCGCAAACGATTCGTATCGCTGTTACGCTGTTGCCCCCATTCTGAGACACTGGTATACCTAGTGCACCGGTTAGTGGAGGCAGATCTTTAAAAGTATGTTAAGTTTAGAATTAAGGTTTATTAACATAGTTAGCAGACATAATTGTTACTAACACTTATGGATCAATAGTCTGAATTAAACGTATTATAAAAGATTTACTTTGCAGGTGGCGGTTTCATGCGACTATTTGGTACTCATCTTTCATCGCACGGGTCTTCTCTCGGTACCTACTTCCGGCTGCTCAGGCCAAGAGGGGTCCCATTGGACTTTCGCGAAATTCTGAAAAGATTGAATACGCCGTTTATGTTCTGTCTCAAGATACCGGGATCTACTTCTTTGGCTGAGGTAAGTGCTATTATTAAGATTGAAATATTTATATATTTATAATGTAAAATTTAATAAATTCAAATTCAAATTCAAAATATTCTTTATTCAAATAAACTTGTAAACAAGTGCTTTTGAATCGTCAACTCTACTGCTGGTTCGAAAAGCTGTTCCTACCGTTAATAACATTATTATATAACCTTGCTTCCTTTATTTTAATGTGCTAGGGATAAGGCCACGCGTTGCTGAGGCCTATTCTGATTTCAAATTATCTTCAAAACAAAATTTCATTAAAAATTTAAAAAATGCTCTAATCTTCACTAGACTTTATAGAACCATCTGCTGGGTTAAACTAAACATTGTCTGAAAAATTCATTAAAATCAGTCCAGCCCTTTTTGAGCCGTTTGGAGAAACATACACACTTTTTCTTTTATATATATAGACGGATTATTATAATATTTATTCATTTAGAAGAAACAAGTTCGCCCCATACGTTCGTTGGCATTAACTTAAATGTTAAATTACCTGCAAAAACGCAGCGTAATTTTGTTTCATGTGTCTTTTTCCTGTTTAAAACAGGAATCTTTTATCTTATATGGAAGATACATTAGCTTTATATATATTCCTCCTGCCCTTATCCCACTCTAAGTGGTGTCGGTACAACATGTTATGAACATGCTGTAACATGAGTTGGCTGCGTTTTTACGACCGGCCGCCTGCCTGACGTCAACTTGCCTTAGTCGTATATTACGACACCTCGGTAAGAAGGAGGGTGGTCTATTCTACTAAACCGTATACCACACGGCGGGTCGACTTACCTAAGTCGCCTTTTACGACACCTCGGTAAGAAATGAGGGTGGTCTATTCTACTCGGCCGGATAACACACTGCGAGTCGACTTACCTTAGTCACCTTTTACGACACCTCGGTAAGAAATGAGGGTGGTACTATTTTACTTAGACGGATACCACACGGCTAAAGATACATTAGCTTTAATTGTATCAAAACAAACAGATTTTATCAATACAAGTCCAGCCAATTTCACGTCAAACCGTTACAGACAGACAGACAAATAAATAAACTTTCACATTTATAATCTTAGTATAGATATAATAAAAAATGTTAACGCCATCTAAATATAATAAACGCTATATCACGCTATGTCACGAAATAAAAATTTTATCGCCTCTGCCCACCTAAATACTATTTACGCCCTGTAATTGATGCTTACGCCCACACAAATTTATACCTTCTAGGAATTTGGTCTCTATTCGCCCACGATTACATTATGAAATAGTGAGTTATTTCCGCCATTTTGAGTAAAGTATGAACGTCAAGTCGTCACCATCTGTAATTGAGGATACATTTAACTAAAAACCTGTTTATATTAATAATGAGTTTATTTAATGTGTATGATGTGTTTGTCGTTGATGGTCTTACAAAAAAAAAATAGAAAATAAAATTAAAAAACTGAAAATAAAAAATAAAAGCGCAACTTTTTTTAATTAAAAATTATCGCACAGAAATTATGATAGAATCATTTTGCTATACACACGTTTGTTAGGAGGATCAATGTTATTCTAAATGTAGGAATTCACATACAGGATGATACCGACATTAATTTTTAATTTTAGTTACTTACACACCTCAGCACCCTAGATAAAAAAAACAGTTAACTTAGCGAACCACAGATTTTTTTTACGTTATAAAAAACATGATTTATAGAGATCAACGACCGTACCTTATAAAGACACGCGAAACGAAAAATAACCTTGACCCAAAAACTAAATAGTATGGTGCGAGGAATAGAAAACAACAATGTTGATTTACACTGTTTTGTTGCACAAGCACACCGCGCTAGGTCAGTCAACCGTTACTAACAAAGCCAGACCTCAACTAAATTATGTTTATTTTCTTCGAAAATACATTTTTTTTAAACGATATTTAGGAAGATTGAAATTATACCAAAGTTTTCTATGAGATAGAAATTATCAGTGGATTCGTTAATGTCCTATCGTGACCAACTTATATATGCAGGACTAGTTACCACATGTATCACAAACTACCAACAACACACAAGCACTACACGCATTCACCACGACAATCTCTAGGATCGTTTCGTCCCGTAACCGAAGCATCATCAGAAGATAGACTCCACGACAAAATCGCATTTACCCTGTAAGTAAGTAAAGTAAGTAACGGCCTGTTACTATCCCACTGCTGGGCATAGGCCTCCTTTTTCCATTTTTGGAGAGAAGGGTTGGAGCTAAGACCTACCACGCTGCTCCAATGCGGCTTGGTAGGTTACATATATCCCTAAAATTTTCTAGAGATATGCAGGTTTCCTCACGATGTTTTCCTTCACCGAAAAGCGTGTGATAAATTGCAATTATCAATTAGACTGCCCGGGTTTTACCCTGTAAAGAACAGAATAATTCATGACTAACAAATATTTTCATTAATATATAACAATACTATTTTGCATGGAGAAAGCATTAAATTGATAAATAGAATTTATTTGTTTGAATCATTATACATTTTGAACGCGTAAATTACTGGCTCTAGTTAATTTTCACATTCTCCATTCCATGATTCAATTTGTATGTCACATTTAAATGATTTATAGTGCTTAGTCCTGTCAATGTGTTTAATTAATTGCCTGTACGAAATGTAAATTTCAGCAGTTTCAAATGTTATCTAACCCTTAACACACGCGCGTAAATAAAATGCGTAAATCGGGGTTGTGTTAATTCAGTTATCGCAGAGAAATATAAGTTGTTTTTTTTAAATCATAAAAGTTATATCTTAATTACTTAAAGGCTAGTAATAGAATAGACCACCCTAATTTCTTACTGAGGTGTCTTAAAAGGCGACTGAGGTAAGATGGTAAAGCTGACCTACCGTGTGGTTTCCGGTTGAGGAGAATAGACCACCCTCTTTCTTACCGAACACGACTAAAATAAGTTGAAATCAGACAAGCGGCCGGTCGTAAATTACGCCGTATATGTAGCAATATGTTTATAACATGTTGCGACGACCCAGCTTAGAGTGGGATAAGGGCAGAAAAATGATGATAATATATTTCCTGAAATTCAGCATGTAAGATTTTGGGGGAGAAACATCGATTTAGCTAGGTTTTAATTAACAAAAAAAAAAGTTTTACCCCTGTTTTTGGGCATTAAAAAAATTATAAAATTTACATTGAATATAAAACACTATTTTTGCCGTAAATTATCTAGTCAGTGTAGATTATTCGGAGAACGGGCGGTCTTCACAATACCTAGGATCGAGCTCCACCTACCCAATTATTCTTTCTTTTTTTTTAAAGTTTCTTTTGTTATTTTGTAAAAATGACCGAACAAGGCTCGGTCACCCAGATAATAGTATTGGTATGTTATAATATCAAAAGCATACATTGAATCTGTAATATCAAGATTCAATTCAGTTGAACGACCGTGGTGACGAAATAAAAAACCTTATAAGAATATTCATAATACTTCAGACTATTCAAAAGAACCTACTAATGCCTATTTGAATACATCTTTTTGATTTATGTTCTGCTTCACTTCGCAAAGTACGAAAAGTTTTTGAACTTGGAAACCATAAAAATAACTGACTTGTGAGCGCTATTTATGATAGATAAGTTTAAAGAACTGCTAAGAGTTTGAAATACAGTTTTGTAACCAATGTTCCCGTAGAATATCAAGTATATATAACTATAGTGTTTAGTGGCAAGTTATATTGAAAACCACTTACAGTGTATGCTTTCCTGGTATATACATATATTATTTAAAGTATATTCACAAAATGTCTGTAAGATTTTTATTTTATTTTTGTCTATATGCTTGTTGTAATCTTTCCTGCATCTTAAAATGCGTTTATCTTGTATGTGTAATATAATCTGGATCTAGGAAACGACTGAAACGATTTTCATGAAACTTAGTATGCAGGGATATCGGGTGCGTTAAATTGATCTAGCTAATTTTTATGAAAAAAATGACATCTTATACCTATTTTTTGGGTTGAAAAACTGTTTTATTATTAGAAAACAAACGCTAACTACGCTGTCACTTTCAAAGTTATAATAGCTCAGTTGAAATCTGACGGACTTAAAAAGTGAAAATACCCCGCATAAAATCTCAGATATAAACATTCCCTTTTTTTCATATGACAGCTATTTTTATCTTCTAAAAAAAATACCAAGCAAAGCTTGGTCACCTACTATATTTTATTATATATACTGATAAAGATTGAACTAGTGTGATTACAAGCATCGTTAAAAGTGTAATATTTGGATAAAAAGAAACTCTTCTGGTGTTAAGGGTCTCTGAGGCTTGGTTATAGCTAAGCACGACTCTAATATTATAGTAATCACGCTATCGATTTCGACGACTAAATACGACATATTACGACGATTTACGACGTATACTATCTAACTACCTACCTGGGAAAAAGAGCTTTGTTTTTATTAATAGTTTAGTGCCTGATCAGTATTAAACTGATGAAAGCTGATATGGAGAATACATCATCTCAAAAGATATACCTACTCTTGATTAGTCAGTTTTCTTTTGCATAGATTAGTTGTTATACCGCGAGTATTCTCATATCATCAAAATTAAGACATATCGCTAGTATTTTTCATTAACTGAAATAATGAAAAATTTCCAAAGGAAAATGTTATTAGAATTTTCTCCTGTGAAATTGTAGGCCCAAAAAGTAATAATGTCCTCCTGCAAAAGCAATCATAATGGTTCACGCCCCAAAATCCCATTAGACGAGGCTTTAACCTTTAAATGGTTTGAGATTAACCAATATTATTCGTATAGTCGAAGATCCATCGTCTAAATTTTTTACTAACCCCATATTTATGACTAACAATAAAATGACTTGCATATTGGTCAATGATCTATACATTTTTAATAGCTATTTCTTTTTTATGTACTACGTACGTTTGTATGTACGTTTTACTATGTACTGTTTGTTTCCCTTGAAAAGGAATAAAAAAAATATATTTTCAATACAAAAGAGTCGTTTAACTATTTTGCCAAGAAAATAATCTAAATGTTCAAGATGACATGATTAATTTCATGAACTTTATATCAATTGTTCTTAATAGGTACAATGTTTTTATTAAAAGAATAAGTTGTTCTTCAAATATATACTTTTGGCATATTATAATAATGAGTTGAATTACCTTAAAACCGTCGTATGGTATCCGGCTGAATGGAATAGACCACCCCTCGTTTTATACCGAGGTTTCGTAAAAGGCGACTAAATAAAGTTGATCCACAGTGAGGTATCCGACTGAGTGAAATAAACTACCCTCATTTCTTATCGAGGTGTTGTAAAAGGCAACTAAGATAAGTCAACCCGCTGTGATGTATGCGGTTGAAAAGAATAGACCACCCTTCTTCATACCGAGGTGTCGTAAAGTACGACTACTCAGTCAACAAAGTAGCGTATTGAGTGTCAGATCTTCTTTCTATGTTAAGGAACACAGAAAGTCTTTGCTCTGCAGCTGTTCTAATTTTCTACAGTTCCAATATCAGAATACTATAGAAGATCAATTAAACGGCACAAAAATTATCCGTATCAACAGTACGATCATGACATTCATGTATAAGATATATTAATCTTCAATTAATATTTGCAATTATTATAATTTGTTTTAATAATTTTTAAATAATAAAATGTAATGGTCGCATATGAAATCTTGGCACTGTCTCTTGGTGTATGAAGATTATACTTATAAATGGCTCAATGCTGCATTTAGATTCGTTTGATGCTACGAAATAGAAACGTTTCAGTAAAATCCGATTATTTATTTATAGTTCAGTATTTGTGTTAAATTTATACTTCGCGTTTGGTTGTATTGGTTAAAAAATATAATTATTTACTGACGTACTAATTATTGGACCTCAGAGTCTCTTTGACAATAAACGCCGTGTGGTATCCGGATGAATAGAATAGTACCACCCTCATTTCTTACCGAGATGTCGTAAAAGGCGACTAAGGTAAGTTGACCCACCGTATGGTATCCGGTTTAGTAGAACAGACCACTTTTTTCTTACCGAGGTGGCGTAAAGTACGACTGAGGTAAGTTGACGTCAGGCAGGCGGTCGATCGTAAAAACGCAGCCAAATCATGTGACAGCATGTTTATAACATGTTGTGCCGACCCCACTTAGAGTGGGATAAGGGCATGAAGATGATGAAGATGATGAGTCTCTTTGACAATAAATAGATACTGTGTCAATGTAATCAAATACTAAATGAAGTGTACCGTAGACTGAGCAAATAACCAATATAGATCTACAATTGCGACGTTTAAGTAGCTATGAGTTATGAGGAACCTGTATTTCTGGGGTATTGGCAAACAATTTCAAGGTAAGGTATTCAAAGAATGGGTATAATATTAGCATACAGTACACAATATCAGTAACTAACTGTTAATGTCTAGAAACTGGCGTGAGCGAAAAATCAAAGCGAATTTCTTATTCGCTTTGCTTTTCACGCCAATGAATATCATTTTTAAGAATCGTGTTCCATATCCCCGCTATGACTCGCGAATAGTCGCGAATATTCTTTCGAAATGGTACGTTTACTATATAAGCGTTGTATCGCATGCCTCGGCATTTTAAGGCGACGCTCCCAGGATGCTGTTAGCCTCGCTCGAGACTAGCTCTCCCAGTATCTTCACTCCCGACGATGCTTTTGCGCTTGCCCATCCTCTCGGTGACACCGTTGATCAAAGCCTTAAAGGCTAACAGCGTTAGTTGGTGTCCGAAAAAAAACCTCTGCATTTAGTTTTAATCTCGACTAATTTTGTAATGAAAAACTGAATTAAATTTTTGTAACGAGTTACCAGGTATTTTCATCAATAACCACGCACTCCTGTACTAAACAATATTTTGAACATTATGTAAAAAGCCGCTTTAGCTATTACATGTCCATTACCAATTCAAGCCATATCTTGGTAGATAGTATAAATGGACTATATACAACGTGTTAATACATTCTAAGCCGCTTTACAAAGGACAAATAAAGGTGTTAAATTGAGGCCTATTCAGACCACAAAGGAGAATTTCAAGTGTGTCGTTTGCTTGTGATAACAGTGCTAACCAAAGTAACATCCAATCTACATTCGAAACGTTTCCAAGTGTCTGTAAAGTATTTTGTTTCAATTACTACGAGGAATTGGTATTTGGTTAGTGGTATTTGGAAATTTCAGTTGAAACTCGAACCTAACTTCGAATACTCAGCATTTCGAAGATAACGTAATTCCATCTATACCAATATTACGATTGTTAGCATTTGTATGTTTATCGTTATTTCACGCTCAAAGAAAACAGTAAACTGACCAAATTTTTGTATGGACATAACTGAAGACTAATTAAAGCTATTTTTTACCTCAGTGTTGAACAGCAGTTACGCAAAACTTATTCGAACAAGTAAACGTTTCCAACTAACCAGCCACACGTGTTTGGAGGCAAAAACAATGGTAGGGGTTATAGTTCCAAGTTTATTAATGGCAACAACCTAACATTTTGTATTGAATTATTTGTATATATGCTTGGGTGACGCATCGTCCTGGAGCTTATCTCCTGATGGCGCTTTGGTTACTGGGCGAAACGATCATTGAGATTGTCGTATTGAATGTGTGTGGTGCGTATGTAGTGTTGGTGTTGATGTTTTCTGATACATGCGGTAACTAATCTTGCATATACAAGTTATGATAATCGATTGTACTTCCTACACTTAGCACGACATAGATTTTCTTATTAAATGCGAATCACTGCTAAATATTTCTTGAGTAAGTGGAGTATAAGGTGGTACTTAAGTCCTAACAGACGAAATCACGGTTCGAGCTAGATAAATAATAAAGCGATTATTGCTTTTCGTAACGTAATATTTGGTAATCATTCTTAGACACTTCACAAAGGACTGCGAATAAAGGTGTTTTCAAGCCTACTCGAACGACAAAGGGAAATTTCAAGCGTGTCGCTTACTTGGGACAATAGGTGACCTAAGTAAGATGTTTACTGAGTTTGTTGTACGTCCCTAGGTAAATATTTTATTTCGATCACAGGAATATATTGGTATTCTTTCAGATTTAATTTAAAAGCACCTTTTGTACCACTAGATCAAATAATAACGTCTAATCTCAATGCCAAACAAAAGAGGAAATCCTAAAATTTGAAATTGCCTATTAAATTCAGCGGATAGCTGGAATAAAATAGTAATAGAAATGGATAGCATAAAATAGCTGCACAAACTAACATCATATCTTGTTGTACGGAACAGTACAATAAATATCGTTGTTAGGCTTTACTAATTTTTAATTATCTAATTTGAACATTATAATGACTTTTATCAAATATCATAGAAAAATCGAGGCCTCCTATTTAATTGCTCTAAAAATTTATCTTCTTTCATTGGAGAGAAGCGCAGGAGATTTTATAACTGTAGAGCGCATATTGTATTGTAAGCAATTTCGTAATAATGAATGATAAAAAATTTGATTAGCTAACAATAGATTTGGTCATCGTTTAATAAATTTGATCTTCTTTGGTAACTTTGACAAGTTTAGGCCTTTAGCCATCTTTGTTTTATCAGCTTTTTTATTGACACTACTGAAAATGTATTTATATCATATTAATTCGTTGTTCAAAACTTTACTCATATAAATTTCGAATTCAGAATCAGAGCTATTTCAGAGCTATTCAGAGCTGCCTGAACTGTAGTTTCCAAGGATGTGAAAGGTAAATTTACTATGAAGTTAAAACTTCACGTCATAAAACTTCACGGAAGAACGTAATTTAGTAAAAGACTTTCTTTTTTATATATAAATATATGGAACACCTACAAACAATGTAGTCAATTCCCAAAAGTAAGTAACTAATTACTTGTGTTATGGGTGAGGGACAACTGGTGAATATATACATAATATTTTTTTAAATTCATACTTCATACAAATATATATCCATGCTCGAAGAACCAACAAATTGTTTAAAAGTAAATATTGGGCATCGGCGGGAATCGAACCCGAACGGAGCCGAAGGCAGGATCACTTATCACTGCGCCAATTGGCCAGTCAATCTGATGTACATTAAAAAGTGATCAAACCGTCAGAGTCTAAGTATACGTATCGCTTGTTAAATTTTATTTTGAAGCAAGCCCTAAGCCCTCAGTTAATCAAAGAACATCGTTAAAGACTTTCCTAACATTAGATATATCGTAAGGAATAAAATATATAGTAAATTCAATCGGAAATTTTGTTATTATCAGAGAAAATACCGTAAACCGAAATGTGTGATCGGAATGAGCTCGTTACTGGGGATTTGGGGAACGCAAACAGGGGACCCGCTGTTTGTTGAACCTTTAACTGTGTTTGTCGAAGTGGGCTTCGGGATGAGAGACGTTGGAAATACATTTCGATACTATTCGATTCAAATAATGATCAGCTAGTTAAATAATATCCTGATGGTATAGTTAAGGTTCCTATCGCATTTACGCTTCAATGGCTAATTGGTTGTGTTAGAAATTGCATACATAACTGTCTAAATTTCGATTTTCGACGGTAATTTCTATTCCCGCTATACCGATTATCCCAAAAGAAAATATTCATCATCGTCATTCTTTTACCCTTATCCCACTTTAAGTGGGGTCGACACAATATTTTCTTCCATTCTCCTCTATCATGCATCAACTCTGGTGCCACTCCCTTAACATGCATATCATTTTTCACACAATCCATCCATCTTTTTTTCGGCCTCAAAAGAAAATATTGAGATCGAGAAATCGATTATCGATTATAACTAAGTTCCTATTGTATATAGGAACTTATGGTCGTGATACTTTTTGTATAACATTAAAACGTTGGCGCGTTAACGACACATAAACACACACTCTCTCTCATACACACACACACAGGATGGTACCGACCATATGACAATAATTTTATTTTTAGGTACCTACAAACCTTAGCAAAGCCTACCTAATAAAATCAGTTAATTCAGTGACTTATCTTAGCCACAAGAATTATTTTACGTTTATAAACACGATTTATAGAAATCAATGACCGTATCCTAACACACCATCCAACCTTGACCTAAAAACTAAATAGCACAGGTGGGAGGGAGACAAAACAAAAATGTTATTGTTTTCTCCTGTTTTTTGAACAAACACGCTGTGTTTCGTCAGTCAACCATTACTATCAAAGCCAGATCTCATCATTTTTTTATTAATATTAATATATATGGTTATATATTAACACAGCAGTCTGCACAAAAAGTAACTTACCTAATACCTAATTCTGAGTGACGGGCAACTGTTAAATATACTACTTTTATAATTTTTAAAGAATATATAAATACCAAAAAATATATTTGTGTTCCAATAAGGATAATTATAAATTTTATGTTTCAGGGATAATTTTATATTTACAATTCTGTCAGCGCGCTTTCAAATCCTTGGCGTAGTTATTTAGGTATTCAATGCGTGTTCTAAGTTGAATTTTAGAATTTTCTACCTCCAAAACGAGCTTAAACTTGGTGATTTGATTATTCTAAATAAACTAGACATTTGTATATTAACAAGATAAGTAAATATACAGATGAAAAAATTTCTTAGAAGCTCAGCTTTATTTATTACTTACTTACTTTGTTTCAACCGCACGGCAAAGGCGCTGCAAAAAGGTAAAATCTTACTTTCTTGGATTTGTTTGGGGATGTGATATTAACTGTAATTAAAGTAAGACTATGATATATTTAGACATATTAAAGTATGTATTTAAAATTATAAATGTATATCTATACTTATTATAAAATAAAGTCCCCAAAAGCTGTGTGTCTGTATGAAATCGATTTTCTCAAAAGAATTCATTTTAATTTATTTATAAGGAATCCGTAAATGGCTTATGATTGAAGGGTCAATTAAGTTTATTTAAAAGAAAACTGTCCTAAACATCATCCGATACTTTCCCATTTAGGCGCTGTCAGAATTAATGGAACGTAAGCGATACTTTGAATTGTTTATTCGCAAAACAACTTCGTGTAAATAAGTTCGATTTCTTTATTTACAGTTAATAAAATATATTATTTATATTTACGGCTACTTATTGATGGTTTAATAAATGCACGTGTACAATAACGTTCAAAAACTTATGAAATGTTTATAAAACGGAATTTGAAAACATATTTTTCAACATTCTCCTGCCGTTATCCCACTTAAGTGAGGGTCGGCACCACATGTAATAAACATGTTATTTTACGACCGGCCGCCCGATGTCAACTCACCTTAGTCACCTTTTACGACACCTCGGTAAGCAATGAGGACGGTCTATTCTACTCACGCGGATACCAGACCGCGGCGGGTCAATTTACCTTAGTCGTCTTTTACGACACCTCGGTAAGAAACCAGGATGGTCTATTTTATTCAGCCATTTTATTTAACACGGCGAAATACCTAATGTTTATTTTCAATAAATATTTTTTTTATTACAATTGAACCCTTTTATTGATGGTTTAATAAAAGCACGTGTCACGATAACATTCTACAATTTATTAAATGTCTATAAACCAGAAATTGAAAACATATTATTATTTTCAATAAATAAAATTTATTATACATTTCAGACTATTTATTGATGGTTTAATAAATGACTGTCACGATCACGTTCGACGTTCTATTGAGTGTTTATAAAACGGAAATTAAAAACATATTTTTATTTGGAATAAATAAAATTTATTATTCATTTTATGCTGTTTATTAATAGCTTAATAAATGTCACAATCATTTACTACATACTATTACATATTTAAAAAAATGGATATATATATCTTTTATTTGCAAGAAATAACATTTATAATTTACTGCTTCACTACTTTAATAGGTATATTAATTTATATTTAACTAGATTTATACGCGTCGCAATTTATACTATTAAACGATTACGAATTCGAAATTTTAAGAAATTGTGAAACATTTTTATTTGTTAAAGATTTTATTTCATTAAATGTTTAACATTTTTTAGTATAATTTTTTATTTCAAACGTCATCAGGAGCTATAAATAACTATGTCTAATTTATAACTCCAATGATGATCCAGTAAAAAAGGCAAAGTATAAAGAGGGCCTGTATTAGGAAAACATAAAACTTTTATTGAGTCGCAAATTGCGGATGTAATGAAGCGGATCAAGACTATCTCGAGTATTAATTACATAAAAAGAGAATCGGATTTACGTTCATTAGCTAGCATTATATACTAATGTATATAGAACGGTAAATATTATAAGCAATTTGTTATATATTCCATATTCTTGAAGGTTCAGGAAATTTTTATCACTTAATGTATCAGTGTGCTTAGTGCGAGTTCTTAACCTATTCGATCACGTTAGCGTAACGCAAATTTGTATGACGCTGCAAAAGCGACATCTAGCGACCGCTGTTCTAGCGCCATACAAGTTGGCGTTACGCTAACGCGATCGAGTTGGTTGAAAAAAATTGCAAAGCACACAGGTATGAAAACGGATAATCCACTCTACATAAAGGATATTATATTTTTTCTAATTACTTTATCGCGGATTTGGGACCATTTAAGTATTACGTGAGCACTATGGGAGGTCTTTGCTTTGCTTATTTTGGATGGCATGGGGGTAGGGGAGTCTAGAGTGATTATGTCATCGGTAGTTATTTACTTTTTTACACGAATGGTAATCCTCACATTGTCATTGCTTAAAAAGAAACGTATTAAAAACTTAGAACCATGGATTCGAGTTTCATGGACTGAAGAGTGTTAAGTTGAATTTAATGTGTGTGTGTGTGTTATGTTAGTGTGATATAATATTTTTGTCCTTTACTCTATGTTGTATACCGTATCAGTAAAATATAATCTCCATACTAAATCTTTTTTCTTATTTTTCAAATTATAATTATAACGTTATGATTATAATATTAAAAAAAAAACAATAAATTTATTGACAAATGTTTACGTAAGCATGTGGGGAAGGGGTAAGAGCTTTGCTTTCTTTTGCTGACAAATGGGATGGGGGGGGGGTGTAAATAATTATAATAAATCTGCTTACGTAATACTTGAACGGCCCCTTTTAGTCAAATAATTTTATTATTACTCTTGTACAATTACTGTATAAGGAATATAAAAATACTAATCTAACTAAGCTAGTCGGGCTCATCCGATAAAAAACACGTGAGTATAGCCGGTTTCTATACATTGATATAAAAATAGTGTAAAGTAAGAAGTGATGTAACAGTCAAAACTTGTTACCAGTCGATTTTACCTCTGTCTACGTCTATTTGCACTTCGCCGCGGCATAAATTCTGCTCGACAGCCGACAAACGTTTCTGACATTTACGTCAGGACAGAATTTCGAACGCCGTAACCGCAATTCAATTAGCCAACTGGATATAATACGTACTAATAATATATATTTTCAAAAATCTGTCTATTTGTGTGTCTTGTACGCGTGTACAACTAAATCACTGCAGGAATAGCAATGAAAGGAAACGGAGTCTTTTGGATCCAATTATAATAGGTTCAGGTATGGCTTACAAAAACGGTATTGTTTCATCACAATTGTATTCACGCTTATATTTTATCTATACTAAGTATATTTGTCATACTTCTTAAATCTGCTGTTTAGAAGAAGTTCATACCACCCACTTTTTACGTCACTTTTACTAAATCTTTTATAGCTCTGCTTTTAGATTGACAAAATCAGACAGTAATAGTTAACTAATTAAAAAGCTATTAATTGGTACCAAAAGTGGTAAAAAGAAAGCATATTTTTGCATCTTGAGCCCAAAATTATGTGAAAGTGTATCAATTTCCATTGGTACTAGTGAAGCTTGTATCCGTTCTAGGTGTGAATATGTTGATAAGTCGACGTTCTATTATATTTATTTATTTTTTTATTTTATTTATTTATTTATTTATGTACCATAGAAAATGTTGGAAAAAAACATAATTGGTAAAAAAAGTGTACAAAGGTCAACTTATCCCTATGACAGAGATCTCTGCCAGCTAACCTACGAGGTGAGACAATTTATATTAAAGAATGTATAACAATAAAAAGCATTAAGATAACCTAATTTATAAGTTGAATAGTTGTCGATAATATTTTATATCGCGAATACAAACTTGTGAATATTTAAATAACTCGTTAACGTTAATCTATTTATGGCTGCCACGTGCGTTTGGGACTTGTAAAGTTATTCACGCATGGTACGGAAATATATGATACGATTTTCTTTCAATACATAATTTAAGGCATTTTACATTAATGTTGACGTGAACGATAAATGTTGTCTGTAAATATGATAAACCAAAAGTTATTAAGTTGGGGTTACTCATCATAATTTAGGAAATTACTTTTCTTCACTAAATGATAGCAGTTTTCACTAATGTCAAATTATAATCGTGAAACCCAGAATAAATTTATTTTATACGTGCGGAGTAGCTCGTTAAAACTGTCATATATGGGTTGAAATAAACATTCCCTCGTCAAAATATCAAATATTCTCGCCTAATCATATTTGGACGTAGAGCTTTATTACAATACTAGCTTTGCCAGCAGCTTCGCCCGCATGGAAATCAGTGTGCCACAAATTTTTTACCGAATTGAAATTTTGAACATAACAGTTGTTATAATGAGGTAACAAGAGGCAATAAGAGATTTTTGAATAACTTTCACCGTTGACTGGCTCGTTGGCTACCTTCGGCTCCGCGAGTCGTGGGTTCGATTCCCACCGAGGGCCAACATTTTAAATGAATTTATTGCTCTTTGAGCCTGGGCGTATATTTGTTTTTAAGCGTGTATTCCAAAAATATATAAGTATATAGTCACCAGTAATCTGTTTACCATAATACAAGTATTGTTACTAACTTTGGGGACGGACAACCGTGTGTGTAAGTGTCCCATATATTTATTTATTTATTTATGTTAAAGATTTTAGGGCGTTCAAACAATCAAACAAACAAACACACAAACAAACTCTTCAGCTTTATATCATCATCATCAATCTGTCTCTGTCCACTGTTGGGCATAGGTCTATCTGTTAGCAGTTTTATATATTAGTATAGATATGATTGATGAATAAATAGAATGTCGCATATAGGATACTAGCAATTGCCAGCGGCTCCGCCCGCGTAGAGAGATTAAAACCGTAATATAGTCTTTTCATAACCATATGGTTAAAGTTGGTCAATCATAAAAGCTAGACATATGCTGTCGCGGACTTTTATTTAGTACTTTTAGAGGGGAACAATTATCAGATATATAATTTTTGAATAACTATTACCGTTTACTCAGCGCACGCAAGGAAAGCTTTCAATTTTGTCGTTTTCGTACATTTTTTTATTGCTGCTCCTCTGCTATTCATTTTAGCGTGATGTTATATTATAGCCTTCCGCGATAAATAGAGTATCTTACACTTAAAGAATTTTTCAAAACGATTCAGTAGTTCCTGAGATTAGCGCGTCCAATCAGTCAATCAATAAAACAATCAATCAAATAAACAAACAAACAAACTCTTCAGCTTTATCTTTTAGTATAGATATATTTACATGCTGGCATAAACAGTGTTTTAGACTAAGTAATATTCATATTGTTTACACTTTGTCTTTGCCTTTATTTACCCTGTCAAAGGGACAAGATTCTAACACGCACTCTGTTTGTTATACAACACCCTGACGGGATTTCTAAAGCGAATGTTACGTTAAACTGTCCCCACCCAGTCATTATAAGGGTGTGATGTTAAACAAAGTAATATTTTCTTAACATTTATCACAGCTTAGGCTTAATGGCCGGCAATTATGACAAAACATAAAGATAATATTTTACTTAACTGGAAATAATAATTTAAGCCCAGTACTTATATAAATAGTTTATGGAATAAGGCGTTACTTTCTGGATCCTATTGATTTTGATTGGAGGTTGAACCAATTAATATATATCTAGTCTTGTTTGGCTGATGCGTTGTTTAAGGCCAGGAGGCTGATGAATGTACATTATTTATAAAAAATATGCTAAAGTAGTTCGTTTTTTAATGAATATTTCGTTAAATAAAACTTGAGTTTCACTTGAGTACATGAGAATTATATATATATATATATATATATATATATAAGATATATACTAGAGAGAGGCCGAAAATTATAAAAAATATAAAAGGAGTAGCACCAGAGTTGATAAATGATAAAGGAGAATTGAAGATGAGGACATACTATGCCGACCCGAAAGTGGGATAAGTGTAAGAAAATGATGAGTTCCATCAGAATAATTATAGTCAATTTAAACGGATTAATCTTCCTAAGATATAAATTACTAATCCAATAATCCAGTAGAATGATCACAGTTAATAGATTATTCAGGATACAAGCATTAGGGATCTGCTCTCTCCAGATTAGAGCTATTTAATCCAACTATTCGAATACAATATAATTAATATTACATGTAATCAGGAGCATTTCAATCCTCAACAATATTAGCAAACCGCTTGGATCCATAATTAATATAATGTTATGGACTAATGAAGCATTGTCTAACATTCAATGTTTGAGTATAAACTGTAATCTGAAATTATGTTAAATTTGAAACTACAATTGTGTGATAATTTCATTTATGGTCTCGGTATTCGATTTTACAATAAAATTCCGTAATCCCTATTAGACCAGTCTACAGAAATGTTTTAATTAAGTGTAAGAGATATAATTATGCGTAAAGCATATTACATTTTTATTCTTATTTCGATGATAAAAATGCCTGGATTTGAAAATCCTTTCAGCTTCATACAAGACTGCGGTTTAATATTGTAACATTGATAAATGTTTGAAAGATGGACCGTCGAGTTTCTTTTTTTCTCATATTTAAATTCAAAATATTCTTTATTCAAACAAACTTGTTAACCAGTGCTTTTGAATCGTCAACTCAACTGCTGGTTCGGAAAGCTGTTCCTACCGAGAAGAGCTAAGAAGAAACTCGGCGGTTGCTCTTTTAAAAAAAAAATACGAGTCTTAATGCTAGTTACATTTAATCGTTTCTATCTTGTACAGGGTCGAACAATATCTATATCCCAGCAATTTTTATCGTCTCTCTGGTTATTCTTGGTAAGAGCAGCATTCCGAACCAGTTGTAGCTTCATTATTAATTCATTATTAATGATATTGATCCTTTTCGATTCAAAAGTGCTTGAAAGAGCTTATAATAAATATATAAATTAACATTATTTTGATTTGATTTGATTTGATAAAGTAACGACCTGTTACTATTCTCACTGCTTGGTTATTGTCCTTCTTTATTTGGAGAGAAGGGTTGGAGCTTACCAACCACACTGTTCCAATGCGAATTTGTAGATTACACATGTCCCTATAATACTCCATAGATATGCAGGTTTTATCGCGATGTTTCACTGAAAAGCGTGTGACAAATTGTTTTATCATATGCATTTAGTAAAATCACATACAGATAGACAACTTCGGGGGCATCCAACCTGGGAATTCCTGTAATAAGACAGCATAATAACCTCTGTACAAAGGTCTTGCAAATCATTCAACCAGTTCTTTTGTATTAGCGATGAAAAGTTTTCATCTCGAAGCAATGTATTCAAAATAAAAGTATAAAATATCAAGTATACATTAAAAATGTTTCATACAAATAACATTGTCTTGCATATTATTTAAATTTGGGCCACGCCGAGCATCATTTGTATGCAACGAATTTTTTTTGGATAATCCGGAATAAAAGATTCGTGTTTTTTTCAATTCACTTTTACTTTAATATGCAAATTGATCCATAGAACGTATGGCCATGAATATAAATTATAAATACATTATAAATATTTCGCCACTATTTTAATGACCTATTGCTGTTCAATTTTCTATATGATTAACAAATGTCGAAAGATATTTTTTTTTTTTTAAACTAAATAATATATTGAAATAGAAAACTTTTGTAAAACGTGTTTTGACATAAAATTTCGTACGACTTGGGTATTTCTCGGACAAAAATAATGTCCTGAAAATTGCGTAAAATAAGTTGTGCCAAATTAGTCCAACACGGCCAGCGGATTAGGCGTAAAAAAACAGACTTTTGCATTTATAACTTGTATGGATATATTCAAGTAATTCAAGTATAAGAATTAATAAATTATGCTGTATGTATTGCATATAAAAACGCTGCTTATAAAAAAGATAATTTTCTACTTGGCGTTAGATTTTAAACACTTCCTTGAAAAAATGACAATACGCATATTTAATATTGGTTTCTACAAGGTATCAAAACTTGAAATCGATATCATAGTAAAGTAAAGTAACGACCTGTTACTATCCCACTGCTTGGCATAGGCCTCCGTTTTTGAAGACAAGGATTGGACGTAAGCATACCACGCTGCTCCAATGCGGATTAGTAGGTTACACATTTCTGTGTTCTGTGTATGTTTTTTCACTGAAAAGCGTGTGATAAATTCTAATTGTCAATAAAACACAAGTTTTAATAGAAAAATCCATTGGTGCCTGCGAAGTTTCAACCCACGATCGTCTCTAGAGAGTTCGATATCATAGATTTTTAGTTCAAAAACCTCTTAATGTAAGAAGAACTTAATAACAGCCTTGTAACAGAAGATATGAAGTACAAACATCCCCAGAGTATTTCAATAGGAGGTACACAAATATTTCTACCCATCTAGATTGTCTGACAAATACTTTTTTCCGCAGGGACTAGAAATAAAGGGACAGATGGTTTTCTGTTCGGAGTCCGATTCGTTACTTTTTGTCGGCTCGCCGTTTCTCGACGGGCTCGAAGGGCTCACTGGAAGAGGGCTATTTATTTCCGACATCCCATTACATGATGCGACGAGAGACGTCATCCTAGTCAGCGAACAAACGAGGGCTCAGGTTTGTATTCTGTGACGCCATTTGAAGATTGTCTGAATGGATTTATCTCGTTCGCCGCTTTTTAGCTTCAAGTTGAATAAATTCGACAAAATTCTGCAGTGTGAACTTTTTTAGACTACAAATTTTTAATGGTTTATTTTATGTGAAATTTATCTTATTATATACTCTAGTTTGCTTTCATTAAAAATCCCAGAGTGCTATTTGCTATTTGAAAACTATTTTTGCAACATATACTTATTTGGCTTGGTATATCATTTTTATTATCCAAGTTAGAAACAATAGTTATTTATATTAATAAAAAGAGGAAACTTATACTAGTATTTTAGAGAAAATTTTGATAAAAACTGCTACTAAATTATTTACTCTTACTATTAACATCATCATCATCATCATCGAACCCACTTAGAATGGGATAAGGGCAGGATGATGATGAGACCCATAATAAAGTAGATGCTAAATTTTAAATACACGTTAACTCTTAAATAATGTATGAAAATAATGGCACAGAAGCAAGAACCAAAATGTTAATTTAATTTCTCTCGTAACACAAATTTAAATGATAAAACGCCCTCGGCTCCATGTAAGCAGAACAGTTGGCTTGTTAAATTTTAATTTAATCATTTAACTTGTTAGTATTTAAAAGATAAGCGTTGGTAGATAAAAATAATGAAAAACGTGATTCATTTCGCACGTAGCTGCTAAGCATTGTGCTGTGCTATTTGTATTTACAATTTGCAATGCTTTAAATCAATATTGTTTGTTGTTCTCATTGAAGAATTTTGTGAATAAAACGGCCTTTTAATATCACACTGCTGGGCATAGGCCTCCTCTCTCCGCTTTTGGAGGGAAGGTTTGAGATCAAATCCATCACGCTATTCCTATGCGAATTGGTATGTAACATATATCTCCAGAATTCTCCAGTGATATACAGATATCCTCACGATATTTTCCTTCATGGAAAAATGGAGTGATAAATTGCATATATTAATTAGACACAATTTTTAAGAGAAAAACTTATTAGGGCTTGATCAAGTTTTAAAACAGTGACCCGTCAAAAGAGTCGTACGGTGTTACCGGCAGGCCAACACAGCTTTTATTTGTGAAAGTTGTTCGCATATTTTTGATAAGTTTACTCAAATTTATACAACAATAATAACTATAAGTGTCTATGTATTATTTAATAGCTTCTACCCGCAAATTCGTTTGCGTGGACTGCTGTCGCATGTTAGCTTGATAATAGATGGCGCTTTTAAATGTCATCTTATTCCTGTAGAATTGCCAGGATTTCTATAGCCTATATGTTACCTCCGGTGTATAAAGAATAATTGTGTGATATTACATCGATATTTCTTCAGCGAATTCGTTGTGAAAGAGTAACGAACATATATCCATACTCAAAGACTTTAGTATTATAATATTAGTAGGAAGTAGGTTATATTGGTATATTTTATTTATATTATGTTTTTTATATTTTTTTTATTTCACGAGACTCTGTTGCTCAAATTACAAAAATAGAACTCTAAACGCGGAATCGTCATATTTTTTATTCTTGTTTGGGAATTGTTTGGTTTCGTACTATTCCTACTATTTGTATTCTTGCCAATCAAATATCGTTGATATTAATATTCTATTGTCAATTTAAAAGATATGTCAAATCATTAGTGCGTAAAGTTGAAAGCATTGTATGGATAAAATAGGAATGGCTTTTCTTACCCCACTTACACAATTAGGAGTCGATAATTACTATGACTAATAGCATCCCTTAGTACGGCTTTAGAATTTTGTCAAGGCCATAAATCTTGGAATTGAATATTCCTCTTAATGAGTATTTTCCGACGTGATCCGACTTCAATAATCACTTCGCAATTAGGCAGTTGGAAGAATTGATCTAAAGTTCCAATCTTGTATTTTTTTCTTTAATTGGATCGTTTATTTGTTTTACGACTCATTCATTTCTTTTTCAAATATATTTTTTTGTATTTTTGTAATCTCAACAATATTATTAAAGAAGATATGACTGTAATATCATCATCATTCTCTTGTCCTTATCCTACTCTAAGTAGGGTCGGCACAACATGTTTTTTGCTTCCACTCCCTCCTGCCATTCGTCAACTCTGGCGCTATTTGTTTTATATGTTTGTCTTACTTCGCATATTCCATCCGTCTCTTTTACAGCCTCACTCTAGTCACATATACATCCACATTCATATTTAACACTTGTTTGGTGACATTATTTTCATCCCTTTTCATTAAATGTCCATACCATCTTAGTTTAGCACTTCTTGTCTTTTTTATAATGGGCGCAACTTTCAGACACCTTTTTATACTTGTTTCGTATTTTATCCAGTCTTGTGACACTGCAACATAGGTTAAGTAACTGATAACCTTAAAATCACATAGGGTCGTGTTGGTCAAAAGAGAACATAATCGTGTGAGGTGTAAATTACTTGAGCCTATGACCCTATTGAGACCTATGTTCAAAATCAACGTCCATAGTTAGAAAAATAATCAAAAGAGCATCACTAGAGGGAATCCATAACAAGTCCAAAACGCACACTTTTCAGGGCAGCTATAAATATTAATACGTTTAGTATACGTCAAAGAGAGTTATTTAAATGTACACAAGTTGGTATATAATATATAATAATAATAAATAAATATATGGGACACTTACACACGGTCGTCCATCCCCAAAGTAAGTAACTTAATACTTGTGTTCAAAGACCAACAAATACATTTATAGAAAATGTTGGCCCTCGGCGGGAATCGAAACCACGACCCGCGGAGCTGTAGGCGGGTCACTACCAAATGCGCCAACGGGCCTGTCAAATATGTCAGTATATGCCAGTCCGATATAAAAGACTTATCAACTTCACAGAAATATTCATCATATAAATGAGGCAATACTAATACCTATTATGGTTAAATATTTAAAAGTAAGACGTAAGTCGACTTATCAAAATATTTGATATTTTTCGTTAATATTCTATATTGTATTGGTAGATATAAAAAAAAACTTATATTTCGTAACATTAAACTTCAACAGGATGGACTCCGGAAACGTATGGACAAGTTAAAGAACTCAATAATGGAAACCAGCAAATCAGTTGATAAGGAAAGGGAGAAAAACGTCAGCCTCCTCCATTTAATATTCCCGCCACATATTGCAAAGCGGCTTTGGCTCGGTAAGGCATTTAAAGTTAAATTAGTTCAAATTGTTGTGAACTAGCTTTCAACGTTTAATTCAAATGGTATTTTACTTCCTAATTTTTTAAGTTCCTTTGTATATCTTCTCTATAATGTGGAATTCATAATTAATGTTTTAAATAATATGTATTATGACTGAAATCATCCGTATTGGTTTTTGCGCTGTTATATATTTTTGTTCAGAAATCGAATTTTTGTTCACTAAAACTTTTCTTTTTTAATTTTCAAATTTAAACTATCGTGTACGGTGTTCACAGTTAATGTATAGAACCGACTATACTCACTTCTTTTTTTATCGGGTGAGCTTGGCTAGTTTTATTTCCATACGGAGCCCTTATTCATGAGCTCTTTATGCGACGTTATTGCGGCGGGAACTTCGTGTAGCTGCTCGCTAGCCGTGACTCGAGAGCGGATTTGTATACGATTGTTTTAATTTATTTATCTTATATCATTATTCTCCTGCCCTTATCCCACTCTAAGTAGAGTCGGCTCGACATATTATAAAGATGCTGTCACATGATTTGACTAAGTATTTTACGACCAGCCACCTACATGAAGTCAATTAAGCGGGATACCACACGGCGTGCCGACTTACCTTATTCGCCTTAATTTATTATCCTTATGAACCTTAATTTATTTATTTTATATATCATTATTTATAATAACTTTTTGTTTGACTAAATCATCAAGGAATAATAAATATGGGATATATTCAGGAGATACTGTATCTCCTGAATGTATGATGTGATATCAAATATTAATGCATCAATATAAAGCAATAAATATAATAATTTTTTTTTTATTACAAAGGTGAAGCAATAGAAGCTAAAAGCCACGATGACGTCACAATGTTGTTTAGCGACATAGTTGGGTTCACGTCTATATGCGCAACAGCTACACCAATGATGGTTATAAAAATGCTAGAGGACTTATACAGCGTGTTTGATATTTTCTGTGAAGAGCTAGATGTTTATAAGGTAATTCGGCTCCAACGAATTTCCTGAAATTCAGCATGCAGGAGGTTTTGGGGGAGAAAAATATGTATTAGTAAAAATTTCTAGTGTATAAGAAATTTAGTATTTTAAATATCTCAGGGTTTTGTTCTGAAAGATTTAGTTAGTGAGTACCTGTATAATATAACAGTTATGAGGTCTCACAGTTCAGCCATCACTGCTCGTAATTAGCATGATAGTGACAAATCAGCCTATCAAAGCATAAATTAGTCGCGGTTGCGGTAATAGCTCGCTCAATTAGTGAAATTCGTATTTGCGCTCTGCAGATTAATACGTGTTTTATGTTACCTAAAATATAAGATGTATATATTTTAGAATTATCATCATACAAACAATTGGAATTGAAAATTGCAATTTATCGTGTATTTCAGTGAATGAAAACATCGTGAACTTGTAAACAAGTAAATCGTCAACTCTAATGCTGGTTCGGAAAGCTGTTCCTTCTAAGCCAGCAAGAAACTCGGTGGTTGCTCTTTTAAGAATTGTAATCCTTATTACTAGTTACATATAGTCGTTACTGTCCCGTATAGGGTCAAAGAGAGCTATATCAACGCATTCTTATCATCTAAGTTATCCTTAATAGTATAGTGGGTTTTCTGTATTAGCCTTTTTTTAAGTGTTATTTTAAGCACTAACACTAGTTGAATATAACGTCATTTTTTTGTCGCGAGGAGCCTTACTAGCTCGTACTAGTAGGCAGAGTCCGACTCGCACGGACTAAATAACCTCCTTTCTAACTTCCAATCAGCATGGAACCGTATTTGCATTTTTTCATGCTGACAGTTTTTTTTTAATATTCTTGTGTGCCTTTTTTCTTACCTTTCATAATTTTTACATCCTCGTGTTTGTGCCACTCCTTTTCACATGCGAGCATCCGAGGAACCAATTTTTGTGCGTTACAACGTCATTTCATTAAAGTACTTTTTCAGGTAGAAACAATTGGTGATGCGTATTGCGTAGCTAGCGGGCTTCATCGTAAGATAGACACCCATGCCCCACAAATCGCTTGGATGGCGTTACGAATGGTTGAAACTTGTGCAAAGCACGAAACACATGAAGGGAATCCAATAAAGGTATAAACTATATAACTTTATTCTCACAACGATACAATACGTTAAGGGAAAGCAAATTAACTACCGATGAAGGAGTCGGAATAAGTCGACTACCTAATAAAGGTTGCAAATTAGCTGAATTACCGTTTGATACTAATATAGAGGTAAAACATTATTGAGCTGCCGAAGGAGACAGTAAAACCGAGATCGTTTTGACTGCCTCACGAAGGTCACCAGTCATTTTAATTACTGATTCATACTCTTTTCAACTCCACCATGGTAGGGTTGAACCGATTACTTCATAGCCATACTTGTTTGGATAATGCATCGCTTTACGGTTTTGTCGCGGAGTCTACCTCCCGATGATGCTTCGATTGCGGGACAAATCGATTGTTTGTCGTTTGATTGTCACAAACGAGTTTGTGATAGTAAACGTGTGTAGTATTGGAGTGTAGTGGTGGCGGTGGTGGATGTCAGCTCCTATTCTGGAGCATTCCACTCATTTCCCCATGTTGGCTCAAGGGTTTCACTGCTGTCCTGACAGTGTCACCTGCTCTAAACTACTCGTTGCTATTACAAACCTGAAAAATACCTGAAGGGGATATTTGTCCTTAACTTCAATTTCATCCTTACGTAGTATCTCCCATCTTACCAGCGAGTACATAGGGCACTCAGCTATAAGGTGAAGTCTCTTTACTTCTTCTCTACACTCTTGGCATGCTGCATCTTCTTTAATTCTCATTATTGGCCGATGTCTGTTTAACAGGCACTGCTCACTAATGCTTGCTCTAATTGCAACATACTCCCTGCTGTGAGACATTAGCTGTTTTGTTTTCTTTGTGTCTTAGATTTTCAACAGTTTGATCGAACAGTTCTGATTGTCTAAAACTCAAACTACTTAAAAAAGCTAAGCCCTTTTAAGATGTTTATATTTATGTATATTTCCCAAACAGATGCGTATAGGATTACACACGGGGACAGTATTAGCGGGTGTTGTTGGTAAAACAATGTTAAAGTACTGTCTCTTCGGTCACAACGTAACTCTGGCTAATAAATTTGAATCCGGCTCCGAACCGCTGATGATCAACGTCAGCCCTACTACTTATAGGTAAGGTTTACACATTACTATGTTTATATATTGCTTGTTTTTACTATACTACTGTAAGCCTTGGGATGATAAAATATATAAGTAAGTAAGTAAGCAGCGGCCTGTTACTCTCCAACTGCTGGGAATAGGCCTCTTCTCTCCATTTTTGGAGAGAAGGTTTGAAGCTAAGATCTACCACGCTGCTCCAATACGGATTGGCAGGTTACACACATTTCTAGAATTCTCAAGAGATAGGCAGGTTTCCTCACGATGTTTTTCTACACCGAAAAGCGTGTGATAAATTGCAATTATCAATTAGACACATAAGTTTTAACAGAAATACTCATTGGTGTCTCCTCGAAAGAGGTGCACGGTGTTACCGCTAGGCTATTACAACTTTTTAACTGAATACAGTCCACTTGAATAAAAAATATTTTGAATTTTAATTTGAATTTAGAAGAACTTGAGCTGTAATTTACATCAAAAAACAAAGACTGAAGCTTTTTACAACTAAATTGTTTACCCATTACTAAACTGACGAAACAAAATAAAGTTTATTCTCGTCTTGCATTAAATATGAAGTTTGGTGATCGATATTCCAAGTTTCACGGATCTTTCACAATTTGATGGAACTTCGGCGTGTCGTCCATCCATTTGAAACTTTGGCATTTTGTTGCCTAACTCCCAATTTTCAATTTATAACTTAGAAAATGGTAATTCTATTACAAATAATAAACAAATGGTAATTTTAGTACGGTGTAGAAGGCGCATAACTTTTTTTGTTTTGTTTTGCGATTTTCTTGCGGAGTCTATCTCCTGATGATGCTTCGGTAATGGGGTGATAAGATTTTGTGATAGTGATCGTGTGTACTGCTTGTGCATGTGTATAGTTCCTTTTATGTTAAATTAAAAGTTAACATTTTAAATTTTGTTTAACTGTATTGCTAATTTGGTTACTTAATGGTCATAATTTAAAATTATAATGAAAATATAACGTTTCACTTCCTTTGTTGTTAACTTATGGTGGAAACTTTGTTGGCACTTGTACAAAATTAGATAGTTATTTAAATATGTAATATTTTAAGCTGTGTGTTTGTTTGTGTTGTTTATATTAAATAAATAAATAAAAATTAAATTAAATGTTTCTATCTGATTTATCGCGGATTATATCAAAACAATATTGCTATTACTTTTGTACAATCATTTTTACTTAAATTAAATAAAGCATCTGACAATAAATATTTACAAATGATGTATTGTAGTAAAAAACATTTCGCAATCTATCACGCGAAAGAAGTCGCTGGTAAAATCTAGTACATTATAATTTTCAATCAATAAACGTTAAACTCATTTGCTGATCTGAAAATCATCAATTGATTCATTAGTAATAATTATATTCAATAATCTATTCCAGGCACGAATAACAAACATAAATTAAATAGCAAACGTTGTCGAATTTAACTATTTTGCTTGTAAACATTTATTTCATCACTTTTATTTATTTTACTGTTAAATTATTTATAAAACATATGTTTTTATTGCCAACGATCTTTTACCCGCGACTTCGTTCGCGTGAATAGGTTGATAATAGATGGCGCTTTTTATTGTCATCCTATGCCTGTTGAATATCTATAAGATTCACCGTGAAAGACTAACAAACACACATCCATACTCTTCTGCCCCTTATCCCACTCTAAGTAGTGTCGGAAGGACATGTTTTTTTCTCCTCTCTATCTCATTCTCCTATCATTCGTCAACTCTGGCACTTTTTCTAACTCCTTTATATGCCATGCCTTACACAATCCACCCATCTCTTTTTCTAATTCCCTCTAGTCACATATGTTCTTATATTTATATCTATAATGTATAGTTATTATAAAAGAAAGTTCCCAAAACCTGTCTTTGTATATGTGATCGATTTTCTCAAAATGAACTGAACGTATTTTTGTACGATTTTTTTTGTAAAAGGTAGTGCAATTCTTTCGAAAAGTTTAAGTTAATAGTACATTATATTTTTGCAACTTATGTTGAAGAGGTCGCGCAGTCGTACAAAACTCCAGGCGAGTTTAGGGAGCTTTAGTCGCGTGCGCTACGTAAACTAACAGAGATATACTAAAGTAATGTACTAGACAATTGTAGATCTACAAAAAGTCTACATAAAAGTTCACTACAGCATGTTTCTATCTCTTACGGTTAACACACAATAACTACTTTTTATGATTAAAATATCAATCAAACAAATTTCAGTTAGTTACATTTATAAAATAGTTTTTATTGTATCTTATGTAGGCGCAATAACAGTAGAACAAACTAGAAATCAAATTACTGAACTAAATCGCAAATAAACTATTCTAATTAATATTAATTGTTTACGCCTCATAAATTTTAACGAGGGCTCGGACGGATTTGATATCAAAATCAATGGGCCGGTTAAATTTATTAGCAATATCCGATATCTTATGTGTAACAAATAGCTATTATTAACGGCGCCTACTACTGTACTGATATGATAATGCTATTTTTGTTAATAACAACTTCGATAATGATAAATAGCCCGTTGGTACAGTTGGCAGTGTCATTTCTAAAACAATTTGCTAGTTCTTCGAGTATGGGTGTATATTTTATTTAAGTATGTATTTAAAACTCAACATCCTCCTGCCCTTATCCCACTTTAAGAGGGGTCAACACAACATGCTATGAACATGTCGTCACACGATTTGGCTGCGTTTTTACGGCCAGCCGCCTGCCTGATCATCCTCCTGACTTTATCCCACTTTAAGAAGGGTCGGCACAATATACATGCCGTCACACGATTTGGCTGCGTTTTTACGGGCGGCGTTGACGTCAGGTAGGCGGCCTGACGTCAACTTACCTTAGCCGTATTTTACGACACCTCAGTAGAGTAAACAGGGTAGTCTATTCTACTCAACCGGATACCACACAGTACGTCAACTTATTTTAGTCATCGCTTATCGCGAATTATATCAAAGTCGGTTATCTCGAATTATATCAAATAATATTTTCATTAGTTTTGTTTTCGACACCTTGGTAAAAATTAGGGTGGTTTATTCTACTCAGCCGGATACCACATGGCGGCGGGTCGACTTACCTTAGTTACCTTTTACGACACCTCGGTAAGAAAGAGGGTGGTCTATTCTACTCAACCGGATACCACACGGTGGGTCAACTTACCTTAGTCGCCTTTTGCGACACCTCGGTAAAAAATAAGGGTGGTCTATTCTACTCAGCCAGATACCACACAACCTACAAAGTTTTTGCTTCTCCTATTGATAATAAAAGGAAAGATAAATCAATGCCCAAGAATTCGTCTCAACTGACCCAAATAATAGATAAACAAGTGAAGCGAGCAAACGATGACTGGCTGATTGTTACATCAACGTCAAGCGTAAGCCGCTGAAGGCAGAGGACATGAGATTTGGGTCAATATTTATGGACTTCGTTGACAATGCCGTCGGGACTTACACAATTTGTTCATTTAATATATTTCGTTATCGAACTTTTGCTGTGAAGGGATTACAGAGTTTCTTAACGTCACGTCAGTGAAGTAAATCTATATATATAAAAGAAAGTTGGTCTAAGTTACACTATTTATAACTCAAGAACGGATGAACCAATTCGGTTGAAAATTGGTAGAGAGGTTGCATAGAACCAGGAGACGGACATAGGATACTTTTTATCCCGTTTGACAGCATTTGACGCAGCGTTTGACGGAGCGGGCCACTAGTAATTTATAAAAGTAGGCGTTACTTTGAGGAGATCCATAATACAAAAGTAATAATAAAGTTATTTTGCTATAATCCCCTATGATGTAAAATAGAAAATATATAAAATGCTAAATGTAGAGTGGACAATCCGTTTTCATACGTGATACATGCAGGATTCGAAAAAACAGATGCACAAACCTCCACCACCGCCACCATAATACACAAGCAGTACATATGTTCACTATCACAAACTTAACAATTGTTTCGCCCCGCAACCGAAGCATCATCAGGAGAAATCACAAACTCTTTGTGATTTTGTCGTAGAGTAATTTTACTCGTATTATTTCTTTTGTTTCAGTGAAGTTAATTCCCAAAATTGTAGCGGTAATAAAATTTCTTGACCAAATAAATTTAATTCATATAAATTATATGTAAAAAGTTTCAGTTATCCTATAACTTTATACAGTACTACCTTTTACCCGTAACTTTGTTCGCGTGGACTGTAGTCCTGGAATAAATCAGTAGCTTCTGTCATTCGTTTCGTTTCATATTCGTTGTCACGATATTAATCACGATCACGATTTCGATTGGATATTTTTTGAGTTATATAATATGCTGTTAGAGATCCATATAAACAAATAAACAAGATACCATCAATAGCAATATCTGCAATCGTTATTTAATATATCATTCTAATCATTAAAATCTAAATCATTTAAAATTCAACGAAATTCATCATGTTTTGGCTAGTTATTTTAACATCGGACGCCTGCCTGACGTCAACTTACTCGTATTACCTATGGTGGTCTATTCTACTCAAGCGGATACGACAAGGCGGGAAACAATAAATTTATCTACTATATAAAAATAAGTCGGGTTTTCCTTCCTGACGATATAACTCCAGAACGCACGAACCGATTTCCACGGTTTTGCATTCGTTGGAAAGGTCTCGGGCTCCGTGAGGTTTATAGCAACGAAAATCTAGGAAAAATTTCAATAGAAAAGCGGGAAAATAGGGAAAATCATTTTTTAAATACAGCGCCATATCAAAACTACTGGATCAATTTTAATCATTTTTTTTACACTGACTGACATGGGATACATATTTTATACCCGTGCGAAGCAGGGGCAGGCCGCTAGTTTATGTATAATATTAAGAAACCTTTGGCAATCAAGCAAATCAGTTTCAGAAGAGTAACCAAGCTAAAAACTACCACCTAAGATATTTTCATGTAAATCTTTGCCTCTTAAATATAACCAAACAATTACTCTGTAATGATTAGCAATTTACCTCTACCCTATTATCCCTAGAGACAAGTCATTAATACGGACACATAAGCAATAATCTTGTCCTAATTCTCACCAATTATTACACGCGGGGTTGCAAATACCTACATAAACATTTAAGGATATTTACGACCAAAGATAAATATGAATGACGCGTATTAACTATTTAGGTTGGTAAATTTACAAACAACCTTCTTAGAATTTAGACCATTGGAGTCGTATTCCGTAGTAAATGTATAGATCATCTAATTTTATTGGGTGATCCCGAGTAGTTTCAAAATCATATGGGGCCCTTATTCATGAGCTCCTTATGCGGTGTAACTGCCCGGGCTGTTCCCACTGCCATATGAGCTTGAAGCTAGTTGGGCTCACCCGATAAAATAAGACGTAAGTATAACAGCGGGCTTATATTAACCTCTTTACAATTTGAAATGTATTACCCGTTAATACTTTTATTGATTTGGGTAATAATTACAATTTATTACACGCTTTTGGGTGAAAGACGACATTGCGAGAAAGGCCATATAAAACAATTCCAATATTTCAAAGATGAACGTTTCTAAAAATCCTGTACCATTAATAACAATAATAATAATAATATTGCAGTTAAAACCAGCAAAAGCTGAGAAAAAGAAGATGAAACGAAAAAAAAATAAAATATATAATATAATAATAATGTTTTTAATAATAGAATAGAAATATTTAAAAATGTAAAAAGTTAGATTTACGAAAATTAAAAGAATATATGGGACTCTTACACACACGGTCGTCCGTCCCCAAAGTAAGTAACTTAATACTTGTGTTATGGTAGACAGACAACTGGTGAATATATACTAATATATTTTTAAATACATACTTAACTACAAATTCTCTGTGTTATGCCATAAATAAAGGCTTACCTATCTAAGTTTGTCTTAGATATATTTCTTAGATATATTATATTTAGGATAAATGTAACTGACAAACCCGCGTTAGAACAGCGTAAGGGTGTTGGGTGTCTGAGCTTCAACCTTTCTCTTCTAAAAATAAAAAGAGTAATATGGTGACAAGACTATAAAAAAAATTACAGAAGACTTATGTTTGTTTTAACTTTTCCATTAAATAGGATAAAACAATTTCTTCTTCTTTTTCTTACTGAATGTATTTTTACCACCCTTTTCTATCGTCTATAAACAACGGGAACTAGGTATATTATAACAAACGACGATATTTCTCCTTTATACTTACGCAATAATTAAAAGCAATTGTCCCAAAGGCAACTTATTTCTGAACAACTCAATGACACATAATGACAGCTACTAAGCTTTTTGTCATTAATGACCAACTCTATGAAGGAGGTTGTATTAGAAACATGTAACAATATGTTTATTGCGTTATTGGAATCTCTTTCGGAGACCTATGTCTATGATTTCCGTTGGTTGAAATTAGAAAAGAGATTTTTTGTTCGTATTAAACCACGTTATTTACATGCAACGTTCATTTTACCCCAGAGAAAAGTTTGACTAACATGCGTAATTTGCTCGCAGGTGGCTAATAAAGTTTCCCGGATTCGAAATGGAGCCACGCGACCGTTCCTGCCTGCCGAACTCGTTCCCCAAGGATATACCTGGGACGTGCTATTTTCTACATAAGTACGTGCATCCTGGGACTGATCCGAATGAGACACAGGTGAGCCATCAAGAGCGTAAAATAAAAAATGTTTTAATGGCTGACGTCGAATAACAAAAGTATCCACTAAAAAGATTGATATTTGAAATTTGTTTTGGATGGATGAAAATTATGTAAAAAAACGCCTACCCGAGTGTCATATCTTTAATATTTAAATTAGTTAATCATGGATATATATATATATATATATATATATATATATATATATTCTGAATCTCAGAAACGGCTCCAACGATTTTCATGAAATTCAGCATTTAGGGGGTTTGGGGGAGAAAAATCGATTTGAGTAGGTTTCATTAAAAAGTCTTTTTATTCCTGTTTTCGGGCACTGAAAAAATGCTTAAATATAGAATGGAATGCAAATGATATTTTTGGCTATCAAACGTAATTCTGTGATAGCCTAATGGTAACGGGCGGACCGAAAAAATTCAAAGACCGAGTTCGAGTCCCAAAAGTCACCGGCGCTTTATTTTATTTTTATTTTTATTTATTAGGATAACCAACAAGACTTACATTAATAATACTATAAAATACTCTACAAACTATTCAATTAAATATAGTCTTAATTATAGGTTACCACGGCATGTAATAGAGACGCGTACATTATTTAAATATATTGCAAAATAAAATATTTTATCAAAATTATAAAATATGTTTCTTTCTTTCTTTCTTTTTTATTTGTATTTTTTTAATATCTTTAAAAAAAATTCCGAGCAAGGCTCGGTCATATTTTTTAAAAGAATTTTAAATTCATAAAATGAATCGTGTACCGATGTGTGTGGGGTATTCGATTTATTTAAATGAATCGATTTGAATTAAATGGATACGTGACTCGGGTAGGCGAAAAAAGAGATGGATATGGATTTTGTGAAATATCACATGCAAAAAGGAGTATGTTACCATAACCAGCTTTATCAATGCGTTTTATAAATCCTGCATGCATATTTAAAAAGCTCTATTTTTACATTGCATACATTTTCTCAACAAAGTAATTCACAACTTTATACTCATAATTAGTTATCGTGAGTGATATACAGTGACCGGCTGTACCAACGTCGCATTAATATGTATTGGGTCAGCCCAAAAAGTCTAGTCCGTTCGGGGCCGTATAATGACTATGCCAAATTTCATAGGTATTGGTTCATAAGTAGGTCAATACTGGATGACGCTTTTCAATGTCATTTCTATTCCTGTTGAATTAACAGGATTTCTAGACTAGACGGTATATAAGGAATAATTGTGCCTAATTTCATCGATATTGGTTTAGCGGATTCGCCGTGAAAGAGTCACTAATATACATCCATACTCACAAACTTTCGCATTTATAATATTAGTAGAAAATGTAGGATAGGATATATGAGTATTGCAAACGCGCGACAACGCGCAATCATCTGTACATGGGCTTATGGCAGTGAATCATTCGTTATGGGTTCGTTCTATATCGTATGGGTTGGGATGGCCTTCATTAGCAAATTACGCTAGTTGTAAAATGTAGGTGTAATTTTGAAATGGCTTTTAGCTATATTTACACGCGCTCTATTTTTATAACGCGACGTTATGGGAAAATGTAAAATAATAATACCTCACAATGTACTGAAACATGATAAATGAATTTAATTTGTGTAGGGTAATAAAAATATAACTTCTGCTGTATTTTCTAGTTTTTCTATTTAACTTCTGCTTTTTACAATACCTCTTTAAAGTCATGACTTTAAAGAGGTATTGTAAAAACCTGGGATAATAACAAGCCATTGCTTATTATTATCCCAGTGCTGGGCATAGACCTCATTTCTACTTTTTTGGGAAAGAACCCTTAGACCGTCTCTCTGCTTCAACGCGAGTAAGTAGGTTACATATATTCCCAGAATACTACAGAGTAATACAGGTTTCCTCACGATGTTTTTCTTCACCGAAAAACGTGTGATAAATTGCTAATATTAATTAGGCACATAAGTTTATAGAAAACTTCATGGGTGTTTGCCCGGATACCACACGGTGGGTCAACTTACCTTAGTTGCCTTTTACGACACATCAGTAAGAAATGAGGGTGGTCTATTTTACTCAGCCGGATAACAAACGGCGGGTCAACTTAACTTAGTCACCTTTAATGACAACTCGGTAACAAATGAGGGTGGTATTGTTCTATTCAGCCGAATACCACACGGTGTGGGTGTAGTGTTTATAAACTAATGTTGTCTATTCTACTCAGCCGGATACGACACAGCGGGTCGACTTACCTTAATTGATTTTACGACACCTCAGTAAAACATGAGGTTGATTTATTCTACTCAGCCGGATACCACACGGCGGGTCGACTTACCTTAGTCGCCTTTAACGACACCTCGCTAAGAAATAAAGCTGATCTATTCTACTCAGCCTGATACCACACGGCATTAATGTATTACCGCAGTTCATTAATTAATATTTAAAAAATTTCTGAATATATTCTCATGTTTAAAGATATATTTCTTATGCAGGTAAAGCACATAGAAGACGCTCTGAAAGATTTCGGGATCGGTCAAGGGAAATCAAATGAAGTGGATTGTAAAGAACCAACATAGTTTTAATATCTCCTTAATAAAACTCCGTACAACTTAATAATTTACATTCCAAGTTAAAGGGTATGTAAATATGCGAAATTATAAGTTTAATGTTTTAGAAGTCGCATAATATAGTGGATTTTAAATTTAGAATAACGCTTTAAGGTGAGTAGTGTAATAAAAAATGAGAGATTACCTTTTTCTACTATAATGTTAACAGATAAAGGAATAGATTACTAATTTACATTTTAATTATTACTCTGTATTGGCTATTGACTTTGTGTAATAGACATATTTCAGTTCACTAACTGAAATATCATTATGCCTATTAGAAAATATAATAAAATCTGTTTTTAGAAAAACTTTTTTCGAATGAAGCTTTCAATTTGGACGCAATTATACTAGGTTTTTTCAACCGGTATTATTTGTTCAAATATTTAGCGGTAGACTGAGATGCTTATGGCAAACCTTTGTAAAGTCCTTTTGAGTTTATTAAAAAAATGTATTTTGCAGAATTTCGTATTTGTTATTTCAATTTGTTCGTAAATATAAATGCGTACCTACTTGATTGTTTTATAAGAACTTAATTTTATTATTACATTACTTAATATTAATATTAAAATAAATATATTTTGTTTGGCAATATATAATTATTTAGTATCTATATTTATAATGTTTTAAGTTGTGATAATTTTAAAAATATTTTAGGCATGCAAGTCTTAACCTAAATTCTAGAAATGACTTATTTTTATAATCTCATCGTAATTCGTACTTTCAACGTTTCATCTCAAGTAGCATTTTAAGACCTAGTTATTATGAGCCTAAATTGAACTAAAGCCTAGATGTAATGTAACGAATTATACGCACGTTAAAAAACTAAATAATCACGATATGCTAAACTTACAATATAAAAGTAGTGTTTTCTATGCAAGATGCATTTGAAATATCGTAATATAGTTTATATATAGCATAAAGTAATATAAAAGTTTTAAAAGCCTAAACTAGTTGTAACTATAAAAATTACAATTAATTTCATTAGTTTCATGACATGAAATTCTTAATAGCTTTGTAAGAAATTTTCATTGTTTAATATTTCATACATTTTTGAATGTATATATATTAACATTTAATACAATTATGTTAGCATAGAAATAAGTAAATAATATTAAAAAAATATGCATATAATACACATTTTGTCTTGTAACTACTCATTAATATAGAAATATTATTCATTAATCTCGATCTATTTGCTTAATAGAGCATAAACAATAGAAGTAATATAAAAATAATGTAAATTACATCTTTAGATGCGGGTATTTAGAATTGAAAGAGAGATTTATGATATTCAAAATTATTTTAAATCTTAGCGATAATTAAATATTTCTATCTTTAGCTTTATATTTTATCTTTTTTTATGTACGAGTAATTTACTTGAACTTTATTATCATACGTCCTCTCATATATCCTCTTCCCACATTAAGTTGGGTCGGCACGACATGTTATAAACATGTTGTCATATGATTTTGCTGCATGTTTTACCGCCCGCCGTCTGACGTCAACTTACCTTAGTCGCCTTTTACGACACTTCGAAAAAAAATAAGAGTGGTCTACGCAGCCGGATTCTCAGCTACACCGCAAAGGTACAAAAGAAACAGATATTGATTTTAATAATAATAGATGAGATAAAAAAATAATAATAATGCCTTCTGGTTCAAAAAAAGATGTTAAAAATAATAATCTCAATATTTTTTGTCTACTAATTGTCTATAACGTCAAGTTATGGACATTGACATCATCTGAGCAAACAAGTAACATTATCGAGTAAGATGTAAAATTGCTTAGGAATATGTTTTTCTGCGAAAACTTATCTTCCATATGAATATAATTAGACTATTACATTTCACTTTAGCGCCAAAAACTAATTCACAGTTAATATTAAAAGTAGGTACAATTTTGTCCTCTAGTCTTTTATTTAATTTTGATACATACGTGATCTGCGTATATTATATCAAGGATTTATTTGACTCAGTAGTTGTTTAATTGCTAAAAAAAACTGTTTTTTCTCTATTTTAATAATAGTGACTAAATCAATGGTAAAAATTAACATGAATTACCCCTTTAAAAGTAGTTTTAACTATAAAGCTTTACGGTGTTACTTGTAAGAAAATGTACATAAAGAAATCTGGGATAATTACGACTTATATATATTAATATAACGCATTTGCCGTTGCTGTATATAGAGCTTAGTTTTAAGATGGCTTTGTGTAATGCTGCAATCATTTATAGGTAATAGAAGTTTAGATTACTTTTAAGATCGTAACGTATGCGTGAATACGAACGAATTAATACAAAGTTTTCCAAATTCCTGTGGAACGTTTCGTTACAAATTGCCTAATATCTCTCAGAGATCCAAAGATAATTGCTAACACGTAAAAAGATAGAATCCAATAGCCGAAGCTAGGTATCATAGACAATATAACCAAAGTTATTAAATGTAATATTTCCAAAAACTTAGGCTTCACACACGCTTGTATATATTAATTAAAATTAATAGTTATAAATGTATCTAAACATACGAGTAAGTAATAAAAAACTTCTGTATGCAATAGGGATTTTTACTCCGAGCGTTTTTTTAATATTTCTTCAGCTTCAGACACCGGTAAGTTTATTTTTTATCTGTATCAAAATAACTGTTATTTTATGTATCAGTAAATATCCGATATTCAACGTTATGTAATACTGTGTCTTTGTGTGGTAAAGAAGAAAAGGTTGCTTGTTTATGTGCAAAATTTCATGGTAATCTTAATTTAGAATGAAAAAGATTTGGTAGTATTGTGCTTTGCCTAAAATACTAACAATAGATTGTAGAAAAATATGTTACTGAAATACCTTACAATAGATAATAAATATGCTACTTATGACGCTTTGAAGATGACATTTTTATTCAGTTCAGACATAAGTTACATTTGAATAAAGGGAAAGTATAAAAGAAAAATTAAAAGAGCAGATGTTGTACATGGTTAAAAATGAAACCAAATCGTATTTTGTTATATTCTATATTTTGATGACAAATTAAAAACTTATACAAGTATGAAGTTTATTAAGATAATATAGTGTGTACAAACTTACTTAAGAATTCTGATATATATTAACAAAAAAGCAAATGTTCTAAAGTAGTTAAAAGCTTATGTGTAATTAGATTTATATTATGGGAAAAAAGAGGGAAGATTGCATCTTACTTTACACAAAAAATCTCTTTAAAATCCAATAAAAATATAATCGTGTAATATTATTTAAACATATATAATTTTGTGTTTGCTATTTAACTAATAAGTTAATTTATTTATTTTATTTATTTATTTATTTACTTATTTAGTTAATTTATTTATTTATTTACTATTTAACTAATAAGTTTAATTTAACTAATTTAGTTTTAAAAGGCTTTTTGATTAGACAAAAAAACTTCAATGTTTACAAATATTAGTACTATTCGCGATAGAATCAAAAATATAGAAATGATTTCGTAATGCTCTAAACGTATATATAATATCTTATACTTTGAATTAATGTTTTTTTTAATACTTTTCCTGCACTGAATTGCATATCACATAGATCTGTGTTGCTTGATTACCATAGATATAATCAAACTCGACTATATTTTTTATTTATATACGAGTAGCTTGTGTCTTTCCTAAATAATGGCGATTAGCAGGTTTTGATTTGTGTATTCGCCGCGACATTTTTAAAAAAAAATTTATGGATTCAAGAAACAATATATATAACACGTTTAAAATACTCCCTATTTAAATATTTTTTCAATATTGCCTGAGATGGAATCACTATTTTCATTTAGAAAATATTAACTTAGGTATATGATACTTTGCAGACGCTTTTACTTCTATTACACCCATACATTTTACAATAAAATTCCGCAATCAATACAGTCATCAGTACATAGATCAGTCTACAGAAAGGTTTAAATTAAGTATAAGAGATATGCTTATACGTAAAGCATATTACAAAATTGAAGATTATTTGGATGATAAAAAAGCCTGGATTTGAAAATCCTTACAGCTTCATACAAGACTGCGGTTTAATAATGTAAAATTGAAAATGTTTAAAAGATTGACCGCCAAGATTCTTTCTGGTTCTTCTCGATAAGAGCAACATTCCGAACCAGTTGTAGCTTCATTAATCATATTGATCCTTGACGATTCAAAAGTGCTTGTAAGAGCTTATTTGAATAAAGATATTGTGATTTGATTTGATTTAATAGAATTATTATACTAAGGTAGGGAAGCCAGCATAAAATGTGCCATATTACGATTAAAAGAAAGCAAATCAGGGTATTCTATCTGTCTCTCTTCACCCCTACTTTAGTATAATAACTCTATAATGACTTCAGAGAGATATAAGATATACAGAGACACTTGTAGACAGAGTACTTGTAATATCAATAATATATAATATCGCGTTTCCTAGTCGATGGTTAAAAATATTTTATTTACAGCAACCACGATGAAAAGCATTAATTAATTATGACTAATATTCTGATACTAACAATAATTAATTTTCTTCGGAACTAGAGTAATTTATTACACTGAGTACATTTTGCTCGTAATGTTTATTTTAGCGCTTAATAACTTTTCTTAATTGAAAAGAAAATGAAATATTAATTATTAATATTAGAAATATTTTTATCTGTAGTGTTATTGAAATTAATTATCATAGAAAAAATATTATTATTAAAATATAAATTTTAAGATTTAAGTTTCGAATTTCGAATTTATTTTATTTGAGTACTGTTTCATCGTAACAAGACAGATTTCTCAACGATTTTAGAGAGTTAAGCTTAATTTATTATGTTTACATATCGCGTAAAAGCGTAAGTGAAACAGCTAGTCAATATAGATTTAGACATTATTTAGTCAGTGTAAATATTATTAAATGTAACTTGGTATTTAGAATGTGTTCTATTTTATAGAGTGCTTCAATTATTTCTTTGTAGAGATATTGTTAAGCGGTTGTAATAAAAATAATATTAAAATTAAAGACAGAAAAATAGTTGTCATGTTTTTGATATTTAAATATTTTCTTAGTTGATAAAGCGTGATTTATTCAAAGACTTGTAACTAACCCGAAACCGTTTAGAGGTTGTTATTACAAATTGAATGAGGAATATCTTTATTTTTTCAGTAATGACGTATTTTTTCTATTGTCTTAGAAATTTTCCCTATTTTCCTCATTATTATTATAATATATTGTACGTACCGTAGTCGGGCTTTGTATACTTAGTTTAGTTAGTCATGTTTAGATATTTAAATATTTTCTTTATAGTTTATTTATTTATTTGTATATGTATCTTCTTGCAAGAATATGTGATTTTGACGTAAGATAGCCTTTTTAATATCCAAGTTAATCCTTACATGTTTTTTTTTGCTAAACAACTCTATGCTTTTCCTAGCGGCTTTTAAAGCATCACAGCGATGGATGAGCAAGCGTAGAAGCATTTATTATTTATTTCTTTATCGTACATACATATTGTTAGAAAAGAGAAAGAACATGTAAATTAGCACATATAGAAAGGCCGACTTATCCCTAAAATCTCTTCCAGTCAACCTTTGAATAACAGAAGGAAAAGGACAAGACGTGAAATACGGGTAATATAGAGAAACGAAAAATAACGGAAAACTATATACGTAGATTAATATTTGCACACTTTACACAAAAGGGGTTTCGAAAAAAATAATAAAAATAAATAACAGTAATTTATGATCAATATAACTTCATTATCATCATCTTCTTCCTGCCCTTATCCCACTCTAAGTGGGGTCGGCACAACATGTTATAAACATGCTGTCACATGATTTGGCTGCGTTTTTACGACCGGCCGCCTGCCTGACGTCAACTTATCTCAGTCGTATTTTACGACATCTCGGTAAGAAAGAGGGTGGTCTATTCTACTAAACCGGATACCACACGGTGGGTCAACTTACCTTAGTTACCTTTTACGACACCTCGGTAAGAAATAAGGTTGGTCTATTCTATTCAGCCGGATTGTATGAGGCCTTCAAATCTGGGTTAAGTCCTATATCAAATATACTCATACCTTTTGTATCTTCCAAATTTATCACGGTCTACTATCTTTCCTTTATTCTTGTTTATCTTAGAATATCGCAAGTAACGCCTTTGATAAATCACTTATGGTTTTCTTGAACGAAATAAAATTGAGGATATCGGATGACTAATGCTTCCTAACATATCGATATAAAAAGATTCACATAATCGTATCCTAATCTTACTTTATTTATACAAAACAGATTCCTGAGGCTGTCAAAAGAACGCCTCCTGCACTTATCACACTCTAACCGGGGTCAGCACAGTTATAAACATGTTGTCACGTGATTTGGCTTCATATTTTACAACTGCCAGCCTGACGTCAACTTACCTCAGTCGTATTATACGACACCTCGGTTAGAGAGATGATGGTCCATTCTAATCAACCAGATACCACACGGCAGGTCTACTTACCTTAGTCGCCTTTTACGACATATCGTTACTTTTTTCTTTTTAATAACCTCCGTCGGGCTTTATTTTTCAGTTTTTTTTTATTCATCATTGGTGAAGCCGTTCTCAAGTTTTATGTTTCATTTTTATAATATAGATATATATTTACTTTACGGAACAATAAGCTAAATAAATAAGAACTATATATTCGTTTAGATATGATATTTATTAGATAAATACCATTCCCCTAAAATAGCGTACAATAGAACGATAGTAGTGTATATGATATTACTACATGTTTTTTCTAGAATACATTTATTAGAATATATAAAATTTATAGTAGAGTTTTAGAGACTATGTGTATATAAATTTATATGGCTATATTGTTCACTGTCTAATAATGTAGGTGTAGAGTAAATTAGTCATTCGAAACACTATTTTTAATCTTATATATCTCACAGTGGAATATATTATTGATGTAATATAAAAATGACAAATATAATATAGGACATACTTGAATTTTACTTAGAGGGTTTGTAAGTTAGGTTCATGTATAATATTTACCTAACATAACGTGGTTTCGCGAAGAAAAAAGAATAAGGAGAAAGAAATTAAGTAAGGATTTAACTTTTTTTCCAAAAGTTATGTATATTGATACACTATGCTATTTTAATATTTTACTACAAAACATTTGTATTTTGACGTTTAACAGACCACTAAAATTGAATCAATGTATTGTAAACTTAAATATTGCTTACACTTGCTACGCTGTGGCCATTATTCTCCTGCCCTTATCCTACTCTAAGTGGGGTCGGCACAACCTTTTAAACATATTGTTAGATGATTTGGATTATTTTACGACCGGCCGCCTGGCTGATGTCAACTTACCTTAGTTGTTCTTTACAACACTTCGGTAAGACATGAGAGTGGTCTACTGTACTTAGTCGGATACGACACGCCGGAATTACTACACGCTGGCCAGACACATGAAATGGAAATTAAACATACATTACTACTTAAATAATTAGTAAGACCAATTACGTATTCATAAATATTCTGCTTAATAGGCAAATCAACGCCTTTAAAGGCAAACTCTCAGCACTGCCTTACTAATCTTTAATATTTGATTTAATAATGAGTTAATGTTGTATATATATGTTTATTTTCCGAGCTAGGTTTAATTTAAATAAAAAATCGTTATATCCCTGTTTTCGGGCATTAAAAAATGCTAAAATGTAGAATTGAATCCAAATAATAGTTGAGCTGTCATTTGTATAGTTGTTAGAGCTTAGTGGATAACAGGCGGTCTGTTTTTTTATTAATTAAGTAGCAACATACTTCACATTTAGCGAGAAGTAACTGTAATTGTCATTATTAGAAAAATACTAGTAGAAATCTTTATTGTAAAATTATAAAATTTTAAATTTTAAGAATAGGTCAAATGAATTTTTGGCTTTCATTGTTAGCCTGAGAAAACATTATATGTACAAATGCATTTCACTTTATCTATATTAGCTGTTTGAACATTTAAAATAAGATATCCGATTACACTTTTCTGTAGAATAAATAGTTTATAAGATTCTTTCTGGTATCGCCTAAGATCACGGCCTTCTTCTAGATATAGAATATCTTAATCTAAATATTATAATGTCACTTATGAATGTAAGCCTATTTATACTTCACGCTAATATTTTAATGAACGCGACTATATTCTTGATGTAAGAAGAGTAACTGTGAATGCACTGTTAGAGAAAAATCTATTAAATAAAATGTTTCTTTCATAGTTATTGTGTTTTATTTAATTTAATATAACCGATAAAGCTAATGTTGCGAAGCTATAGCGATTGGGCTCATAAGAAGAACCAATGTTGCGGAAAAAACAGTGTTAGTATACCTCACTAGGTAAACAAAGGACCTTAATAAAGGCCGTTGAAATCCTCAGATCCAAAGAGCATAAGATCATTTGGTGTAAGAATACCTTAAAAAGATGTTACAACATGTTTTAAATACGACCTCCTTCAAATAGTTGGGTCAATAATATAGACAAACATTGTCGCCGTCAATATGTTGGACAAGTTGTTGAAAAAGAATAAATTTGTTGACTTTTAAGGGAATTGCTTCTTATTTATTGATTAAGTGTAAAGGAAAAATATCGTTGTTATAGAGACCTATTTATAAAACAGTGAATGTCCACGGCTTGAAAAGAAAAAAATTGTAAGATTATATGTAACACGTGCACAAACCTCCACCATCGTCACCGTGTTTTTACGAAACCTGCATGTATCAAGTATGAAAACGAATTGTCCACTACATTTAGCATTATATATATTTTCTATTTTATTTAATCGCGGATTATAGCATATAGCAAAACAATTTACTATTTTTTTTTTGTATTATGGTCTCCGCAAAGTAACGCCTTATTTTAAAAAGAATACATTCATTATTTAAAAAGGAGTTAAGTCAAAAATATTTATGAAAAGTTGTATCTACTCTGGTGCTATGTGCTCATCAGTACATCTTGATCATTTAACATAGAGTTCATAGAGTAACGTATTAGTTTTTTGCTTGCTTTGCTAGACATTTGCTAATTTCTATTGTATGCTGGCGCAATGCCAGAACCCTTAAACATGATATACTTCATTTTCTATAACTTAATTTCGGATAATGTTTTCGTTTATAAACTGTGCCAGAAAGTAGATTATCAAAATCTCTACTATTCACTGGCGCTTCGCCAAAAGTTGACTACATTAAGAGTAATAATAATAGAATTTCAGGTGTATTCCCGATTCAATTCCCGATTTGCATAAATTTGATAATTTTATCTACTATACTATGAATATTATACTTATTTTACTTTGGTTAGATGCCGGGGTACAAAATATTTGTTTAAAAAATTACCTAATATATTAACATTATTAAAGGCATGTTGTATGCGCGATGACTTTAATAAAATGTACTGAATATGTAGGTACTGTGTTTTTTTCAGTTCCCGAAAGAATTTTTCATCCTTTATGTTGGCCTGGTATTAAGATTCAGGTAACAATAATAATTTTAATGCTAGAAAATGATACATACAATAAGGTATTTAATATAATATAGTTAAAAACATTTACTGCCATTTCAGCGTGAAAAATTATGAAATAAAATAAAATTTAGAAAAATAAGAAAAAAATGTCATAAGAATTCAATTTTTTTAGTTCAATCAAAGTTAAATAGATCTAATCAGTTCTATGCTGAAATACTAACAACTGTGTCAAGAAAAAAAGGAAAAATATAGTAACAATTTTTTGTACCAAATATAACTAATTCAATATTATAAATATTTTATCAAGGGTATTAGAGGTGAAAGCGTTATAGACAGGCTTTCGATTTATAAAATTAAAATAGGTAAACTCGCAAAAGGAAATAAATAAATTTTATGCAAATCATCAAAAAGTACAGGCGTTGTATACAAAAACGTAAAATCTCCGCCATCTTTATCGATATTTCCAACGGCACGATAAAAGTAAGTCATTGCCGTGGACGTATATAAAAGTTAATGGACGTTAAATTGCGTACGTACGTAAAAATGGACGTAGCTGCGACGGTTATAGCAGAATGGCGTAGACAAGTCCATTTTAGTTTTGTTTTTATGTAGGTTACATTGTCTTTAAAGTAAGTTATTTCAATATTTGGGTATCCCAGCGGATTATTCTATTAATACTGTTATTTATGCTTAATCTTCATTAGCTTTACACTTATGACAGGATCAATATTTTATTTCAGAAAAGGAGTCCGATTTTAAATGTTTTGCTTACTGTATGATTTTGTTTGTTTTACTTAATTTAAAGGATTTCAGTTAGTTTGTTTTATAGCGACAATATTTATTTATATGACCTGACTAAATAATTGTGGTAATAAATAAATATAGACCTCTACACGGTGTATATATTGTTAATGGTTTTTTCAAATAAAGTTTTTTCAAATAAATTAATTAACTGAACACCTAATTGAAAAATCAACCGTTGGAGTTTATTAAATCCCTTTATTAACTTCTACTGTCTACTAAGCCTACGGAATGTTCCAATGATTACAGGTAAGATGTCCAAGCAAGTTTTTTTTTAGATGAAATAATCGAATGTAGAACGAGGTATTAATGCTTATTGACAAGTCACATTTATCCAAATTTTCCAGAGATATGCAAATTTCATCACAATGTTTGTACATAAACAAGAAGCGAATGATATAAATATTAAATACTTTTATAATATATAAATTTTCTGTTCGCCCGCAGTTAAAAACCTTTGTTAACCTTTGTTTGTTATGTATACAATAGACAAAGCAGGAACCGACATAAGCTTGCGGTTCCTGCTTTGCGCCTTGCAAAAGTGCATAACTCGTTTGTGGGTTTTGGTATAAGATTCTATAATAAAATTCCGCAATCAATTTCAGCACTGCCATTACAGCAGTTTAAAAACACTGTTAAAAAGAGGCTGATACAGAAAGCCTACTATACTCTTGAGGATTATTTGGAAGATAAGAATGTGTGGATATAGCTCTCTTTGAACCTCTACAAGACAGTAACGACTTAATGTAAATAATATTAAGAATTATATTTTTTTTAAAAGAGCAACCGCCGAGTTTCTTGCTGGCTCTTCTCGGTAGGAACAGCTTTCCGAACCAGCAGTAGAGTTGACGATTCAAAAGCACTTGTTTACAAGTTTATTTGAATAAAGAATATTTTGAATTTGAATTTGAATTTAAAGGTCACGTCTCACATTTCAACTATTACTACATTTTTTATGAATTCATAAAAATTATATGATGTGAAAAAACTACTAACGATGCCTCAAGCGAGCGTCTGAGGTCCTCATTACTTTAATATATCCTGGCTTCGAGCCAAACATGCTAAATTAACTTAACATTTTAAAAAGGAGCTTTGTAGAAATACTCTGATATTGTTGTTAACAATTTTAATAAGCAAGAATATTATAAATTCAAATAAAAATATGTCTGAAGGGTACTTTTATTTATTTTGTAGAAAGACGTTGGCAATAGTAATAATAAAATTATTTTGCTATAATCCGCGATGAAATAAAATAGAAAATATATATAACGCTAAATGAAGAGTGGACGATCCGTTTTCATACCGAATACACGCAGACTTCGTAAAAACACGTGCACAAACCTCCACCACTGCCACCACTGCCACCACAATACACAAGCACTATATACGTTCACTATCACAAACTCAACAATTGCTTCGCCCCGCAACCGAAGCATCATCAGGAGATAGACTCCACGACCAAAATCGCAAAGCCTAACGCCTAATTCTATAAATTATTTGCAAGACTTTGGATTTATGCCGTGTGGTCAGCCGGATGGCTGAGTAAAATTGAACACCCTCATTTTCAATTGAGTTCATTTGAATTCATTATTGAATTGATTTCATTGAATTCATTTTCAATCAATTGACTATAATTTTTTTTATTGAACTTATCCTTATTTACTATTATTCCATTTTAAGTGGGGTTGGAATAGTATGTCCTCACCTACCTAATAAGGTAAGTTGACCCGCCTTGTAGTATCCGGATGAGTAGAATAGACCACCTTCATTTCTTACCAAGGTGTCGTAAAAGGTGACTAAGGTAAGTTGACCCGCCCTGTGGTATCCGGCTAATTAAAAAAAAAAGTTTTGTGGCAAAATGCAATGAAGGAATAACTCCTTCAAAGCTGGTAAGTTTTTAAGGGACCCATAATTTGGAAAGGCAAAAACATACTAACTTTTTAATAGTTCTTAGTGTGATGTCATTGATAACATTGAAATAAGGATTACAATATATCAATCTTAATTAAGCCTAATTTTGAATTCGGTCAGTTTAATACTAACCATGTTATCTGCGTACTGCGTATCCTTACAACATAACTCACAGGTTTAAAATAATAAAGAGCCTTAATATTAATAAATAGTTATTATTATAGATTAAATTTAAATTAGATATATAATTAAGTTAATTTGGTTAATGTTGTTGTCACTGCCTTAAACTAAAGGGGAAAATTTATAAAAAGGTCATTAGACCTGTCGTAATGTATGGATCAGAATGTTGGGCAATAAAAGGAAAGGATGAAAGAAATGTGCATGCGAATGAGATGAGAATGTTAAGGTGGATGTGTGGTGTGACAAAACTTGATAGAATACGTAATGAGTATGTTAGGGGAAGTCTGAAAGTTGCGCCCATTACAGAAAAGATGAGAAGTGCGAGACTAAGTTGGTACGGTCATGTAATGAGGAGGGATGAAAATCATGTGACCAAAAGAGTTTTAAATATGAATGTGGATGGATGTATGGCTAGAGGAAGGCCGAAAAAAATTTGGTTGGATTGTGTGAAAAATGATATGCATGTTAGAGGAGTGGTACCAGAGTTGACGAATGATAGAGGAGAATGGAAAAAGAAGACATATTGTGCCGACCCCACTTAGAGTGGGATAAGGGTAGGAGAATGATGATGATGATGTTGTTGTCACTGCCTTCCGTGGTGGTCTCTGAAAACCAGCGTCAGAGGTGTACCTCTGAAAATGCTGAGCAGACCATCCATTTTGGGACAACACACTATACTGTTTCTAGATCTATTGTTAATTTATACTCATAACTGTTTGTCTGTTTAGTAATAATAGTTTATTTTAAATTATTTGTTAATAGTTTAAATAGTATAGTGTTTAGTACCAAATAAATCATTCATTCATTCAAATATAAGAACTGAAAAGAGTAAAAAATATAACGTATCTAATATCATATTCAGTTTTAAATTGTACCTAAAATTAAACACGGAGTATAACTTCCACAAAAGGTTATCTCATACGAATGACCTAGTTTTGTTTGAATAGAAGGCACGCCTGTCATTATCTTGGAACCGGTAAAGGGTAGAAACAAAGGGGTTAATTATATAGAGACTTATATAAAAATGACAAGTAAAAATAAAAATGAAAAGACATATAGAAATACAAGTTTTATTTTAGTTTTATGTGACTACTTTGAAATTAATATCGACCCAGATTAAGCGAACAAATTTCATTCAAAAAAAATTTCCGATCAAGAACCGATGACAGTATGATAAAATAAATTAATAACTTGCAAATAAAATAACAATCAATCGTACTAAAAAAGCAGAAAATATAATTAAAAACACGTTTTTGAACTGAAAAGTGAAAAAATCCATAAATATAAATCCTACATTATGAATAATATTATAAATGTGAAAATTTGTGCGTATGGATTTTTAATTAACAGAATTTATATAGCCTTTATGTTATTCCGGTGTGTAAGGAATAATTGTGTCAAATTTCATCGATATTGGTTCAGCGGATTCGATGTGAAAGAGTAACAAACATACATCCATATTCACAAACTTTAGCGTTTAAATTATTAGTAGGATATATTGTACCATATCGCTTTGTTTTTATATGTAATAGGAAGTTCTCTACAGTACACGTTATACTTATGATACGGGCCTGCTACTATCCCACTGTTGGGCATAACCACCTCCCTCCATTTTTGGAGAGAAAAGTTGGAGCGACGACCCACTGCTGCTCCAATGCGGTAAAAGTAAACAACCACCTGTCAGACGTCAAACGTTTAAACTATCTAAGGGTGGATTGCACCAAAATTCTTGTTAATGTAATTGATAAAAGTAACTATTACAATAACGAAATCAGTTAGTCGTCACTTTCATCAAAATGCGTTGCACCATCAATTTTTTTGTTAACGTTAAAGTTATAGGGGCTGCCAGTGTAATAATACATTTTTGTCCCTAAAATTATTGTGGGTAATTTTTTTATGTTGCAAGACACGATACAAAATGACATCAGCTCAAACTTACTTTTTGTTATCTATAAAATAGGTATGTCTAATGTCTTTCATGACAGATAAATGTAAATAATTTATAGAATTAGACGTTACTTTGCGGGGGTCCATAATACAAAAGTAATGAGAATATTATTTTGCTATAATCCGCGATAAAAGAAAATATATTCAAATTCAAAATATTCTTTATTCAAATAAACTTGTAAACAAGTGCTTGTGAATCGTCAACTCTACTGCTGGTTCGGAAAGCCGTTCCTACCGAGAAGAGTCGCCTTTTGCGACACCTCGGTAAGAAAGAGAGTGGGCTATTCTACTAAATCGGACACCACACGGCGGGTCGACTTACCTTAGTCGCCATTTACACCTCGGTAAGAAATAAGGGTTGTCTATTCTACTCAGCCGGATACCACACGGCGGGTCGACTTACCTTAGTCGCTTTTTATACACCTCGGTAAGAAATGAGGGTTGCCTATTCTACTCAGCCGGATATCACATGATATAGATCAAGAACGTAATTAAATTCACAAAATAAAACTTAGTACGATCAGTTTTGAAACAGTCTGTATTTCTTGTGAAGACCAATGGAGCCAAAACCTGCCCTTAAGTCATATAGGGGTTGAAGGGATAAGAGATTTCTAAGGCTATTTTATCATATAAGAAAATTCTAAAATATGATTTAACTTTCCTCACGTATCGCTCTAACTATTGGACAAAACTGGCTTAATATTTGTTCAGTACTTTTTGAGCTTTAGGCAAATAGACGGACAGACAGATTTCGCGCCGGGGACTTTTTAATCATAAGTCATCAGCATCCTCCTGCCCTTATCCCATTCCAAATAGGGTAGACACAACATGTTATAAACAAGTTGTCACATGATTGGGCATATAACGACCGGCCGCTTGCCAAACGTCCACTTACCTTAGTCGTATTTTACAACATTTCGGTTAAAAAGATGGTTGTGTATACTACTCAGCCGGATACCACACGGCGGGTCGACTTACCTTAGTCGCCTTTTACGACACCTTTGTAAGAAATGAGGGTGGTATATTCTACTCAGACGGATACCACACGACGGGTCCACTTACCTTAGTCGCTTCTTACGACACCTCGGTAACAAATGAGGGTGGTACTGTTCTATTCAGCCGAATTACACACGGCGTGGGTGTAGTGTTTATAAACTGTTGTATAAATATAGCACAGGCTCAAACACGCACTAACAAGTTACAACATGTTACTTCACGACCACTCTCACCAAGGGCTCTCATGTTACTGTCGTGGTGCATCATGAGACCGTGTATGTACCTTTGTACTAGTGTGAGTTAGTGTGACTATGTTCATGTATGTATTACATATATGTGTCTTGTATATAAATGTACAAAGTACGTTAAACAAGTCTCAACCCGCATACACTGTAAGTGGTTCTACTTAATTATATTAGAAAACATAAGAAAATCCGAAAATATGAATATAATTTCCTCACACTAACTATTAGCAAATTGTGTAAATGATTGCGTAACTCTAAGTAACTTAACTTATTTAACTCGGTAGTCATGAGTAATTTACTTTAAGTGAACTATGTATACTAATATTTGCATGCTGTGTTCATTTCCAGTAGGTTATAATCTTGTCTATTCGTTATTGCTTCTTCTTGTACACAAAAAAAAAATTAGATCACATCACTCTAACTATTAGATAAATCCGGCTGACTATTCATTCAGTACTTTTTGAACTCATCGCGAATAGACGGACAGACTCATTAAGACAGATTTATAAGTATAACAAAGAACTTACCAATAAAAATTGCGAAATTCTCAGCCACAAAGAGCACTTAATCGGTTGATTCAACAACCGTGAACGCCCTTCAGGCGTTATTCAAGTTCTCGGAATGCAAATACGATTATCCGAAATGAGGCGGAAATTCGTGAATGCGCGAAAAGGTTGTTTAGCATTAATGGCTTACATAAATTTACTTGATGTGGATATTTGTGGCGATATAACGAAAGATATTAAACATAATTTATAGAATAAGACGTTATTTTATGGAGATCCATAATACAAATGATAAGCCTATCCTACTATACTACTAATATTATAAATGCGAAAGGAGAATGGATGTATGTTTGTTACTCTTTCACGACGAATCTGCTGCACCAATATCGATGAAATTTGACTCATTTATTCCTTATACACCAGGGTAACATATAGGCTACAGAAATCTTGTTAATTCTGCAGGATGGTAGGATGACATTGAAAAGCGCCATCGATTATTAACCTATCACGTGACAACAGTTCACGCAAACGAAGTTTTGAAAAAGGTAATAAACATAATTTATAAGACGTTAGTTTGCGTAGATCCATAATACAAATGTTAATCTACACATATTATAAAACAAAGCCGAAAAGTTGTCTGTATATGATTTTATTAAAATTTACTAAACGGTTTTTTTTTACGGTTTTTACTAAAATATAACCCAATTCTTAAGAAAGGTTGTTAATAATAAGTCTACGTTCACCAACCTAGGCAATAATTGTGATAATTATCAACGAAAATGAGAAAAACTATAATACATTACTAAAAAAGAGATGGAACTCACATTTTTCACTGCAACTGAAGCATACTTGCGTTAAACTTCAACAACGACAAGATAAAACGACGATAAATTGTACCTAACTTTTTCTTGTCTAAGTGTTGTAATTTATTATTATTATTACTGTTACTCTAAATCTTGTTTAATGTCAATATATTTTCATTGTTTTCATATTTTGCTTACATACACGTCAGCAATAATAATTATTTTGTTATTAAAAGAAATAATAACTTTATATTGTCGTAAAACGGAACGTAGTGGTGAGTGAGGGAGTAGGAAGGATGTGTGGGAGAGAGATGGAAGACGAAGATGACAACATAGCTACGCGTAAGGTGTATTTATAAAGAAGTGTGAGAATCAAACAAGTTCAAAGAAGTTTTTTAAATATGAATATTCCAACGAGTGAAAATATCCTACATACACATCGCTCGTAGGCTGTAATAGTAGCACAACTAAAAAAAAACACGTGTTTTATACTATGAATTACACCTGTAAATGTTAAAATACACATTCTTTTCATCAATACCGGTAGAACTCATAATTAATTATTATTAGACCGTTCGTTTAAGCAAACTAAAGCGTTCTTATGCATTTTCCTCAGCAATGAAAACTTTAAATCCATTTAACTGGCTCGTTGGCGCAGTTGATAATAACCCTGCCTTAAGCTCCGTGGGTCGTGGGTTTGATGCCCACCGAGGGCTATTTTCTAACAAAAATGTGTTGGTTCTTCGAGCCTGGGAGTATATTTGTATTTAAGTATGTATTTAAAATTATATAAGTATATTTACCAGTTGTCATCCATAACACAAATATTAAGTTACTTACTTTGGGGACAGACGACCGTGTGTGTAAGTGTCCCATATATTTATTTACTATATATCTATTTATATCAAAACATTTTTTTTTGAGTTATGCCACTATTGCAGCCTATGAGCGATATATTTTTTTCATTATGTTGAAACTCCAACACAAAGGTTAAATTGCAAATTGTATACTAAAATAAAACAATTCTTTTGCGAAAGCAACAAGAGTCATCTCATTTAAGCAAGTGTCACTTAGTCTAATTTATTTGTTACGTAAATTCTTATTCCTATTTTGACGTTTTATGAATTCAGACTCGCTGTCTGGGAGGTTTGATATATTGAATATTTGATTACCTCTGTGGCGTTGTATGTTAAGCTAGCTCACGAGAGTAATTGGATTAGGCGACCTAATTTTTTATTTATTCTTTCTTTTTAAACATATATTTAGAAAAGAGAAATAAAAAAAATAATAATAAACCACATGTATAAAGGCCGACTTATGCCTAAACGGGATATCTTCCAGTCAACCTTTGAGTAATAGAAGGTAAAGGACAAGAATTGAAGATGAAAGAGGGTACGGGTCATACAGAGAAAAAGAAAAAGTTGCTTCTAGAAAAGCCAAAATAAAATTAAAATAATTAAATTAATTTTTAATAAATAAAGTTTATACTAATCTGTCCCTTTGTCGTGTCTTGATAAATAATAATAATACGTAATTTAATTATTCAAATAACTAATGCTATCTTTCTTTAATATTTATTTAAATTAGTTAATATTGTGTATATATATTGTATATTCTGAATTTCGGAAACGGCTCCAAATATTTTCATAAAACTCAGCATGTCGTGGGTTTCAGGGGCGATAAATCGATCTAGCTAAATTATATTTTTGAAAAATATATTTTGTCTCGGGTATTTAAAAATGGCTATAACTGACATTGAATAGAAAAGACTATTTTTGCTGTCTTTTGCAAAGTTTTAATAGTTAAATGAGCGGACCAGAAAAGTAGAAAAACCCGGGATCAAGTCCCAGATATCACTACTTCTTTTTGCTTTTTTTATTTGAGTTTTTTAATATCTTTAAAAAAAATTCCGAGCAGGGCTCGATTACTCAGGTACAGGTACGTGAAATATGCCAAAATCCTTAGTGCAAAATTAAAGTGTCACAGGCCTATTAGTGTAACTACATCTTCATTATTGATATTATTTTGATACGTGCGTTCCAGAATAAAAAAATATGTATAACGTTTTTGGATTTGTAAAAATTATTCATAAAACAAATATAGTTATTTTCTATCTGAAAACGAAGAGAAATGCACACATTATGTTTCCTTATCAAACATATTTATGATGCATTCATCATACTATTTGTATGAAATAAAGAAAATGTACTGTATAAAAGCAATATAGTTAAGAATTTTAAAATAAAATTAATCTATCGATCAGCAGGTTTAAATATCTAAACACAAAGCCGATGTCTAAACATAAAGCGTAAAGTGTATGATCGGAATCGAGAGATTGAGCACCCAATCATACTAAAAAGGGTCGCGATAAGGGTCCCAAATCACATGCCATTAATAAATGGTTCGACGCATATTGAAGGCGACCCTTTCGTCCAATGGTCAATAATACAAAATCTATGTGTAATTAATTAACGGAATCAGAATAAATGGTCATTCTAACTATATTTTGTGTTTTGGGTTGCCTGAAGATGTTGTGATGTTGTCCAAAGATGTGTGTTTTATGTAATATAATTAATACTTTTATTTTAAACTATAGATCATTCATTGAAAGTATTCTTTTCTTTTAAATCAAGGATCATTTATTCAAAGTATTCTTTAATTTTAAATCAGGGATCATTCATTCAAAGTATTCTTTTATTTTAAATCAAGGATCATTCATTTAAAGTATTCTTTTATTTTAAAACAAGGATCATTCATTCTAAATTAAAAAAAATAGTTTAATAGATTATATTATGTATAATATTGTTTAGTGTTATATTATGTGATTTATTTAATTGACGATTCAAAGGTACTTTTTACTTGAATAAAGAATATTTTGCATTTGAATACGAATTATTTTTTATAATCTGTTCGTCACTATTTTACGCTAAATTTTACACTGTTGATGTAAAAATTATTCAACGCCCAAAGACCATACCAAATTTCATACCAGTTTTTTTTGCTCGTAATGCCGCGTTATTATTAACAAAAAAAGAAATAATAGGCCGAAACGAGGTTTTTTTACATTTTTAAGTCATTATTCTTCTGCCCTTACCCCACTCTAAGTGGGGTCGCCACAACATGTTATAAATATGTTGCAACATGATTTTGCTACGTAATTTACGACCGGCCACCTGCCTGAAGGTAACTTATCCTTGATATATTTTACGACGACTCCCTAAGAAAGAAGGCGGTTTATTCTACTCAACCGGATACCCCATGGTGGGGCGAATTACGTTAGTCGCCTTTTACGACACCTCGGTAAATAATGAGAGTGGTATATTCTACTCACCCGGATACCCACACGGTCAATTTTTTTACATTTTTAAGTGTCGTTTCTAATTCATTTTTCAGTCAGCACTCTCTTGCAAGTTAAGCAAAAAAATCAAAGCCCGTAAAAACATTCACAAACTGGGCTAAATACTGGCTAATAAATACTCACGTTACCAACTATCATATAAACCTATGATATATTCGCAAAAGCGAAACTGTTTTCAAACTGAAATAACATGCAAACTTTTCTATAACATCAAGTGTCAAATATACCGTGAGCATAAAAAATAAATCACGCCAGTACTAGCAAACGCCGTGCAAACGATATACTTTATCCGAAATCCCTTCAGGCAATATGTGGTGTATTATCGCGAACAAATGTATCATTGGTTGACATATTTATGAGGCACACTGATTCGTACACACGTTTGCTTTTTTCCCCGACAATAGTTTCAAGGTTTCATTTGGAATTATCGCTTCCAACATTATTGGGATGTTACAATTGCTATTTCTTTTGTTATAATCAGAAAATCAGGTCAGAAAATAAATGTTGAAGAAAGTTTTCGCGAATGCTTTTCTCTTGTATAGTAAATAAATCTATAAATCTTGAAAGTTATTGTCGCAGGTAATAAAGTGATTTGTGTAGTAATTGTCTGTCTGTATGTTACGCTTTCTTGGTTGCTGTCACATGATTTGGCTGCAGTTTAACGACCGGCCGCCTGTCTGACGTCAACGTTAGTCGTATTTTACGACACGTCGGTAAGAAAAGAGGTTGGTCTATTCTACTCAGCCGGATACCACACTGCGGGTCGACTTACCTTAGCCGCCTTTTACGACACCTCGGTAAGAAAAGAGGTTGGTCTATTCTACTCAACCGGATACCACACGGTGAGTCGACTTACCTTAGTCGCCTTTTACGACACCTCGGTAAGAAATGAGGGTGGTAATCTATTCAGCCGGATACCACACGGCATAAAAAAAGCTAGGAATATACAAATCATGCCCACGTGGAATGGTCCCAAAAATTCTGGCACCATTTCCGCGCTGACTCGCTAAGCTGATTCTTTGTGCAAAAAAGGAGCCAGCCCTCTTGTCATCTAAAAAGGCAATTAACTGAGGTGTTAAAACGGATAAAAAAATAATCCACAATCATAAGTTAATAATATTTAAACTCACTTCAGTTTCATAATTCTGCTTGAAAACTTTGTTTGCTAGAGAACAACGGGTGTTCCCAAGCAATTAAGGATTTGCATAAATGAGTATGAAATTGATCTCCTTTCGGTGGCCACTCGATTCCCTAAAGATGAATTTTATTATAAGGATCATATTGCTTTATAAATAGACATAAGGCTGTCGTGATGGAGTTAATAAATTATATGCAATTTAAGAAAACCTACCTTAATCTTTTCTGACTTATAGACGTACTGCTTAATTACACGAAAATAGTTGGAGCCGTTTCCGAAATGGAGAATATATATACTATATATACACTATATATATATTTGTATAATATATATATTATACAAAATAAACTCATTTAAATAAAAGTACCCGGTTGACCGAGACTTGCTCGCTACTTTAAAAAAAATAAAAAAACTTTAAAAAAGAAGAAAAAATCAAACGGGTAGGTGGGGCCCGATCCTAGGTATATTCATTTTTAAAGACCACCCGTCCCCCGAATAAGCTACGCTGACTTGCCAGTTATCGGCAAAAATAATGTTTTATATATTCATTGTAATTTTTTTTTAATACCCATAAACAGAGATAAAACGACTAAAAAAAACTCTAAATATAAAAGATAATAATTCTTTATTTCAATTACAAACATTTCTTATCCTTACCTCATAACAAAATTAATTTACAGATATAGTTCTACAGAAAATAAATATGCGTTTCACCGACCGCCAAACTAGAAGCCTGGATTCTATGCTTTAGTTACCGGTTTTCTTACAGGATTGAAATTCATTCATTAAATCTAGTAAGATTTAACCTTTCATTTCATTCTGAAGCAAAAATAATTATATCATTTAAATATTTAAAAGTATCATATAATTGTCATCATATTAAAGGTATATTATTATATACCTATTATTATTATTCTAAAAAGGTATATTTACACACATATATACACACGCAACTCACAATTAAACAACTTCACAAACTGCATACACTTTCACACACACACTAACACAACATACACATGTGTACTCACTAATAAACAACTTTACTCACTACACATTGTCTCGCATTCAAACTGACACAAACGGAAATGCATTGTAATAATAGAAGGAACTACCTTCTGTGATACAGGGTTTGCCTAGTACAGAGGGTAGTGTAAATCTGTAAACTGTTATCAAATTAAGGTGTCTAATAAAGGATTATTATTATTATTATCAAATTTAATTGTAATAATATTTCATTACAATCGTTGGATTGTAATAAAATATTATTATTGTGTTAATATTTTAAGATTGCCGCCGCGTTACCACGCTACTATAATTAAATTTACCAATATGACTTTTATGCTACTTATATTAGTTAACACTAGGACAAGGGAGCCCGATTAATTAGTGAAACAAATTTTGATGATTGCATAACCGCAAAGCCAAGCGGTTTCTCTCAACAGTACTTTGTGATAACCGCTAAGTAGTTTTGTCACTAATGAGCAATTTTGTATGAGGGTGGACTATTTTATTCTAGTAGCACACAGCGGGTCAACTTACCTTAGTCGCCTTTTACGGTACATCGGTAAGAAATGAGGGTGGTCTATCCTACTCACCCGGATACCACACGGCTTAAATAATAAGTAAATAATGTCTTTTTATTTTTTGATTATACCACATCGTAAGCTTTCCACAAACCACTTAAGAGATGACCGCAGCCGCAGTCTTAGTATCTTTAGCATGAGAAAATTTTATTTAACTATAGACATCCCTTACTTATGATTTCGATCACGTAACGTATTACTCTGAATAGGGTTCTAACGATATTCGGACCTATTCGTGCGAGAAGTGAATTTCCTATACACTCGTAAACTAAGATAATATTTCTGGCCATGAGTATTGGTTGAAATTTCGTATGGACTATTTTATGTTCCGAATTTGAATTGTAAAGATTTTATTTGTATCAAATTCGAATTGATTGCGTACTCGAGTTAAAGAGTATTTACTTTTGAATAATATTAATGTATAATTTCAACATACAACAGTTGAATTGTTGCGGCTAGCATCCATTGATTACCATAGTAAATTCTATAATTAAATCGAAGCGATTGTAGTCGGTATAAAATTAAAAATCTTAAGTTAAAACTAGTATGCTATATTGTTTATGATTAGCATCTCTCACGCAAGATAAATATTCGAGAACCGAATTTATTTATCAACATTGGTAATAATTTGGTAATTTTCATTCGGGTAAACGTCTAGGAATGATTATACTGTTTTTTTTTCAGTTTAATATTTTTTAAAAATAAATTTACCAAATTATAAAAAAATAAGAGCGTATATTTAACAAAAGTTTTATAATAGTATATATTATAGTTGAATATCATTATAGTATTACAGTAATATAGGCATATATACGCTTAGTGTTACCTGTGACTTCATTCTCATCAACTTAGTGTTTAAATACCCACTAATTAAAAGTGTGATGTTCCTTATTCCACAAGGGAAATTGAGTTTATTTTCATCTATATATATCACAGGATCATCACCCACTGCGCCAACGCGCCAGTCGAAACACTAACACGAAAAGAACTAGTAATGTAGTAACTTGACACTATTGAAGTACTTTGTGCAGAAACTAATATAGTATATTTAGAACTTTGCACTCGGCAACACTGTTCATAGAACTAACTTCGGTAACATGCTTCTAAGTGTTCCAACGGGATGCATTCTGATAACATTTGCTCGAAATCGGTGAGCTGTTCCCGAGCTTAATACTGAAGATAAACTCTAAGTAGGGACATCAAAGTTTGACCAAAACTTATTAAGAACTGATAAATCCATATCCAAACTAAACTTTGAAATCTCAACGTTCATTTCGCATCTTAAACGAAGCATCTACAGAAGAATAGGCTCCATGACAGAAAATATATATATGTATATATGACTGGCCTGTTGGCGCAGTGGGTAGTGATCCTGCCTTCAGCTCCGCGGGTCGCGGGTTCGATTCCCGCCGAGGGCCAACATTTTCTATAAATGAATTTGTTGGCCTTTGAACCTGGGTGTATATTTAATTATTTAATAATTTTATTTAAATATATATTTTAAAAAATATATAAGTATATATTCACCAGTTGTCTGTCTACCATAACACAAGTACTTATTACGTTACTTACTTTGGGGACGGACGACCGTTATCTTATTACATTTTTATTACGGATCCCTATTTTTTTGATAATGTAATATAGTCTATGTTGCTCAGTAAAGATGCAGCTTTCCAATGGTGAAAGAAATTTTAAATCGGTCTTGTAGTTTTTCTGTGAAAACAACAGTACAACAACATTACAAACATATAAACTTTTCCTATTTATAACATTAGTATAGATGTACACGTATTTCTCTCAGCCACAAGTTACGAAACTAGTAACGGATTATAACAAGCTAGTTCACTTGTTCAGCTGTGTTCAACCACATTAGTTCCCATTTCCTTTGACCGGACCGTTCGTTTTCATTCACTATACGACGTCGTTCTATACCATTTGCTATAAACAACACTTTGAGGTTCACTGCGGTTTCACTATATCTTTAATATTTAAATGAGTTAATCTTGTATGTATTTTTTTGATTTTCAACGAAATTCAGCATGTAGAGGATTTGGGGGAGAAAAATCGATCTAGATAAGTTTTATTAAAAAAATGTCCTTTTTAACCCTGTTTAAAATTATTTTGAAATTTACGTTGATTACAATCACAATTTTTCGCTGTCAAACGTAAAGTTATGGTAGTTTATTTGGGGAACGGGCGGTCTAGAGAGGTGAAAATAACTAGGATCGAGCCCCACCTGCCCTATTATTTTTAAATTTTTCTTTTCAATTTTTTTTTAATTTTATTTTTGTTACATTATTTTAAAAATTACCGACCAAGGGTCTGTCACCCAGGTATTCGATATAAAACTAAATATTTGTGTGTAATACAAGTTAAAATAAAATTATTTTGATGTAATCCACGTTTGCTAAGGTAATATAAAATAAAATATGTCATGCTATAGTGTATGAAGCAGGCAACATTCACATACCTTATACATGCAGGACAAGTCACCACACGTATCACAACGAACGTATCACGAACAAAATCGTTGTTCGTGGAGCCTATCCTCCTGATGATGCTTTGTTTTCAGGGCGAAACGATCGTTGAGATTGTGGTAGTGAGTGTGTGTCGTACTTGTGTGGAGTGTTGGTGATACATAAATTAGCCACATAAGTTTTAATAGGAATACGCATGTGTGTCTGCCCGGGCATAGAACCCATGACTCTTGGTAGCATGTCTTCTCAATACGGCTATAACGGCTTCTTAAGCCTATTGGCGTATAATAGAGCGAAGTGAAGTAGATTATAGTTATAAGAATAAAGTTCATTTAGTTTAGTTTAACATTTTTAAAAATTGCTGATAGTTTTTGTATTACTTTGTTTATTATATATGAAAAGTAATAATAATTTTTCAGTTTTAGTTCACATATATTTGAAAATTTTACTTTACTGTGTATCGTATTCAATGTTTATTTTTATTATTTTTGATTGTTGCATATGCCTGTAATAGTATTGTAAATAGATGCTGTATGAATTACATGTAAAAAACAAAAATGTATGTTAATAATACTTTTGGCATATCTTAATAAATAAATAAAGTGACCCTCCTTAATGAATACTACGTTCACTATTGTCAGTCGTTGAACGAGATGAAAAGAAACCTCTCTAGTCCTCCCTGTGCATTTTCCCTTTATCTCGACCTCTATAATGAGCGTCCATTCAATGAAAGCACCTTGCGGTGGGATTTCATCTCCCTGCCATTCATAAGTACCGCTAAAATATTTGCAATCTTAACAATCCAAAACATTCCAGCGTGTGGTATTCAGCTGATTAGAATAGACCACCCCCATTTTTTACTGAGATGCCGTAAATGAAGACCAAGGTAGGTTGACCCGCCATGTGGTATCCGGCTGAGTGGAATAGACCTCCTCCATTTTTTTTCCGAGGTGTCGTAAAAGCCGACTATGGTAAGTTGACATCAGGCAGGCGGGCGGTCGTAAAACAAATAACCAAAACATGTTACATTATGTTAAAGCATGTTGTGCTGACCCCACTTAGAGTGGGATAAGTAACTACTTGCTGCTAATAATCCTTGTTGGTATATCTGTAACATTGGTAAATACAGATCTCATTCTTGATATGAGCACGTGACTGCTGACGTAGTGCCGGTGAGCGCAACCTTTTACTGATACCTCTCGAAACATCCGTATAAAGAACCTGTGTCAGGCGGAGATGAGGAACCCATGCCTCCATGGCGACCTAGCCCTGTAGAATGGGTTGATGGACGAAAGGCATAAAAAGCGACGCCTGCTGAACGACTCTGAGCTCTTCTATGAAGTCAATAGTCATCAACCAAGTTTCGGATCGTTATGTCATCACTCGCTGACTATGGCCCTCATGACCATGGTATAAGAATGGTATGGGACCATGGTATAAGAAGGCTCAGAGTCGCTCAGCCGCTCGATGATCACATAGAGATGTGATAAAATCAGAAATGAGGAGATCCGTAGAAGAGCCAGAGTTACCGATATAGCTCAGCGTGTCGCGAAGCTGAAGTGGCAATAGGCGGGGCACATAGTGCGTAGAACTGATGAGCGTTGAGGTCTCAAGGTGTTGGAATGACGACCCTGCACCGAAAATCACAGTGTCGGTAGACCCCCCACAAAATGGACTGACAACCTGAAAAAGTTCAATTTTAATATGGATTAACACGGGTAGGTAACTTTTCGCACCACTATCGAAGTTTATACAGACAATAGCTTTCAAAAATTAGTGTAAATTAAATCATTTCTCTGTTGACGGTACAAACCCGTGTTCATCCCGTTAAATAGCAACTTTTCGTATTTCAACAAGATAGCCTATAAAAGACATGCGTCAGATCGTATCTTCTAACGAAAAACAAGATGTGTAAAAGAAAATACAGGCGTACGATCGTGATCCAATCGCGAACCTTCTAGAATAATCTTCTCGAAATGAAAGCGACAGTATCGCGACAAAGTTGTGACACAATCCCCAAATGAGTTTAGAATAAGAGCGGCTCAAACGTTATAGGCTTTTGTGAGGAAAAATACTTTTTTTCTTAGATATACTCGTAGAATCAAACATTGTATAAAATATAAGAGAGGCGATACGTTTTTATTCAGAGAATAAGCATATTTATTATAGAAACATTATAGCCAACATGATGGGTAAGTTTATTTTGCTATATACGAGGTGTGTTCAAAAAGTATCGCGAATTTTGAATTTTCTCGGGTTACGTATATTCGAAATTCGTTTTTTTTGTGGCGTTATGTTGGTACATTTGTCCCTCACTTATGCTGACAAGTTTGCCCATTTTTAATTTTCAGTTAATTGTTGACAGCTACTTTGCTTGCACGTGTTTTGGTTCGTCTTCGATTTTTACTTACTCAAAAAAATGGACCACGATAACACCCCTGCTCACACATCGCTGCTTGTACCCGACTTCTTGGCCAAAAACAACACACTAATGATACCACAGCCACCTTATTCCCCAGATCTGGCCCCCTGTGACTTTTTCTTGTTCCCTAAACTGAAAAGGCCCATGAAAGGACGACGCTACGCCACGACTGACGAGATAAAGACGGCATCGAAGGAGGAGCTGAACAAGATACAAAATAATGATTTTTTGAAGTACTTCGAAGATTGAAAAAAACGTTGGCACAAGTGTATAATATCCCTGGGGGACTACTTTGAAGGGGACAAAATAAATATTCACGAATAAATAAATATTTTTTGAAAATACACAAAATTCGCGATACTTTTTGAACACACCTCGTATATGCATTATGCTGTATTATTATACACAGAATTATGACGAAAATACATTAACTGACCACTTAAAAAATTTCATCTTTTACCGTACAAAAATCCGTTCGATAATTTCAAAACAAGCGATCACATACAGACAGAAACTGAAACATTTGGCACTTTGATTTATAATAATTGTTATAGATTGTTCAAACAATGAAAATTAAGTTTAACCAAGTATAACACGCTCGTTCTTTGAGTTGGAATATTTTTTTTAAATTATTAAACGATTTAGCATCTCTTGGATGGTGGTAATTGGATTTTAGAAAATGATAAAAAATTTGAAAATTTAAAACTTTGTTTTTTTCCGGGAACGGGATAAAACACACAGAATACAATTGAAGGTTGTTTCGTAAACTCAAATGCGAACGAATTTGTAGGTATCACTAACGTAATATTAATGTTTCATACAATGTAAGGAGGTCTCCGAAAACCTTAGTCTCAGTCCCAGGTTACTAAGGAACTTATTAATTGATTGATACTATAACAATTTCTAGAGATTCTTTTTTACTTACTATAACAATTTAGCACGTCGTTTTAAACACTGCTTATTATATGGTTAAATATTTAAATGCTTAATAAAAGCAAAAACATTTCATCATCGGGTTCTATATTTCAAATAAAGTTTAAAGGTCAGCAAGAGAAAACTGTTCCGATTGAGTGCCAGCTTTTTTTAAAAGCTTTTATTCAACTTGCAATTATGTACATATGTGAAGGTGGAATTTTGCAAGTTAACTTTGACCTACTTTCCGGTATCCGATTGAGCTAAAATTTTATATACTGGTCAAGTCCTGATCCCAATGCATGTTACTGCTGCCAAGATAGGCTCAAATAAGGGAACTCCTCTACGGCTAACAGTATGGACATGACATTTTTAAAGCTTTAAATCAAACTCAAAATTTTCTTTATTAACTTGTAAACAAGCGCTTTTCAATCATCAATTCTACTGCTGGTTCGGAAAGCTGTTCCAACCGAGAAGAGCCAGCAAGAATTTTATGTAAAAATAAAATAATTTTTATAATGTACTGTGAAGCAAATGTAAAAATACCTATTTCTAGATTTTCAAAAAAAGTCAACTTTTGCATTAGGGTTTTCGTTAAAAGGTTTTGAAATGTTTTTAACATTTTTTGCGGAGCCCGCGAAAAATGTCTCAGTGGCAAAGCAACTGTTAATTGGGAGTAATAAGGCAGTTAATGTATTTTACAAGAACCTGCTAATTTACCGTACGCCAAGAACTCCTCGGCCTTAACTAAGCTGATTATCCCGAAGTTGGTGCGAAAAAAGAACGAGAAATACAAAAAGTAATATTTAAAGAAAACAACTTCATTTTGTCTAGTATTTTATGTAGTGGTGATGGGCAAGGCACATACAACGAAAAACCGAGAATTATTTAAGGTTTTTTAAACATACACAAAAATACACGAGATCAATGACCGTACGCGTGTACGGTCCTTCTTCTAACCTTGGCCTAAATACGACAATTTTACGGTAAGTGTATTTTAATAAGACAGATGTATAATATGATCGAAATTCATTTTAACATAATTGGGTAATCAACATGCAAGTTCAGTAACGACTAAGACATTTATGATGCAAGTATGATATTTTGGGGGTGTATGGTAGAAATTAGTTCTAGTCAGTCTTTCGAAATGTTAATGTTATGAAGCTGAATGTTGAAGCGGTGGTAGCGGAATGGTAAGAGGAAATGGACTTGCGATTTAGAGGTCGTGGGTTCGAATCCAGATCATTTTACTACCGACATGAATACCCATTCCTAACACAAGCATTTAGCTTAGCTGAAGGTTTACTATTAATTTGTAACCCAAATTGCTAGTAACCTTTAAAAAAAACCACAAACTACTACTTCTAACACTAAAAAAGGAATAAATACGCATACTAGCTAAGCTGTCTCATCGGCGCAAGCATTAACATAAATTTTCCTACTCGAAATCCATAAACAATCCATAGTCGGACTTGGAGTGGAGTGAATAGAACTACAACCTACCCTCTCTTTAATAATACAAACTTTAATTATCTCGTTCCTTAAAAATACTCTTTTAAGCCCATAAGGAATAAAATCACGTAAAGAAATGTAGAACAATGAAAAATGACTGCGGTAGAAAGATATCTGCATTTAGGTCAAAGACATTAGAATGTTTGGATGAGCTCTTTATTATATACGAACAGTTAATTTTATTTTATTTATCACGAAATAAAGATAAACTCTTTACTAACCTTAACTTTTTGCGAGAGCTTATACTCAGTGACAATATAAAAAAATAAACGAGAAATTGATTATTATAGGACGAAGACAAGTAAGAAAGAAAACTATCTCTTTATTAATATAATTTTTATAAATTATATAAATAATTTTTATATTATTTTTGCATAGATCACTGAACAAATCCAAATATTTTTAATAATTCATTCAGTAGTGATAAAGTTTATACTTAACTTACCTACTTTTCCTTCTTAGACTCCGAAACATTTATCTTCATACATCCACAATAAGATATTAATAAAAAAATTAAATGAGATTATTACCTACGTTTTAAAAATTGGTATAAAATTAAAAAATGATGTATTTATAAAAGAAAGGAAATAATTGTTCGCTAGTCTAAACTTTTTTTATATCTAAAGAAATATTGGTAAGCTGTGTGGTATCCGACTAAGTAGAATAGACAACCCTCATTTCTTACCGACGTGTCGCAAAAGGCGACTAAGGTAAGTCGACCCGCCGTGTGTTCGGTTGAGTAGAATAGACAAACTTCTTTCTTACCAAGGTGTCGTAAAATACCACTAAGGTAAGTTGATGTCAGGCGGTCGACCGTAAAATAGCCAAATCATGTGACAACACGTTTATAACATGAAAGATGGATGGATTGTGTGACAAATGATATATGCATGTTAAAGGAGTGGCACCAGAGTTGACGAATGATAGAGGAGAATGGAAGATGAAGGCATATTGTGCCGACCCCACTTAGAGTGGGATAAGGGTTGGAGAATGATGTATCGTAAAATACGACTAAGGTAAGTTGATGTCAGGCGGTCGACCGTAAAATAGGCAAATCATGTGACAACACGTATATAACATGTTGTGCCGACCCCACTTAGAGTAGGACAAGGTTAGAATGATGATTATCTAAAGTAATATTGGTATTTATCTTGTCCGAAACCTTTTCGTGAATCTTTGTACGGCGACACAAGTCGTAAAGTCCTGATAGGAACAGGTTTCAGAATTTAATACTCGCAATACGTATTTCAACCGAGAGAAACCTTCTGCTAAGGCTTCGTTTTATGATTAATTTTGCTTCCTGGCTTTAGAAATAAAGTTCGACATTTCATCCATTTCGACTCTATAAATAGAATTCACTTAGATATATACAATAGATAGAATATGAAACACGTATATTGATAAGAATAGGTGTAAAAGTAGTAATAAAATTATTTTGCTATAATCCGTGATGAAGTAAGATAGAAAATACATATAACGCTAAATGTAGAGTGGACGATCCGTTTTCACGTGTTTTTACGAATTCTGTATGTATCAGACATGCAGAATTCGTAAAAACACGTGCACAAACCTCCACCACCGCCACCACAATACACAAGCACTACATTCACTATCACAAACTCAACAATCGTTAAGCACATTACATTTAGCATTATATATATTTTCAATTTTACATCATCGCGAATTATAGCAAAATAATTTTAATTTTAATTTTTTAAATTATTATTACTTTTGTATTATGGATCTTCGCAACATATAGGTACCGAGTAACATATAGGCTATAGAAATCCTGTTAATTCTACAGGAATAGGATGACATTGAAAAGCGCCATCTATTATCAACCTATCTCGCGACAACACTCCACGCAAACGAAGTTACGGTTATGAGATAGTAATCTATAAAATCACAAACATTTATAGTAAAATATGCTGATTACGCAACATCTTTCGTATGGATTTTAGTGTTTAAAAACCGTCAATTATGTATATTAATTTTTCTTGTACCAAAAGGAAAAACGGGATTTTTCCATCCTATTGTTAGCCCAGTATATAATCATCAATTGTACCAAATCAACCATCAATTGTACTAGCGGATTAGCCTACAAGATGTAAGATAGACAGATTTTTACAAAAAAAAATAATTGTGTAGTTGAAATTATATTTATACATATTTCTTAGAAAACTGTCGTAGTGACAGCCCTATGTAATTGTAAAGCGCCAACCCTAAGTATTTTCATAGCGTGAGTTAGCATTTTGTGTCTCTGCATAAACGCATAATATTAGGACAGAGTTTAGGATACTTACATTGGAATATATAAATAATATTAGAGTATTATTTTAAGTATTAAATCTATACTAATATTATAAAGAGGAAAAATTTGTATGTATGTTTATAATGTGTTCACACAAAAACTACTAGACCGATTTCAAAAATTCTTTCACCATTCACCATTGGAAAGCTGCATCTTTACTGAGCAACATAAGCTAAATTACATTTTCAAAAAAAATTTGGGGTCCATAATAAAAATGTAATAAGGCGTAAAAAATTGGTCATAAAAACCTGCATATTCATTACGTTATAAACGTTAGTGTAATTAAATAAGAAAATTAACTTTATGTTAACAAAAAAAAATACGTTTTTTACGACTGGCCGTCTGCCTGACGTCAACTTACCTTAGTCGCCTTTTACGACACCTCGGTAAGAAAGAGGATGGTCTATTCTATTCAGCCGGATACCACACGGCGTATCTCCACAAAGTATTCTATAAATAATTTAAAACACACTTACTTTTATATATATGCTTACATAAACAGCGGTATAATATGTAAATATATTCTAATCTTTCACGTCAACTTGTCTAGTTCTCAAGAATTATCCTTGTATTTTCACTTCGTAAATTTAACAAGTAGAGAATTTCCTTTGTCCTTTGTCTGGTTACCATCGTAATAGTATAGTACCATCGTAATAGTAGTTACCATCGTAGTAATAGTTTTGGCAGTTATATACTTATTTTGTTTGCTGTTACATTTTTAAGTTTAAGGGCCTGTTTCACAAGTTACTGATAAAGTGTCGGATAGTTAACCGACAAATAAACTAAGTAGCAGATAAATGTCTCTAAAAAGTTAAAAAAAAATAAAATCGTGGCCATTTTGAAATAGGTATTTGCTATACAGCAGATAAACAAAATAACAGCCACATGATCTACCTGTTAACGTATTAGGGACTTTAAGTGCTGAATAAGCCTATCAGAAACCTGAGAAACGCAAAATTACGAGATATGTGTCAGATATGTTCCGAATAGACAGTTTATTAGTAACTTGTGAAACAGGCCCTTAGTCTTTTCTATAACTATTACTGCATTTAAGCTGAGATCATCATCATCCTCCTGCCCTTATCCCACTCTAAGTGGGGTCGGCACAACATGTTATAAACACGCTGTCACATGATTAGGGTGCGTTTTTACGACCGGCCGCCTGCCTGATGTCAACTTACCTCTGTCGTATTTTACAACACCTCGGTAAGAAAGAGGGTGGTCTATTTTACTCAACCGGATACCACACGGTGGGTCGACTTACCTTAGTCGCCTTTTACAACACCTCGGTAAGAAAGAGGGTGGTCTATTCTACTCAGCTGGATACCACACGGCGGATCGACTTACCTTAGTCGCCTTTTACGACACCTCGGTAAGAAAGAGGGTGGTCTATTTTACTCAACCGGATACCACACGGTGGGTCGACTTACCTTAGTTGCCTTTTACGACACCTCGGTAAGAAAGAGGGTGGTCTATTCTACTCAGCTGGATACCACACGGCGGATCGACTTACCTTAGTCGCCTTTTACGACACCTCGGTAAGAAAGAGGGTGGTCTATTTTACTCAACCGGATACCACACGGTGGGTCGACTTACCTTAGTTGCCTTTTACGACACCTCGGTAAGAAAGAGGGTGGTCTATTCTACTCAGCTGGATACCACACGGCGGGTCGACTTACCTTAGTCGCCTTTTACGACACCTCGGTAAGAAACGAGGGTGGTACTATTCTATTCAGCCAGATACCACACGGCGTATAAAATAAATATTTATAAGATGTTTAATTTGTAAGGCATATTTAATCTGCAAGTAAGTAACGGCCTGTTACTATCCCACTGCTGGGCATAGGCCTCCTCTCTCCATTTTTGGAGAGAAGGGTTGGAGCTAAGACCTACCACGCTGCTCCAATGCGGATTGGTAGGTTACACATATCCCCGGAATTCTCTAGAGATATGCAGGTTTCCTCACGATGATGAAGGAAATGATAAATTGCAATTATCAATTAAACACATAAGTTTTAATAGAAAAACTCATTGGTGTCTACCCGGGTTTGAACCCATGATCGTCTTTAGAGATTCACACGGTCGCACCGCTAGGCCATCACAGCTTTCATCATTTAATCTGCAAAGGTCTACACAAAAATACTAGAATCGTCTAATACTCTCGATATAATTTGGGAACTATTAAAATTATAAGATTTATTTCACGCTTGAGGTCTCAAAGCAATAAAATTCGGAGATATTAAATCTTAATACAGGAATTATTCGAGGAATTCGAAATTTTACGAAAAGTTACGATTTATTTCGGAGCGTGCTTTGATTCAGAACTCCCGCTAGAGGGTTCCTAAAACAACATCGCTTCAAACAAATCTCGTTTGAAATTCTAAAAGTTCTTTTTTATACGCCACTCGGGACACTTTTATGTTTGATTTTGGATAAATATTTGTATAGTATTTATTTAATATTTGTCACACAAAAATTGCTTACCAAAAATACGTATATCGGCTTAGGATTTTGCTTCTAATATTAAAAACATTTTTTTACACGCCTTTTTCCGTCCCCGAGGTAACGTTTAAAGGTTATTCATGTTATAGGGTAAATACATTTATAAACCCAGACTCAAAGAACCAAGTAATTTTATTAGGAAAATGTTGGCTCTCCGTGGGAATCGAACCCGTGACTTACGGTGCTGAAAACAGGGTCACTACCAACAGCGCCAACGAATCTTTGATCTTAGTTTGAAGATATTATTAACAATTGACTGTCCAAATGGGTATTCGTTTATCTAACTCAACTAATATTTTTGACTTTAAACTATCGTGAGTGATATTCATAATTAACGTAGAGAAACCGGCTATACTCACGTCTTATCTTATCGGATGAGCCCGAAATGTCCCCGCTGTTATAACCCGCGTAAATAGCTCATGAATAAGAGCCCTTGAAACTAGTCGGGCACATCCGATAAAATAAGACGTGAGTATAGCCGGTTTCTATACATTAATTATCAATTAAGATTAATTTTGAATTTATTAAATAAATTTAATTATTATTAAAGTGACCTACTTTAATAATAAGCGTGTGATTTATATACATTTATTGGCAATATTTATGCCCAGTCCTAGCTTTATCGCTACTTAGCTTCAAGATTTTAAGGTAGCTCAGGGAAATCTTGGAGTGTTACCACATTTTTTAAGGTTCGGTGTTTTAAGATTACGTCCGTTGAGAGTTATATATTCTAGACCAGTGTATCCCGCCCTTTTTTGGTCCATGCCCCACGTTAAAAAAATTATTTTTCCCCCCCCAAGTAACATTCCTAAATTTTATTATTAAAATTAAATTGTTTTTTTTTTTTAAATTTGGCCTTAAATGCCCCGAAGCGAAAGGCTTAAACTCCTGTCGAGTTGCCCCCCCCCCTACCATCAAATTGCCCCCCTGTGGGTCATGGGCCCCACGGAAAACACTGTTCTAGACGGTTTTACCTTACTGAAAATATAGGCGTCCTATATTACCCTGACGATCAAATAATGATAGACACACATACACTCATACAGCGTCTTTATTAATAGACCACCCTCATTTCTTACCGAGGTTTCGTATAAGGCGACTAATGTAATTTGGCCCGCCGTGAGGTATCTAATTAAGTAGAATAGACTACTTTCTTTCTTACCGAGCTGTCTTAAAATGCGACTAAGGTATGTTGACGTCAGGCAGGCGGAAAAATTAATCTGAATTTATATAATTTTTAAGTTCGTCCGTTCACAACTGAGCTATTATAACTTGGCAAGTGACAGCGTAATGTTTTCTAATAATAAGCAATAAGCCTTTGTTTTCTAATAATATTGTATCAATTTTTCAGTGCCTGAAAACAAATAAAACTACATTTTTTGATCTATTTATCGTTCCGAAACCTTTATACTAAGTTTCATGAAAATTGTTCGAGCCGTTTGCGCAATTTCACGTTTTCGCTATTGGTAAATCGAGTTAGAAATCTAGCGTAAAAGCAAATGCCTTCAATAGAGGGCCCTAAAGTTATCAGGTTTTTGTATATTTTATACTGAATTTTGTTAATTTTATTTTTATCTTACAATATATCATTATGAACTCTACTGTGAACGACTTAAGACACGTTTTCTTCTTTCATCTAAATTCAAATCTAAGGTCATGTTTAACAATCGCTCGCGATAAGGCTTTATTATACTGCCTTCATTTTATATGTTATCGTGTCTGTTATATGTTCATGTGGAATACAAAGTGATCTATTATTATGCCGGTCGACTGTTTTATTGTCTTTGTATATGCCGCCGATAAGCTGTGATGGCCTAGCGGTGCGACCGTGTGAATCTCTAGAGACGATCATGGGTTCAAACCCGGGCAGACACCAATGAGTTTTTCTAATAAAACTTATGTGTCTAATTGATAATTGCAATTTATCACACGCTTTTCGGTGAAGGAAAACATCATGAGGAAACCTGCATATCTCTAGAGAATCCTAGGGATATGTGTAACCTACCAATCCGCATTGGAGCAGCGTGGTAGGTCTTAGCTCTAACCCTTCTCTCCAAAAATGGAGAGAGGAGGCCTATGCCCAGCAGTGGGATAGTAACAGGCCGTTACTTACTATATGCCGCCATGATTTTCATATATTTATACTGAATAATTACTTGCACTGTAATTTATAGAATTAGGAGTTACTTTGCGGAGGTCCATAATACAAAAGTAATGAGAATATTATTTTGCTATAATCCGCGATAAAAGGATATATGTAATGCTAAATGTAGAGTGTACTATTCGTTCTCATACCTGATACATGCAGAATTTGTAAGAACTCATGCACTACCCGACACCTATGGCACAACAATACACAAGCACTGCACACATTCACCACCACAATCTCAACAATTGTTTCGCCCCGTAATCGAAGCATCGTCAAGAGATAGACTCCACGACAAAATCGCAAAGCGATATGCTTTGCAAATTTTGTTGAGAGTGATTGTTAAGTTTGTTGAGATTGTGGTAGTGAATGTGTGCAGTACTTGTGTATTGTTGTGCCATCTTGCACTGTCTTTAAAATTAAGAATATCATCAATCTCCTTCTTATCCAACTCTAAGTGGGGTCGGCACAACATGTTAAAAACATGCTGTCGTATCATTTGACTGCGTTTTTGACGCCTGACGTCAACTTACATTAGTCGTATTTTAAGCCACCGCGATAAGAAAGAGAGTGGTCTATTCTACTCAACCGGATACCACACGGTGGGTCAATTTACCTTAGTTGATAGTACTTCAAGGCTTCTTGTAAAGTCCTTGAAGTACCCGCTTTTTTTATTTGGTTCATTAAACTGTATATAATCAATTAAGATGTATAAAAGCTAGAGTAATAACAATTACACAAGATTAAAACCTACTGGAAATGAACACAACATGCGAGTATTAGTACACATAGTTCACTTAAAGTAAATTACTCTTTTAAATTACTTATGAGTTACGCAGGCATTTACACAATTTGCTTTTGAATTAGGCTAAGGAACCACAGAAACTATCTTCGTCGCTTCCTTGGTGAATTTATTTATTTATTTATTTGCGTATTATACTATTAAATAGCGTGCAAATTTATAACATTTTTTTAAATCACTACATATTATAAAACAAAGTCGCATTCTTTGTTTGTGTTCCCTATGTATGCATAAAACTTTAAAACTACGCAACAGATTTTGATGCGGTTTTTTTTAATAGATAGAGTGATTCCAGAGGAAGCTTTGTACGTATAATAACATTCAATACGGAGTAGAGAAATACTGTAATTTTTGAGGTTTCTGTAAATAATTACATTTTTTTCTGCTTACATTGCAAACGCAGGCTAAACTCTACGAGATTTATCAAAATGATGTACTAAGTATGTATGTACACCTTGAAAAGGTCTACAGAAAAGTCCACGATGGTATATGTCTATCCGTTATGGATAACCCATTATACCATTTTTTGTCATTTACTTTTTACGAAAAATAATGCCATATTTTTGAAGCAATTTTTATACAATACAGCATTAATCCTTATCCAATTAAGTACCTTAAATAAATAGTTGATTTAATATAGATCAATATGGCCGTTTACAGCATGTAATTTAAGTGAACATTTTCGGAGATATTACAGATTTAAAATGCCTTGAGGACGCCGCGCTTCGCCCTATAACACTTTGACTTTAGCAGCTATGTCGCTCTTCCAAGAGTTTGTTTAAATACATTCTGTAATTAATTGTAAAAATAAAATACATAGGGAAAATGTAAAAGTAAATAAGTAAAAATGTACTATATGAATTAAGATATTCCAAAGATAGCAGGAAATATTCTTGGTATAGGGAAAGGAAATTGTTTTTCTCCAAATTTAACGCTTGCGGGCCACGGGCAGTAATGAATAAATCAAAACTACTGGATCGATTTTAATCATTTTTTTTACACTGACTGACATGGGATATATATTTTATACCCGTGCGAAGCAGGGGCAGGCCGCTAGTATAAATATAAATCCAAGGATATTCGTCTGATGTTGTTCGAGTACAATTGTGATGATTCTTCAAAATAACTCAAAGATTGGGAGTCGTTATGTTACACGTATTAAGAGCAAAAAGCGTATGATAATCCAATAACAAATTGGGTAGATAATTACAGTGTAACGTTCCGTAATCTCATTCCTGGGAGCGTCAATTTTAATTTGCAAGTGTTCGTTAATGATGTTCTGTTAATTAATCCATTCTGGTAATTCGGTTTTCCGGCTAGCTTTCATTAGCGCCAATCTGCTTAATATTGTTCGTGGAAGTTTATTTACATATATGTCAGCCAATACTCAATTGATATCCTATCTATATCTATATATGAAGCTGAAGAGTTTGTATGTTTGTACCCGCTAATCTCAGGAACTACTAGACCGTTTCGAAAAATTATTTGTGTGTAAGATAGTCCATTTATAAATAAAGTCTGTTATAGACTGTATACTGTATAGACTGTATTGGTGAAGAAGAGAGGAGCAGTAATAAAAAATATTTCAAAAATGGCAAAATTTAAAGCTTTCCTTGCGTGCGCTAATGTTATCAAAAACTCTCTTAGAATTAAGTCGCGATAACTACTTTTGTGTTCAAAATTTTAATTCGGAAAAAAATTTGTGACACTAATTTCGATGCGGTAGTCGCTGCTGGCACAGCTAGCTAGTATCATAAAAAAAAATTATGACTAATAGAATGAAGGCTACTGACTTGAAAAGGGGATGATTTCAGCCCGGACAACTAATAAGGAATACAAATCTTTAATATTATTTATTATATTTTCGGAATCTCAGAAACGGCTGTAATGATTTTATTGAAATTCAGCATGTAGGGGGTTTTGAAGGAGAAAAATCGATCTAGATAAGTTTTATTTTTAAAAAAATATTTTTATCCCTGTTATCCGGCTCTAAATTTTTTTTAAATTTACGTTGAATACAATCACAATTTTTCGCTGTCAAACGTAAAGTCATGGTCATTTGCGGAACGGGCGGTCTAGAGAGGTGAAAATACCTAGCCCCACCTGCCCTATCATTTTTTCAATTTTTTTTTTTTCAATTTTAATTTTTTTTACATCATTTGATAATTACCAAACTTATAATCATTTTAAAAATGACCGAGAAACTTACAAATAAGTTACGAATATTGTAACTTTTCCATCCAAATATCGTGTGATCAAATACATTTACAGTTTACAAACAACCGTGACCTAGTTGCGAGGGTGTGACACCGTCTGAGTGATATAAATTAGATATTATTAATTTCGCGATTCAGCGACGCGTTATATACGAGTTTTAATTAATATCACCATATTGCTTGGGAGTATTGAAATGACTGTTTATTCAGTAAACTTCATTGGAAGGTAAAGAACAATATAATTTCAAACAAGAATATTTGTTTTTTTTTTTAATTTAAACTATCTTGAGTAGTATTCATAGTTAATGTATAGAAACTAGTATAGCTAACCCGATAGAATAAGACGTCAGTATAGCCGGTTTCTACACATTAACTAAGAATATTTATTGCCCAAGTACATTTTTATTCATTTTCAAATTCAAATATAAATGATGCAATACTTAGGTTATTAAGTCTGCCGGCTGAGTAGAATAGACCACCCTCATTTCCTACCAAGGTGTCGTAAAAGGCGACTAGGGTAAGTCAAACCGCCGTGTGGTATCCGGCTGAGTAGAATAGACCATCCTCATTTCTTTTCAATGCGTCGTTAAGGCGACTAAGGTAAGTTGACCCACCGTGTGGTATCCGGTTAAGTAGAATGACTACCGTCATTTCTTACCGATGTGACGTAAAAGGTGACTAGGGCAACCCACCGTGTGGTATCCGATTGAGAAGAATAGACCACCTTCTTTCTTACCGAGGTGTTGCATAATAGGACTAAGGTAAGTTGACGTCATGCAGGCGGCCGGTCATAAATACGTGGCCAAAACATGCGACAACATGTTTATAACATGCTGTGCCAACCCCACTTAGAGTGGCATAAGGGCATGATGATGAGATATAATACCATATATACTGGTCAAATATATATATACTTAACTTACAAAGTAAGGTAATTTATTACTCTCACTTTAGTATGAGAGTCTGAATGCTGCAAAGTATAAAAACTATGTCGCCGGAAATTTTCAAGTAATAGCTTTAAGTTCTGCATTTATAACTTGGCTGGAACATTATGCACTGTTGCCAAAAAAACAGAAATAATATAATTTATATTTTTTTGTAACCATCAAATCATATTTATTTACAGCAAAAATGTACAAGTTATATATATCTTAAATTACTTACACGCTAGGACTATACAAATCATGCCCACGTGGAATCTATCTATCTATCTATCTAATTTCGGGGACGCCTGTCGGTGCAGGACGGGTGATCAGCTCCTATTCCGGACTATTCCACCCATTTCCCCATGTTGGGACAAGGGTTTCACTGCTGTCCCGACAGTGTCACCTGCTCTAATCTACCCGTAGCTTTTACGAACCTGATAATATCCCTGAAGGAGATATTTGTCAGATCCTCAACTTCAATTTCATCCTTACCTAGTATCTCCCATCTTACCAGCGAGTACATAGGGCACTCAGCCATAAGGTGAAGACTCGTTTCTTCCTCTCCACACTCTGGGCACGCAGCATCTTCTGTTATTCTCATTATTGACAGGTGTCTGTTTAACAGGCAGTGCCCAGTTGTAATGCCTGTTACAATTGCTACATTTTCCCTGCTCTGAGACATCAGCTGTTTAGACTTCCTTGTATCAAACGATTTGAGAAACATCTTTGCTTGTCTGAGCATTGTGTTTCTCCATCTTTTGTTAGATTCTGTCTCTATTCTTTTTTCTATCACACACTTTATTATATTATGTGCAATTGGGAGGAAGGGTTCTGGTCCTACGAATGTTTGACTAGCTCCCTTTCTTGCCAATTCGTCAGCTTTTTCGTTCCCTGCATGGCCACAGTGTCCCGGAACCCATGCAATCGTTACTTCCCCCTTCTCAGCTAATTCGTTTAGTTCACGCTTACATTCCTTCACGATAGCTGAGGTTGTTTCTATGCGGTCAAGTGCTTTTAAAGCTGCTTGACTATCGCTATATATGACTATATTATGTTCTGATGCTATTTGTGATTCTTTGAGTTTCCTGGCACACTCCATGATAGCTATCATTTCGGCCTGGAAGACACTTGTATATTTACCCAGATTTAGGACCTGGTGTAAATCTGACGAGGTGCCGTAGACAATTCCAGCTCCCGCCAGCTTCGCGGATTCTCGTCTAGACCCGTCCGTGTAGCAGATGGTCTGACTCTTCGCGCTGTTTTCCACTTCCCAGTTTTCTTTTACTCCTATGTGTATCCTATATTTTTTATCGAAGATTTTCTGTTTCTTGATCAAGTCACTTCTCCTGACGACCATAGACAGATTTTCTCCGTAAATCTTTTCTATATCCGTATGACCTTTATCTGTAAAGTTTCCTTTCCATTGTTGGAACACTTTCATCTTATACCATTGCTCTATAGCTTTTCTCTTAGCTGCTAGATCTAGAGGATAGAGTCCCACCAGAACTTCTAGTGCAGCGGATGGGGTTGTGAGAACACTGCGCCTGTGATCATTAGTGTTGCTATCCTCTGTATCTTCATTAAATCCTTGCTGTTGACTCCGATGTTGGCTCTGTGCCACCAAATCGAAGCGCCGTACAGTATTCTGGGTAGAATGATAGCCGTATATATCCACTTGATAATTTTTGGCTTCATACCCCAGGTTCTGCCCACCGCTCTTCTACATTGCATAAGTGCAATTTTTGCTTTGTTACATTGTTCTTTGATGTGACTTCTAAACCTTAGGGTTTTGTCTAGCTTTATACCTAAGTACTTTATTTCCTTTATCAACTGTATCTCTACACCCTTTATGCTGAGTGGATTAAAGTTGGCTATTTTCCTTTTGTTTGTGAAAAGGACTAGTTTGGTTTTCGTCGGATTGAGGTTTAATCCCCTTTCCTGACACCATCTTAGTGTTTCTTTAATACTAATACTCATTATGTTCCTTATAGTGCTCAGGTCTTTCCCTGTTACTAAAAGGACACCGTCATCTGAGTATGCTTGCATGTATGTCCTCATATCATTAATCTTCCTAACTAATGGATCTAGTAGGAGACACCACAGAAGAGGAGAGAGACACCCTCCCTGAGGAAATCCTCTCGTTGATTTTATTATGTGTGTAACTCCGCTTAGCTCCGCCGCGATTGAACGATGCTCTAGCATGTTCATTATCCAGCGTCCCACTTCATACGCTATTCCTTCCCTACAAATTGAGTTTCTTATAGCGTTGCGATTTGCTTTGTCAAAAGCACCTTCTACATCGAAGAAGCAACCTAATGCTATTTCTTTGTTACATAAAGTTCTTTCTATCCTTACCACTAAATTATGGAGAGCTGTTTCTGTTGATTTTCCCCCCATATATGCATGTTGATTTTCATGCAGTGGAAGGTTGCTTTGTTCTAGGTTAGTTCTTATGTGTCCTTCGATCACTTTTTCTAGTGTTTTTAGAATGAACGAGGACAAACTAATACACCGAAATGACTTCGGTTCCTGATAGGTTTTCTTTCCAGGTTTTGGAATGAACACCGCTTTTACTTTTCTCCAGCTCGTCGGGATATAGCCCCACCCCAAACTAGCATTGAAGAGTGCTAACATGTTTCCTTTAATATATTCATATGCTACCTGTAGCATTTTAGGGAATATTTCGTCTGGACCAGCTGCTTTGTATGGTGCAAATGACTTGATACTCCACTTAATATGCTCTGCTGTTATGATATTTCCCGGGTCTGACCAGTGGTATCTGGTGCTTGGCGATATCATTTCCTCTTTAATTTCTTTGCATTCTGGAAAATGTGCTTCTGCCATTTTGGTTAGTATTATTTTGGGATCCGTAATTATTGTCTCATCCAATTTAATACTACCCAGTCTGCATGTTCTGTCTTTTGCCAGTATTCGCATTAGACGTGCTGCTTCAGGGTATTCTGTGACCCCGTTGCAATACACCTGCCAGCCATTTCTGGACTCTTTTCTGCACTTTTTACGGAATTCCGTCCTGTTCTTCCTATATTCTGCCCAGCTCAATTCATCCCCTTTTTTAAGGGCAATTCTTTGAGATTTGCGTACTTTTTTCCTCAGTTTTTTCAGTTCGTTGTTCCACCATGGTTGACCCATACCTTGTGTAACCTCTCGTAGTGGACACGAACTGACAAAGGCATCTTTTAACGCTGTGCTTAGTTCCATTGCGCCTTCCTCTAACTCTTCTATTGTGTTGTAGGAAGTGTATTTGGATCTCCATTCGCTCATTAAGGACCCAAAATTGTCCCAGTTGGTCTTCTTAGCATTTCTAATGCGCAATTTGCCAATTTTGCTGTTTATGTGGAAGGTGATTCTGCGATGATCTGACAGCGAGTCGTTCAGATCCACCTTCCAATCTTTTATGTATTTGGCCATGCCTTCCGATGCTAGAGTAATATCTAGCACTTCTTTTCTCGTGCTTGTAACGAACGTTGGTTCATTACCGATGTTCATTATCTCGAGATTGTTACTTATGATAAATTCTAACAGTGCTTCTCCTTTCTTATTTGTGTCTGTGCTACCCCACACCTCATTGTGCGAGTTAGCGTCACATCCTATTATAAAATAAGCTTTCTTACCTTTGTATTTGTTAATGGTTTCTTCCAGTTCTCTAGTCGGTGGTGTGAAGTCGGTCTCACTAGGAATGTAGGCCGACATAAACGCCATCCTTAGTTTCTTTTCTTCATCTAGTGGAATCAAAGCTTCCACCGCTACTAAATCTCTGTAACATTCTAATTCAATTAGTCCTAAGTTCCTGATCCTACTACTGGTATAGATACATGTTCTGGGGACCGACTCACCATTGTTGTAATAGGTTAGGTCTCCCCCTAAACAACCCATACCGACCACACGTCCGTTAACAACGTATGGTTCTTGTAGCAGGGCCACATCTATTTGCTTGCTGATCACATATTCGCAGAGTTCGCTCATGGCTTCTCTGCAGTGGTGCAAGTTTATCTGAAGAATCTTTAGTGTGTGTGTGGTGTGTTTTTGTAATTGTTTATGTTTTTTGGGTGTACTTCCCATTAAGTGTGTTGTGTTGTGTTTGTTTGTTCTTTTTCCCAATACATAATGATGCCCCGCACGCCTTCGAGCACCAGCTGTGAGGCAAGGCGCTCAAGAAGTGTACGAGGCATCAGTTATGTATCGGTACCTTTGATCGTTAGTGTGCCGTGGTGGTACCGGCATCTCCGACTATTCCCTGCACGGATGTCTTAGCGGGGGGGTACTAGGGGCCCCGCCTGACGCTCCGATTGCTGGTTTCGTCGTGTCCGCTGGTTCCAGCACACGAGCAACACTGGTTGTACTGTTCTGTGCGGAGTTTGAGTCGGTTTCGACTTGACTCTGTTCTTGTGTGTCTTGTTTGGGTTTGAGTTTTGATTTCCAATTCAGAAACCTAACCTGCACTTGTGTGGCTTGGTAAAAGAGCCACACAAGACCCTCCCTAAAAAATTCATTTATTTCCCGAGGGACCCCCACAATCAGACGCTCCTCCAGAGGAAGGGGCTCTCTGACGATGAGGCTCCACTCGGGAAGTCTCAATTCTGCTCTATTACGATTTTGACCCCTAAGCAGAAGGAGAGGATCAGCTGCTCTCCTAGTGCCTGGGATCCAAATTGCCACTCTCCCTCTATCCCTTCTCATGGCCTTGATCGAGACGCCGTTGTAGAGGCCGAAGTCGCACTCCAGCAACCAATCCCTCGACTGCTCAGTGGCTGGTGTCACCAGGAAGAACCCTTCTGCCACCAGCCCCGAGGTCGCAAAGTTTAGCTTGGAGCTGTCGACCTCCTCCACGACGGCTGCCTCGATAAGGTCAGCTATTTTGTCCCTTATATGAATTGCTAGATCCCCATCGACCGGCAAACCATCTGCACGATGGATGGCCACAGCGAGATCACTCCGCTCCTTTGCAGTGCAGCGTGGTCCCGCTGTAGCCCCCCAATTGCGACGCTTTGCCGGTCGCTGTTCGCTCGGTCCTTCTTCAGGGTCAGTACCCTGCCTCTTCTTCTTCAGCGGTCTGGAGGTCTTCGCCTCCCCAACCCCCGAAGAGGTGTCCCCCTCCACGGGTTGGGAAGTCGAAGGCGCGTCCGACACGGCCAACTGCCTTCTAAGTTTCTTGGCCCTATTCTTGCGTTTTTTAGACGCCACCATCTTGAAATCGCCCTCACCCGTACCCGAAGGCCCAGGCGTCGGCGACTTCAATAGGTCCTCTTCTTCCCTCAGATGGAGGGTTCTTAAAAGTTCATCGTGGAGATTCGCTGCCGAACCTCCAGGATGCTCTAAACCGGAATGCGAAAAATTGCCCCCCCCAGAATACGAGGGGCAGCCTGAGACTGATGCTTGGGCCGTAACCCGAGCAGCAGTCTCAGGGAGGGATTCTCCAGCCGGGCTGGTACCCTCCTGGGGTAGACTATGCTTTTTTCCCGCGTTCATGTTTTTAAGCAGGTGAGAGGATGTTTTTGGGGGAGGGATTGGATTGAGAAGGATTTGGGGGTAGAGGAAGGGGATAGCGGACGTGCGTGATTGCGTGGGAAACCGTAACCCCGCACCGCCAGATCATACTTGCTATTGCAGCCTGAGGAATAAAAAGTGTGAGCTCATTAGTGACTGCAACATTGCCCAGGGTGCACGGCGTGGACATGTATGATTCGACTTATGACAGTGCCCTGTAGCTCAGCTCACATGCCTGAGCGTGACAACTGTCATCTACACCCCCCACGTGGAATGGTCCCAAGAATGCTGGTAGCGTTTCCGCGCTGAATCGCTAAGCTGATTCTTTGTGCGAAAAAGGAGCCAGCCCTCTTGTCACCTGAAGAGGCAATCAACCGAGGTGTTAAAACGGATAAAAAATTTTTTTTGCACTTTGACTCCATGGCCCTAGGGTCTCGACTGCAAGAGCTCTTTTGATGGTAAAAAAAAAAAAAAAAAAAAAAATAAAAAAAAAAAAAAAAAAAAAAAAAAAAAAAATTATATTTTAATTATTAAGTATAATTCGAGCATAAATTAGGTATATTTATTTGTCTACGCCTACATGATTTTATTGAATTAAACAAAACTTAAAAACAGTTTCAAATAGATTTTGTACACTAATTTAATGTTAAGTGATCAAATTTCACATATTCTATTATTTAAACGTTATAATCTAGTTAAAAACGAATATTAATTGGGTATTACAAAGAAAAAATGCATTATCTTCGGTACATCAGACATGCTTCAATTAACAAACAAGTTAATGTATAGAAACCGGCTATACTCACTTTCACACTTTCTTATTCATGAGCTCATGAATAAGAGCCCCGTATGGGCTTGAAACTAGTCGGGCTCATCCGATAAAATAACACGAGAGTATAGCCGGTTTCTATACATTAATTATGAATTCCACTCACGATAGTTTAAATTCAAAAACAAACAAGTTAATTAAAGGAAAAGCTTTTAACAAAATTTCATCCTTACTGTTAACCGTTCAGGAGTTCACTCCTCTGGAGTTATTCTGGCAGAAGTATCAGGCCATGTTTATTATAAACATTTTCATTGGAATTAGACCAGTATGTAAAATTTCAGATCAATTGAACCCTGGGAAAATGGGTCAAATATAACTTGCAAGATTCCACCTTTATATACATTCTATATACATACGGCAAGTTGAATAAAAGCTTTTAAAAGTACACTATTCCGTATGACGCTAAGGGATTTCTTTTAATCTGCCTATAATGCTCGATATTGTAAAAAATATATAATAAAAATTTAATTTCATCTTGTCGTATAAACTTCCACTGTTGACTAAATTTCTTCTATAAAAATGAATACAAATACCATACTCGTAGTTAGTAAGTTGATGACCAAAAAACTGTTTTAGAAGCAGCTAAAAAAGCTGCACTCCAGTCCACTAACAGAATTAGTTAAGCTAATAGTTCTAATAATATATTGCTGCTAGTAAATTGGCAGGACCTTATAGGTTCATCAGGAGTATCACTGAGGTTAACAATGTGAGGGACACCTAGTAAAGTGCATGACCTCAACATCATCTAGACTTAAATCTAATTTTACACAAGGTTAGAAATTATCCTTAAACGATGCTGCTATATAAAGCTTATTATACAATTGAGGATAATTTGGGTGATAGTATATCTTTAACTGTACTTATGTATGTTGCGCTTATAATTCAAACATATTAAAATTATATATCAGTTATTAGTTTGCGCTTGACTCCGTAATGGAGTTTCAAATGATATATAGAAAACTGGAAGTGTCTCAAAGAACCCTTTTAAAAAAATATCCGGCGTTTGGCAGTATTTTCTTCAAGACTGTAGAACAGCGTTGAGCATTGACGTCCTAAGAATATCTCAGTAAGGGACTAAGTATTAAAATCTTACGTATAACATATAACTTGTTTGCGCAGTGACAATAGTTTTCCGAACTCTTTGTTTAAATGGAAAATTATTGAACGGGAGTTAAAATTATCTTGCTACTAATATTATAAATGCGAAAGTTAGAGAGTATAGATGTATGTTTGTTACTTTTTCACGACCCGCTTAACTAATATCGATGAAATTTGGCACAATTGTTCTTTATACACCGGAATAACATATAGGCTATAGAAATCCTGTTAATTCTATAGGAATAGGATGATACTAAAAAGCGCCATCTATTATCAACCTATCACGCGATACCAGTTCACGCGAACGAAGTTGCGGCTAAAAGCTAGTCTTAGTTAAAATCCCCTTCATCTTCCCTAATGCATTGCCAGTAAGGAGTATTATATATCCATATTAGACTTATCTACATTTTTTTAAATTAAGTGTACGTATTAAGCTTATATGTAAAACATATTACATAATTGAAGATTATTTGAGTGTATAAAAATGTTTTGGTTTGAAAATCCTTTCAGCTGCAAACAGGACTGCGGTTAAATAATGTAAATTTATAATATTTAAAAGATTGACACCTGAGTTTCTTGCTGATTCTCCTCGGTTAGAGCAACATTCTGAGCCAGTTGTAGCTTCATTAAATCTAATTGATCATTGACGATTCAAAAGTGTTTGTAAAAAGCTTATTTGAATAAAGATTATTTTGATTCCATTTGATATTAAGCTGAAACATATTTTTTAATGAAAAGAAAAAGGTCTTTGTCTACAATCAAAAATTAACAGACTGTCACATAAAGCTTATTACACACACTGTATACATTAAAAAAGCATTTATTTTATTAAACAAAACAACTGGTTATTAATATCGTTTATTTTTGAATTTTGAAAAGACAATGACGAATGAATCTAAACAGAATAAAAGATAGTTTATAATGAAATATTCTAATACACACTAATTAGAACTTGATATTTTTTTTTAATAAAAGGCTTATTATTATTATTATTATATTTATTTTTATTTATTATTTTTGAATTTTAACAGCTCATCCATCTTTTCTAGATCCGTGTCTAAGTGCACAAGCAAAGATCATTAAACGTACAATATGTTAGTTATTCTAGACAAGATCCAGTTAAACAGTTATTAGCAAAGGTATTTCGAAGTGAAAATATCACAGCATTAAATGCTTATTTATTTACGGACAAATGGATTCACATATCGACAAAAATGATATAGTTATTTTGCTAAAATCGCAAATGTTTGCGTTGAGATTGTCGTAGTGAATGTGTGTAGTATTGTGTAGTTGGTGTTGTTTTGCGATATGTGAAGTTAATAGTCCTGCGTGTATAAGGTATAGCAATGGGTTTTGCTACCCACACTCTGCAATACATAAGATTTCCTTAACAAACGGAAGCGGATTATAGCAAAATAACTCTATCAAACTTTTGTCATGGAATTTCGCAAAGTAACGACTACTTTTATAAAATACTTCATCGACAATTAAAATTTTTCTCTAACATGACAATAAGTAAAATAATAATTTTCGGTAACAAAAACCATAAAAAATTTTGTTAATAAGAGACAACTTGATACGTTTGCCTTTTTTCTTGCCTAGAAGTAAAGAGCAACTAGTAAGTCTAAAGCCTCTTCATAATGAAACAATCGCAGTTGAAATTTAAACGTTACAAATTGATAGAAGTGTTACTTTATTTTTCATGTAATTTATTTTAAAATATCCGTTAAAATCCCTTAAGTCAAAAGGATGTGACAGTTAATAATTTATCAGTAATTGGTAGGATTACTTTGAGAAGCCTTTGATGTTTGAGGATACGTTTTCGTCAGTCTTCGTCCCCTTTAATCCATACCGAGTTGAGTTTATATGACTTAACACATTAACTTGGGATCTGCTTAATATTATAATCCATATAAAAAGCGAGGTTTCATTTTAATCCCTACAAACCATTACAAAATGACAGTAATAACATATTCTTATATATTTTTTGACTTTCGAAATTCTAATATGTTGACAATTTTATAATGATCATAATGTACTGTATTTTTGAGCATGCTGTGTCCACTTATAAATAGGGTAGTAATATATTTGCAATAAAACATAAGAATATTATGCGCTGACGCTTTATTCGATATGCATCTAGACCATAAGTAACATCATAGATAATAGACTATATAGAATAAGTAACATTGACAAATAAGCAATCTTGACATATTTTGTTCCACAACAAAGTAAGCAAAACCACAGACAAGATATAAATAACAGGTAGCATTAGACTTTTAAAATGTAAATTAATAATTAAGCTAATAAAAAATGTATACTCTGTTGGCGGACCTAATAAAATAAATAAATAAAATATCAATTGAAATTAATTAATTAGCCAATATCATTGTAGGTACTAACCAGTACATAGTCTATTTATGATAAGCAATCAAAACTAAATTTTGACAAAAAGTTTAAGTCACTCACTATGGTTCAATCTATAATATTGTAAATATACCAGATACAAGAGCACATGAAATAATTAAGAAAACAATTGTTGTTTTAAAAATTTATAATTATTACAAAACTAAAGTTCCAAAAAGCTCTGCGTCTTTATGTAATTGATTTTTTCAAAATCTACTCAACGGATTATTGTATGGTTTTTACTAAAAGTAAAGTCTTCCGAAAGGTTTGGATTAATAGTTACGGTTACGGTTTTATGTAAATTGTGTTAAAGAGGTCGCGCAGTTGTAAAATAAAACACGCCTATTTGGAACTTTACTCGCGCGAGCCGCGTAAACCAGCAATGATACATTAAAGTAATGTACAAAAAAATTGTAGATCTACAAAAATACTACAAAAAAGTCTGTAACAGCATGTCTCTATCTCTTATGGTTAAGTCACAATTACTACTTTAATATTCAATTTAAATTAGGGTTAAAATTAATATTAGTACGTAGGTTAATATTATCTCAGTACTGACGTTTATACAAATAAATTTACGAGTAGACGCTGAAGAGAGAAATGATTAAATTTTATCTATAAATTTCGAAACCATAAAACTATTATATCACGCGCTACACGACGCGTTTTCCCAAATTGCGTTACAAAGTACAAAAAACGCGGTAAAATTATCACGCGTAATTATGGCGCAGTGCGGTCCCACCCTAACTCAAGGTTTTTAATCACGAAAGTAAATGGTAACTGCTTATCAATTACATAATTGATGTACATCACGCTATTTGATATGGCATGTTAAATGTGTAAATTAAGGTAATTCATTGGCATATTTCTGTGAAATACATGAGGCGATGTTTCTATAAAAGTAATCATAGAAAGGTATAATCGCATTGGTTGCAAAAATATATGTAATGCTCATTGTAAGAAGTACATTTTCATATAGAAATAGTAACTGCATGTACCTCATATCACCACCACCATGTTACACAAGCACAGCACACATTAACTACAACAATCTCAACAAGCGTTTCTCTACGTAGCGGAAGCATTATCAGAAGATAGGCTCTAAGACAAAATCGCAAGGCAAAGATATAGTATAAAATAAAAAACAGGACCAATGATAATGCTATGGATATGTTAGTATGAAATTATTTTTCTATATTCCGCGATTAAATAATAAAAATAATTTTATCGCGGATTAAGCAAAATAATTTTATTATTACTTTCGTATTATGGATCTCCGCAAAGCAATGCCTAGTTCTATAAATTATTCACAAAAGTCATTCCAAACTTTAAATACAACGTAAAAATAGAATATTCAAAGTTACGGCTGCTAAAAGTAATAAAAAAGTACCCTCGAAAGTACCAAAACAAGCAATCACATCTCCTCAGACGTCAAATTTCCCTTATCAAAGGGAAATATTCTTTTGTTTAGTCACTTAATATAAGAAATATGCTCGTAACAAAAAATATTTTCTGCTATTCAGCAAGGTAGTCATTGTTATAAGGTGGTTTATATTATTTTTATTTTTTTATCTCTACACATTTTATGGATACAAGGTACAAAAGCATTTAGTGGTGTTTTTAACTTTTCTTACATCTGTAGGAACATTTTAACAGAAATCATTATATCACAATCATTATCAGTAAATAAATAAATATATGGAATAGTAATTAAGCCGTGTGATACTCGGGCTGAGTAGAATAGACCACCCTCATTTCTTACCGAGTTGTCGTAAAAGGTGATTAGGGTAAGTTGACCCGTTTTTTTAGTATCCGGCTGAGCCGAATAGACTCTTTCTTACCGAGGGATCACAAAAGCCGACTAAGGTAAATTGTCGTCCGGCAAACGGTCGGTCATAAAATACCTAGCAAAATAATGTGACAACATGTTTATAACATGCGCCCACTTAGAGTGAGATAAGGACAGGAGAATTATGATATGAAACAATAATTGTATCAAATATTTATATATTAAAGTTGAAACCTACCTAGTTGTATGTATGGATTTGACCAGAATCAAAAGTGGCCTAGATGTTATTCAAGTTGCAGACTTACCTGTAAGCAAACTTTCTGGCAATTCTAGGCCTAAAGGCTTTTGCAGCATAAACGGGTAGAGGTCACAGAAGCGTCATCAATTGGAACGGGCGAGCTTAACAGCATCTTTAAGGTTGGGAAAGTAGTAGGCTTTAAGTAGAGCACAAAAGCTCTACTAGCGTTGCCAACAACGGCCTAAGGGTGTCCTTCTATGACGGCGGCTAAGGGTAATGCGTAATGGCAGCGACTGGTGTGATAACAGCAAAAGTATGTCTAGAAGCTATAACCGACCGATTGCGCCGATTACGAGTAGTAGATACTTGTATTATATATACGGCATAACATTATAAACATGTTGTCACATGATTTGCCTATGATATTTTACGACCCGCAACCTTTTTACCCATAAGGGTACCGCTGCCCAACGGGGACAGGTGGCGGTTATGTCGGACTGGCACCGACTAAAACGACCTGTGTGCTCTACCACGCTGCCGATGGCAAAGACGTTAATCTAAATAACGTAATTAAGTTAATTCTAATAAAGAATGGTATCGTTGTATACATTGCCCCCATCCCCGCCGACAGCTCTGATCCCAGTGAACACCTCCTCTGGGTAGGCACCCCTCGAAAGAAGCTCCCCTCCGCTAACCGGTGCATCGGGAGCACCAGATGCACCGACCGCCTCGGGGACCTGTAAGCCAGACGTCCGATATACCCCTCGGAACGTCCGAAGGTCACCTGACAGGGTGGCAGATGAAGGGGTAACACTACACAAGATAACACTATCATTACTTTGTTCTATTGAATTCTTCAAAGTAACGACTTCTTTATAAACGAACACGACACTTATACGTGATGGGCCTAAATTTTCTGTGGGTAGATCTAACTGTTGAACCACTAATATGGTATAATTAGCATTTTTTATTGAAGCTAAATAGCTGTCAATATTAGGTTTAAATACCACATTTTAATTTTAATTTGTACATCGCAACGTTACGCAGCCCACGGCTTTGTTGTTGATTTATTGGTTACATTCAATTTAATATGAATAATGGTTATATTTGCATACAAAACAATAAACAAAAAGTAATTTGTAGATTATTCATGGGTAAAATATAATGACGCTGTTCAGTATCATTTATATACTTCTCGGGAGGCTTAACAATAAAATTAACCATTGTTATACGAGGTATGCTTACTAACGAAACTTAAACTTACTTTAGTCGCCTTTTACGACAACTAAGAAATGAGGGTACTCTATTCTACCCAGCCAAATACCACACGGCTGTTTCACTTACTTTAGTCGCGTTTGATGACACCTTGGTCGAAATAAGGGTGGTATTTCTACTCAGCCGGATAGCACAAGGCGGGTCAACCTAACTTAGTCGCCTTTTACGACAACTCGGTATGAAATGAGGATAGTCTATTCTATTCAGCCGAAAACAACGCGGCTAGTATTCATCCGTATTCATAATATTTGTATGGATAAGTAAATCTATGTAAGCAAATCGTGATTGATCCTTTGGTGCAGTGGATAGTGATCGTCCCTTCAACACCGCGGTTCGCGGGTTTGATTCCCACCGAAGCCAATATTATATAGAAAGCGATTTGTTGGTTCTTCGAGCCTGGATGTACATTTGTAATAAAGTATGTTTTTAAAAATATATATGTATATATTCACCAGTTGTCTCTCACCCATAACACAAGTATTACTTACTTTGGGGACGGACGACCCTGTAAGTATCCCGTATATTTAATGAATGAATGAATACTTTTCTTAAACACCACATTAATAATAAAAACTAAAAATAATAATATTAAATACATATTACAAAAGTAGTGCTACAATCTGGCGGACTTATCGCTAAATAGCGATTTCTTCCAGCCAACCTGGTTGATGAAAGGACAAAGTTACAGATATATAGTAAGTAATATATAGTAAGTGGTGTGTATATATTAAAGAATATTAATTTAGATCATTAGAATAAAATATTAATATTAATAATAATTAATAATACCCTTAAAAATCTAAATACGAGATTGTTTAAAGTAAATTTATTTAAAATATTGTTAAAGAAATGTTATGAATATCTTTTAGATGTAAGAGTTTAGATAAAATGGAATTGTTTTGAGACTATTATTACTATTAATTTTTTTATTTTTTTTTTATTTTAGATATATGTTTTTTAATATTTTTGCACGCCGAAATGGCAGAAAATTTTGTATCCATATATATAATATTAAATATATTATGTACCATTTTCATCAGTTTTCATTTCAGACATACTTTATTTCTCAATTCACACTATTATATATATATATATATATATATATATATATATATATATATATATATATATATGATATTATATATATATATATATATTGATATATATATTGATATTATATATATATATATATTGATATATATATTGATATTATATATATATATATATATATATATATATATATATATATATATATATATATATATATATATATGTATATAATATCAAGCAGCTTTGCTACCACGTCATAGATCTTAATTAAAAGCCGAGCAGACTGGAAACCGTATTTCCCCAGCATCCCGATAATCTCTCTGAGCATTTAGCTCGAAATATCTCAAAGCGAACATAAATCACTGGAAACGTCACAGCGTCTTTGGAGTTGAGAACTAATACACCTTTAATTTTTCTAATAATGTTTTCAAAGAAAATTCCAGAAGAGAGCAAATTTGAAAACAATTCAACGAATTGCTTGTTATTAAGAAAATATTAAAATTCTTTGCTAAATTAGCCGTGATAGTTTAATGGTGACAGTGCGTACTTTTTACAAATGGTTTTGGGGTTCAATTTTTATATTTTATCTTTTTTAAACTTATTTCATCCACCTGCCCTTATCCTACTCTAAGTCGACACAACATGTCATAAACATATTGTCACATGATTTGGCAACGTATTTTACGGCCGGCCGCCTGCCTGACGTCAACTTACCTTAGTCGTATTTTACGATACCTGGGTAAGAAAGAGGGTGGTCTATTCTACTAAATCGGATACCATACAGTGGGTCAAATTATGTTATCCGCCTTTTACGACACCTCTATAAGAAATGAGGTGCTCTATTCTAATCAACCGGATACCACACGGCGGGTCAACTTATCTTAGTTGCCTTTTACGACACCTCGGTAAGAAATGAGGGTGATCTATCCTACTCAGCTAGATACCACACAACGGGTCAACTTACTTAGTCGCCTTTTACGACATCATTACATAAATACATCCAGAATCGAAGAACAAGCAAATTGTTTTTAGAAATTATTGGCTCTCGTCGGGAATCAAACTCGCGACCCGCTCAAAAGTGTCACTGCCACCTACACCATCGGGCCAATCATATTCGTTTTCATTATAGAAATAACAATATGCAATAAAATAGAAATAAAACTTATGAAGTCATACGTGAAAATGGCGTACGTTCGTGTCATTGATTCAAAATGGCAGCCGTTGTTCGCATCGCTCGATAAAGCCATTAACAATAGTCATTTATTGAGTTTATTGAATTCTATTGTGTTGAGAGTATTGTAAAAAAGTAAAAATTGCTTACTTAAATCGCTAAAACATTTTCATTTGTATTCAAGCTATGTTGGACTATTAGCTAAATGGTTAGACGTTATCTCAGCAACTGCAAGCCAGTTACATTTCTAGTCAAGCGTATTTTGTAAGTGGTCTTTCATCATCCCACTGCTGGGCATAATTGTAGGTCTCCTCTCTCATGATTTTGTCGTGAAGTTTATCTCCTGATGATGCTTCGGTTGCGGGGCGAAACGATTGTTGAGTTTGTGATAGTGAAAGTATGTAGTGCTTGTGTATTGTGGTGGCGGTGGTGGAGGTTTGTGCATGTGTTTTTTACGACTCCTGCATGTATCAGGTATGATAACCGATTGTCCACTCTACATTTAGCATTATATATATTTCTATTTTACTTCATCGCAGATTATAGCAAAATAATTTTATTATTACTTTTGTATTATGGATCTCCGCAAAGTAACGCCTAATTCTATAAATTATTTGGAATGATGCTTATTTGGCTCCATTTTCATTGTTTTTTTACATCTTCGGCCCAAACTTATATGGAAGTGTATCAGTTTTCTTTGTAAGGTATTTGTGGAATCAAAGTTTTGAACAAGTCACGTTTATGTAGATGTAGGCCGCGCGAATGTCACTAGAATACACTTTGTACGTATAAAGTGTGCGAAGTTTCATAAAAATTCATGAAGGTGACTTCGCTTCTGACTCAGGGTAGGAAATTCTCAGCCATAAAGTTAATAAATTTGAACTCCAAGTAAGTTTAACAATAAAGAAATATTAAAACACTTCGTAAAGACCATCATTATTCTACTGCCCTTTTCCCACTCTAAGTGAGCTTAGCACAACATATTTTGAACATGTGGTTTGTGCATGTGTTTTTACGAATCCTGCATGTATCAGGTATGAAAACGGATTGTCCACTCTACATTTAGCATTATATATATTTTCTGTTTTACTTCATCGCGGATTATAGCAAAATAATTTTATTATTACCTTTGTAACGGCCTTTCATCAAAACCACTACTAGGCATAGGCCTCCTCTCTCCTTCTTTAGAGAAAAGGGTTAGAGCTTCACCCACCAAACTGCTCCAAATAAAATAAAATGAAATCAAAGTAGTTTTTATTAAACCTTCTTAAGCTTTCTAAAGCACTTGAATCGTTAAGGATCAATATTAATGAAGCTACAACTGGTTCGGAATGTTGCTCTAACCGAGAAAGAATCAGAAAGAGACTCGGCGACCAATCTTTCAAACATTTTCAATATACATTATTAAACCGCAGCCTTGTATAATGCTGAAAGAGTTAACAAATCCAAACATTTTTATAATATATATGATCTTTGTGTCATATGTAATACTAACAATCGCCAGCGGCTGTGCCCGCGTGGAAAGATTAAAACCGTAATATAGTATTTTGATAACCATAAAAATGGTTAAAGTGGGTTAACCTTAAAAGCTAGACGTATGCTGTCGTGCACTTTTATTTACAACTTTTAGAGGAGAACAATTTTGTAATACATGATTTTTGAATAACTATTACCGTTTACTTATAGCATGCATAGCATGCAAGGAATTACAATTTCCGACTTCGTCATATTTTTATAGCTGCTCCTCTCCTATTCATCTTAGCGTGATGTTATATAATCTATAGCCTTCCTCGATAAAAGGACTATCTTATACAAAATTATCAAAAATAATTTTTCTAATCGGTTCAGTAGTTCCTGAGATTAGCGCGTTCAAAGAATCAAACAAACAAACAACTATAGATATAATATTAATTAACGTATAAGCATATTTCTTACATTTAATTTAATACTTTCTGTAATGATGATTGGCAAGTTACAGATATCCAAGGAATTATCCAGAGTCATGCAGGTTTCCTCACGATGTTTTCCTTTACCGGAAAACGTGTCATAAATTGCAAATATCAATTTAGACTTATAAGTTTTAAGAGTAAAACTCTTTGGTTTCAGCCCAAAATCCAAATAATCCTCATCAGTATAGTAAGAGGGCTTTTGTATCAGCCTCTCTTTAATAATGTTTTGAAACTGCTGTAATGGCAAAGTTAAAATTGATTGCGCCGTGTGGTATTCGGCTAAATAGAATAGTACCACCCTCATTTCTTACGGAGGTGTCATAAAAGGCGACTAAGGTAAGTCAACCCGCCGTATGGTATCCGGCTGAGTAGAATAGACCAACCTCATTTCTTGCCGAGGTGTCGTAAAAGGCGACTTAGGTAAGTTGACCCACTGTGTGGTATCCGGTTTAGTAAAATAGACCACCCACTTTTTTACCGAGGAGTCTTAAATACGGCTAAGGTAAATTGACGTCAGGCAGGCGGCCGGTCGTTAAAACGCAGCCAAATCATGTGACAACATGTTTATAACATTTTGTGCCAACCACACTCAGAGTGGGATAAGGGCAGGAGGATGATAATTTTTTTTCATTATCTGCGCATTTACCACATAACAATATTCCATAAGACATAATGCTATGGAAGTAAGCAAAATAAACAAGTTCGAACCCATGATCCCCTAGATGGTGACATTTTCTTCTGTACAGCAATACGAGTCACATGTTCGGTCTGGTATAATGAAACCTAATACCATCATAAACTCACAATAATTACGTTATAGTCTATACGGACATCGTGCCATGAATATTTAGTTTTCAATTAGTTGACCATAATGGAATAAGTAAATGTATACGTTACAAGCTATACTCGCATCTCCGCTTACGTCAACTTAAGTACTAAATTACTGTATTTCATCATTCTCCTGCGTTTATCCCACACTAAGTTAAATCGGCAAACATATTACTAAAGTGTTCTCAAATGATTTGGCTAGGTATTTTACAGTCGGATTTATTCTATTCAGCCGGATACCACACGGCGGGTCGACTTACCTTAGTCATCTTTCACGACAATTCGGTAAGATATGAGTGTGGTGTATTCTACTCTGCCGGATACCACACGGCCGGTCGACTTACCTTAGTTACCTTTTACACCTCGGTAAGATATGAGGGTGGTGTATTCTACTCTGCCGGATACCACACAGCGGGTCGACTTACCTTAGTCGCCTTTTACGACACATCGGTAAGAAATGAGGGTGGTCTATTCTACTCTGCCTGCATGACCTCAACTTATTTTAGTCGTATTTTACGACAACTCGGTAGGTAAGAGGGTAGTGTATCCTATTCAACAGGATACCACATGGTGGGTCAACTAACCTAGGTCGCCTTATACGACTCGGTAAAAAATGAAAATAGTCTATTCTACTCAGCCGGATACCGCATGGCGGGTCAACTTACCTTAGTAGCCTTTTACGACACCTCGGTAAGAAATGAGGGCGGTTTATTCTACTCAGCCAGATACCACACGCATAACTATCAAAGAACACTATATTATCTTAATTTTACTATCTTTTTTATATCCACTAAAAAAATGATAATGCCTACTTAAATATAAATGTATGGATCCATGCGGTAGTCTACGAAATGCCTCTATAAACCCGATTGGACGTTAATAGTTCCGTTATGACTCACAAAACTTGATTACGGACGTTGCGCTATGAATATTTAGTGTCCAATGCGTTGAACGAAATGGGATGATTAAAATTGATTGATTATTGACATATTTAAATATTAATTTAAATTAATTAATTATTTAATTTAAATTATTAATTATTTAATTTAAATTATTAATTATTTTATTTAAATTAAGTAAATTATAATCCCCATTGAGCGATTCTTTTATAATCACATTATACGCTAGTGACATTTTAGGGGATAAAATATATTAAGTAATACTTAATATTAAAAAATGTAGGTACTAGAAGTATACATTAACGGTTTATGTGTAGCTTAATAAAGTACATATATATTTAAAAAGCTTATAACTTTTTTAATATATAAAAAGAGAGATATATATTTTATTTTTAATTGGTGAGAGCCTGACTGCAATCATGCCTGATGGTAAGCGATGATACAGTCTAAGGTGGAACGCGCATGCCTATAAGATGCCTATTCATCCTGGATATAGAAAATATTAGAAAGTATTAGAAGATTGACTTAAATAAGTAAAGGCAACGTTAAATCATAGAGTTATTATTCTATAGTAGGGGTGCTATAGGCAGTTATTGGATGGTTATCTGAAAAGGTCCCCGAGGCGTTCGATGCATCTGGTGCTCCCGATGCATCGATTAGTGGAGGGAGTGGCCATTTTTTAGAGAGGCCCCGTTAAAAAAAGATAATAATTAGTTAGTTATTTATTTTATTTAGTAATAATTTTTTTTTTTTTCTTAATGTTAAGTTTTTGTATTTATTGTAATTAATAGTAGACAGTGAACCGTCCAGACAATGCTGTGTACATCTATAATTGGTGCATGTATCAGATGTTTTCTGATTTTTGTATTTAGCTTAATCACTGTTTAATATGTGTGCTGTTGATGTTCCTTAATAAATAAAATAAATAAAAATAAGTTGGGTATCGATCCTAGGTATTTACGTTTCTCGAGGCTGCCCGGATAAAATACGCTGACTTGACAGTTAATGGCGAAAATTCAATTCAATATAAATGTTAGTGTTTTTTAATACCCAAAAATAGGGATAAAACAGTTTTTACATAAAACCTAGCTAAATTGATTTTTCCCCCCAAAAAGTTCCTACGTGCTGAATTTCAGGAAAATCGTTGGAGCTGTTTCCGAGACTCCGAAAATATATATACATACAAGATCAACTCATTTAAATATTAAAGATAGAAGGAATATGGGTATAGATTTAGGACAAGCTGATATCGTATATATATAAAAGAAAGTTGGTCTTAGTTACACTATTTATAACTCAAGAACGGATGAACCAATTCGGCTGAAAATTGGTGTAAAGGTTGCTTAGAACCAGGAGACGGACATAGGATACTTTTTATTCCCGCATTTATTTTATCCCGTCAAGTCACTATAAAACGTGGTATAACAAAAACGACTATGACATTGAATAACAAAACGCAAATGTCAGTGGAATACAAAACATAGATGACAGCTAAACGTCTTTCGTCGTAATTATGTCTTTGGTTAAGTATATTTTTTGAATTAAGATATTCCAAAGATAGCAGGGAATCTTTATGGTATAGGGAAAGGGGAATTGTTTTAAACCCAAATTTAACGCATACGGGTCTCGGACCGTAATGAGTAAAACAAAACTACTGGATTGATTTTAATAATTTTTTCACTGAGTGACCTAGGCTATATATTTTATACCCGTCCGAAGCCGGAGCGGGCCACTAGTATTAGAATATATTAATATTCAAAGGCATTTTTTTCTATTAAACGTTGAAACAAAACCAACAAAATTATAAAAGGTATTTTCCGATAATAATGTGGTATTTCGAAGTGAAATATACATCTTTGTAACGACAGCACTTTGAAAAAACAACAAAATGGCAGACACGGAGAAATACTTACCGGTTCTAAGAGCTCTTCATAATAATGATGGCAATTTGAAAATAAAATCCAAAAAAGCTTTTATATTGAAGTATGCAAAACGTCGTTTTATACGCGAAACGACGCAGTATATTGCGATTAGAATACCACTGTTAACACTTAATTATATCTTAAGTTTGACATAAATTTATTATATGTATGTATAATTATAGTATAATTCTTATATATATACACATACATATAAGAAGTGATAGCCCAGCTGTGCATCTCTAGAAACGATCGTGTGAATCTCTAGAGACAATCATGGGTTCAAACCCGCGCAGACACCAATGAGTTTGTCTATTAAAAACTTATGTGTCAAATTGATAGTTGCAATTTATCACACGCTTTTCGGTGAAGGAAAACATCGTGAGGAAACCTGCATATCTCTAGAGAATCCTAGGGATATGTGAAACTTACCAATCCGCATTGGAGCAGCGTGGTAGGTCCTAGCTCCAATCCTTCTCTCCAAAAACGGAGAGAGGAGGCCTATGCCCGGTAGTGGGATAGTAACAGACCGTTACTTACTTATGTATATATATTTATGTATTAAAATTTGTATACATTGCACCACCTACCTTATTACCCTAAATTTAATGTCTCTAGCCCAAAGGTTGCCTGAAAGAAATCGCCAGTTAGCAATAAAGCCCCCTTATTGTATCTGCATTAAGTTTACATCGTTTTCTTTACAATGTATATTGTAATTTTATGTGGTGCAATAAAGAATGTTCTATTCTATTCTAAATATTTAATGAATCAAAAGTGCCTGGAATAGTTTATTTGAATCAAGTATATTTTGTTGTTAATTTTGATTTATGATAAAATACAATTAATGATTAAAATTCCGTATCCGGCTGAGAAGAATAGACCACCCTCATTTCTTATCGAGGTTTCGTAAGAGACTACTAAAGTAAGTTGACGCACTATGTGCACCGGTTTAGTAGAATAGACCACCATCTTTCATACCGAGGTGTCGTAAAAGGCGACTAAGGTAAGGTGACGTCAGACGGGCGGCTGGTCGTAAAATAAATAGCCAAATCAAGTAACAGCAGCAGTTTAAAACATGTTTTTCTGAACCCACTTAAAGTGGGATAAGGGCAGGAGAAACAACATTGGTTGTTTTATAGGATGCCGTGACGTCGTTTATTCTATAGCAAAAGATATTGATAAATATACATATTAACTATAATTAAAATATACTCAATATTTAACAACAATTTTTATTTAGAATGTAAAATAATGAATAATTCCAATTGCTTTTCCAATTATTTATTTTGTATAACTTTGTATAAATTTATTGGTAAAAACAAAAATATTTGTTCAGCATATCAATTAATTAGTTGACTTTTAACATGACTTTCACAATCAAAATTGTACCTTATAAACCAATAAATAGAATTGATTATTCAATAATATATCAGCGTAGCACGTTTCAGGTTTCGTATAACGTACATATATTATAGACTATAAGTCGTGTGGCTTTGAAAATAAATGCTATTATTGCTTGGAATTTACCGGATACGGTTTTCTTTAACGTGGTTTCCACGGGCTTGAGGCTGAATAGCGAACGAGTAAATATAATTATTGAACACATGCAGGGTTAGTGCTGCAAACATGAAGGGTGAAGGTTGAAAGTCCAATTTACTTTGAAAGCATCGATTAAATCGTTTTAGAACAGGATGTGTAAATTTTATGTCCCAACGCGTCGACTTTTAAATACATACATTCTCCTGCCCTTATTCCACTCTAAGCGGCACAACATGTATCAACTATGTTGTTAAATCATCATCTTCCTGCCCTTACCCCACTCTAAGTGGGGGGGGGAGTTGACGATTCAAAAACACTTGTTTACTTGCATAAAGAATATTTTGAATTATATATTTTACCACCGGCCGCCTGCCGTATGTCAACTTACCATAGTCGCCTTTTATTTATTTCTTTTCATACATATATTTAGGAAAGAGAAAGAAAAAGTAAAAAAGCACATGTAAAAAGGCGGACTTATCCCTAAGAGGGATCTATTCCAGTCAACCTTTGAGTAACAGAAGAAAAAGGACAAGAATTGAAGAAGAAAGAGAACACGGGTAGTATAGAGAAAAAGAAAAAGTTTATTTAAATTTAACTATTTAATCTATTAATTAATTTTGGTAAAATAAAAAGATGAAAAGATGCTACTAATATATACTTACTTAAGATAAATATTTTCTAGTCTGTAACTTAAATACCGAAAGAGAAAGAGATTTGCTGATTGTTACTGGTAAATCATTCCACAGCTTAACACCTTGAAAGCTAAATGATCTCGAGTAAGCCCTTTTACGACATTTCGGTAAGAAATGAGCGTGATCTATTCTACTTTAGCCGGATACCACACAGTGGGCTAACTCGCCCTAGTCGCCATTAACGACACCTCGGTAAGGAGGGTGGTCTATTCTACTATTCACAATTAGTAATGAACTTCAGGAATGAAAAACTTAAAAGCACTCACGGAATTCATAGTTCAGGATAATAAAACTAGCATCCTTGACATGTCGATTGACATTGCATGCCTCTAACTGCAGCCTGCCAAGAATTTCATTAACTCGCCTCGCTGTTCACGCAATATTTTTCCGTCCCCGGGTTAGTAATTTAACTTTTTTTCTTTACAAACTTATAAAGCACTCCCGTGCTGACTTTGTTTGCCTAGCTTGTTTAGATGCCCTCAATCGTATCATATACTATAAAGAATTAAATATAAATATGAATGTAAAAGTTTCATTCATTTCGTATAATTGGTATGAAGTTTCATTTAATGAGGGTATGAGCTCTTAACAAACAATTGAAACTCTTCAAATTAAAATTAATTTAAAAAAAATATATTGGACACTTACACACAAGGTCGTCCGTCCCTAAAGTAAGTAACTTAATACTTGTTTTATAGATGTCTATAGAATATAAATATACTTATATATTTTATAAATACATACTTAAATATGTATATATATATTTCGGCATCTCGGAAACGGCTCCAACAATTTTCCTGCAATTTAGCATCTAGGGGTTTTTGGGGGAGGAGAATCGATCTAGTTAGGTATTGTTTAAAAAAAAATTCGTTTTATCCCTGTTTTCGGACTCTAAAGTTTTTTTGAAATTTACGTTGAATACAATCACAATTTTTCGCTGTCAAACGTAAAGTCGTGGTAGTTCATTTGGAGAACGGGCGGTATAGAGAGGTGAAAATACCTAGGATCGAGCCCAACCTGCCGTATTATTTTTTCATTTTTCTTTTCACTTTTTTTATTTTAATTTTTTTACATTATTTTAAAAATTACCGTGCAAGGCTCCGTCACTCAGGTACTATATATAATGCTAAATGTAGAGTGGACAATCTTTGCGATTTTCTCGTGGAGTCTATCTCCTGATGATGCTTCGGTTGCGGGGCGAAACGATTGTTAAGATTGCGATAGTTAACGTATGTTAGCTTGTGTATTGTGGTGGCGGTGGTGGATGTTTGTGCATGTGTTTTTACGAATTCTGCATGTATCAAGTATGATAACCGATTGTCCACTCTCTATTTAGCATTATATATTTTTTCTTTTTTACTTCATCGCGGATTATAACATAACAATTTTATTATTACTTTTGTATTATGGATCTCCCCAAAGTAACGCCTAATACTAATAAACATTATAACCTTTACTACTGCATTTTAAACAATATTTTTTATACTGCATTTTAAACTTTTACAATACGCGGTGTTCGTGAATCGAGAAAATTAAATTTGTGAATCGAGAAAAGAAATTAAATACGTAAGCAGTAATTGCTATTTTATTTCGTATTGCTGAACTTCTTAAGGCGATTTCTTGGCAAAAACGCGCATTACAGCCCGTTTTTTGGAGATTAAGGCAAAATAATCCTTTCATTTTGATTAATTCATGACCGGCGAGTTTTTTGCTGGTTCTTTTCGTTAACAGCACCTTTCCGAAACAGATGTAGCTTCATTGTAATTTGATGAAACTTGCTTGTAAAAGACAACAAAAATTAAAGGTTTCTCGTTTTATAATCTTTATCTTTGAATGAGCTAATCTTGTATTTATATATAATCTCAATTTCGGAAATGGCTCCAACGATTTTGATGAAACTTAGTATGTAGGGGGTTTCTAGCTTTAGCTAGGTTTCATTAATTCACCAAAAAAATGTCGTTTTATCCCTGTTTTAATGCACTGTAAAACTACTACAATATTATAAGAAGACAAAGCTTAATTACGCTGTCACAAAGTTATATTAGCTCAGTTTGGAAAGGGCGGACTAAATAAGGGAAAATAAGTTCAAGAATATAGGTTCAAGTTCAGATATCACCAACCCTTTTTTAATATTGCATCTTTTGAAATCTTCTTTAAAAAATTCCAAGTAAAGTCACCATAATATTAGTCATTTAGTCATTAATAAGCATTGTATTTTTCATTTATTGCGTAGTCATCATCATCTTCCTGCCCTTATCCCACTCTAAGTGGGGTCGGCACAACATGTTATAAACATGCTGTCACATGATTTGGCTGCGTATTTATGACCGGCCTGCCTGACGTCAACTTACCTCTGTCGTATTTTACGACACCTCGGTAATAAATGAGGTCGGTCTATTCAACTCAGCCGGATACCTCACGGCGGGTCCTCTTACTTTAGTCGCCTTTTACCACACCTCGGTAAGAAATGAGGGTGGTACTATTCTATTCGGTCGGATACCACACGGCGATTATTGCGTAGGCATCGTGCCTATAATATAATTTTGTTAAAAACAAGCTGCAAAATTCAGTTAAAACCAAAAGTAAGTTTTTTTTGCCACTTTAAAAAACTTTCCGGCGCTCGTCCCTTTAATAACCCACTCCACATAATGTGGGGAATCACCATTAAAGATTTTATGGTAGCATAAAAGTCTACATTGTGTGAAAAGTATGAAACGTTAAAGTTACATGGTACACCATACTTTTTCAATTACTTCTATTCAGTAGATTTTGAGAAAAACGATCGCATTCAGACAGTTTTTAGGGACTCCGTATAGCGTAGATATAGTATAGCAAAGATATAATAATTGATATAATAGGTATTATAGATATAATATTCTTATTACTATAAAAATCGTATGCAACTAAAACTTTTAAAGCTAAACTAATTTAAAAAAACCAGTTAGGTATCTCTAGCATATTATTACTTAAACATTACTATATAACAATTAATATATGTACATATATAGAATGTGATAAGGGCCGAAGAATATATGTAAATACTAGCTTCTACTCGCGACTTCGTTCTGACGGACTGCTGTCGTGTAGGTCGATAATAGGTCGATTGAATTTGACTGGCTTGTTGGCGCAGTGATTATCCAAGTAACCCTGCCGAGGGCCAACTTTTTCTATAAATGAGTTTGTTTGTCTTTGAGCCTCGGTGTATATTTGTATTTAAGTATGTATTTAAAAAATATATAAGTATATATTCACCAGTTGTCTGTCTACCATAACACAAGTTTTAAGTTACTTACTTTGGGGACAGACGACCGTGTGTGTGTCACATATATTTATGTTTATTTTATAATTGATGGCGTTTTTCAATGTCATCATATTCCTGTAGAATTAAAAGAATTTCTACTATATGGTATTCCGGTGTATAAGGAATAATTGTGCCAAATTTCATCGATATTGGTTAAGCGGATTCGCCGAGAAAGAGTTACAAACATACATCCATACTCACAAACTTTCGCATTTATAATATTAGTATATATTTAATTATATCAATGAAACGACAGTAATCAAAACTGGAGTAAGAATTTCGACGCTAACATAACAAAGTACGCGATAAAGTAGGCCGCGGTTCAAATAAACCTTCACAGGCATACCTCGTTAACTCGAACAACTTTTATTTACTGTAAAGACTGTAAAATAAAATTTTGTACAGAGAATAACATCGTTTCAAATTAGTATGGCTGTAAAATGAACTGGTTTCAGTATATTTGGTAGGCAACAAAATATAAGTAACATTGATCCAGGTCGGTAATTGAATGGGTGACCTGAATTTGGCTCATGCTGGCTCTACAGGTTATTTAATAATAAGCACCTGGCTGACCGAGCTTTGCTCAGTTATTTTTTCAAAACAAAAAAAAAAAAATAACACGCCGTGTGGTATCCGGCTGAATAAAATAGTACCACCCTCTTTTCTTACCGAGGTGTCGTAAAAGGCGACTAAGGTAAGTCGACCCACCGTGTGGTATCCGGCTGAGTAGAATAGACCAGCCTCATGTCTTACCGAGGTGTCGTAAAAAGCGACAAAGGTAAGTTGACTCACCGTGTGGTATCCGGTGAAGTAGAATAGACCACCCTCTTTCTTATCCAGGTGTCGTAAAATACGATAAGATAAGTTTACGTCAGGCAGGCGGCCGGTCATAAAATATGTAGCCAAATCATGTGACAGCATGTTTATAACATGTCGTGCTGACCCCACTTTGAGTGGGATAAGGGCAGGAGGATTATTTTTATTATTAAATGTAAATGTTAATAATTTTTTTATGCCAAAAACAGGGAATAAACGGTTTTTTTAAAATAAAACCTGTCTTTTTTCCCACCAAAACCTCCCAAAATATTTTAAGCTTTCAAGTTATATTATTCACTCCTACAACCTCAAACATTCTCGTTTACATGTACAGGCATTAATTTACAACGTTCTGGCCGGTAAGCGCATGTTTAAATATTCACATATCTACTACATTATTTACCTCAAAAAACTTCGTTACATTGGATATTATACCAGACAGTGCTTTTCCAACAAATTGCTTTTTCGCATGTCCCCAGGAAAGGAATGTTAAAAGTTCGAAACAAAAAACATTTGCGTTTTAAACTAATTACATTATATTCATTGTTTTTTTAAGTATTTGAACAAATCTCATCTATACTAATATATAAAGCTGAAGAGTTTGTTTGTTTAAACGCTCTAATCATAGGAAATCTTTCGTGGACTTTTATTTAGAACTTTTAAAGGGGAACAATTTTGCTATTCATGATTTTTGAATAACTATCACCGTTTACTCAGCGCACGCAAGTAAAGCTTTAAATTTTGCCGTTTTCGTGATATATTTGCTAGCTGCTCCTCTCCTATTTATCTTAGTGTGATATTATATAGCCTATAGCATTCCTCGATAAATGGACTATCTTACACTGAAGGAATTTTTCAAATCGGTTCAATAGTTCCTTAGATTAGAGCGTTAAACAATCAAACAAACAAACAAACTCTTTATCTTTATATATTGGTAAAGATATTGCTGCTCCTCTCCTCCTCTCCTTAGCATGATGATAGCCTTTCTCGACATTAGCCTATAGCATCACTACATATTATAAAACAAAGTCACATATATCGTATGTACGCATAAAACTTTAAAACTACGCATCCGATTTTGATGCGGTTTTTTTTAATAGATAGAGTGATTCAAAAGGAAGGTTTGTACGTATAATAACATTTAATACGAAGTAGAGAAATACTGTAATTTTTGAGGTTTCTGTAAATAATTACATTTTTTTCCGCTTACATTGCAAACGCAGGCTAAACCCTACGAGATTTATCAAAATGATGTAGTAAGTATTTGTAAACCATGAAAAGGTCTACAGAAAAGTCCGCGATGGTATATGTCTATCTCTTATGGATAACCCACAATAGCAGTTATTTCATTTACTTTTTACGAAAAATGATGCCTTATGTCAAAGCAATTTTTATACAATACAGCATTAATCCTTATCCAATTAGGTACCTTAAATAAATTGTTGATTTAATATAGATCAATATTGCTGTTTACAGCATGTAATTTAAGTGAACATTTTCGGAGATATTACAGATTTAAAATCCCGCGGGGAGGCCGGGCTTCGACCTATAAGCACTTCGAATTTAGCAGCGACCGGAGGCGCAACTAAATGTCCTTCTTTCAAGTTTATATTGTCTAATGATAAGAAAGCTATGAATGTTGTACGTAAAGACATTGTCTAATCAATTGTAAAAATAAATAATATCACTACATAGTATAAAACAAAGTTGCATTCTCTGTCTGTCCGTATGTCCGTATATCCCTATGTATGCTTCAATCTTTAAAAATATGCAACAGATTTTGATGCGGTTTTTTTAATAGATAGAGTGATTGTAGAGGAAGGTTTACATGTCTAATAACATTCAATATGGAGTAGAGAAATACTGTAATTTTTGAAGTTTCTGTAATAATTACATTTTTTTCCGCTTACATTGCAAACGCAGGCTAAACCCTACGAGATTTATCAAAATGATGTACTAAGTATTTGTAAACCATGAAAAGGTCTACAGAAAAGTCCGCGATGGTATATGTCTATCTCTTATGGATAACCCACAATAGCAGTTATTTCATTTACTTTTTACGAAAAATGATGCCTTATGTCAAAGCAATTTTTATACAATACAGCATTAATCCTTATCCAATTAAGTACCTTAAATAAATTGTTGATTTAATATAGATCAATATGGCCGTTTACAGCATGTAATTTAAGTGAACATTTACGAAGATATTACAGATTAAAAATGCCGTGAGGAGGCCGCGCTTCGCCCTATAGCACTTCGCATTTAACAGCTATATGTCGTTGTTTCAAGAGTTTGTTTAATGACAAGAAAGCTGTGAATGTAGTATATAAGGACATTCTGTAATTATTTTAAAAATAAAATACATAGGGGAAAAATGAAAATATGTAGTATATGAATTTAGATATTAGATATAGCAGGAAATCTTCTTGGTATAGGGAAAGGAAATTGTTTTTCTTCAAATTTAACGCTTGCGGGCCACGGGCTGTAATGAATAAATGAAAACTACTTGATCGATTTTAATCATTTTTTTTACACTGACTGACATGGGATATATATTTTATACCCGTGCGAAGCAGGGGCAGGCCGCTAGTTCCTCGATAAATGGACAATCTTGCACTACAAGAATTTTTCGAATCGATCCAGTAGTTCCTCAGATTAGAGCGTTCAAACAATAAAAAAAAACAAATAAACAAACAAACTCTTCAGCTTTATACATTAGTATAGATATAGATAAAAAAAAAACTAATTTAAAAAAGTAGTTGTAAAGAAAATTTTCTCTTGCTATTATTATAAACAAATGTAAACAATAGATTTTAGGTGAACAATTTGCATGGTCGCACGCACTAATAATGCCTCCTAAATAGACGTATTATGGGAATATATTGCTCTACGCTACGGTGTAATTAACGTTAGCCTCACCCTAATATAAAAATAACGCGTTTTCATTATTCTATGGTGTTTTCGCACGGATAAACCAATTTTTAGTGGATAAGGCATAAATGGATGGACCACCCTCATTTATTACCGAGCTGTCGTAAAATATGACTAAGGTAAGTTGACGTCAGGCAGGCGGCCGATCGTAAAACACCTAGCCAAAACATGTAACAACATGTTCAAAATATGTTGTGCTGAGCTCACTTACAGTGGGAAAAGGGCAGGAGAATAATGATGGTCTTTACGAAGTGTTTTAATATTTCTTTATTGTTAAACTTACTTGTTCAAATTTATTAACTTTATGGCTGAGAATTTCCTCCCCTGAGTCAGAAGCGAAGTCACCTTCATGAATTTTTATGAAACCTCGCACACTTTATACGTACAAAGTGTATTCTAGTGACATTCGCGCGGCCTACATCTACATAAACGTGACTTGTTCAAAACTTTGATTCCACAAATACTTTACAAAGAAAACTGATACACTATAATTTTGGGCCGAAGATGTAAAAAAAACAATGAAAATGGAGCCAAATAATCATCATTCCAAATAATTTATAGAATTAGGCGTTACTTTGCGGAGATCCATAATACAAAAGTAATAATAAAATTATTTTGCTATAATCCGCGATGAAGTAAAATAGAAAATATATATAATGCTAAATGTAGAGTGGACAATCGGTTATCATACCTGATACATGCAGGAGTCGTAAAAAACACATGCACAAACCTCCACCACCACCACCACGATACACAAGCACTATATACGTTCACTATCACAAACTCAACAATCGTTTCGCCCCGCAACCGAAGCATCATCAGGAGAAAAGGTTTTTTTTTGCGATTTTGGTCGTGGTAGTGCTTATGTATCTATCATGATTTGGCTACGTATTTACGACCGGCCACCTTCCTGCCGTCTTAATTCTACGTTCTACTCAGCTGGATACTATACTTCGTAAAGACAAATCTTAAAAATATTAAATACCTACATTATTAAGTAGATTTTTCTTTGAATCAACTTGTAGAGTTGACGATTCAAAAGCACTTGTTTACAAGTTTACTTGAATATAGAATATTCTGAATTTGATTCCATATGTCTCAAGAATTCCCTACAGATATGCAGGATTCCTCACGATGTTTTCCTTTGCCGTTAAGCGTGTTATAATTAATTTATAGAATTAGGCGTTACTTTGCGGAGATCCATAATCCAAAAGTAATAATAAAATTATTTTGCTATAATTTTATATAGCAAAATAATTTTATTATTACTTTCGTGTTATAATTTGCAAATATCAATTACGTTTATAAGTTTTAATAGACATATACTTTTTACCTGCCCGGGGAATGAAATGGTGATCTCATATTAAGATTTACACGGTTTCATTCTTTGGTTATCAAAGCTTTTTAGTAAGAAACATCGTGTCAAAGAAAAATAATTGAGGACTGTTATTTAACGTCATGCCGTAAGATACAAGCCATGATGACTGATGGTTGAGTCCAGGTTAGACCTTGCCAGTGTCGTGGATTCAAACCGGTTTGTAGGAACTTTATTTCATAACCTGAATATCATAAAACATGTGCATGTTACACGAAACATGTTATCAAACCCCATAACTGTGAAAATGGAACGTTTAATTATTGCTTACTAGTTTCAAGAACAATTATAAACAACTCTGTAAGCAATAAATTCTGAAGTATAATTGTTACATGACAATTAAACTTGCGTGCTTCAAAACGTAAGCAGTTTTAAAGAAAAAATATATTTGTATTTAAGTCCGAATGATGTGACCATGAAATTTGGAAAGAGGTTTTCTTTGAACCTATGGACGTCGTTGGTAGGTCTTCAAGGAAATTTCACATTTTGCATTAATTATCAAATTTCTTCACATACTATTTGTTTATTACAGTGCTGCACTTTCTTAGATAATGGTGGTTTTGGGTACCGTTTGGTAAGTTGGCGGTATAACCAACGATTATGCCGCTGGAAATCACGCTAGAAGCAGCTATAACCCATGGTTATTGTATAGTAAATTTATGGTTACTAAAATCTTGAGACTAAATAAAGTATAAAATCAAGTTGCGTAGAACAAGAAAAAACCTCTAATTAAATTTTATATATAGCGCATATATAAGGCGACTAAGATAAGTCGACCTGCCTTGTGGTATCTGGCTCAGTGGCATAGACCACCCTCATTTCTTACCGAGGTGTCGTAAAAGGCGACTAAGGTAAGTTGACGTCAGGCAAGCGGCCGGTCGTAAAACGCAGTCAAATCATGTTACAGCATGTTTATAACATGTTGTGCCGACCCCACTTAGAGTGGGATAAGGGCAGGAGGATATATATGTACTATAAATTTTATAATCAATATTTTGTATTTGTTAATAATTTATTTACACAAAATATTTAAATTAGCTAGCTAACGACATCTAGTGAACAGTAGGATAAGTAAATAGTTAATGAAAACTCCACTAGATGTCACTGTACTTGGAAAAAAATATTATCAAAATTTGATATCAAGGCCTACAATTATAGAATAACGCTCACTGATATTAATATTTATTTAAATTTTGCAGTTAAGTTATGTAGAAACATAAAAAACAAGAATTGTAAACTTCTAAGGTTCTACTTCAAATATTATCTGTTGAAATTCCGAACTGTAACGTCAGTTTGCGCCAAACTCTTGACGCGCACAGTTATGTTAAAGTGGTTAGTTTTGGCCTAAATAAAACCATACACTACGTAACTATATAAATTTTATGGCTTCAGTGCTAATTGAAATTTTGATTTTGTTCACATAAAGAAATTAACAGGTAAGTATTTTTATACTGAATATTTAATTAGTATAGTTTAAATTCTAACTTATTGTATAATTAAATTTCATACAACTTTTATTTTATTAATTGTTCAAGAAAAAATAGTTACAATAATTTCAAATAAGATAATTAAAGATTTACAATAATAGAATTTATAATGTAGTCAACGCAGTTTTGTATTTTCTAAGTGAAATAAAAAACTTCAATAAAAAAATGGTTATTTACTTTGAGTGCCTTTACGTTATTCCGGTGTGACTGAATCATTACTTTATGGAAGAAATGAATATAAATTAATAGTAAATTTAGTCACATTATTCATTAGAATTATGAACGATTTTGCATATGTTTTTCTTTTAGAGAAAATTAACACAACATGTGAGTAACGCCATCTATTGTCAACTGGAGCTGAAAAGTTTTACCTCGATTCAAACCTTACTAACTTAAAATGGTGCTATTCTCGGATAAGTAGACAGTAATTTCTTATATCTAAATTTACTTTATTTGTATAGATGGCGCTTTCAAGTTACTTTTAAGTGAGAATTAACATAAATTTTTATAAATTAATTACCTTAACATTAAATCCAATAACCATTGTACCGCTAGAGAAAACCAAATAGATCTCTTAACTGTAATATGTCCATAAATTTTTATTTTTTATTAATTCGAATTTTCTTCAAATATGATTATATTGTTTACCTTTCTGGATTATTTCATTTTCTAGGCCAAACAGTTTCTGCGAAATTATTAGGAATAACTTAATAAGCTATTATGATTCTCAAACATCAAATTTAATATTAATTTAAATGAAATTTATTTTTTTTATAGGTTATTCACAGGATTTTTTATTTACAGCAAAAATTTACAAGTTATGTCTTTCTTAAATTACACTCTAGGACTATACAAATCATGCTCACGTGGAATGGTCGCAAGAATGTTGGCAGCGTTTCCGCGCTGAATCGCTAAACTGATTCTTTTTGCGAAAAAGGAACCAGCACTCTTGTCATTTAAATTACATTAAGACGAAAAATTTAAAGTACGAAAGTAAACAAAATATGTATAAAAACAAAATAAAAAAATATTGTCGCGTTATAAGAACAGTAAAATTCTTTCGGAAAAACGATGTTCCAAGAGATGAAAAAATGCAATATTGTCGCTTCAAAGAGTTTCCGAGAGCAGGAAAATGAGTTTCCTGCTCTATGGAAAATAAACAAGGGTTCCTTGCTTTATAAAATGCCTTGGCTAGATTGTAATTTGATTGGTATGAAAGGCTTGGAAATTCCCTTGAGAATTTTTGTTTTACATTTACATCTTTTTTTTTTTAATTTTTATAAGCTTTTTTTAGCTTTTTTACTTGTTTATTAGGTAGGTTGAGGTAATTTCGTAAGGTTTAACGTAAATTGTTTGGACTATTCCGATAATTATTGAACAATGAAACTGTTGTAGTTCACTTCAGCAATATGAATGAAATTTTATACAATTAAAGCTTATATATCGTTCTAGCATATATGAGATAAAAATTCCTGTTCTTCCTCCAGGAACAGGATTTTTCCTGCAGTATACATAGTATTTTATTGAGAGTATTTTTTGAAACTCAGATTGACGTAAAAAAAGTAGCGGGAAGCCTCTAGTTACGAATAAATATTTTAAGTATATATAAATATATAAGGTTTATTATCTACACGTCCTTTATCGGACTTTTTTCCCTTTTCTATAATAAAAACCCTATATTATAAATGGTCCATTACGTTCAGTTTAAAATAAATTTAGCAGCAGAGCAATTACAATAAAAAAATCGTAAACTAAAATAATAATTTTCTCTCTCTATTTTACAGATACGAAACCTGTAAACTTTCAAAATGGTAAGACATATTTAGTTTTCTTAAAATGCGTTTCAAAATTCATAGTTAAGAGCTCAGATATATGGAATATCTACCCGCCGTATATTATCCGGCTGAGTAGAAGAGACCACCTTCATTTCTCACCGAGGTGTCGTAAAAGGCGAACAAGGTAAGTCGACCCGCCGTGTGGTATCTGGCTGAGTAAAATAGACCAACCTCTTTCTTAGCGAGGTGTCGTAAAATATGACTAAGATAAGTTGACGTCAGGCAGGTGGCCGGTCGTAAAATATGTAGCCAAATCATGTTACAACATGTTCTAAACATGTTTGTAACATATTGTGCCGATCCCACTTAGAGTGGGATAAGGCCAGGAGGATCTATGTATGCATTACTTTTTATAAATTCTGTTGATGCGATAAATTATTGTTTTGTAGTACGGATTTGTGAACTACGCTCTAGAACTTCTGGTCACCAAGACCTATGGCGAAGAAATATGGGAAAGAATCAAGTAAGTTTAAACGACGTCTTAACTTATCTTTTCAATTTATCTACTTTAAGCCTTCAGATTAAAGTTATTGCAGATTTAAGATATATTATAGAATATGCTTGAAGAGTTTTTAGATGAATTTCCGATTTCTCTTCCCGATATTTACTTTATTAATTTACTAGCTTTTACCCGCGACTTCGTTCGCGTGGACTGTTGTCGTGTGGTCGATAAAAGATGGCACAAATAGCAGTATTTCTGTAGCTTATATATTACCCTGGTGTATAAGGAAGATTTGTGCCAAATTTAATCGATATTGGTTCAGCGGATTCGCCGTGAAAGAGTAACAAACATACAACCATATTTACAAACATTCGCATTTATATTAGTAGGATAGAATTATTATTAGTATAATTCTTTTAACAGCTGTAGAAGTTCAGAAACCGAGTTATTCTATCGAGGAGTCACGGGTTTAAACCCTGGACAGACAAATGAGTTTCTGTTTCAACTTATGTGTCTAATTGATAATTGCAATTTATCACACGCTTTTAGTTGAAGGAAAACATCGTGAGGAAACCTGCATATAGAAAATTCTAAAAATAAGTTTAACCTACCAATCCGCATGGGAGCAGCGTGGTCTTAGCTCCAATCCTTATTCTTTCCGAAAACGGAGATAGGAGGCCTATGCTCAGCAATATATTTGGTTGTATATGTTTCATAACATTTTTGATTCCGCAATATTTGTTGTTGAAATCAATTTTTTTATAACTAAATATCAAGAAATATCGGTTAGAAAATTACCCGCGATTTCGTAAACGTAGTCTCCTGATTTTACTCGTAATTTTATCTTGAAAGAATGATACATGAATCTTGTTTAATTTTCAGGAAAAAGGCAGAAGTGGCAATGGAGGGGTCTTTTCTCGTACGTCAGATATACGAAGATGAGATTACATACAATCTTATAACAGCCGCTGTTGAAATTTTGGGTAAGTGCTATTTAATTTTGTTTTATAAATACCTAAGCTGTGTGGTATTCCACTTAGCAGAAAAGACCCTCCTCATGTCTTACGGAGGTGTCTTAAAAAGTGACTGAGGTATGTTGGCCCGCCGTGTAGTATCCGGATACCACACGGCGGGTTAATAGACCACCCTCTTTCTTACTGGGGTGTCGGTGTGTACTAAGGTAAGTTGACGTCAGACAGACGGCCGGTCGTAAAATACGTAACCAAATCATGTGATAACATGTTTATAACATGTTGTGCTGACCTCACTTAAAGTGGGATAAGGGCAAGAGATGATGATGAAATAACCAATTATTAAAGTAATTTATGTATTACGTAGTATCAATACCAAGATTAAGATGCTATGATCATGTAATGAGGAGGGATGGGAATAAACGAGTGTTCAATATGAATTTGGTTGGTGGTTCATATGCATATATGTGACTAGAGGGATGCCTAAAAAGAAATAGATGGACTTTGAGAATTATGGCATGCATATAAAAGGACTAGCGCCAGAGTAGAGTGACAGGAGAAAATGGGAGTGCAACACATCTTGTGCCGATCCCGTTTAGAGTGGGATAAGGGTAGAAATGATTAGTATCAATACCTAATAAATAAATAAAAATAATAATGAATAAAAAATACATTTTTTATAAGATTGTATATAAATTTACGTTGCAGAGAAACCGGCAGACGCGATACTGGAGCTGTTTGGTATGACTTTCTTTGAATTTTGTCAAGATTCCGGATATGATAAAATTCTTCAAGTTCTTGGCGCTACGCCTCGGGATTTTTTGCAGGTATATACAGCCAGTGGAGGGTAAATATTGTAATGTAGAACGGAACGTTACATGAATGCATGGAACGGAATTCAGTTGATTGAGTGAGTGAGACGGTATGACAGGAGGGAGGGAGCAAGGAGAAAGGAAGGACGTACGACGTAGAAAGGTTGGGTGTAATGTGAGAAATAAAATAAGTTTTTTAAAGCTATGGTATTTTACTTTCGAAGGTCAAATATGTACTATAATTTATATATAAATAAATATATGGAGCAATTACACACACAGCCGTCCCCAAAGTAACTTGATAACAGACAACTGGTAGATATATATACTCGTAGACATATTAAATAAACAATTAAATACATTAATACACCCAAAGTCAAAGAACAAATTGTTTATAAAAAAATGTTAGCCATCGATGGGAATCTAAACCAAGACTCGCGGAGCTGAAGTGAGGGGCACTACCACCAGCGCCAACGGTCCAAATTAGTTAAGCATAAGATAAATTAATAATCACAATTTGTTGTGACGTCTGTCAATTAACAGCATTATAGATATTAGTAAATTGTTTGCCTTGCAGAACTTGGACGGTCTACATGATCACTTGGGTACACTTTACCCAGGCATGCGAGCGCCTTCCTTCCGTTGTACTGAGAGACCTGAAGATGGTGCTTTGGTCTTGCATTATTACTCGGACAGACCTGGCTTGGAACATATCGTTATTGGTATAGTGAAGGTTAGTATACATAAATGTCTAACAGACGTGACTAGAAATTCATCTGTGCCTGACCTACCAACAACATTCATCTGTTAATTTTAGCCGCTCCAATAATTCTTTGAAGAATGCAGGTCTCTTTTGGGTTTTCCGCGACTTTGACTTCAAACTTGCCTTGCTGTATCATGAAATTTGCTATACTTGTATTCTAGAGCCCGAAATCAGTTGTTTGATGCCCAATTCAAATGAGCTTTTTTACTTGTATAGTCTTTCTTACAATATTCTTTTACATGATACTGAGTTCGCGTTAATCTAAAGATTTATTATCCTCTAGGTTACGTAGATTAAGGATTAGATTATATACTGTTGAAATTGTCTGACAGTAAACAGCAAAGTTTTGCTCGGGTGAAACCCCCTGGACCATAAATTTACAATCGGGAGTTAAAAATGAATTTATAATTTTTACCTTTTTCGTATCACCCAATACTTCAAATGATGCCCAGGTTAAGGTTTTGTTATCACTGTTTTTGTATCTGGAATCAAAGAAACTGAATTGAGTCCAAATATTAAACTTTAAGTGTGTTTATATTTACTGTGCTGTCAGTAACAAATGTTTAATCTTTATATTTAATTCGGTTAAATTGGGATCAATACTAGAAATGATATTCAAGTCACAGTGTCTGGAATCCTCTAGTGTTATATAATATAAACATGTATTTCAGACGGTGACTAGTAAACTTCACAAGACCGAAGTTCAAGTGGATATTCTAAAGACGAAAGAAGAATGCGACCATGTTCAATTCCTCATTACTGAGACTTCGACTCCAGGACGAGCTTCAGTGCCTGAGATCGCAGAAATTGAAACATTATCACTTGGTAATATAAGAAAATTGCTTTTATCCTACATCCGAGTGAATGAAGTGAACAAAGGTTATGTCAAGGGATTTCCACACCAGAATCTCGTGTACTAATTAAACTTAATCTTCAGTGTTCCTTTTGAGATGGATTTCATTAAGTGAATAGAAGGTAGTATAGTATTTATGAATCCCATTCTCATTTACCTTGCTAAAGTAAGGTAAAAATCGTGAAATATCAAAAAGGCTGCAAGTTTTGCTTCTTTTGTGTATTTAGACTTTCATCAATGTTATTTAAATTTTTTTATGTAAGACTAGGTATAACCATGGCTTGAGTGTCAAATTTACCAGCCTAGACTAGACTGCTTTATTAAGATTTGTCCAGGAAAAAGTTAATTTAAGGATGAATAAAATATTTGATTTCATAATAGTAAATGAGGTAGGTAGGAGGTGAGTAGGTGGTATAACAAATATCTGCTATTGTTAGGTAATTAACGATACCGTCGGATTACTTTAATGGTTCGTTAACAATATCTAATGGTTTTAGATATAGTTTATTGCAATAAAGAGATTATCTTTTGATAAGAAAAACACTCTAATTTTAAGAAATAATTACGTTCACTCGTACTTTTTTTTAAAGAACCAAAAGTCAGTCCATCGACTTTCTGCCGAGTTTTTCCGTTTCATCTGATGTTCGACCGCGAACTGAACATAGTTCAAGCTGGTCGCACTGTTTCTCGTCTCCTACCAAGAGTAACACGTCCTGGATGCAAGATCACTGATGTTCTGGAGACGGTAAGTCTGCGGACTCGCTTGTAGCTGAATTGCCCAGCCATTTATCTTCAGTACAATCATTTTAGTCCATAGTACAGTTACTAAGCAAGGTGACTGGTCCTACAATACTTGAAATATATTATTCACTTTAGTACTTTTTATATACGATTAAGTTCCTAAAATCTATGACTCTATGATTCGTAAGCAATAAGCGTAATGACTGTTTAAAAAAATCTACTTCCACCTCTTATCACTAATCAATTAACATACTCCGTTACATTGTAAGTTATAGTGTATAGTGGTGAGGCCTCTAACAATATAGTAGAAAAATTGTTCAAAATATCTCAATCTTATTTCTAGGTACGCCCACATTTGGAAATGACCTTTTCCAATGTTTTGGCCCATATTAACACAGTTTATGTATTGAAGACCAAATCAGAGGAAATGATAGTTACAGATCCGCATGAGGAAATTGCCTCACTGCGTTTGAAGGTATCGATAGAATTAAGTATATGAAAATAAGTCTATAAAATTTTTAATACGCATTTTTCGATCAAAATGTGCTCTAAATTTCCCAATCCCGGTGGTTTCGTAGTGGTGAAATATTAAAAGTGGCATATTTTCCTACTTTAGCTTGATTTGGCTGATGACAACTTTCTGATTTTTTTTCGACGCTTAATATAAAGAATAGTTTTAAATATAATGATAAGTATATACCGACATATTATAACGGACGTATATAAGTATATAAAAATATTGAACAAAATTAAATAAATGACATTCACTATCTATAGTCTTCCATTGTCGCGACTTATGACAAATTTTTTTAGAATTTAATACTTTACTTAATTTTTAGGGTCAAATGTTGTACATTCCAGACACAGATGTTGTGGTTTTCCAATGCTATCCCAGTGTTACCAATCTTGATGATTTAACACGGTAAGTTATAATTTTACGTGTAAACAGTATTCATACACACAAAATAAAATCTGTTAGGAAGTACATACCGTAATTTGATTATTAGTTTTTTTTTAATGAAACATTCAAGACGAATAAGTAATACGATACGATTTTTTATTTTCTAGTCAATTAGTATGTTAATTTCACCTGTTACGTAAAACAGCTTTGTTTGAACAAGTCTTAAGTTATTTGATATAGCACTTATTGATGGGTTCTATTTTATGAGACTCAAGTGCCGGTAGCGTACTCACATTTGTTATATAAAATTGATAACATTGTTTAATTGAAGATATCCATTTTGCTTTAAATTTTTGAAGTTTTTATATCTTTATTCCAGTTTGTAACAATAATGTAATTGGGTAAAGTATTTTATCTATTAAAAATGATAATATATTGTTAAATAATTTCTTGGTCTCCAACATCGTATAACTGTTTTATGCGTATGTATATTATAAAAAGCGACGATATTTCTCCTTTATTCTTATTCAATAAATAAAAAGCAGTTTTCCCAGAGTCAACCCATTTACTCTCTCGCAACAACTCAATGAATGACACATAAAAAATATGACAGCCACAATGCTTTTTCATATTAATCGCCAACTCTATGAAGGAGGTTGTATTAAAAACATGTTGTAACAGTCGACCATCCTGACAACATTTGCGACCCCGCAAATCTCATGAGCTGGGAATGAATCTACCACCGATTCGGAATGCTGATTGTACTGAGAAGAATCGGCAAGAAACTCAGTACTTGCTCTTTTAATCTGTAAAAGAAAACCGCACATGCCATGACATGACAGGACTACGCTCACGCTTTATGCTCAACTCTAAGCTCACGCTTTATGCTCAACTCTTTAAGCTCAACTCCTCAACTCCTTAAGCTTTTCGCACCATAAGCATTTCGCACCTCAAGCTCACCCTCAATCACTGTCATGGCAAAACACAGCTCAATTAGTGGCAACCAACTCAGCAGATACACACGTAAACAGACTCGCAAATGATAACGCTCAAAGATCAATCACCACTTCTAGGCAGAGCCTAGCTGACAGTCGTTGCAGATGTCCACAGTCTAGAAAACAATCGTTACAACTGGAAAGATCCAGAGAACAATCGTCATTCTAGCTGACAGTTCCATCGAACAAAAGTCACGGGCGCGTCTAAGGCCTCACATAGCACATCGTCACGTTGATCTCACAGAATTAATTAACCGAATACCAATTACCATCAATTATCTCTCCAATAAAAACTCCATTTTTTATTCCATAGCATCGCATGTCGCAACTATCTCTCAAATTATACGAAATTCGCACTCTCCGTGTTGTCTCAAGATATTGATCGTCATTTGTCTTTTCTTGAAAACTCTTTCAATTTCCAGGTATACCTTTTGTCCACTCTATTTGTGAGTTTAGGTTACATCCCACTTCTGAATATAAAAAGCGACGATATTTCTCCTTTATTCTTATTCAATAAATAAAAAGCAGTTTTCCCAGAGTCAACCCATTTACTCTCTCGCAACAACTCAATGAATGACACATAAAAAATATGACAGCCACAATGCTTTTTCATATTAATCGCCAACTCTATGAAGGAGGTTGTATTAAAAACATGTTGTAACAATATTTATTTAACTTCATGTACATTTAACACAAATATATAAGAAAAGAAAATAAGATAAGACCGAATTCCTTAACAGCCGTGGTCTCTGCATTTCTGACATTCCTCTGCACGATGCTACAAGAGACCTAGTATTGATGTCTGAACAGTTTGAAGCTGATTATAAGTTGACCCAAAATCTGGAGGTTCTTACTGATAAGCTACAGCAAACATTCAGGGAGTTGGAGGCAGAAAAACAAAAAACTGATAGGTGAGTTTTATTTATTTCTTAGCCATCCTAAAGACCCGTTCTGGTGCAATGAGATAGAAATTCCATAAGAAATAAGGTTTCTCACAATATATATATATATATATATATATATATATATATATATATATATATATGTAGACTCATCAGTATCTTGGACATTATTCTTAGACATTAGTGGGCGTATTAGGGTATCGTGCGTATGGAAAAGTACAACGCTTATCTTCAACTTTATATTTTTCTTAACAATTTTCACAACTGCGCCATGACACGGATCTGTCTTCATCTCTCACATGCGCCGTCTGCATTCTGTCACCGCTGCGCCTTCTATTTTCAATGTATTTTCAATATATTTTTAATGATGGAATGTTGGTTGCCAGGATGCGACACGGCCATCCTGCGAGACACACGTCCCCGTGTGTTGATCTGTAACAAACAAACGAACCCAGAAATTCCGTTCGGCCTATCCTACAACATCTGGGTCATTGAGGTCTAGATCTTTTTAATAAACGAACAAAACAAGGAAAATTATATCTCGTCATAAGTTGATCATTGAATTATGAAACCCAACAAATAAAATGTAAGGGCATGCCAAACCCATAATGCATACGAAAAGTACTGAGGCAGAGTACCATTGACTGACACTCACCATGACATTACAAAAATAAACAGAAAACCTATCAGAATTGACGTCAAAAACAACCCAGGTATCTTGTTCGTGGTCTACCGCTTCTGTCTCAGCAGAAGGGTCTTCCCTCAGGGATAACGAGTCCACGTGACTCACGGCCATCGCTACACAGCTAGACCCGACTATACCACCCAGAGCTATCGCTCCCTGCGTACCCACGGACTACTCAGAGCAGATACCGATTTCTACCGGGCTACAGACGATACCCTGGTGTCATCGACCCCCAGAGCTATCGCTCACTGCGTACCCACGGACCACCCTGAGCAGATGCCGATTTCTACTGGGCTACAGACGATACTCTGGTACAGTCACCGACCCACCGAACCAAGAACCCGTCTGTATAAACATCAACACAAATTACGTTAACACAAATCTTGTCATTATCAATAGGTACTTGACTCTCAGGTATTTTTGTAAAACAATAAGACACATTATGTTTTTGACTAAAAGAGCTGGATTGGCAAAAGGTGAACAGTTCACCCTCTTCTTATAATTTCAGTTGCAAAACCGATTACTTTTACTTGACAATTATTTGAAAGGATATACTATAAACATTCTTGTTAGCCATCCCTATTAATGACAACATTATCAATTATTTCCGAACTAAATTTTTAAGCTAAATTCTCTTTTATGAGAGAACATCCAGGCCCCGAAACAAATCAAAGTAATAACACGTACCAAATTGTGTGAAAACTCCTGATAGCGGTTTGACCAGACATTGGTCTACAGTCTACACGTCGCTGTACTGGTACCTCAAAGAGCAGGTCCATTGGCCATGCAGTGACTCGTGACTTGGCCCGGCCTGCTACACCTGTAGCACGCAAATAATTTGTAATCTGCTTGTCATCGTTGTCCAGAGCTTACCACAGTACCACAGACAACAGTCTTTTGGTTTCAAAATCCGTTTGCGACACTCCATTTTCCTGTGCCCTGCTGATCGCAACTAAGACACTTGAATTGGGATCGCGTTGAATCTGCGATCCTCTATAAGTAACTTTCGTTTCAAATATATATACTTGTAGTTCCTGGTGCAGCTGTTGACGCGAAGATATCTCCGTTGTGAATGTAAGCCATTGTAGTCATTTATCAATTTTGTACCAAATGCGCAATCACCGTTGATGCTGCTATTTGCTCTATGTTTAAATTCTTCCAACAATTCATCAAATACGTAACACGACAACTGGCATATACATTATGATTTTCAATTATCCATTGATCTACCATTGCTTAAATTTATAAGTAAAGCCGCAGAATTTTCCAGCAAACGTATCTTCTTTTGTTTTTCGTCCAAGCAAAGTCACTATAATGCGTTACATGCTTTATATTCTTTTTTATCAGGATTAAACTCCGGCAGATTGATATTATTCGTCTCGCTTGGAATTTTTTTTTTCTTTTCTTTTTTTTTGGTGTTTGTATTGTTTTATTTCGTAACTCTTATAGTATCCGTCATTGTGAGTCATCATAGTCCCTTCATACTATTCATCCATTTGCACGATTGAATCCCACAACTGATGTAGACTCATCAGTATCTTGGACATTATTCTTAGACATTAGTGGGCGTAATTAGGGTATCGTGCGTATGGAAAAGTACAACGCTTATCTTCAACTTTATATTCTTCTTAACAATTTTCACAACAGCGCCATGACACGGATCTGTCTTCATCTCTCACATGCGCCGTCTGCATTCTGTCACCGCTGCGCCTTCTAATCTTCTTCAATCCTTTTCAATGTATTTTCAATATATTTTTAATGATGGAATGTTGGTTGCCAGGATGCGACATATATATATATATATATATATATATATATATATATATATATATATATATATATATATATATATATATATATATATATATAAATGATAACTCTACACACGGAAATTTTTGCTGATAAATTTTGGCAGCCATTCCGCGAGGTTAAAAATTTTGTTAATGGAATTATGTGATGTCCTTACATTGTTTCACTTTATACCGCTAGCACTGAGATAGGCTGTATCACTAAACAATATTACACACCTAATCTTTGGACTACGAGATCTAAAGACGGGATTTCGTATTCCTGTCTAGTATTGCTTAGATTCGGCGATTTTGTGCAACCCATTTGAAGTCCTCATTCCTGTTAAAGAAGCGTGGACGCAGCGTCTTTATAAGAGATAGACTCTTCAACATTTTAGGACTCAATGTCCATTGACTTTTGATGACCTTCTTTCCCTTCTTGTTTGCCAATTTACACTACAATAATAACCTTGCTATTAATATCCAGTACTTATAACTGTCTACCTTAAATTTTACATTTCTAACCAAATTTCTAAATCTTAAATATAATTTATACTTTCAGACTCCTGTACTCAGTCCTTCCGATTAGCGTTGCCACTGAGTTGCGTCATCGTCGTCCCGTGCCAGCACGTCGATACGACCCCGTCACGCTTCTTTTCAGTGGTATTGTGGGTTTCGCCAACTACTGCGCTAGGAACATTGACCACAAAGGCGCCATGAAGATTGTCAAGATGCTTAATGATCTGTACACAGCATTCGACGTGCTGACAGACCCAAAACGTAACCCTGATGTTTACAAGGTAGGTTATTAGAATATCAAATTCTAGAAGTTTTATCCGGTATGAGATAGGCATAACTGCATTACCTGCCCTCCGCAGATTCTAGTGCAGTATAATTTCTACTTTTCCTATTTCTAATTTGATCATATATGATCAAATATAAAATAAAATTTGATCATAGTGGATTATAGTGCCAACTATAGTTGGCACTATAATCCACTATGATCAAATTAGAAGCTTATCCAAGCTTATGCTAACCAACACAGCACAGTCTAGTTAGGTACTAACTATAGTACATTATTTCACTTATGAAATACCTGTTGGTGGTTCTGGTGGTCAAACTAAACATACCTACGAGTATCGCATTCAGTAGCTCATTCTTAAGCACACTCATGAGCATAAAAAACAATAGCATATAAAAATCACCAGAATGGAATATTAAACAATATATATATTTCATAACCAACTGATATCTAATATGGAGTATAGCCAAAAGTATCAGTACAAAGTACCTCAATAGCTCAATATGTTTCTAAACCACTGTTATTCCATAATCCACATTAACGATAACTTCTTTACACAAAACAGGTTGAGACAGTTGGCGACAAATATATGGCAGTATCTGGTCTGCCGGAATACAAAGTGGCTCATGCCAAACACATTTCGCTGCTTGCTCTTGAAATGATGGACCTTTCACGCACTGTTACAGTGGATGATGAACCAGTGGTACGTATAATTAGCTTCATTCATTTAAAATTTCATGTTATATAGGATTTCCATATGTAGAAATGTAGTTTAAAGTAGTGATTAAATTTTAAAGAACGATACTTTCAAGTCAATCTGTAGCAAGCAACTATTGATGTCGTGAATAAAGTAGTATGCCTGAAGAAAAATCTACTGAGATATGTAATAATAAGAAATGCCTGCTTGGAGTCACATAAAGATCGCCAATTTATCTTAAGCTAGCCCTTTTATAAAGTGTGATGTCATATAATTGCATTAGAACTACTACATATTTTTTTAGGGTATAACTATTGGTATACATTCTGGAGAAGTTGTGACTGGTGTTATTGGTCATCGCATGCCCCGTTATTGTCTCTTTGGCAACACTGTGAACCTAACTAGTCGCTGTGAGACAACCGGTGTCCCTGGAACTATAAATGTCAGTGAAGATACCTACAGGTAAAACTCTTGATAAAAAAATAATCTAAATGTATAAAATATCCCGTTGAATCATTTACTTCTAGCATTACTTGTTTGTATCACCAAACTTGCCTGACCAAGAATTGACAATTTTAGATACAGATAGAGAAGTAAATACACAAATCAAACACATATTATCAAATCATAATTTAATCATCAAACAAATCCAAATATTTCTTTAAGGCCAATGGTAAAGGTAATTTCTGTATGCCAAAAGGAAGTTCAAAATTTTGCCACAGCATTTGTCGAATCGAACATCTGCAAAGATGTTTTAATTCGACAGGCTTTAATCCACACCTTGAGCTTGGAATCAGATGATCCCGCAATATATCACCGTATTTTTCTAAGGCAATTTTTCGTTGGTAATTATAATCGTCTGGTAGCTCTAGATGTTTTAACATAGCTTTATCTACTGTCAAATCAATTTGCGGTACTGCTCTTAGTGTTAATTTCAGACAAGACACTAGCTCATAAGGATATTTTCGATTATACTCCTTGAGTCTATCTAAAATAGATTCGATAGGATTTGAAGAAACATGATCCGGTGTAATCCTTGCTCCAAATCTCAGAAGTATCATCAGTATTTCAGCTGCTCCCATTTGTATGACAACCCTGACTGGTGATGCTTTTCCACAGCTTTCCAAAGGAACGTCTATAAATCTATAGGTTTTTAAACCATCTCTATATTCCAAACTAGCATTTGTAGCATGATCTAGGAAAAAAACAAGTGCGTGAACATTTTCTTCCCTATCCATAAAATCTGATTTCCAACCTGCTAGAAAATATGGCGCTGATGTCCCAAAAATGGCACCTGCAAATAAATTAATTTTATTGTTTTTTGTGCCAAGGTAAAGAAGTATCCATCGATGGTCGATGAAGTTGAAATATATTTTAGAAGCTTTGTCAAGCGTTGGATTTTGATAGTTTCAGTATGGCAATTATTGACTGCTTAAATCAGACTGTCCAGATTTTAGAGAATTGTACCAAATACACTTCTGCTTTTATGTTATAACCGTAGGTAGCCTGTAACTATATTGCATATACAATACTCACGATGTAAGGTTGGTAATTAGATGTAGACATCTTACAGATTAGCGCATTTCCACCAAAGGTGAATCGAGAGGTAAATGTGCCTAAATGAGCGCCATAAAAATGCACTTTTATAGATCTATTAAACCTCCTTATTTAAATACTTACCTAGAAATATCCTTTCGAACGTCCCTTCACAAGCATACATTTCATCCAATAAAGCAGCCACCGTGCCGTTATCTTGAAGACTCCAATCAAATGCAAGTTTCATAGCAATATAAAGCAGATTATGATATTTTCCCATAAGGCAAACATCGCCGTTATCCGATTTACAGCGATTGTGATATCGCAATGCACATGTAACGAAAGATTTACAAGTTGCGTTATCTGATTTGTTCTGACCTGAAATTAATTTGGAAATTCGATATAGTCGCAACGTTGTAATATAGTTTTAATATCGACATAAATAAATACAAGAAATTATTGATACAATATATTCTAAAATCCATGCGATGACAAGAAATTTTAAAAATCTTTATGTATAAATGTGTTATAGTAAATATTAATATTAACAGTGTCATTATAATATCCAAATTGGATATGAAATTTTACTGTAAATACGTAATTGGGAAGTAAAATATTTTAGACATTTAGGAACCAAAACTTTTTTCTAATGCAGTATCGAACTAATGAGCACACACGTTAAGCGAAAATGTGTGGGTGTGTTAATATAATAGAAATATGTTAAGTATACTGTAACACTGCAACTATACAGCTTTACAGCTTCTTTATCGGGGAAGATGGCCTGGGTGGATGGAGGTTTGTTTAAAGGTGATCTACTCGTAGTTTGAATTGTAATTTTCAAGAAATTCGGTAGAAGGTTAATATTAACATAACATGCATATTTTCTACAATTATCATTTTGGTTTTTCTACGGATCCCCTTATTGGTGATTTGATGAAAATAAATTGCAAGTACTCCGAGAAAAATTCTATCGTTCGTCAAGCTGCATTCAGCTTTATAAGGCATGTATTTGACCAAGTTTCAGATCTATTTATCGTTATTAGGAACACGCAGTGTTTGAAGATTGTGGACTTCAATTGTTGAATATTTTTCATTACTATTATACTAATGACTTCACATGTATATTGCAAACATTTTATTCTGATTCTTTTATTAGTTTAATACCTCTTGCACATCCACCGATAACAGCATTGAAATACTCTACAAGTTCTCTCCTTTTAAATCTTACATTGAGACCATCACATTCCATACCACTGAACACTTCTTCGAAATAAAACACCATAAATGAATCCATGGTTCACTCAAAAATTTATTCAACTTTTCCTATTCTATTTTACTAAATCTCTTTTACTTGAAATCTGTCATTTTGACTAAAATGTCTTCAAAATCATTTCTGCCAAATAAAATTGTTCACAATTGCTAATAGCATGTGTTTTTAACGACAGCTGGTCTATGAATAGATTAAAATCTGTGGGTATTTCCTTTACGTTATGTTGGATTACTTATAAGTGCAGTAATCTCCTTGACTTTGGTTACATCGTTGGGAAACCGTAAAAGATATTTATAAAATAACTATTTAACTGACTATTTCTACAATACAAAGTATAATGAGAAAATTATTTGATATATCTATTAGTATATAAAGATAAGGGTCACAACGCGATGAAATAAAGTTACCTTTGTACTAGGTTCGACTTTTCGGCAGAGTTCCATCATCTGTAGTGACGAATCCATACATATTATAAAAGTCCCCAGAATCTGTCTGTTTGTATGTGATCGATTTTCTCAAAATGTACTTAATGTGCTTTTATACGATTTTTACTGAAAGAAAGTAACCAAATTGTTGAAAAGGCTTTGATTAAAAGTACATATTCCAGAACTGCTAAACAGATTTTGATGGGACATTCACTTGAAGCAAGCTGTGGAGCAAGTTAAAGACTACTTTTATAACCCAGAACTCCCACGTGGTCAAGAATAATGCGGGAAAACTTGTGACATACTGATTTCCACAGCTAGTCCATAATATTCTACGATCATTAAATATATCAATCATCATCATCATCATCTTTCTGCCCTTTTCCCACTCAAGTGGGGTCGGCACAACCTACAAACACATTACAAACACATGTTGTCACATAATTTAGAAACATATTTTACGACTGACCGCCTACCTGACGTCAACTTACCTTAGTCGTATTTTACGAAACCTCGGTAAGAAAGAGAGTGGTATATTTATTTAATAAGCTATATATTTTATTACATTGCAGCTACTTGATGCGTGAAGATAACTACGACGACCAGTTTGAATTGACCTATCGTGGCCACGTCTCCATGAAGGGAAAAGCCGAACCGATGCAGACATGGTTCTTAACTCGAAAGAACGCTTAAAAGAAAAAAGAATATAACTTCATCATAATTTAATCCAAAGTAGTGGAAATTCTCTAACATACAATTTATTCATGTTATAAATGTTCTTAAATTATTCCATACTTAGCTTTTTAGTAGCAAAGACTTATGGCCTAAGGTATTTTCCAGAGTGCGTGTAAACGCTCATAAAAAGTCTATTGTAAACATTATATCACACTTCCAAAAGTTAATATAAAAAAAACTTCATTGTACTTCACATACAAACAACTGTTAAATATCCTAAAATAATTAAGGATTAAAAAATGCGATAACTCACTACCATTTTTAAGAAATTTCCGTACTTATTTTAAAAAGAATCTTAATTATTAGTAAATTAAGAGTTAGGTTCTAATGTTATTACTCTATAAAATACAAATTTTACTCGAATTAGAGTTAATGCAATTCTATTTACGAATAACGTGTCTATTTTGAAGCTTTCTGAAGTAAAGCATTGTTTTTTTTTTAATTTATAGAACTAGGCGTTGCTTAGCGGATATCCATATTACAAAAGTAATGAAAATATTATTTTATATCCTTTTCTGTCCTACTAGTAGGTATTATAAATGAGAAAGTTTGTGAGTATGTTTGTTACTCTTTCACCGCGAATCCGCTGAACCAATATCGATGAAATTTGGCAAAAATATTCCTTATACACCGGAATAACATATAATAAATAAATAAGTAAATAAATGGGACACTTACACACACGGTCGTCCGTCTCCAAATCAAGTAACTTAATACTTGTGTTATGGGTGACAGACAACTGGTCAATAAATACTTATATATTTTTTAAATACATACTTAAATACAAATATAGGCTATAGAAGTTCTGTTAGTTCTACAGAAATAGGATGACACTAAAAAGCGCTATCTATTATCAAGCTATTACTAATACCTATAATTATATTTTCATTACTTTTGCATTATTTTTTTTACCAACTTTTACTAGTAATGTACTAATGAACAATGTACTCTAAAGCTGATTCAGACAGAAATCTTATGTTGGCCTACATATACTAAAGGCCTAGACGATATTGATGTTAGAAAATTAGAAATGAATATTTTAGAAATAATATATTTAACATAGATGTTACGCAATTTATTTATTTAACAAATATTAATTATATTGTTCTCTACTTATTCCTACTCAACGTATAATTTGTGTATTAATTTTTTATATGATTATTTTATGGAAATGTTTTCCGCCTAAAGCGGTGAAATTGAACGTAACTTTCGTCACACCGACATACAAAATGATATTGTTGCTCGTATATCTATTCTTAAATATATTTCTATTATTTTGTTCTAGTCATTATTTAAGTTTTTTTTTTAATATTATTTTTATTTCTAGTCATGATCAATATATAATAATAAATAAATGTTGTCTGTAATTTTGTTTCACTTCCTCCTTATCTTATATAAGAGCTGTGATAGCCTAGCGATGAGATCACGCTTTCAAGGGGGTCATGGATTCAAACCCGGGAAGGCACCAATGAGATTTTCTGTTTAAAACATATGTGTCTACTTAATAATTGCAATTTATCACACGCTTTCCATTGAAGTAAAATATCGTGAAACCTGTATATAAAATATAAATAAATAAATATATGGGACACTTACACACAGGGTTGTCCGTGCGTCCCCAAACTAACTTAATACTTGTGTTATGGGTTACAGACAACTGGTGAATATATACTTATATATTTTTTAACACATACTTAAATACAAATATACACCCAGACTCGAAGACCAACAAATTCATTTATAGAAAATCCTCTCGGCGGGAATCCAACCCGCGACCAGCGGAGCTGAAGGCAGGGTACTACCCAACGCCAACGGGCGAGTCAAAATCTCTGCTGCTCAAAATATCTGCAGAGAATTCTGGGGATATATGAACCTACTCACACTCAGATCAGCGTGGTAGGTCTTAGCTCCAACCCTTCTCTCCAAAAATGGAGACCTAAATGAGGCCAGCAGTGGGATAGTAACAAGCCGTTACTTTACAAAATGACGCTGCAACGACATCTAGTGGCCGCTGTTCAAGCGCCATACAATTTGCGTTACGTTAACGCAATTGAGTAGTTTATAACACTCGCACTAAGCACACTGAAAAAAATGCGTTTTCAACTTGCTAGGTTATTCACGTCTGGTACGGATTTGATTTATTTTTTTATTTCTAATCAAAATTATAAAAATGTCTCATAAATTCAGCCAAACCTATTACAAAGAGAAAGGTATTTAGACAAATTTCATATCGTTACAATCTTGATTTTGGCGATTTCTTGGAACGGCTTGTATCAACTTAACCGGATGGTCGAGGTCGCCCGTCGACATTCCTGACCGCTTATTTTTAGGTATTTATGTATAACAGCCTCTTGAGCTTTACATATGAATATGAAGATAATATTATAGCTAGTGGTACCGCGATTTCGTTCGCAACAACTTAAGCGCTTAAATACCCATAATTAATACGGTCGTCCGTCCCCAAAGTAAGTAACAAAGTAAGTAACTTAATACTTGTGTTATGGGTGACAGACAACTGGTGAATATATACATATAAAAACAGCTGAAGGCAGGGTCACTACCCACTGCTCCAACGGGCCAGTCAATTAAATATGTTTTTCCCCGTTCCTAAGAGAAAAACTGGATTTATTTGTCCTGTATGTTAAACCTTTATGCATGTCGTGTGGTATCCCGCTAAGTAGAATAGACCACCCTCATTTTTTACCGAGGCATCTAAAAAGGCGACTACGGTAAGTCAACCCACCGTGTGGTATCCGGCTGAGTAGAATTGACAACCCTCATTTCTTACTGAGGTGTCTTAAGAGGCGACTACGGTACGTCGACCCGCGGTGTGGTATCTGGCTGAGTAGAAAAGACCAACCTCATTTCTTACCGAGGTGTTTTAAAAGGCGACTACAGGACGTCGACCCGCAGTGTAGTATCTGAGTAGAATATACAACCCTCATTTCTTACCGAGGTATCGTAAATGGCGCGTAAGGTAATTTGACGTCAGGCAGACGGCTGATCGAATAATATCATATAATACCAAATCAAATAATAATAAGCCAAATCATCTAACATTTTAATGTTTAAAACATGTTGTGCTGTCCCCACTTAGAGTGGGGTAAGGGCAGGAGGATGATGACAAACAGTTTGAAAAATAAAATAGGTTTATAAGCAAGCCATTTTGCTTAAAAAAAAAACAGTTTCTTTTAAAAGAGCAAGGAATATCAATAAAATACTTGCCAACTGATTAAACAATTACATATGATACTTACCAAAGATGTACAAATATTTTATAGACGTAGACGTTACTTTGCGGAATTCCATAGTACAGAGGTAACAATAAAATTAACACTACCAACAAAATCATGCATTACGATTTTGTCCGTGGGGCCTATCCTCCTGATGCTTCGGTTTCGGAGCGAAACAGTTGTAGAGGTTGTGGTAGTGAGTGTATGTAGTGCTTGTGTGGAGTGTTGGTGTTGGCGGCGTCTTGTGATACGTGTGGCGACTTGTCCTGCATGTATGTGATATGTGATTCTTGCCTGCTTCATACACTTAGCATTACATATATTCTCTTAACATACGCGGATTACAGGAAAGTAATTTTATTTTCGCGGGTTTGATTCCCGCCGAGGGCCAACATTTTCTATGAAAAGAATTTGTTGGCTCTTCGAGCATGGGTGTATAAATGTATTTAAGTATGTATTTAAAAATTATATATGTATATATTTACCAGTTGTCTCTCACCCATAACACAAGTATTAAGTTACTTTGGGGACGGATGACCGTGTGTGTAAGTGTCCCATTTATTTATTGTAACTGCTGATGTATAAATAAATTAAACAGTATCATTTAATTTAAAAAAATGTTTCTTCGCAACCGTATATTAGAAATACTGACAAAAACACATTGCGATTGCTTTATAATTAAAATAATTAAAACATATTGCAAAACTAATATTTAATTACAATTTACAACAGATTAAGTAATTACATCATTATCAAAGTAAATTTATGCCATTATTCATATCTCTCGTCATGTACTGATTAACTAATGCACTCTTGAAATCCTACTAATATTATTAATGCAAAAGTTTGTGAGTATTGATGTATGTTTGTTACTCTTTCACGGCGAATCCGCTGAACCAATATCGACGAAATTTGGCACAATTATTCCTTATATACCGGGATAACATATAGGCTATAGAAATCCTGTTAATTCTACAGGAATAGCATGACATTGAAAAGCGCCATCTATTATAAAATTATCACGTGACAACAGTCCAAGCGAACTAAGTTGCAATAAAACTATATGCGGCTATGTAATAAATAAATCATCATTCTCCTGCCCTTTTCCCACTCTAACTGGGGTCGGCACAACATGTCATATACATGTTGTCACATGATTTGTCTACGTATTTTATGACCTGCCTGACGTCAAATTACCTTATTCGTCTTTTACGGCACCGCGATACGAAATTAGGGTGTTCTATGCTACTCAGACGAATACCACACGGCGGGTTGACTTACCTTAGTCGCCTTTTACGACGCCACGGTAAAAAAAGAAGGTGGTCTATTCTACTCAACCGGATACCACACGGCGGGCCAACTTACTTTAGTCGCTTTTTACAACACCTCTGTAAGAAATGATGGTGGTTTTTTCTACTCAGTCGGATACCACACGGCGGGTCAACTTACCTAAGTCGCCTTTTACGACACCTTGGTAAAAATGAGGGTGGTCTATTCTACTCAGACGGATACCACACGGCTATAATAATAATGTACCCTAAAGTTGGTGGAGAAAAAAATGGAACAAGTTAACGCGAAAAAAAACTCGTGCGCATGTGAAGGCGACCAAGGTGGCACTTGCATGATTGAACGGCCCAAGAAATATTCCATACTCGGTATAACTGCGTGTTGTCACGATGCACGAAGGTCGATAATCGGCTGACACGTCACAAAGTCACTTGTCGATTTGAATGGAGAAGGTACACGGTTTCAACTTTATCGTCATTCGAGAAACCACCTCAAGCCTCAAGCCTCAACCAGTCAGTCGGTGTTCGTCACCTGTGCATGACGCACGCGCATCGCTCCCATTGGCCTATTTGAATTTATTACGTTAAGCGGCCAATTGCGTTCGATTATTCGCGACTTTTACATATACAGTGTGTCCCGTTAGTGTTGTGAATGTGACATTGAAAACTGTTTATGACAGTTTGTGATATTAATATTCTATTAGGAGGTTGGATGTTTTCATTTTATGTTATTTGGTAAGTGTTTTGCAATTAGACATTTAGTAATAAAGTTATAATGAAACCCTTACGTTATTATTTAGAAATATTATTTATTCATTGTCTAAATTAAATTTAAATTTAAAATATTTAAATTTTATTATATCGACGAATACCGTCATCGATATTTTAACATGTTTAAGATTCAATGACTCAAGATTATAATTGCGGATCCGGTTCTTGGCATTTGCAAAAAATTCTTTATTTATGCATTACGCATATTTTAACATATACTAAGGAGGATCGTAATTTATTAATTCGTTAAGCGTTGTCATGGTGATTTTAGCAATTATCATATTAAACAATACAAACATGTAAATCGTCTAGAAGTCGAGAGAATGTTTGCATTTCTAAGTAGGCTTTACTTTAGTGGTACAAACATTTAGCATAAAGTCGGCATATGTTCCACTTCTTACTATTTTCACTTGCCTCACCAGCTGCGGTCTATTGGACGCTAAAGATTCAATTTCATTATGGGAAATAATTATTCAATAACGAACAACTACTTGATGGTGTGTGAAGAAATATATTAAGATGTTATCATTTGGTTATCCATTTCCATCTATTTATAATGATGCGTTTTATAGTTTTCTAACACATAACAATTTTCGAAAGTAATAATTAGCTAAAGATTGCATTTTGATATAAGTTATTAAAGTCATTAATATACATAAGCACATATCTGCCAATCTAACGTGAAAGTTTCTATATATTCGTAAAAATAAGTGAAATGGATTTGAAAGAAGAAATAAAATTAGTGAATTTTAACATTTCATTTAGCGTTTCAATCATCATCATCATCATCCCGTTCTTATCCCACTCTAAGTGGGGTCGGCACAAACATTTTGTTATAAACATTTTGTCACATGATTTGGCTATGTATTTTACGACAGGCCTGACGTCAAATTACCTTAGTCGTGTTTTACGACACCTCGGTAAGAAAGAGGGTTGTCTATTCTACTCAACCATATACCACACGTAGGGTGAATTTACCTTAGTCGCCTTTTACGACACCTCGGTCAGAAATGAGGTGATTTAAGAAAAGTATTTATTCAGCTTTTCGATACATTTCTTTTTCAGCACACTTCAACTATAACACGCGTATTTATTAAAAGCATCTTTAGGTTATTTAAGATTTCAATCACTATATAATTCTGTATCAGGTTTCGTTTTTCTGATTTTTAATTGTAACTGTTTATTTATGTTAAGTTACACTGTTTATTTTGATTATGTTTTTGACTTCGTATGTACTTTTTCTTCTTTTTAGTACTTCTTACATCCAATTAAAGTCCATCCCATCACCACAAAAGTCTGATAATCTTTTCAAAATAATATATTTAAACATGACAAGTTATTCTGTTTTCTAAACTTCAATCATTTATAAGTCATTAGCTTAGAATTTCTATTTATTTTAGTCTAGTGTATTTGTATACACTGTTTTTAGAATATAGCGATTAAAATTTTGCTTATAGTTTGAACGTAGACTCCTGATTTTCAAGCTCTTGGCTGAAACCTTTCAATATTTCAAGGATATGAAAGTCTATACCTACATAGTATTTTTTGTAAGTATTTTATAGAACAAGCTGCGGAGGTTTTTTAAACCATCATATCACTTACCAAATAGTAAAAAAAAATAATGAATATAAATATACACACACAGATTTACACACACAGTCGTCCGTGCCCAAAGTAAATTAATCTTGTAAAATTACAGACAACTGGTAAAAATATACATATATACATACTTAAATACATATATACTAGAATAGAACAAACAGTTTCATCATCATCATCTTCCTGCCCTCATCCCACTCTAAGTAGGGTAGGGTAGGGTCGGCACAACATGTTATAAACATGCTGTCTCATGATTTGGCTGCGTTTTTACGACCGGCCGCCTGCCTGACGTGTTGACGTCAGGTGTCGTTAAATACGACAGAGGTAAGTTGTTACCTCTGTCGTATTTTACGACACCTCAGTAAGAAACAGTAAGCACCTCAGTAAGCACCTCAGAAAGAGGGTGGTCTATTCTACTAAACCGGATACCACACGGTGGGTCAACTTACCTTAGACGCCTTTTACGACACACGGTAAGAAATGAGGTTGGTCTATTCTACTCAGCCGGATACCAAACAGCGGATAGAACAAACAGTTCGTTTTAAGAAAATATTTGCCCTTGACGGGAATCGAACCCACGGCTCAAGGAGTTGAAAGCTTCGACGCAACTTGCGCCAACAGCCCAGTCAGGCTAAATCTCAGTCCTTTGTCATAGACAACGTTAAAACGACGAATGGTTTTAAAAATACTAATATCTCGCACCGACTCGCTACCGGCCATTTAACACGTTTTGTTGTGACATTATCACATACACGTTGACACCAATACACATGGTCATTTACTTGGAAACAATTGTGATTCCGTAAAACATGTAGTAGGTGTCAAACTCTGTACAAATCAGTTACAAAACATAAAACATTGCTATATGTGACTATGATAATGCGGTTGAGAAAACCAAATACGAATCAACCTGTATTATCTTGTTGATTTTTTGTTGCATTAATCTACATAGTTTATATTTAAATTATCATATGTTCAACTACGTATGTATAATACTGTATTATTTATAAAGAACTGTTCTTTCTTAGAAGGTTATATATTTACTTAACTAGTGGCTCGCTCCGGCTTCGCACGGGTATAAAATATATAGCCTATGTCACTCAGTGAAAAAATGAGTAAAATCTATCCAGTAGTTTTGTTTTATTCATTACTGCCCGTGGCCCGCACCATACTTTTTATTACACTTAACCAAGGACAAAATTACGTATAGCTGTCATTTATGTTTTGTTATTCCATGTCATAGTCATTTTTCTTATACCACGTTTTATAGTGACGACGGAATAAAATAAATGCGCTCGAACGGGATAAAAAGTATCCTATGTCCGTTTCCTGGTTCTAAGCAACCTCTCCACCAATTTTCAGCCGAACTGGTTCATCCGTTCTTGAGTTATAAATAGTGTAACTAAGACCAACTTTCTTATATATATATATAGATATATAAAGCTGCAGAGTTTGTTTGATTGTTTAAACGCGCTAATCTCAGGAACTACTGAACCGATTTGAAAATTTGAGTGTAAGATAGTCCATTTATCGAGAAAGGCTCTGAGCTATAACACATCGCTAAGATACATATATAACAATATACATATATAAGTGCCTATAAAAAAATTTACCGACATACTCCTAAAAATTAATTATTTCCTGCTGTACTTTGCGCAACATAAAAATTATACGGCTATTTATATCTATACTAATAAATAAGGCTAAAGAGTTCATTTCTTTGTTTGAACGCGCTAATCTCTGGAACTACTGGACCGATTTGAAAAATTGAGTGTAAGATAGTCCATTTATCGAGGAAGATTAAAGGCTATATGTCATCACGCTAAGATAAATAGGAGAGGAGCAGCAATAAAAGATAATGCGAAACCGGCAAAATTTAAAGCTTTACTTGCGCGTTAAGTAAACGGTGAAAGTTATTCAAAAATGTATTATAATTAACTCACGATAACTACTTTTATGTTCAAAATTTCAAGTCGGGATACAATTTGTGACGCTGATTTCCATGCGGGAATAGCTGCTGACATAGCTAGTCATTTATAGGTATAAACATATGGGTCACATCGCGATAAATTCAAGTTACCTTTGTACAAGGTTCGATGTTTCGGCTTTGGTGACGAACTGAATTCCAAAATATTTGGACATGGATTGGTTACCTATTAATTAATTAATTAATTTTACACACATCACAAAACACCATTACCAAAAGCTCGCTACGCACATTCACTACGATAATCTCGTTTCGTCCAGTAACCGAAGTACCATTAGGAGATAGACGTGGTTTTTGTCGTGGTTGAACGCTTTCTGCTTCCTACACTTGACATTGTATAGATTTCCTTAACAAACGCGTAATATATCAAAATAATTTATAACTTTTGTACTATGGAATTACGCATAATAACGGCTACTCTAAAAATTAACTATTTTCGGATTGCGATGTCATCGTTTGTAGACAGATGGATCGTTGAGTCGATGGACATTGACACTTTGCTTCTAACCTGATGGACATTGATATTTCTAGTCACGTCGCCGTTGGACGTTCACATTTAACGATTTATTTTGTCTAAATATAACCAGTTAAGTAAATATTTAAATTGAAAACAAGGATGCCTAAAGTTATGTATGACATCACCTTTGTATGTTCGCTTTTATATAAAAATTATTTATTTAAATACCACACCTAATTTTACTGTTATGTGTTTTATCTGTCGGTAATCCGACTCTTACAAGTGTTAAAGGTAAATTCGTCCTCATCAAGTACTAATTACATAAAAATATATAAGGTACTATCAATCGACCGCGGCTCCGACCGCGTGGAAAGATTAATAAAAATATAGTCTTGATAACCATAAAATGGTTAAAGTAAGTTAACCTTAAAAGTTAGACATATGCTGTCGCGGTCTTTTATGTAGAACTTTTAGAGAGGAATAATTTTGTAATACATGATTTTTGAATAACTATTACCGTTTACTTAGGACACGCAAGGAAAGCTTTGATTTTGCCGTTTTCGTATTTTTTTTATTCTTAGCTTAATTTTATATAGCCTATAGCCTTCCTCAATAAATGGACTATCACTGAAAGAATTTTTCAAATCGGTCCAGTAGTTCCTGAGATAAGCGCGTTCAAACCATCAAACAAACAAACTCTTCAGATTTAAACGCGGATTACACCAAAATAATTCTATGATACGTAACTTTTGGTTCAAAGGTATTTTCTTAAAAAAGGGTACGCGTTCTAATACGATGCGCGTGTACAAAGCTGAAAGCGTTTATAACTGTTGAATGAAGTTATGAAAAAAATATAAACTTAGATTTTATCAGACTAGTATGTAGAACGTTGCTTTCAGCTCGCAATCTCCATTATACCAGCGAAATTTTTAAATAGCGAGGTGAATTTGCAAATTTTAACGAAAGTATATTGTTCTTTTTTTAAACGCCCATAGGGTAATGTAAAGGCTTGTGATGGAGAATATAAAATTGGATTCATTAAGTTATGTTGGTTATTAGATGTATAAATTCAAAATTAAAATATTCTTTATTCAAATAAACTTGTAAACAAGTGCTTTTGTATCGTACTTTATCTGGTTCGGAAAGCTGTTCCTGCCGAGAAGAGCCAGCAAGAAACTCGACGGTTGCTCTTTTAAAAAATTAATTCTTATTACTGGTTACATTTAGTTATTACTGTCTTGTCATCGTCTAAGCGAGCTATTATCATTATATTCTTATCTTCTAAGTTATCCTCAACAGCATAGAAGGATTTCTGAATCAGCTTCTTTTTAATAGTGTTTTTAACTGCTGTAATTTCAAAGCTAAAATTTGTTGCTGAATTTTATTATAGAATCTTATACCCAGAGCCACAAACGATTTACGTACTTTTGCAAGATACAAAGCAGGGGCAGATTATTTTTTCATCAAAAATCGATTATTTTTTTCATTAAAAATCGATTATTTTAATTATTCCCTTTTTTTCTGTTTCTCTTGTTTTTTAAGATAAGTTATGCATTGTTGGATGAAACCTAAAATATAAGCGCTATAAAAGATATAATAAAAAATATAAAAAAATAGCGCATCTGTTTTTATTTCTTGGTAGTAGTACACTTTGATTGGCCTTTATTGTAATTAATAATTAATATTAAAAAAACTAACTTTTTAAATAGTCAGAAAAAAACGATTAAAAAAAATCGATTATTTCGTATCAAAATAATCGATTTTTTAAAAATCGATTTTTTCTAGTCCATGTCACATCCCTACCGTTTACCGTTAGCTGAAAAACAACTGTATTATGTATGTACTTGTATTTACTTTACAACTAATAGTCGCTTGTCATTCCGGTAAAACTAAGCTATGTCTTGGATGACTTTGAATCTACATCTAGGTGATACAGTAACCCATAACCCACATCATAATTATAGTAGTTTCTACATGTTTCCGTCACGAATTGTCTATGACCGAGTGAATGATATGACCGGATTAGAAGGAGAATAGTCGGACATAGCAATAATAGTGAGTGTCGCATAACTGTGTCGTAAAATATTCAAAAAGAATAAAAATCTTTACCATACCTACTGAACTTTACCATAAAACAACAATTATCAACTAATTAAGGTAAGGGAAATAGTAATTGACCATGAATTTGCCATTACAGCAGTTTAAAAACACTGTTAAAAAGAGGCTGATACAGAAAGCCTACTATACTCTTGAAGATTATTTAGAAGATAAGAATGTGTGGATATAGCTCTCTTTGAACCTGTACAAGACAGTAACGACATAATGTAAATAGTATTAAGAATTATATTTTTAAAAAAGCAACCGCCGAGTTTCTTGCTGGCTCTTCTCGGTAGGAACAGCTTTCCGAACCAGCAGTAGAGTTGACGATTCAAAAGCACTTGTTTACAAGTTTATTTGAATAAAGAATATTTTGAATTTGAATTTGACCAACAAACAAAACGCTTATTATTTAAAATTTCATACAAAACGGTCAATTACTAGTACCTTTACCTTAATAAAATCAGACTATTCTTAGCGGAGATACATAAAACCAATATTATTTTGCTATAAACCGTGAAAAAGCAAGTCTATATCTTTCCTAAAGGTATCAATGACAAAAGTCACGGACGACCACTGTCATATATTACATATACATATTACATGATACACATTGGTACATAGATTGTTATTCATTAAATTTTAATTAATTGCGGCAATGACATTTACAGATTTAGGTTTTAAGTTGTGAAATCTTTATGTAAATTTCTCTGTTGATACATTCAGGGTTGTTATTTTACTCGTGAGATGGTTGGGTCAATTTAGCGACAAGTTACCTGCAAATTATTAAGCATAATACATAAGGATATGTAGTCGCCATTGACTTCCGCTTTGTATTTTATAGCAACACAGTCATGAAACAAGAGTATCGCGCCCTTTTTGATTAAAATGGTACCAACACTGTGACGTGTTGTTTCCGGTTGAGTCTTCCTATTGATAAAACGTTTCAGTGACATTCAGTTTTTGTTCGTCATTCAAGAGAAGTGCATCCCGGAACGGGAATAGTGGTATTCCTAATATATCGTGTTATTGTACCTATATAGTCAGCGTTAACAGATATTAAAAGAATTAGAGTTTCCTTTAATTGTAACAGAAACCACCGCATATCTGTAACTGATGCCCCATTATCATTTTCAAAAGAATTTCTCCACATATATTTTCGTTAATAGGTATCCGGCTGACTAGAATAGACCACCCTCATTTCTTACCGAGGTGTCGCAAAAAGCGACTAAGATAAGTTGCGTTCAAGGACCGCTTTAGTAAAGACAATGGCAATTTCTTATTTCAATGCTACTTTTGAGTTTTGTCTTCTCATATAAGATACTACAATACGAAAAAAAATTGTTCTATTAATAATTATTGTGTGACTTTTTTGATGCTTGTCAGCCTGCCTTTTTGATATTTTTTTTATTTTGTAGAAAAACTTCGCTACTAAATTCTCAACGAATACAGAATACGCATAATATAATCTCTGTCAACACAAATTAAAAAAAAATCTAAGCAAACTATTAAATTTACTGAAATGAATTTTGTGATTTTTTTTTATGATCAAATTTAAATAATTTATAGAATTAGGCGTTACTTTGCGGATATCCATAATATAAAAGTAATAATAAAATTATTTTGCTATAATATATTATTATATATTATAGCAAATTAATTTTACTATTACTTTTTTTATGATCAAATTTATTGATGTCAATATTAAACCTTTCAAGATTTTACTTATATCAAAATAAAATGAACATATTTTTGTTCTCAACAATAGAGTAATAGTATATTTGAAAGCAATAAGCGTCTCGCTTGAGTCATTGCGTGTAGCATTCGACGGGGACCCGAGAAAAAAATAAAAAGAAAGGATACGCGTCACCGCCCTTTCTTGTTCCTGGCCACGGAGTTGATATAAAAATTTATAATGGATACGACTTTAACGATTAACATTTCTCTCTGAATGCATATGTTTTATTTTTTTTATATTAATAGCAGGTATACGAGCGAAGGGACGCTTGATAAGTTATTGTATATAATTAACATCGCCTACAGATATTTTAAACGTAAAAGAAATCTTTAACTTGGAGGCTTTTTGATATTTTGTTCAACAGCCATTTTTGTAGTTATTGCCCTTTATTTATATTTCATTTGGTTAAATAATTTAAATTAATATGTTATAAACTGTTGACGATTATAGTAGAATTTAAATTTAAAAGTAATAAAATCTATTCTATTTTTAAATTACTTCTTATAAAATTATTTTGTTTAAAAGACTAGCTGCGTTGTATTCCATCGTTTTGTTAAGCGTTGCTGTTCTTATTTTAAATTTAAATTTTGACCTTTGTAATTCCAATTGTCACCCAAATATAACAAAGATATTATTAAATACAAAATTTATTTGTCCATCAGAATAAAACAAATAATAGGTACAGGTTATGATATTAACTTTATTTATAATTCCTTAAAATCGTTTACTGAAAAACAATATAAAAATTATTATTAAATATTTCATTAAAAAAAAATATTATAATATCAGCATTCGATTTTCAAATTTGTAATCGAATTAGTTATATTCTATTTACTGAAGTGTGTATTATTACAAAATATTATGTTAAAAATCAATTTATCTTGTAATGGAAATATTTAAATATTATTTAAAGGTATAATTAAATTACTTAAGACGTGTGATATCTCGAGTACGCTTGTGTATTTTATTAGCATAATTGCCTATATTGTGATAACTAATATTTAATACCATTGTCCTTTAACAGGTGTGTGATTTTACTCATAATTACTCAAAGTTGACTTACGTAATCAGTCGATATTGCTTTATAGTAATGGACGATGAGGTTTGTTAGTAGACAACCATAAATAATTCCATTATATGTTACTCATATTCATGTAAATGACTTAAATGCGCTGTGAGTGTACCATTTGCATTCTGTTAAATACAAAGCGCATAGTATAATCTAGATGTCAGATAGAGATTATATTTACCGAGTAAGCTGCATGTCAACAACCTGACTGTTTGAATATGATTATAGTAAACTAGTGTAGTGATATTTTTACTAGGTAAGGTACTTTCACATTAAAAAGAATAAAGAATAATTTGTTTTTATTGCCTCGTTGTCGCGGTGGGTGAACTTACCTTAGTCGCCTTTTACGACACCTCGGTAAGAAAGAGGGCGGTCCATTCTACTCAGCCGGATAACACACGGCGGGTCGACTTACCTTAGTCACCTTTTATGACACCTCAGTAAGAAATGAGGGTCGTAATATTCTATTCAGCCAGATACCACATTCTTTTCGGCATAAGGACATATCAAAACTAGTCATTATATTTGACAAATATTCAAAAGTTCTTCCGAAACCTTAATTAATAAAAATATAACATAAAGGTATATATAAAGCCATTGCCATAGACAACCCTAACGATCCTAACCCTAACGCATTTTACGACACCTCGGTAAGAAAGAGGGTGGTCCATTCTACTCAGCCGGATAACACACGGCGAGCAAACTTAACTTAGTCGCCTTTAACGACACGTCGTTCTTATCTGTTTTTTGATGTTTTGTACAATAAAGGCACAAATAAATAAAAGAATATTTAAATTAAAAGGAAATGTGTGAACAATAATAGTTTATTAAAAAATTTAAAAAGAATATTTAAATTAAAAGGAAATTTGTGAACAATAATAGTTTATTAAAATATTTAAAAAGAATATTTAAATTAAAAAAGAAATGTGTACAATATTAGTTTATTATTAAAAGGAAATGTGTGAACAATAATAGTTTATTAAAAAATTTAAAAAGAATATTTAAATTAAAAGGAAATGTGTACAATATTAGTTTATTAAGCGGAGTATTTCCATAAAGTAATTAAAGTTTATCGCTTTGTGCATTGGTACGGTGTTTATACAGGAATGTACAATTTCTATATATAAAAGGCGTAATTATATTCTTGTGTTCAATTATCTCATCCATCTTGGGCGGCAAATTTATGCATCGATGGAGGTTCAAAGTTATGACTTCAAAACCTGTTTCTGGCTCCAGGGTCCAGCGGAATCAAGGACAACAATTTATTTCAACATTTCTCGAAGTGATTTGCAAATTTCAATCTGGTTTGGTGTCGACTGTTATCGAATATTTTATAGCCAGAATTAATGTAATATAAAAGGTTGGAATGGCTATGAATATAATTTACTATCTTTGCTAGCAGCTTCGCATGGAAATCAGAGTGTCACAAATTATTTTCCCAAATTTAAAATTTGAACATAAAAGTGGTTATCGTGAGTTAATTTTAAGAGATTTTTGAATTCCGCCTAGGGGCAATATTTTATAGAAATAATTTGTTGGTTCTTCGAATCGAGTGTTTATTTGTGTAATTTTATATGTAATTGTAAAAAAAAAGTAACACATGTCGAAACTAAATATAATACTTATATATTTTGATCGATATTTGACAAATATTCAGAAATTGAATGAAAAGATAAAAATTAAGTACCTGGATGACCAAGCCTTGCTCAGTTATTTTTAAAAAGATATAAAAAACAATTGAAAAAAATGAAAATCGAAAAAAAGTTGCGCAGGTGGGACTCGAACCTAGGTACTTTTATCTGTCTAGATCGCCCGCTCACCAAATGAGCTTCCATGACTTAACTTTTGACAGCGAAAATTGTCTTTTAAAATCAAAGTAAATTTTTATTTTCATGAAAACAGGGATAAATAGACATTTTTTAAAATGAAACCTAGCTAGATCAAATTTTTCCCCCCAAAACTAACTAGATGCCGAATTTCATGAAAATCATTGGAGCCGTCTCCTAGATTTGGAAAATATATTTATATATATACATACAAAATTAACTCATTTAAATATTAAAGTTATGCCATGACTATAGACAACCCTAACGACTATCCATAACTTTAACAGCAGACAATATCACTTACGCCTGCACTAGTTTGCTTTATGGTTAACCTGAGCCTACTGAGATATTACAATCTTACATTATTCATAACAGTTCGAGTTTGATGTACATAGAATAAGAAATCTAATGCTTACCAATTAAATAAACAGATTCCTAACAATACGTATTTTTGAATTTGGAGATCTTATTTTATGGTCATTTAACCACCCCAAAAATTATGATAAACTAGCTTTTACCCGCAACTTCATCCTTTTTAAATCCTCCTGAATTTAATTTCTGTAGAATTAACAGAATTTCTATAGTCTATTTTTAACCCGGTGTATAAGGAATAATTGTGTCAAATTTCATTGAAATTGGTTCGGCGGATTCGCCGTGAAAAAGTAACAAACATACATCCATACTAACAAACTTTTGCATTTATATTAGTAAGATTATTAAGAATTAGATAAGCTGTGATAGTCCAGCGGTGAGATCGTGCAACTCTTTTGAGGGGGCGTTGAGTTCAAATCCCGGGAAGTCAACAAAGAGTTTTTCTCTTATAACGTATGTGTCTAATTGATAACTACAATTTATAACACTCTTATCAGTGAAGCGAATTACCTTAATTGCGGATTATAGCAAAATATTTTCATTATTACTTTTGTAATATGGATCTCCTCTAAGTAACGCCTAATTCTATAAATTAACACGTGTTATTGCTAAATAAATCTATGCTAATATAAAGCTGAAGATTTTGATTGTTTTAACGCGCTAATTTCAGGAACTACTGGACCAAAAAATTATTTGAGTGTAAGATAGTCCATTTATCGAGGAAGGCTATAGACTATATAACATCACGCTAAGGTGAATAGGAGAGGAACAGCATGTTGTTCGCTAGCAACATTTTGCTGAGGTATTTTGGATAACATACCTCAGCAAAATGCTGGTCACACTGAAGACGGCGTCATCTTTACTCCCGCCACTTTAGAGTCTTCATTCTGCATTGGAAATGACTGGAGCGCCAATCAGTGTTCACCAGAAAGAATAAGAAGAGAAGATAAAGTGCGGGTTTGAATGTGTCGGCGATAACAAGCAATAACTTATATGACAACACGTTTGCCGGTTCAGCTTGTACATAATAAAGGATGTTCTCTTTTCTCCTTTATGCCGTGTGGTATCCCGCTGAATAGTATAATAGTACCTCCCTCTTTTCTTACCGAGGTGTCGTAATAGGCGACTAAGGTAAGTCAACCCGCCGTCTGGTACCCGGCTGAGTAGAATAGACCACCCTCATTACCGAGGTGTCGTAAAATGCGACTAAGATTAGTTGACGTCAGGCAGGAGTTACGTTCATAAAATACGTAGCCAAATCGTGTGACATGTTTATAACATTGTGCCGACTCGACTTAGAGTGGGAATAGGGCAGGAAGATGATGATGTTCTCTTTTCTCCTTTCCCGTCGCATTTTAAACCATAATTGTGGGTAAAAAAAAAAGATTTCACAACTATTTAACCACCAACTGAACAAACAATAGGATGAGCACCATAGCAAATTTCACTCGCTCCGGTCGATCGAGCGATTGACGAAATTATACAATCCAACCGCACCTTTACCATTGTCATATCTTTTTCCGAACCATTGGGCGTACATAACATTTTGTTTTGTAATAATATACATACATGTATTAAATACCGCAGGAATGTAGGAATTTAGGGATATGACTCAGAGTTAAAAAAATCTATTGACTGGCGACTGGCCCGTTAGCACACTACAGTGGGTAGTGATTAGGGATGTGACTTGAAATTGAATAGAAAAAATCGATTAAAAATAATCGATTTTTTCCCTTTAAAAATAATCGATTTTTTTCTGACTATTTCAAAAGTTGCCTTTTTCAATATTAATAATTAATTACAATAAAGGCTAATTAAAGTGGACAACTACAAAGAAATAATATCAGATGCGCTGTTTGTCAAAATTGCATTAAAATGTATAGTTTGGCTAAATTGGTTTCATCAATGCATATCTAATCTTAAAGAAAAAGAGGAAATCAAGGAAAAGAGTAAAAAAGAAAAACACCTAAATTAATCGATTTTTTAAAATCTATTTTGGATGAAAAAATAATCGATTATTAACAATCGATTATTTTTTCAAAATAATCGATTATTTTTTCACATTGCTTGTAGTGATCCTGCCTTTCCGGGTCGCGGGTTTGATTCCCGCCGAGGGCCAACATTTTCTATAAAAAGAATTTGTTGGTTCTTCGCGCCTGGATGTATTTATGTAATTTTATAAATGTATAGTATACAAATATATAATATGTAATTGTAATAAAATGTAACACATGTCAAAACCAGGTATTATTTAAGTATGTATTTAAAAATTACATATGTATATATTCAAAAGTTGTCTCTCACCCATGACACAAATATTAAATTACTTTGGGGACGAACGACTCTATTATTAATAATCGATGTATTTCTGAATATTTGATAAATTGCCTCTTTTAATATTAATAATAAATTTACTACTTCTCTACTAAGAAAGCATCTCTCTTAATAATTTATAGAAGCTGGCGTGACTATCCGGAATTTCATAGTAACAATTATTATTAAAGAAATTATTCTCTCTCTATCTTTATTTTTTGTGGTTTCTATTTCCATTGAAATACTGCTACAATACAAGGAATTCTCCCGAGTTTTTTATGCGAATTTTTCCTCGATATTTTCACTCATAAAGCGCATTGTGAATTGCTACTATCAATTTGGGGCATTAGTTTTTTTTAAGAAAATTCTTAGTTGAATTTGACGTAAACCCATAATAACCCTTTCGTAAGTCACACGGTATCATCTTTGATTCATATAATTTATTATATCATATTAAAAAAAATATAATATTACGCCGTGTGGTATCCGGCTGAATAGAATAGTACCACCCTCATTTCTTACCGAGGTGTAGTAAAAGGCGACTAAGGTAAGTCGACCCGCCGTGTGGTATCCGGCTGAGTAGAATAGACCACCCTCATTTCTTACCGAGGTGTCGTAAAAGGCGACTAAGGTAAGTTGACCCACCGTGTGGCATCCGGTTTAGTAGAATAGACCACCCTCTTTCTTACTGAGGTGTCGTAAAATACGACTAAGGTAAGTTGACGTCAGGCAGGCGGCCGGTCGTAAAAACGCAGCCAAATCATGTGACAACATGTTTATAACATGCCGACCCCACTTAGAGTGGGATAAGGGCAGGAGAATGATGAATGATGATTAAAAAATATATAATATTATAATATAATGACTCACCATACTGCTACAATACAAGGAATTCTCCAGAGTTTTTAATTTTACCTCAAAATTTTCATTCAAAGTAAAGCGCATTGTGAATTGTAGCTATCAATTAAGGACATTAATTTTTTAAGACAATTATTAGGTGGATTTGAGACTTAAGGGTCAGGTATTATACCCTTTTGTAACAGTCACATGATCTCATATTTGATTCATCTGATTTATTATATCATACTAAAAAATTATATAATATTATAGTATAAAAAACCTGGGCTGCCGTCAGTCCAACAGGTTCCCAGGTCAATGACCCTAGGCATCCTGGACTTTCTTTTGCCTCCGTAATTTCAAATTAAGGGGCCGATAATAAAAACTGGTCCTATAACGAGCCGTTGTTGTGTGAAATTATGGACGCGGCATATTTAAGATAAGAAAAAAATTATATGGAAATCCCGATTTATTATATAACATATGCATTATTAATTACTTAGTACCTGGGTGATCAATGGCTTGGTATGGCTTGGTAATTTTTATAAAGATATAAAAAATGGAATTTAAAAAAAGGAAGAAACCGCCGGGTGATTCCGGGAGTTTTGAAATTTTTTGGTCCTCCCCTTACCATTAGGCTACATTTTAGCATTTTTTTAATGACCGAAAGGTATAAAACGACATGTGTTTTAATGAAACCTAGCTAAATCGATTTCCCCGCCAATACTCCCTACATGCTGAATTCCATTAAAATCGTTGCCAGTTTCTGAGAATCAGAAAGAAAAATAATATTAAAAGAGAGAAATATATTATTATATACATTATTTTTAAGTTTTTTTTTGCAAATAGTAAAATTTATAAGCGAAATAAAATTAGAGGGAGCCACAAAAACTTACAAAAACAAAAACACAAAAACTTTACATTATACAAAAACTTAGCATACTATTGTCCTATTCTCCTCTCTATTCTATTTCTTTCTCTTAGAGAGAGAATGCATCTCTAACATAGTATTTAAAAATGAAAATAATATGGTTCGTTTTTATTTAAGTCTGCCCGACATCAATCATCTAATCGTATTTTACGACACCTCAGTAAACAATGAGGGTGGTCTATTAAACAGAGCCGGATACCAAGCGGCGGGTCAACTTACCTTAATCGCCTTTTACGGCTCCTCGGTAAGAAATGAGATCTATTCTTCTCAGCACGATACGACGCGGCACTTCTATCGAAGTAAAACAAAAACAATACTATTTTTTAATTAGGTATTTGTTTTACTTATAATGGTTGCATTATATTAAATTAACAACAGTGCTTACTACAAAATGCTTACATACATTAATTTACGTATCTATTAGCCTAATCGTGTACCGTACACGTTTTTTACACAACCATTTTCAATTAATTTTCTAATTTCTAAAAACGTCAAATCAATTTGTTGGTATACGTTATCCACAACTTTGAATAATTAAATATTTTACCCTTTACGAAAATTCATCCTATATGTTAACCCTATGTTTAAACTTCAATTGTGCTAAATTTCATCATTATTGGTCCATAGAATTAGCCGTGAAAACGTAACAGACAGACGGACTTTGCATTAAAAATTAACGCAACAAATGTTCAGTCTCTAAAGTGTAAATAACTGAGCATATACTTTACACTAAAAAAAGTCGTGTGCTTTCCGGCTGAACAGAATAAACCACCCTCATATCTTACCGAGGTGTCATAAAAGGCGACTAAGGTAAGTTGACCCACCGTGTTGTATCCGGCTGAGTAGAATAGACCACCCTCATTTCTTACCTAGTTGTTGTAAAAGGCGACTAAGGTAAGTTGACCCACCGTGTGGTATCCGGTTGAGTAGAATAGACCACTCTCTTATTTATCGAGGTATCGTAAAATACGACTAAGGTAAGTTGACATCAGGCAGGCGGCCGGTCGTAAAATATGTAGCTAAATCATATGACAACATGTTTATAACATGTCGTGCCGACCCCACTTAAAGTGGGATAAGGGCAGGAGGATGATGATAGTTTACACTGAAAAATCCATTACGACGACTTTAAGTAAAATAGATATTGCAAATGACTTTTACTTCTTAAATATTTTAATTGTTTTATAAAATAACCAACATATATTTTCAATGAACGACAGACCAAAGCATTTTACAGCGATCTTGAGTTTGTTATTGTGAGTTATCTACGTAACAATAAATCTGTTTTTACCCAGTATTTACTAACATAATACAGATTACACGGTACAATACATTCACAATATTTGTAGTTTATTTGTAGGTTGAAATAAAGCTAAGGTTACACAGTTTCTTTAATTAAAAACTAAATGATCATTTAATTTTCAAAGTTAACTTTTTCTGGGCTAACTTTGGGCTTTTACTGTCTAATGTATTAGCAGTAAGTGAAAACTAATTTTGGTTTGTGATTTGGTAATAAGCTACAATATTAATTTGTACTGTTTGTTTCCCCAATACTGATAAAATAATAAATAAAAATATGCGTCATGATTTTTAAGTATTTGCATATGTTATTACATATTTATAAAAAAATTGAGTGGGATAATCTGGTATTCTTCTTTTATATTAATAGGTGTCCACTATTGGTCATTCATCAGTAAAAAGGGATTTCTTCAGTAATTTTTTTTTTACATACAGCTTAATGAATTGTCAAGACAATTATAATAGAATATCTTTCTTATGATTTTTTCAAACAAAATAAACCTAGCTTTATTTTGTTTATGATTTGACATTACAATTAATTATGTTTAGCATTTTCATTTGTACAAATATCACCACAATATTTCATTAATCAATTTTTAAAAAAATGTCGTTTTATGCCTGTTTTCGGGCACCGAAAAAAATGCTAAAATGTTGAATAGAAAATAAATAAAAATTTTATCTGTCGAACGTAGTGCTGTGACAGCCTAATGGTTAACGGGTGGGCAAAAAATTTTTAAAACCCGGGTCGAATCCCACATGTTGCCGGCGCTTTTTTCTTTTTTAAATTGTATTGTGCCTTTAAAAAATTACTAAGCAAGGCTTGGTCACGCTGGTACTAAATATAAAAATGAGTGTGTCCTCAGCCTAAGCTGAGCAGTTACGCACTAGCGAGCTAAAAATTCTCTTTTATTATTCGTTACTTCAGTGAAAGTGGCCAGTTTGTCATTTTAAGTTTGTTTACGTGTCTTGTATACGAACGGAATGGTCACTTTTTGTCACCATTATTGCCTTATGAATATTAATCTAGGAAGTTTTTCTTTAAATACCATGTTGCCACGACATATTCGTTGGAATCTGTAAGATACACTGGCGCATATATGTAAAAAAAATGATACGGAAATCATACCAGTCTGCATCTTTATAAGGATGTGCGCATTCAAAGAGATGAAATTAAATAAATATCCATATACAAGAGTTGTGATGGCCCAGCAGTGAGAGCGTGTGACTCTTTCCAAGGGGTCACAAGTTCAAATCTTGGATAGGCACCAATGAGTTATTCTATTAAAATGTGCCTAATGGATAATAGCAATTTATCACACGCTTTTCGGTAAAGAAAAACATCGTGAAAATATAATATTTGGTTCTGCCTGACGTCACCTTACCTAAATCGTATTTTACGACACCTCGGTAAAGAATGAGGGTGGTCTACTACTCAGCCAAATAACACACAGCGGTTCGACTTACCTTAGTCGCCTTTTACGACACCTAGGTAAGGAATGAAGATGGTCTATTTTACTCAGCCTGATACCACACGGCGGACCCCATTATAATGATTATTAGTGTTAACACAGTCTGTGGAAATCGGTTAGGAACAGTTACATTTAAAGTGGTTAATGCATTTGCAAATTCGCAAAAAAGAGGTGTGAATGAACTGCCGTTGACCGAGATGTTTGTGAAATTGAACGCCTCTTTGTCACGATATGTCTCAGTGTCATCTTACATTTGTCAGGCCGATTGCCCAATGACTCATTATGAAGCAACTAGCTGACATATTGCTTACAGGCTCAACGTGCAATCGTTGGCATCAATTTAAGTGTTCACGTATCCTCAAATGTGACCTTTTTTATTTATTTTCCTATTCGTTAGCTTAGCTAAAGGACCGCCTGAGGGTTGGTTGTGAATTTGAGTCCGTGCCAGTCCTACGTTAGTACCCTAGGCGTTAAATTCAAAATATTCTTTATTCAAATAAACTTGTAACTTGCTTTGAATCGTCAACTCTACTGCTGAAAGCTGTTCCTACGAAGAAGAGCTAGCAAAAAACCCGGCGGTTGCTCTTTTAAAAATATAATTCTTAATACTATTTACATTCAAAGATAACTATATCCACACATTCTTATCTTCTAAGTAATCTTCAAGAGTATAATAGGCTGTCTGTATCAGCCTCTTTTTAACAGTGTTTTTAAACTGCTGTAAGTGCAAAGCCGAAATTGATTGCGGAATTTAATTATTGAATCTTATACCCAAACCCACAAACGACTTACGTACTTTTGCAAGGCGCAAAGCAGGATCCACAAGCTTATGTCGATTCCTGCTTTGTCTATTATATACATCACCTATCATTAGGGCTACCATTCCTGATACTTTACATGCCATTTCTATTATTTGGGATAAGGTAAGTTATTCGGCCTTTTTTATATTAGGTCCTTACATATGAAATTGGCGTTTTCTATGGGAGGAATATAAAGTCGTTTTTTTTAATGAAATATATTTAATTAATCAAAGTATGTACCATTGCTATGTATGCACTTTTGCCATCTCATAGGTAGTTCATTGATCCCCTTCATATTTCATGTTTTCCATTTTGTAAACAGAGTGACACAAAGAAAAAAACAAAAGAAGAAAAAACAAATGAATTAGGGGGTTTGAAACACAAATGCATGAGTTAATAGCTGTATGAATTTGAATTTGGAATTCCTAACCATAAAGGTAATATTTGAGATCAAAGTGGCCAGTACGACAAAACGCCAATTTCATATGTAAGGACCTAATACTTACTATTGTAACTATTGTGTATTGTTATTTGATATAACATAACGAGACTTATTTCATTTTATTTTATGATTTGATTGCAAAAGTAATCAAAATATTATTTTTCTATAATCCCTGATAAATTTGATTACATAAAAATAGAGACCATTTTGCTTTACTTGCATTTATTGACGTCTTATTCCAAGAATGTAACAGTCGTATTCTATGTATACGAAATTCTTGTGAATGATAAAGTAGTAAATATCAACTTAACAAAAACTTAAAATGGAACTTAAGTTTGAATGAAACTGATAAAGCTTGCGACATAATAAAAAAATGAACATGGTACTCAGCCCACTCGCCTTTATTTATTGCGGTCATATAAAAAAGATCAAGATATTAAACAAATATTTATGTCAATGACAATATTTCGTGTTAATCTATTATAAAAAGTGTCCTACATTTTTTGAAAAAAAAAACAAATATTTATTTCTAGAAAATATAATAAAGTCCAAGTTTCTAAGGTAAGTCGACCCGCCGTGTGGTATCCGGCTGAGTAGAATAAACCTACCTCATTTCTTACCGAGGTGTCGTAAAAGGCAACTAAGGTAAGTTGACCCACCGTGTAGTATCCGGTTTAGTAGTATTCTACTAAACCGACCACCCTCATTCTTACCGAGGTGTCGTAAAATACGACAGAGGTAAGTTGACGTCAGACAGGCGGCCGGTCGTAAAAACGCAGCCAAATCACGTGACAGCATGTTTATAACATGTTGTGCTGACCCCACTTAGAGTGGGATAAGTGCCAGGGGGATGATAATAAAGTCCAAGTTTAAAGACCTTCTTTTCAATTTGACGATATGTTGTTAGACCTAGCAGCTTTTACAGAATCAAAGGTCTAGACAGGCGAGCGCAGAAGTAAAGTTGAAAGAGTCGCACGGTGTTACCGCTGGGCTACCACAGCTTCAACGTTGTAATCGTGGAATTTGTTGGTTTTTGAGTCTGGGTGTATATATACAATACAAACTTCATGCAGAGTGACAGTACTTTTGAATAATTCCGATATTAGTAGCAATGTTCAATAGTCTCTCTATGATAAATTTAGAATATTTTTTGTCACAATTTAATACGCCTCACAGAACAAAGCAATTGCTTTCGACTTATTTATGTATATGAGTATTTTACACTTTTACGTAATAGAATAGATAAGTGAAACGTAAAAAGTAAAAGATTGTTTAAGTAAAAGATTGTTTAAAAAAGTAAAAGATAGTTAAAGTCATGATACAATTTTTCACATTTTTTAAGAAAATCTGTATAATAAGTGCAGGAAGTTCTCACAACTTAAACATACAGGATAAGTAGCCGGATATAGATTTTCTTGTCACACAATTTATAAAAGAAATTATTTTCCTATAACCCGCGATGAATGATTTGATCCTCGATTTCATCGACAAAATCGCAAGGCCTTGTCGTGTCGTGTTGTGGAGTCTACCTGACGATGCTTCGGTTACGGGGCGAAACAATTGTTGAGATTGTGGTGGTGAATGTGTGCAGTGCTTGTGTATTGTTGTGTCATCGGTGTCGGGCAGTGCATGAGTTCTTACAAATTCTGCATGTATCAGGTATGAGAACGAATAATACACTCTACATTTAGCATTACATATATTTCCTTTTATCGCGGATTATAGCAAAATATTATTCTCATTACTTTTGTATTATGGACCTCCGCAAAGTAAAGCCTAATTCTTTAAATTATTGTTATTAAGGAATAGTGATTAAAATAAGAATTACGAGACTACTGTAAACATGACACAAGATAAGTTATAAATATTCTGAGTATGTAATGAAATTATTGCACTAACTATTTTAAAACGCGTTCCAAAGATATTGATTAATTCAAATTGATTTTTAGTATTCTAAATTTGGTTTCATTGTAACGTGTACTGCGTGTAAATACGTTATCAATTAATAATATTCCTCAGCGGTTCTCAGAACGTGAAACTAGAACAATAAATACAAATCATACGTTTTTTTTTGCTGACTTCGATCATGCCAACATATCCGCAAATCGGTTACATTTGATCACCCGTCGCTCCTCACGATCTTAGAAGGCCAACATTATTGAGCATATGTATTAAAAAAAACAATTACTTGGTTTGTATAGCCGATAGTTAGTGTATAGTGTATAGTGGTAGTTAGGTAAAAATATATTACCAACCTTAAATACTTAATAATAATAATAAAAAAGGAGTAAACTATCATTATTATCAAGCTGTGATAGCCCAGCGGTAACACCGTGCGACTCTTTCGAGGAGGTCACGGCTTCAAACCCGGGCAGACACCAATGAGTTTTTCTGTAAAAACTTGTGTCTAATTGATAATTGCAATTTATCACACGCTTTTCGGTGAAGGGAAACATCGTTTGGAAACCTGCATATCTCTAGAGAATTCTGAAGATATGTGTAACCTACCAATTCGCACTGGAGCAGCGTGGTAGGTCTTAGCTCCAAACCTTCTCTCCAAAAACGGAGAGAAGAGGCATATTCTCAGCAGTGGGATAGTAACAGGCCGCTACTTACTTTTTTTACTACGTTGATAAACTTGGATAAACTTTCTATGTATATTTGTATTTAAGTATGTATTTAAAAATATATAAGTATATTCAACAGTTTTCTGTCAACCATAACACAAGTATTAAGTTACTTTGGGGACGGACGACCATGTGTGCAAGTGTCCCATATATTTATTTATTTACTTTGGATTAACCACAAGGCAGGAATTTGTGTGATCGACTCGCCGAAGTTGGTCGCATGCCGCCCTTAACGGGGACCTATAAGCGATCTGAACGGGGTTTTATGAGACGCTCGCTGGAGGTAGGTCCCCGAGGAGGTCGATGCATCTAGTGATTCCGATGCATCGATTAGCGGAAGGAGCGGCCACTGTTACGAAGGCCCCGAACCGGAGGTGGCGCTCTCCGGAGGAGCCGCTGCTGGCGGGGATGGGGGCAATGTGTGCAACAGTACCCTGTCCATCAGCAGCGTGGTGGAGCACTGTCAAGTTTTAAGTCGGTGCGAGTCCGTCATACCCGCCGCTCGTCCCCTTCGGGCGGTGATGACCCATAACGGGTTTTCCTGACAAAAAAAAGCCCGCATGTGTGTATAGACTCATAGCTAGGTAAATGCAAATCTTGACGAATTCGATATATCTGTTTATATTGTATTTATATTATTGTAAATATGCGAGTTTTCCTTTTGCACACCTGTCACGCACTTCTTTTTTTTTTCTGATAATCCTGTAAGAAGGGTTGCCTGGAAGAGATCACTACTCAGTGATAAGGCCGCCCTTTGTACGTATACATAAGTTTACTTTAAGTCCGTATGTATTTTTATGTGTTTTATGTGTTTGTACAATAAAGTTTCTATCTATCTATCTTATCTATCTGTTTGCAGCTGTATAGAAAAGTTCAATATTAAAGACCGCGATATGTCTTGCGTGCCCATTGAACCGAATATCGTAATGTAAGCTTTCTCTTCAAAATCTGACCAAGTGTTCGATAAAGAAATCGATTATACAACACTGACATTAACTTCTGAAGCCATTAATGACACAGTTTTATAATGTACTCGTACATGAGGTATTACGAAAACCTTTGCAGTTAAAATATTATTGATATTATATATATGACGATAAAATAGTTTACAGGTTGTTATTATTCTTTATTTCTGGTCATGTGGTATTTGGCTGAGTAGAATAGACCACCCTCATTTCTTACCGAGGTGTTGTAAGAGGCGACTAAGGTAAGTCGACCCGTCGTGCGGTATCCGGCTGAGTAGAATAGATCTAACTTATTCCTTACGGAGGTGTAATAAAAGGCGAATAAGGTAATTTGACGTGTGGTATCCGGTTTAGTAGAATAGACTACCCTCTTTCTTACCGAGGTGACGTAAAATACGACAAAGGTAAGTTGACGTCAGGCGGGCGGCCGGTCGTAAAATACGTAGCCAAATCATGTGACAACATGTTTATAACATGATGATGTGTCTTAAGAGGCGACTAAGGTAAGTAGACCCACCGTGTGGTATCCGGCTGAGTAGAACAGACCATCCTCATAAGGTATGTGGTGTACATAAACTATGTTTGTTTGCTGTCTTAGATAGAGTCACGCTGACTTCTGTACTAACAATAGGAGAGTTATCTACGTCCACACTAAACCAATTTCAGCATCAATTGAACAGTATAGTAACAGTTTAAAACACGACAGTGATCTAAGAAATAATATAGCAAAAGCGCTTTAACCGCTTGAATTTACACATTCCCTTAGTGAGTAATGGACCGGAAACGCTACCTGAGCCCGTCCATACTTTCCAGGACATTGTTATGGATAACGCTCAAAATCGCTCTCCCTTTTAAAACTGTACAAGCGAATCACAGTCATATTGATTGGCTAATAAATGCTAGATTAGCGTATTGAATTTTATAATAACGTCGGGTGTCCACAAAAGATGGGGACCCTGACAATAAGGATTGAATCATCGATACGTGAGGTTTATAATAGTTTGGAATTTTTACGTTATAGAGAATACTAACCGAAGTTCGTGTCCGCTTTTTAAAAGCTTTCATTCATTCATTTGTGAAAACGTAACAGACAGACAGACAGACTTTCGCATTTATAATATTAGTAAGGATTGAGTAAACATTAATACCTTTTTTTCAACCAATGACTATCTACTGTTTAACTTAGATATTTTACTCTACCCAAGAAATATTCACGCCATTCCTAGATCATATTGCCCGTAAGCTTTTAAAGTTCTAAAGCCGTCTTTGCGAAGCTTAGCTTAGGACATAAGCTCTAAGTATTTTTTGTATATTTGCATTTGAATGTGGATGGATATGTGCCTAGAGGGAGGCCTAAAAAAAGATGGTTGGATTGTGTGAAGTATGATATGGATATAAAAGGAGTGGCGCCAGAGTTGACGAAAGATAGGACAGAATGGAAGAGAAAAACATGTTGTGCCGACCCCACTTAGAGTGGGATAAGGACAGGAAGATATATTTGCATTTTGTATTCGGAACGCTAATATTTGACACATTTGCGTACACAAACCTTACCCTAGAATGTCAAATGATTTGTTGGTAAAGGAATATTGAACGAGACACAGTTCTAAATACACAACATTTTTATACCGTACAAGATTCATATCAGTGAAGATAATGTATACCGGTTCCAAGTACCGTACAGTACACGGTTAGAACTGTCGCAAAGTAAACTGTGATGTCAGGTATTACGATTTTATAAGTGACGTTTACTTTGTAAATTATACGCTGAGTTTATCTTAGATTTTTCTTGTGGTTTAACTGAATTCATATTATTAAATACACGTTTAAAAGATTTATATCGCACATAATATGTATGTAAGTATGTACATAATATATGCATGAAAAAATGCATGAAAAGGACACGAAAACAGTTAATGTAGGCAACCAACTCTGTCACACATTCTTTTGCTATAATCCGTTCACCAAAATCTGTAAGAGATTGCTTACATTAATAAGACCGCTTTTAAGTTCTTAATTATATAACTAACTATAGACTATTGAGAGTATTCACTTAGTTCATAAAATAAAACAAATCTATTCAAATCATTTATAGAATTAGGCGTTACTTTGCAGAGATCCATAATATTATACAAAAGTAATAAAACCTCGATCTCACAGAACACATTTAAAGAATAGATTTGTACAAAAGAAATAATAAAATTATTTTGCTATAATCCGCGATGAAGTAAAATAGAAAATATATATATGATGCTAAATGTAGAGTGGACAATCCGTTTTCATACCTGATACATGCAGGATTCGTAAAAACACATGCACAAACCTCCACCTCCGCCACCACAATACACAAGCACTACATACGTTCACTATAACAAACTCAAAATCGTTTCGCCCCGCAACCGAAGCATCATCAGGAGATAGACTCCACGACCAAAATCGCAAAGCTTAGCTTTATATATATTTTCTATTTTACTTCATCGCGAATTATAGCAAGATAATTTTATTCTTACTTTTGTACAAATCTATTCTTTAAATGTGTTCTGTGAGATCGAAGTTTAAAGAAAAAATTGTATTATACAAATTCCAGTAAAAAACAAAAAAACCCGCTTCCTTTTCTTAAAAAAATTTACGATCCCAGAATATATTTAAATATTTAAGATTCATATAACTTCTATTAATAATTTGAATACCTTATAGTAAATCAAGATTATCTAAGATGAAAATACGTTAACGTATGGTAGTTATCTTAACAGATTTACGCGGCAATTAGATAAATCACATTAGTTGACCCCAACGAGAAATGTTTAAGAAATGTTGTGAAAGGTGTACATTAATATATAACATAGACCAGTGCGCCTAGGCTTTCTTATCGAGGTGTCGTAAAATACGACTAAGATAAGTTGACGTCAGGCAGGCGGCCGGTCGTAAAATACGTAGCCAAATCATGTGAAAACATGTTTATAACAATTTGTGCCGACCCCACTTAGAGTGGGATAAGGGCAGGAAGATGATGATGATGAAAGACCGCTTAGGGTTGCCACCGTGCGATATCTCCGTTCTGCAAGGACGTAATGTCGCGAAAGGAAGCGGATACAAGAAGTCGAGTCCCTGAATCCGATCCTCCGGAAGTAAACGGGGCGCAGGCGCATATCGCACTTACGAGGTCCATCTGGAATTCTAAATGGACAATCAGACGCTCGCTGTAGTTAGATTCCTGAGTTGATACATCTAGTGCTCTCGATGCATCGATTAGCGGACGACGGATCACTTTGTAAGAAGCTATGAAAGCAGAGGTAGCGCTCTTACCTCTTTGTACTCATTGCCTTTGTATCCCATAAAGGCAATGTATACAAAGGTACCCTGTCCTCGTCACCAGCAGTGTGGTGCAGCACAGTTTTTTAGTCTATTAGAGTTCAACAAACCCGCCGCTCGACGGAGATGAGCGACGATGACCTATAAGAGGTTTTTTTCTGAGTAAAACGGGTTGCCACCCGTACTATATAATATAGTAATGGACGTTATTTCAAGTTATTATAATCTTTACTTAATTCTAACAACAACCGTGTGGTATCCGGCTGAGTAGAATAGACCACCCTCATATCTTACCGAGGTGTCCTGAAAGGCGATGAAAGTAAATTGATGTCAGGCAGGTGGCCGGTCATAAAATACGTAGCCAAATTATGTGACAATATGTTTATAACATGTTGTGCCGACTCCACCTAGAGTGTAAGGGCAGGAAGAAGAAGAAGACTTAATTCCAACAACATAAGAAAATATTTTATTTTATTTAAAAACTGTCATTGAAGATAATTGACTAGGTACTCTAAAATCCACCACTGCTTAAAAACATTCAACAATCATTTCATTTATAGACCGTGTATTAAACTTAGGTTTAACAATAAAACCTTTTAAAAAACATGCCAGAAAGACAACGAAAGGACACGAAAAACACGTTTAAATCGAAAAGGTTATTATTAATTTACATTCACTTTATGGTACGTTTTTGAACAACACAATTACGTGAATAAAAGAGTAATTTCAGTGAACCTTGTACGATAGCTTTTTGTGAATTAAATAAAAATTAAATAAATTAAATATAATCATTATTTTTCTTTCCCACTTACCTTACTTTTACACTAACCACCACCCACTTAAAGCGGGTTCTTTTACCAAGTTATTTTACGACCGGCCGCCTACCTATAATCAACTTACATTAGTCGCCTTTTACATCTCGGTAAGAAATAAAGGTGCTCTATACCAGGGCTTCTTAAACTGTGGGTCGCGACCCCCAGAGGGGTTGCGAGACTACTGAAAGCAAAAGGCGTCGCAAAGATCTGATACTTTTCAATCATTATTGATACAACTGCATGGCTGCAGCTGTCCTTTAAAGAACTTTTCTAACAAAGATTTATTGATATTTCTCCTCCTAAGTTCCTTCATTACCCCTTTTCATTAAATTTAATTAAACAAATTTGATATGATTGGTTAGTTTACAACAATTATAAATAAAATTTTAAAATTAGTATACACACTACGTACAAATATAAATACAAATAAAAATCATACAAAATACTATTGTAGTTTTATTATAACTATTTTTTGAAGAAAGTGGCAATGCAAAACTGTTATTTACATTGTAAAATAGTGCGATATTACATCTACATCTACGGTTAATATATATTTCATTATATGGAGGAGGGGGTCGTTTAAAATTTCCTAAGCTTGAAGGGGGTCGCTATATAAAAAAGTTTAAGAAGCCCTGCTCTATACTACTCAGTTAGATACCAAACGGCAGATGTATCTAAGTATGTCTTTAAGAATAATATTGGTATAATAGGTTGAACGAGCCTTGCTCGGTAATTTTTTAACAAAATAAAAATAGAAAACTTTAAAAAAATAATAATAATTAGGTAGTTGGGGCTCGATCCTAGGTATTTTAATTTCTACAGACCACCCGTCCCCCGAATAAGCTACGCTGACTTGATAGTTTATGGCAAAAAAGTGTTTTATATTCAATATAATTTTTAGTATTTTTTAATGCCCAAAAACAGGGGTGAAACTATTTTTCTTTACATAAAAGGCCGAGCTAGGCCGAGCCGTAATACCCGAGATTCCGAAAAATAAATATAAGTTTAAAAAAAAAAGTAAGTTATTCCGAAAATTAAATGTAAGTTAATGAGGACGGACAGCCGTGTGTGTTATTGTCCAATATTTATTAATTAATTAATTAATTTGTAGAATTAGGCGTTACTTTGCGGAGATCCATAATACAAAAGTAATAATAAAATTATTTTGCTATAATCCGCAAAGAATCGCAAAGCACGACTAAAATCGCAAAGCAATCGCTTTGCGATTTTGGTTGTGGAGTCTATCTCCTGATGATGCTTCGGTTGCGGGGCGAAACGATTGTTGAGTTTGTGATAGTGAACGTATAAAGTGCTTGTGTATTGTGGTGGCGGTGGTGGAGGTTTGTGCATGTGTTTTTACGAATCCTGCATGTATCAGGTATGATAACCGATTGTCCACTTACATTTAGCATTATATATATTTTCTATTTTACTTCTTCGCGGATTATAGCAAAATAATTTTAGTATTACTTTTGAATTAATTAATTAAAAAATTAGCATATATTATTTTTATTTATTTTAATTCGAAAAAAAACATACAGTATTAATATTAGTAGTAGTAATCGTAACAAGTTACATTACTATTGCGACAATATGCATTTCGAAATATTGACACATCATTTCTTCTGCATCTAGAGGTGAACAAACTGTCATTTAACTTATATAAATAATAGTATTATATAAACCATTGCGTTATAGAATCCCATGCATAATCATATTGGTAATTTGATACATCTTGAGATAATACTTTGGTAGATGGAAAAATACACCGGATTCATTCTTAAGGCTATTATAGTTTTTACGACGAAAAGTAAAGATGGCTTCACATTCAACTGGTTTAATCGTATATTATAAATAATAAATAAATATAAGTACGTTTATCGATTATTTAATGTGGTATCCGTCTCAACCTTTCCCTCACTCTTAGTGATAAGACCGTCTTTGCACTTCTGTATGTGTTCCTGTTTATTTTTATTTCTTTTGTCTTGTATTTCCTATGTATTTGATGTGCAATAAAGAGTTTTATTATTATTATTATATGGGACACTTACACACACGGTCGTCTGTCCCCAAAGTAATTTAATACTTGTGTTATGGGTGAGAGACAATTGGTGAATATATACATATATAATTTTTAAATACAATTATACACCGAGGTTCGAAGAACCAATAAATTCTTTTTAAAGAAAATGGTCGCCCTCGGCGGAAATCAAACCCGGGTTCAACCGAGCTGAAGGCAGGGTACGCCAATGGGCCAGTCGGGCCTTTCCTTCGCCGAAAATGGTGTGACAAAGTGGTATTATCAATGAGACACAAGTTATTAATAGAAAAACACGATTTTTTTTAAATCGGTCTATTAGTTTTTGTATGAACTAACTACATTACAAACATACATACAAATTTTTCCTCTTTATAACATTAGTATAGATGTACTCTGGAAAATTCTACGGCTATGTAACCTACCTATCCACATTGAAGCAGCGTCGTGGGTCTAAGCTCAAACCCTTCTCTCCAAATAGGGAGATAGAAGGCCTATACCCGGTAGGGGAATAGTACCAGGCTGTTTTTACTTTTTTTTAATAGTCTTAGATATTATAGATAACGGAATTTCATTCGTGTGAAGTGACCTTTATATAAAATTATATAATAATGCCATTTATACCCATCGCGTGTCGATGTCATTAATTTTGTCCTTGGCGTATTTGAACGATTTGTAAGCTACCTCCTTCAAAAATTAAGTCTATATAATTACTAAACTAACTAAATAAACTTCAATGATGATCATTCTCCTGACCTTATCTCACTCTAAGTGGGGTAACGGCACAACATGTTATAAACATGTAGTCACATGATTTGGCTTCGTATTTTCCAGTGTCCCATATACATATTTATTAATTATTTGTTTATTTGGCTTCGTATTTTACGACCGGCCGCCTCTCTGACATCAACTTACCTTAGTCGCTTTTTACGACACCTTGGTAAGAAATAGGAGTGGTCTTTTCTACTCAGCCGGATATCACGCGCCGTACACTTACCTTATTCTTACTTACTTACCTTATTCGCCTTACGTACTTACCTTATTCGCCTTACGTGAAATCAACTTATGTTAAAGTAATTTTCACTTAGTTAACCGCTTATAAAAATTAATAAATGTCTGTATATCCTTTATAGACTCCGAAACTGTTAGACCGATTTTAATACAATTTTCACACAATATTTTAGAAAGATCCAGCGAATGAACCTGTAAAGTTTGGCGATTGAAGGATTTTTTTATAACTGTTGAGTTCTGTTTCGGGGGTAATTCGATACCACTGAGCCACAGCAACGTTTGGCCTTACAGCTAGTTTATAAATAAACAAGTAGACAACATTCTGTTCTTAGATAGTTCATACTTGTTTCCATTAGTTCATATAGAAACGCACAAATAGAAACTTGTAAACATCCTATATATAGGAACTTGTTGTGGCAGAAACGATCCGTCTGCGCGTCAATATATCTCGAACGGTATGTTAAGGTCGATGCACATATTAGTAAAGTTGTCTGTATGTAAAGTTTTCGATTAACTCTCCATGAGTCATTGTATTTTTTAAACTATGTTAGGTAAAGGCATGTGACTTAACGATATAGAGCATATATATTTATTAAAGGGTAAAAAACAAAGGTACACACAAAAGTTCCTTAATAACTATTTTAGTAATTGGCTTAAGTGTACCCCCAATTACAGGAGAGCTCAACATGCTTTATAATTATTGTCACAATAGTGTTATAAAAAAACATACGAATTTACATTAAAAAAACATAAAAACATACAAACTTACATAAAAAACAAAAAATATAATCTTGACTTTTTAAATACAGAAGAAAAACAAAAGTAAAACTGAAAACAAAAGTAAAACTTAAAAATTAAAACGCACACACACAACAAATGAAATTAATCAAAGAAATAAGAAATTAAATAAAGTAAGAATACAAGTATGTAGTATAGAAAGCTGAAATAAAAAAACAAGATATTCAGCTTAGGTAAATATTGAATATTACTTTCATCCTAACTGGAGTAGTAGCTAAGGCATTTTAAATATGTTTAGTGTTTAGAAATTTATATCTACCTTTGGTATTGTATTGTAAAGTCTAAACATACGAGCTAAAGGAGAATTATTTCCTATATTAGTTTTGAAATTACATATTCTGTGCATCTGTGCATGGAAATGATAATAATTTGTAATGTGTAATGTGAAAAATAATTTATAGAATTAGGCGTTACTTTGCGGAGATCCATAATGCAAAAGTAATAATAAAATTATTTTGCTATAATCCGCGATGAAGTAAAATAGAAAATATATATAATGCTAAATGTAGAATGGATAATCGGTTATCATACCTGATACATGCAGGATTCGTAAAAAACACATGCACAAACCTCCACCACCGCCACCACACAAGCACTATATACGTTCACTATCACAAACTCAACAATCGTTTCGCCCCGCAACCGAAGCATTATCAGGAGATAGACTCCACGACCAAAATCGCAAAGTGAAGCAATACCCAATACATTTAGCATTATATGTATATATTTTCTATTTTACTTCATCGCGGATTATAGCAAAATAATTTTATTATTACTATTGTAATGTGAAAGTCGAATAAAGATCTTTTTATTCTTATTCTTATTTTAATCTACGAAATAAACATATCGTAAACACAATTAAGTTTACCAACATACTCAATTACTTGGATAAACATATTAGCAGCCGCATCTTCGTCCATGACTGCATGACTTTTGAAAACTTAATGTTTGGATCAGACTTAATATATAAAGGTCACGGTGATTTACATATAATCATAATAATCATATACCATATATTAATATCTCGGACGACGACCAGTGTAATTTGGCACCCGGCAACGAAATTATTGTTTGCTAACGACGCATTGTTTATGACCGAAATTAGATACCTAAAACTTTAATGTCAGTTTAGAAACTGCGTCATAAAATTACAATTTGTAAATAACAATTACCATATATTGAAATATATCTTTAATATGTAAATGAGTTAATCTAGTATGTATATATTTTTTCGGAATCTCGGAAACGGCTCCAACGATTTTCCTTAAATTCAGCATGTAGGGGGTTTTGGGGGAGAAAAATCGATCTAGATAAAAAAATATCGTTTTATCCCTGTTTTTGGGCTCTAAAATTTTTTTCAATTTATGTTGCATACAATCACAATTTTTCACTGTCAAACGTAAAGTCATGGTAGTTCATTTGGGGAACGGGCGGTCTAGAGAGGTGAAAATAATAAAATCGAACCCCACCCGCCCTATTATTGTTTAATAAAAAAAAAATTACACTTTTCTTTAATATTTTTTTTACATCATTTTAAAAATTACCAAGGAAGGCTCGGTCACCCAGGTATCATGTACAAAATCACTAGTAATCCTCGCGACTACGGCTGCGTCAAGTCGTATCATGTTAAAATACCCCCAATTATATATTATTGTTTTTTTTTACCTTAGGGCTAGCTCGGTATATCAAGCTTTAATTATACAGAAACTAGTCTAAATAAATGAAGGTTATTTAACGCATAATTTTAATTTTTTAATTAAGCTGTGATTGCCCAGCAGTCAGACCATTATACTCTTGCGAGGGTCACGGGTTAAAACCCCGGTCAGGGACCAATGAATTTTTCTATTAAAAAACTTATGTGTTTGATTCATTGCAATTTATAACATGCTTTCCGCTTAAATTCAACATCATATTCCCTGCATATTTCTAGAGAATTCTCGGGATATGTATAACCTACGAATCCGCATTGGAGTAGCGTGGTAGGTTTTAGCTTCAATCCTTCTCTCCAAAAACGAGGAGAAATGGTATAATATGCCTAGCTGTGGGATAGTAATAGACCATTATGTTTCTAATTTTTAAAGAAAAATTTAAATGAAGTCGTGAGTAATGCCAATTAAAACTCCTTTCTCGCAAACTATTTATCTTTTACTCTCTTTATATCGTTGATAAAGCGGTATTTATTATCAACAAAGTAACAGTTTGTTGTCGCTAACCAAACAATATTGAGGGCATCTTGCGGTTTATCTCATTTGCTCGACCTATATTTTAGCAAGATTACTAATCTCAGAAACGTTGATCCCATGAATTGTCAATTTTATCTTATATTAGATAAAGATTGCATTATTAGCTTATACGTAAAAAAGTAAAGCATCCGCCTTTTAATATCCCACCGTTGGACAAAAAAAAATCAGTTTATTCAGTAAAGTATTTTAGTCATAGGAATTATTTTACGTTTTTAAAGAAATAACTTCTATTTATAGAGATCAATGACCGTACACGCTATTTAACCTTAGCCTAAAAACTAAATACGGTACAACTAGTTAAAGGGAGACAAAACTAGAATGTTATTGTGTTCTCCTTTGCCCTAAGCCGTGGTCCGGCCTCACAGAAGGACCCTTAGGACGACGTTCCCCGACGCTAGTAGAGCTTCTGCGCTCTACTCGCAATTTCGGCAACTATTTATAATATTAGTATCGATATTTTTAATATTAAAAAGTTTATATACTAGTTATACTTGATATATAACCTTTTTTAAACTCGATATAATTACATTTATACAACGATTTAATTAGCTTAAAACGACCTTTGAATTCTAAACAACATTCCGTTAAGCGGGGTATTTATGCATTATAAATTAACAGCAGATTACTGACAATTACATTTATTACTCATGAATTAACATAAGGTGGAGTCGAGGATGCTGTTCGTGTGAAAGTTTAAATATTAAAAATCATGGTCAACAATAAAGGCTTACATATCTACCTTTTGACCGCGTGGCATCCGGCTAAGAATAGATCACCTTTATTTCTTACGGAGGTGTTGTAAACGTTGACTTAGCAAAAGCGTGCGTTTTGGACTTGTCAAGTTATTCCCATTCTCTGGTACAGATATAAGATAGTTTTGAAATATCCACTCTTTGTTTGTAGGGTGTGTTGACTATTGCAACACTTTCACTGGCCATTATACGTGGTGCTACTTAGTTGCATGAGTGCAATGAGATTTCTAGCAAGTGTCTTATGTCAAATGTCAGAGTGTTTGCTCATAAATCATGCGAATTGTGGGAAAAGTGGCTTCAATGAAATAATATATGTAAAAATTTTATAAAATTTTCCCATTACTTAAACTCAAATCGTTTCGTAAATTCAAATTCAAATTCAAAATATTCTTTATTCAAATAAACTTGTAAACAAGTGCTTTTGAATCGTCAACTCTACTGCTGGTTCGGAAAGCTGTTCCTACCGAGAAGAGCCAGCAAGAAACTCGGCGGTTGCTCTTTTAAAAATATAATTCTTAATACTATTTACATTATGTCGTTACTGTCTTGTACAGGTTCAAAGAGAGCTATATCCACACATTCTTATCTTCTAAATAATCATCAAGAGTATAGTAGGCCTTCTGTATCAGCCTCTTTTTAACAGTGTTTTTAAACTGCTGTAATGGCAGTGCTGAAATTGATTGCGGAATTTTATTATAGAATCTTATACCAAAACCCACAAACGAGTTACGCACTTTTGCAAGACGCAAAGCAGGAACCGCAAGCTTATGTCGGTTCCTGCTTTGTCTATTGTATACATCACCTATCGTTTTATAATTCTTTATATTTTTATGTACATAAATTAAATTGCTTAAAATATACTGTGAAGCAAATGTAAGAATACCTGTTTCCTTAAACTTCTCTCGCAGGGAATCACGCGGTCTTAAATTATAAATGCCACGTATAGCTCTTTTTTGTAAAACAAAAATTTTTTCACTATCCGCGCATTTACCCCATAGCAATATTCCATAACACATAATGCTATGACATAATGATATAAATATATATAAATATAATCACCGGGCTGTAGTAGTGTAGTAGAATAGATCACCCTAATTTCTTACTGAGGTATCATAAAAGGCGACTAATGTAAGTTGATCTTCCGTGTGGAATCCAGCTGAGTAGAATAGACCACCCTCATTTCTTACCGAAGTGTCGTAAAATGCGAGTAAGGTAAGTTGACCAGCCGTATAGAAAGGCTAGGTATTTTACGACCGGCTGACGTCTGCCTGACGTCAACTTACCTTACGACACATCGGTAAGAAAGAGGGTAGTATATTCTACTCAGCCGGATACCACACGGCAGGTCGTAAGTGGTATTCGGCTTAGTCCTTAGTCGCGTTTTTCGACACGTCGGTAAAAATGAGAGGGGTCTATTCAACTCAGCCGCATATCACTCGGGCTTAAGATATATACAAATGCGTTGTCACAAAACATCTTTACTAACTTATTTAAAGAAATCGCTACAAAAATAAATATTCATAGAACACGAAATAAGTGATTGATTGATTCTCCAAATCGCACAAAAGGAAGTAATCAACACTAAATAGTAGCCTTACGTTAATAATGGCCGTCAATTATATTGGAAGATTGGTTAAAACATGATACCGTACACCTGTAATTCGTAAATAAAACTTACATCGTTACTTACCCGATGAGATCATGGTCAGGAGTTGAACAAACCTGTTATTAACAAAAAACCAATTCGCCATTAAATGAATTACAAATTATCTTACAAGCAGGTTCCGCGTACATAAGGAAGAATAAAATTCTTTGAATTGGAAATACATGTTAAAATTTCTAACTTTAACGATAACAGAAGTATCTCTCAATCTTTTATATCCTATTCCCCACGTCAGCCTTTCTAAAATTCTTATGCCTATGTAAAATACACAACTTTTTCTATTAAAAAAGTCGAATTGTTCACTTAACTTATGATAGGTTTTAGGAAGAAGTGTTTGCTTTTTTCTTGGCACGGAAATCTAGCATTCATCTAGCACTCTAAGTGGGGTCGGCACAAGATCCTATTGAAATTCAAATTCAAAATATTTTATTCGAATAAACTAGTATACAAGTGCTTTGAATCGTCAACTCTACTATAAACATATTGTCACATGATTTGGCCTTTTACGATACCTCAGTAAGTAAGAGGGTGGGCTATTCTACTCAGCCGGATACCACACGGTGGGTAAACTTATCTTAGGCGCCTTTTTAGACACCCCCGTGTGAAATGAGAGTGATCTATTCTACTCAGCCGGTTAGCAACATTAACGATAATGTATCTATGATAATGAACCGACCTTTTAATAAATCCTCCTAATATTATAAATACAAAAGTTTGTGAGTATAGATGTATGTTTGTTACTTTTTCACGGCTCCGCTGAAACAATATCGATTAATTTTTTGCACAATTATTCCTTATACACCGAAATAACATAAAGGCTTTAGAAATCCTGTTAATTCTACAGGGATAGGATGACATTGAAAAGCGCTGTCTATTATCGACTGGCCTGTTGACGCAGTGGGTGACTCTGCCTTCAGCTCCGTGGGTCGCGGGTTCGCTTCCTGCCGAGGCCGATCATTTTCTTTAAATGAATTGTTGGTCTTCGAGTCTGGGTGTACATTTGTATTTAAGTAGGTATTTAAAAATTATATGAGTATGTATTCACCAGTTGTCTGTCTACCATAACACAAGTATTAAGTTACTTACTTTGGAGACGGACGACCATATGTGTAAGTGTCACAGGTAAAAGCTAGTCTCTAATAATTAGCTATTAAAATTCAGATGAAATAATTACAAAGACCATAATATGGTATTAAAAACTTTGTATTCCGAATATATAGCTATATAGCCGATGTATCCAATATTGATAGTAAGATGGTTACTTAATATTTTAGCGATAAATATTTGATTTATTTTAATGTTAAGAATTACGGGTTTCAACGCAATCGGTTACTAAATCTAAAGATAGTTACGTCTTTACAAATGCGACCGTGTACAGTTGATACGTAAAATGATATGAACAATTTAACTTGATGCATACAAAGTTTGGAATACTTATAAATAAAAGTAAGCCGTGTGATATCCAGCTGAGTAGAAAAGACAACCCTCATTTTTTACCGAGGTGTGTGTGATTTAAGTTAGTTGACTTCAGGTCGGTCGTAAAATACCTAGGCCAAATCATGTTACAACATTTTTATAAAATGTTGTGCCTACCCCATTTAGAGTGTGGTAATGGCAGTAGAATGATGATGATGAAAAGTATTTTTAAGTTTTTTTCTACGAGTAAACGTAAAACTAACTATTTATATTATAAAGGTGAAATTTCGTGATACGCGTACATTTGAACCGCTTTAACGTTCCAATTAACAAACTTGTACGAAATTTTGCATATTGGTGTGTTAATCTGAATTACCACATTTTATTTGTTGTTATTTGGCTTTGTCCATCATCATACTGCATATTAGCTAGATATTAAGGACTAGCTAGATATAACTTTTTGGAGTGATTGTTCGGTGAAACCTTTACAAATGGTTGTGACATAAATATTATTAGTTATAATCTTGGGGAAATTAAGAAATAAATTGTTTTTAATATAATATTTCCTATAAAGCTATTGGCGGCAGTTACGGTCTGACACTGTAATCAGCAACAAATCAATCGAAATCTAGAGGCAAAAAATTGCCAGCTGAAAAAAATTATTGTTATAATCCCCGAAAAAATGAAACTCATTTTAAAATTCATAATAGCAACAAATTAAAATCAATAAAAAAATGCTATTTCACATTTTGAACGCGACAGTACTGAGGTTACAAATTTGTTAATTTTGTTTGGGCGTATCGTTACAATTTATTGCATATTTCGGTTTCTCCGTAATTAATTATAGCTTAAGGCAAGTTTGTATATTATGTAACTATCAAAAATATATATATTTTTTTATTTATTAGAGAATACTCCAATAAATATCTAGCATTTAATATCGTTAAAAGCAAAGATTACACAAAAGTAATAATAAAATTATTTTGCTATAATCCGCGATGAAGTAAAATAGAAAATATATATAATGCTAAATGTAGAGTGGACAATCGATTATCATACCTGATACATGCAGGAGTCGTTAAAAAAAAACACATGCACAATCCTTCACCACCGCCACCACGATACACAAGCACTATATACGTTCACTATCACAAACTCAACAATCGATTCGCCCTACAACCGAAGCATCATCAGGAGATAGACTCCACGACCAAAATCGCAAAGCAGCGATTTGTGTATCGTGGTGGCGGTGGTGGAGGTTTGTGCATGTGTTTTTTTTACGACTCCTGCATGTATCAGGTATGATGACCGATTGTCCACTCTACATTTAGCATTATATATATTTTCTATTTTACTTCATCGCGGATTATAGCAAAATAATTTTATTATTACTTTTGTATTATGGATCTCCGCAAAGTAACGCCTAATTCTATAAATTATGCAAAGATTACAATCAAAATAGTCACATATAAAAGTTATTAGTTGAGAAATATTAATGTTCGTGTCTCTAAATTTTCCTCTATTAGTCATATACATTATTATATTTGTAATCAAAATTGAATTATTGAAAATAGGTTAATAGTATTGCTTACGAATATATTTCTTGGTATAATGATATACGCATGTACTAGACACAGCTGGTAAGGTAAATTTTATTTCAATCTGGTCCATCAATTCTTACCATTTCGCGATACAATTGGAAACGTGATAATGACTCCATAAGGAGTCATTATATCGTGGTCATACCAAATAAAGACTCCAGTTACCAAGAGAAAAATTATGATTATTTGTTGAGAAAAAATATTTAGAAAAGGGTGTGTGTCAATGACATTAAAGAAATAAATGCTGTCAACTTCACAAATATTCTAATCCAATAGTTTTGTAGAACACGAAAATTAATCATGCCAATATTTATTTAAGTGCCTATTTTATATCTGCAACGATCAGTTGCACCTAAACAATAATGAATTTATATTAGCCCGATTTTTTTAAGTGATAACTTTTTATTTGCAGGTAATACAAATTGCCCAAGAAAACGGGTCAGGCGTGCAGATTACTGACCTACACTCGCCGGTCTACCGGAACTATTATGCCTTATACATCCACAACAATCTAAACCGATAGACCTGACTCGCATAACAACCGGAAGAACCGTTAGTTAATTATGCCAATTTATTAACTTGCAACATGATGGAGGAGGTGACCACTCGCCCTAATGTCGACTACATCCCCCCTCTCCCGACTAAAGCGAAGCAGAGGACTGGATCGACTACTTTTACGCAAATAACTACCGACGATGCTAGCCTCCGAGTGAACGGATTCGCCGATAGCCGGTCAGAAGTGGACTCTCTAAGTTCGATGCACTCTCTTGTCCTTAATTCTAAGATGCCAACAACAACGGTATTCGTAGCGGCGACCCAGCCAGAGCGACCCGCGAACACGCCTAGCGCAGACGCACTCGCAACAAACGGTCCCCACGTGGTGACGATCCGAATAAATACGGACGCCGATAAACCGAAAGCGCCGAAAATCTCAAGCGTTCATCTTAAGAGCGACGTCGACTTCGACACTTTCAAATTTAGCGACACAAGCAAGAAGAGCAGCTTAGTGAGACTGAACGCGGACGAGGGTCGACCGAAAATCCTCGATAATGAGGATCTATCTAAACTGGATAAGCCTCCGTACATTTACTGTAACTCGTACGTGAACACAATAACAAGTATGGTAATGTCCAGTGGCCAGTGCTCTCCGAGCGACACTTTAGATTCAGGGACGTGCAGTGACCTTGATGGCACGCCGCCGCCGCTCCCAAAAAAGAAGACGTCAAAATCGAGCTCCGCGAAGAAAGCCGTTTCCGTCACGGTAATTAGCTCGACACGAAATCAAAGCGAGGTCGATTTCGAAGATAACGACTCTAACATATCGTGTGACTCGCTAAATAGTAGTGAGTTAAATGGAAGCGTGCACGCCGACGAAAGTCACAGCGACGACGCGAGTAAAAAAGAAAAGAAACAGTCTTCCGATGCAGCGTCGCAAGCGTTAAATAAAGCGAACAATAAAGACAGTAGCTTTCTACCTCAAGGTCTCCTGCAAGATATTAGAGATCGCTCAGCGAAACGCAGCGCGGTTGAAACTGAAAGTGAGCCGCAGAATGGGCGAAACGGGGAAGTGAGCCTGCATATTAATGAAAATGCAAATTTATCAAAAGAAAGCACACAACTAACTTCGTTCCGTTTGGTTTCGCAACTTAATAACGCGGTAAAGAAAAACTATGAGGAATGTGTTAAAAATGGCGTAGAAAAGTCTAATAACTCTCTGGAGTCACTAAAACATAATGATGAGTCATTGAAAAATGGGGTAGAATCTTTATCAGGAACCCTGACAAAAACAGCCTTAATTAGTGAGAGTACTTATGAAGAAAGGAAGCAACTGGACAAAATGAAGGAGGAACAATTGTATTACAGCAGTCATTATTTCGATACGGATAAATTTTACGATTTTCACCTGAACGAAAAACAGTTTGATGATGTGCCTGTGAAAAGTGTTAGTGAAAATAAAAGTGTGTGCAATGAACTCTCGGAAATGGAGTATTTTGCCGGCATAAAAGACTACAAAAACGAAGAAATGCCGTCTACAATAAAAAGCTCGAAAGGAACTATTCGCGGTGTCAAAAACCGTGTCCGAGCTGGTATTGCCACATTCCTTCAGATTCAAAGCACAACAAAGGTATTTATATATTTTTTGTCTATATTATTTTAAAATAATACACAAAAATAAGTGCCTATAAAAACTTACCGAAATACTACTAAAAATTACTTATTTCCTGCTGTACTTTGCACAGCATACAAAATTATACGACTATTTATATGTACACTAATATATAAAGCTGAAGAGTTTGTTTGTTTGAACAAGCTAATTTTAGGAACTACTAGACCGAATTGAAAAATTATTTGAGTATAAGATGTCCATTTATCGAGGAAGGCTATAGATTATATGACATCACGCTAAGATAAATAAGAGGAGCAGCAATAAAAAATATTGCAAAACGGCAAAATTTAAAGCTTTTCTCGCGTAAGTAAACGGTGAATGTTATTCAAAAATCTTTTATAATTAACTCACGATAAGTACTTTTATGTTCAAAATCTCAATTTGGGAAAAAAATTGTGTCACACTGATTTCCATGCGAAGCTGCTGGCACAACTAGTAAAAAATAATAGGAATAACCTGTTTGTTTTCAACATAAAAATATAGGCATTTTTAGTGTTTAATTATAATTCATATTCCAATTAGTTTTCAGATATGTATCTGTTTAAGAACTAGCTATTCAATTCTTTGTACCTGGTTAACAATTAATAATAAAAAGAAGAAACTTAAAAAAAAGAAAGAAATTATTAGGTAGTTGGGGATCGACCATAGGTATTTAGGAACCCTACATTTCACGAGACTACCCGTTCCCAGAATAAGCTACGCTGACTTGACAGTTTATGACAAAAATAATGTTCAATATAAATTTTATTATTTTGTAATGCCCAAAAACAGGGATTAAAACTTTTTTTTTTACATAAAACCTAGCTAGATCGATTTTTCACCCCCAAAATCCTCTACATGCTGAATTTCAGGAAAATCTTGGGAGCCGTTTCCGAGATACCGAAAATATATATACTAACCACAAAATATTTACAAAAACGTTACTCATTCTAGAAGTTAACCAAAAACGACGGCTGTCAGAGACATCGAGTGTCTTTCTATTGGCGGCGAACAATTTCAGGTTAACTAGTAAAAGATTACGAATCTGAAAGTTTGCCGCAACTGCCTTATTATACACGTACTGATTTTAGAGGTCACAGTCAAGCATTTGAAAGTGTGCCCACGTAGCCAATGTTTTATTGCAAACATTTTAATAACTTTCGATCGTATAACTTTATAGGCAATGCAATGTTGACGATATTTTATTGCGGGATAACAATTTAGATTTACTCAGGTTTATATTAGTCCGTTTTAGTTTGACGATGCAGGTTTCTAACGATATTTTCCTTCCCTGCATATCTCTGGAGAATTTCTGGGATAACTTACTATCGAGGTGTCGTAAGTGGCGACTAAGCTAAGTTGATCCACCGTGTGGTATCCAGCTGAGTAGACTAGACAACCCTCATTTCTTACCGAGGTGTCAAATGAGGCAACTAAGGTAAGAGCCTTGTGGCATCTGCCTGAGTAGAATAGACCACTATCATTTCTTACCGAGGTGTCGTAAAGCCACTAATGTAAGTTGACCCACCGTGTGGAATCCGGTAGAGTAGAATAAACCTACCTAATTTCTTACTGAGAAGCCGTAAAAGGCGACTAAGGTAATTCGACGTTAGGCAGGTGGCCGGTAAAGAATTTCCCAAATCATGTAACAACATGTTTAAAACAAGTGGTGCCGACCCCACTTAGACTGGGATAAGAGCAGGAGGATGATGATTTGCTCAGATTTATGTTTCATTCATCGATAGAGGTTTCCTCAGAATGTCTTCCTTCATTAAAGTAAGACATCGTGAGGAAACCTGCATATCTCTAGAAAATTCCTGGCATATGTATAACCTACTAATCCGCATTGGAGCAGCGTGGGTCCCCGACCCTTCTATCTAGAATAGAAGAGAGGAGGCCTATGTCAAATAGTGGGGTTATAACAAGCCGTTACTTTAAATAATAGTCAGAAAAACAAAGAAGGGGAAATAGGTAACATAGTAACGTATAAATTACTATTACAACACTTTATTCTTGTGTTCTTTATTATGAAAATGGTCGTCAAAATAACATATCAATGGCCAAGTACAATTTAGGATTAAAATCTAATGAAGATAATCATTATACTGATAAAAAAATTACACACATATATGCGATAATAATATTAAATAATCCGATATAATAACAATAAGATAATAAGCATAAGATTATTCATAAATAATAATAAATATAGTCCCCAAAGTAACTAACCCCAAAGTAAAGTTAATGTTTGTGTTATGGTTGAAAGACAACTGGTAAAGTGTATTACTTATGTTCGACTCGAAGAATGGACAAAACGTTTTTAGAAAATGTTGGCCCTTAACGGAAATCGAACCTGCGACCCCCGTAACTATAGGCAGAGTCAAACACAACACACAGCAAAAATAAACACTCGAAACAAAACATCTATAACTAAATATGGCCGCAGCTGAAATCTTCCGCTAGACCCTCGATTTTAGAAAATACAATTTATTTAAATAAGCTGAGAACAAAAGCAACTATTTTCTTACGCGTGAATCTCACGGATTACAAGTACGCATTTAAAATTTACTCTGTCAACTATTTAACTATGTCTATTGTTTCCCATAGTAATGTAAACCTTCATGGTTTAGCCGAAACAATGGCACAGTGTACTGCTAAAACAGTGGCAAGATACAACTGCTATATTACATTTATAATTATAAACGGATGATCTGGTTATAACTAAAGGTGGAAAAACAAAGGCCAATTGTCATGTTTAGGCCTTACACAGACTATCGAAGTTTTGACTAACCAGTCTAACGAACCTGCGTTTAAATAAAGCGCAGGCAATCCAATCCATTATTCACTCCACTTATCCAATGATACAATTGAAATAACCTATAATCCAATTTCATCCAATGCCATACTTAGAGCCATTACCAGGCTATAAGGAAGTCATAGGCAGACCTGTAAGTGAGAGGGTCACAATAAATAATGAGAGGGAAGATAAAACTCGTATACTTCATCTTTGTCTAACCACGTATAAAAAAGAGAGACAAAGATATACACCTAAATCTAAACTATTAAGGAACATATAAAGAGCTTACGACGCCAATCAAACAAACAAAATTTGAATATCGAAATTATAAACATAAATCTAATTGACAAAAATTTATGATTTTTGATTTCAACTCAAATATTCAGAATTCAAATAATACCGAGGAAGGCTATAGATTCTATAACAGGTGAATAGAAAAAGTGCAGCCACAAAAAATATTGCGATAACGAAAAAATTTAAAGCTTTCCTCGTGTATACTAAGTGTAAGGAGAAGAATTGTTTTCTACCCAAACATATAATAAAACTAATGATAATTGATTACTTAAACTATGCTACTATAAACTAATGCTACTAAAACTATAAATGCCGGGGGCATTAATAGTTTTAGTACATTTAGTTATAAAACTGAATGCGGCGGCGCCGCGCGTCCGTGTTTATGCTGTTATAATGTTATGTGTAAGGTGCTAATATGCACCGAATACTAAGTAAATGGTGAGAGATATTCAAAAATTTCTTATAATTAATGCTGGCACTTTTCACTTAAAATTGCATGATGAGCCAACTATAATCAAACACCAGCAAGATTCCGTGTCAAAGAAGTATACTAACGTCCTTATAAGCTCGAAAGCTAATAATCAATTTAATTATAGACAGTATCAAAGGAAGACAGTTTTTCCTCTTTTCTAAGTCTAGTAATTAAAGTAAAAGTGCCATTTCCTTACTGAGGTCTCACGACGAATATCGGAAGACATCTAGATAATTGAATAGAACTAGAAATACATGAGAAAGTTGTTATAAAAAAATGTTCTTAGAAACAAGAATATAATTGCATTGGTCTATATATGGCAATGGATTGTGTCAATCGGTTTGAATGGAACAAAAGGCAATTCCGTTTCTTGCTGAATTCACTGAAGGGCATATTTTTATATACTAGCTGTGCTTGCGGCTTCGCCCGCGTAGAAATCAGTGTTTAATTGAAATTTATAAACAAAAGTAATAATAAAATTATTTTGCTATAATCCGCGATGAAGTAAAATAGATAAAATCACCATCCTCCTGCCCTTATCCCACTCCAAGTAGGGCCTGCACAACATGTTATAAACATGCTGTCACATGATTTGGCTGCGTTTGTCTTCGTATTTTACGACCGGCCGCCTGCCTGACGTCAACTTACCTCTGTCGTATTTTATGACACCTCAGTAAGAAAGAGGGTGGTCTATTCTACTAAACCGGATACCACACGGTGGGTCAACTTACCTTAGTCGCCTTTTACGACGCCACGGTAAGAAATGAGGTTGGTCTATTCTACTCAGTTGCATACCACACGGCGGGTAGACTTACTTTAGCCGCCTTTTACGACACCTCGGTAAGAAATGAGGTTGATACTATTCTATTCAGCCGGATACCACTTTATATAGAGCGGACAATCCGTTTTCATACCTGATACATGCAGAATTTGTAAAAACACATGCATAAACCTGCACGTTCACTATCACAAACTCAACAATTTTTTCGCCCCGCAACCGAAGCATCATCAGGAGATAGACTGGAGAGTGGAATGGAGTTTCTGACAGTGAAAGTGTGTAATGTTTGTGTATTGTAGGGGCGATGGTGAATGTTTGTGCATTTGTATTTACAAATCCTGCATGTATCAGGTATGAAAACCGATTGTCCACTCTACATTTAGCATTATATACATTTTCTATTTTACTTCATCGCGGTATATAGAACAATAATTTTATTATTACTTTTGTATTATGGATCTCCGCAAAGTAACGTCTACTTCTATAAATTAAGAATATAAAAGTAGTTGTTGTGAGTAATCCATAAGAGATAGAGACATGCTGTCGCGGACCTTATTATTATATTTTTGTAGAGCTACAACTCTCTAGTACGACTAAAGCTCACAGCAGGTGAGTTTTTTCTACAACTGTGCGACCTATTTAACACAATGTGCATAAAACCGTAATGCAATTAACCTAAACCTTCTAGAAGCCAAACCTTCCAGAATTGTACTTTTTAGTAAAAACCGTACAAAAATCGGTTCAGTAGATTTTGAGAAAATCGATGATATACAGACAGATAGCTTTTAGGGACTGTTTTATAATAAGAATCGACTTCTATGAATGGATCTTTTGTGAAGTAAAGTTTACTGCATTCTATACGATTTCAATATATTGAAGGTCAGCTTTAGGGCTAAGCTACCTGTTTTCGAAACAGAGTGCACTCAACTGTGAAATATCCAAAGAATGTCATTTATTTGTATATTTAATAGATTGTATTAAACAAACGTAGTTTTTATAAATAAAACAGAATTCTTAGTAAACAGTCTTAAGTCAATACTTTACTATATAAACTCATTATAAAGATTTCTTAATATTTATATAGATACAATCTGAATATTTTAATTTTTTCAAGTAACTTATTTAGTATAGTATTCATTATTTCTTTAGTCTTAATATTTTTATCTCGTTACTGAAGTTTATGGAGACGAAGTTGTGCGAAGAAGCTAATATGCTTATAAAAAATAGTAAAATAAAAATTTGGAACCTACATACATAGGTACCAAATTTTGATATATCAAGAACAGAATCTAAAAAAACCCTATTTATATAAAAAATTAAAAAATAGATATTTTCTAAACATCGTTTACCCATTAAAGATAAAATAAATCTAAACAGATAAGCTAAATTATATCTATTAATTTGATTTATCAGATTCTAATTTTGAAGAAATATAAAAAAATAACTATGGGAACTTCCCCATTAGCTTATCGCAACAATTTTTATTTCTTTATTCAAATAGTTCACACATCAGCTGGCTGGCTTTTATAATTGAAGAAGAAGATTTTAGAAGAGCCAGGAAGTTGCTCATTGTTCATTACATACATCTTGACATTGCTATCATACGCGTGGTCGGAGTGTAATAAATTTATATTTTAAAGCAAATAGTGAACTTAATAAATCAAATCAAACAAAATTCACTCATCACATACTTTCATGTACAAAAACAATTTAATAGTAAGAAATAAAATAACAATAATAATAACAATAGCAAAACATTAAAAGAAAATTATGAAAATTAAAAAAAATAAAAATAAAAAAGGGAAAAAAAATAAAATAAAAAATTGGTCACTAAATAAATAATCAACATTTTGATGTCCTATGTTCGTAGGCATCTCGGAACATCAACACAATAAACACTGTGAAATTGCATTTTCTGAAATACCCTTACTAGTTTAAAGTTGACAATTTAATAATTAACGCAGTTTTTAATAAATAAGTCAAGTTAAAAACGCTTTTAATAACTTCGATCTATACTCGTATAGCTGATCATAGATGTGAAAAAAGGACAATTAAAAATATTTTATAGTAGTAGGCGTTACTTTATGAAATTATATTCGTACAAAAGTAATTAACAGTTATTTTGCTTAAATAAATCTTTTAATTACTTTGGACAACAAAAAAAATACTACTTTCACAATATTGTGCAGTATGAATAAATAACTGGTCGTTTTACTTTTCGATACATCGATATTCGATTCCGATTCCAATAGCGATGAGTATCGAGAAACTAGTCGTGAAATGTCGTTAACGCAACCGCGCGCTTGAGTTTCTACTACTTTATGACTTAATCTGTAACAAATGACTAGCTTTTTGCTTGTGACTTCGCTTATTATTGGCAATTTGTTATGTTTGCGTTGATTGATGATGTTACATTCATTTTCTAATGCTTCGTTCTTATATTGTTCGTCGATGTCGTTCGACTTTATTTAATTTGTTAGCTATCGAAAGTTATCTTGTTTATTTTTCCTTATTTTCTTTCTAGTATTGAAATTCTCGAACACAAACTCACTGACAGAAACTAGAAATATATGAAAAACGAATAACAGGTAGGTTTAGTAGGTATTCTTTTATTTAATAAATGTTATTTAAATTATTTATGATTTATTAAATTTATTTAGTCAAAACAAATTTAATAGAAGCTTATAACTTATCAGTTGATAATCTTTTACTCGCATTAATATCCAAAAGAGAAAAATAAAAAACATATATACAATATGTTTTTTATACTCCGAAACTGCTGGACCGATTTAATAAAATTTTCTGACAATCTTTAGATTGACCCAGCGAATAATCTTGTAAGGCTTGATGACAATCGGAGATTCTTTGAACTGTCAAATGACAGTCTTCCCGTTCTTCCTGGTTCCTGGTCCTTCCTGGTCAAAATAAAGGTTAAAACTATGTAAGTAAATAGTTTATTTGGAAAGATATGGTTACAAAGGATGTTTTTTTACGTTAAGTACAATCATATCTGTCGTTTCCGATGTCAAAATTATAAATTACTTATAATCAGTGGTACAATAATTTAAATATTAAATAATATATGATGTGAATAGAAACAATTTTGTTGAAGGTATGTGGATAATGCCTTTTTTAAAATTTACAAAATTTAATTCTTTCATATTATTTGAGAATTAATTAAAAATCTTTATAACCATACAATAGCAATTTTCACTGAATACACTTAACCTTTGTTTTGGTAAGCTTGTGGTATATTGTATATTAAAGCAAAAGGTACCAACCTTTTGCTTTAATAGGGCTGTGAATAAACGTCTTTAAATAGATTTAAATATACATAGTTCTATAACTGTTTATTACTCAATAGGTGATAACTGAAAGTAAGTTGTGTTCTGTATTTCCTCATGTAATACTAGGAGACGATAACTCCGTAGGTAATTTCCAAAGCTAGAAAAATGAACTTAAAATCGTGCCTTCCGCACTCTGACCTTGGTACAATTCTCGACACCAAATGCATGTACTTGACGTTCACTCTACATGATAATAATGAAAAGCAATAACAATTACATTACAGCCGTTTAATTGCCTTCAATTAATGTACAAAATTGTTTTTATTTTGCTTCTAAGGTTGTTGAGGAGTTTTTCTAAAAGAAACTTATTCAAGCTATCTCATGCTATTTTGTAGTAGACTAGCATACTCAGTCACTTTTCCGAGTTTAATTTACAAATATATTTATAACAGTTAACTCTAACTACTACTTGTCTTATCTAATCGATTTATATTTTTAACATTCTTATCTGTTTACATATAATATTATTTCGTATAATTATAAAATATATACATAATATGTTTCTGTTTAATTATTTAATATCAAATAAAATTTATTTATTATAATTATCTGTATATTAAAATATTTGTGATTATCTGTGATTAGTATATTAAGTATACGAGTATAAACTTAATTAAACTGCGTCGCTCCTGGCTACTGCTGGAAAACGGTGTTGTGCGGCCGAATTTTGTCGCACAATTTATACTGAGCTGTTGCCATTTTCTTCTCCTCGGGTATCCAGTATATTTATATGATATTGGTATGTTTTTGTTCTATTATTTTTATTCTATATATTATATATTATGTGATAATGTTTAGTTTTAGTTAACAACTACACAGTTGTTAGGTGAAATAAACGTTCTTTCTTTTTTCAATTTATGTCCATTCGTTGAAGAAACGAACTAAAAAGAAAAAGGAGAGGAACGCAAACAAACATTGGCAACAGGTGACATAAGCAACAGTTTTTCTACATACTTGCTAGTTACTCAAAATCAAAATGAAATTACGCTGCCGATTTTAATCGGTCAAGGCTCTGTTTAGCGAGTGATTGCGAAAATTGTTCCGCTTCAAATAAAAGTACTATTAAAAATGTTTTAAGTAAATTTTATAATGCAATGTGCGATTACATCAAAGTGACTGATGGATGTAATTTATTATATTAAAACAGTTTATAACGTCGTGATGTGTAAAGAACCTTACATGAACGATTTGAGTAAATACAGTAACAAAAATAAATTACAGTACGCAGTTGACCGAGCCTTGCTCGCTAATTTTTTTTCGATCCCCCCGTTACACATAGGCTATCGCAACATTACCTTTGATAATTAAAAATCCTCTTCTATTCAATACTATATTTTAAAGCATTTTTTTAATTCCCAAAATGCTCAAGGACTCGTTGCAGACCGATTGTTGAAAGCCTAGTTGAAACGTTGAGTTCCTTAAGAATTGACAGATTTGTTCTTTTGGCAGTCCAAAGGGGGGCCAGGGGATGAGCAACATTCTCCTCCAACACCACATCTCGAAAACATCTATGCGTCGACGGTCACTTGCTCGGAGTGTCCATGTTTCAACTCCTTAGAGGAATATCATCATATATATACAAGTATTTGTAAAGATTACATCTACGACTAACTAGAACATAATATATTATCACATCGTTAGAGATACACACAAGATAAGCAGGCGCTATATAATAGTTCCATTATATTATCTTAATTTTAACGTAGAAAGGCTGCGGAATTTTTTGTGATCACAGGGTGAACAATAATCGTTAAGAAGCAACATTTCACTTTCCATTGAAACACGAGCTTCATTATAATAATTTAGACATTCTCGTTTGTGCAGAATTAAAATTAACGACCTCGTTTGCTAGCATTGGCAACCGGAACGAGTGAAAATTATATTTACTTCCGAAGTTAAATTTTTTCATCGTAATATGTTCTGTGGTTTATTTAGCCCCATCACATCGCTCTATCCTAAGAATAAAGTAACAGGTGCCATTTATAAGCACAGGAATGTGACTTTATTCTTCGGATAGGGCGATATATTTGTACTAGACGTGAATATGTTATGTCGACTTATGTGCTTTTAGATGTTTTACGTTAATAGTGTTGCTTCGCGAGAGCATGTCTCTAACTCCTATGGTTCTTCGTCTTCTTCTTCAACCGATGGACGTCCATTGCTGGACAAAGGTTTATTTATAAGATCTCCAACATGACACAAAGTTGTGCCACTTGTATCCAGCTGCTACCCGCGACCTCTTTGATGTCGTCAGTCCATTAAGTAGGGGATCTTCCAACACTGCGCTTTCCGGTGCAGGGTCGCCATTCCAACACTTTGAGAACCCAACGCCCATCGGTTCTCCGCACTACGTGCCCCGCCCATCGCCACTTCAGCTTCGCGACCCCCTGAGCTATGTCGGTGACTCTGGTTCTTCTACGGATCTCCTCATTTCTGATTTGATCACGTAGAGCCTACTCCGAGCATAGCACGCTCCATCGCTCGCTGAGCGACTTTGAGCCTTCTTATGAGGTCCATAGTCAGCGACCAAGTATGTCATCGGATCCGTATATCACCATGATCAGTGATGGCATTTCTTATGGTTAGCTCACAATAACTAATTTTATGTTCGAAATATCAATTGAAAACAGTGATTTTTACGCGGGAGAGGCCGCAAGCACAGCTCTTTAATGAAAAAAAGCAACGAAAATAAAATGAAAGTGCTTTTGAGGGATTATATTTAAATTACCTAACCCATTACATTTAATTAATTACTAATTTAATTTTAATTACATTTAATTTAATTTACATATTCTATCACTTCTTTATAAAGTACTCTTTAATCCTTTAATCCCAAAATATCTTAAAGAGCGATTCAACTTCTTGTCGAATGTAGGATGTGGCCGGCTGGGATCTATAAATACCTTAGATCTTGCTTTCCCTAAATGCTCCTCACTGACTTACTGGAGATCATTTAGCTTTCAAGCTGTGGAATGATTTACCAGTATCAATCGGCAAATCTCTTTCCCTTTTAGTTTAAGTTACAGACTAGAAAATAATTCTCTTAAGTAATTATATATTAGTAGGATCTTTTCATCTATTTATTTTACCAAAATCAATAGAATAAATAATTAAATTTATATAAACTTTTTCTTTTTCTCCATATGACCCGTACTCTCTGTACGGGTCATATGGACATTCTTCTTCAATTCTTGTCATTTTCCTTCAATTACTCAAAGGTTGACTGGAAGAGATCCCTTTTAGGGATAACTCCGCCTTTATACATGTGCTTTTTTATTTTTCTTTCTGTTTTCTAAATATACGTATAAAAAGAAAAAAAACGGTTGCCTGTAAAGTCGGTTTTACGGGCAAAGATTTTACGTGACAACGTCTTTTTAAATGTGATGGATTGGAGTGGGAGAGAGACGCAAGGCATTCGCCAGTCCGGCGGGCCTCTCTTTCGTTCGGTCTTTCGTTCGACTCATCGTAACAGACGTGAGCGGGCGTTACACTTTTTCATGACTCCAAGCCGCAACCTAATTTAAGACGTTGTCACGTCAATAAATAAATAAGCATTTTGTTAGTGCATACTATAACGCCGTGTGGTATCCGGCTGAATAGAATAGTACCACCCTCATTTCTTACCGAGGTGTCGTAAAAGGCGACTAAGGTAAGTCGACCCGCCGTGTGGTATCCGGCTGAGTAGAATAGACCAACCTCATTTCTTACCGAGGTGTCGTAAAAGGCGACTAAGGTAAGTTGACCCACCGTGTGGTATCCGGTTTAGTAGAATAGACCACCCTCTTTCTTACCGAGGTGTCGTAAAATACGACAGAGGTTAGTTGACGACAGGCAGGCGGCCGGTCGTAAAAACGCAGCCAAATCATGTGACAGCATGTTTATAACGTGTTGTGCCGACCCTACTTAGAGTGGGATAAGGGCAGGAGGATGATGATGTTAGTGCATACTATAAACGACAGTAATATATTGTGAATCACAACTCTATAAAACATATGATATTTGCGGAACTTCCAGATCGGCCTTGATATTTACGTTAGCTTTCGTTCGCCGAACAAAAAATGTTATTTGCATAACACGTACTCGCAATACGAGCTTGACTACAGAATGTCTGCTTACGACTGTCTTTTACTATTTTTGTGTAGTTATAAACTATAGTCTAAGATTATGTATCATCCTTCTGCCCTTATCCCACTCTAAGTGGGGCATATGTTACAAAGTGTGGTTTCTGGCTAAGTAGAATAGTACCACCCTCATTTCTTACCGAGGTGCCTTAAAAGGCGACTAAGGTAAGTTGACCTACCGTGTGGTATCCGGTTAAGTAGAATAGACCACCCTCTTTCCTACCGAGGTGTCCTAAAATACGACTAAGGTAAATTGACGTCAGGCAGGCGGCAGGTCGTAAAATATGAAGCCAAATCATGTAACATGTTGTGCCGAATCCACTTAGAGTGGGATAAGGGCAAGAGGATGATGATGGTAAATTATACCGTATACTATATAAGTACAGCCCCTTTTTTAACACTGTTAAAAAGAGGCTGATCCAGAAAGCCTACTATACTGTTGAGGATTACTTGAAAGATAAGAATGTGTGGATATAGCTCGCTTAGACCCTGTACAAGACAGTAATGACTGAATGTAACTAGACTAGTCATAAGAATTATGTTTTTAAAAGAGCAGCCGCCGAGTTTCTTGCTGGCCCTTCTCGGTAGGAACAGCTTTCCGAACCTGCAGTAGAGTTGACGATTCAAAAGCACTTGTTTACAAGTTTATTTGAATAAAGAATATTTTGAATTCGAATTTGAATATTCTAAGTCGATCAAGTCATTGTGTGCAGGAATGTGTCATATTCACGTAACTGATTGAAACTTTCACACCCGCTTGTAGTACGGCAATGAATGCCCACAAGACTATGACTATAAGACAATAACGTACTGTCCTCGGTCACTAACGTCTTCACATCTTGAGAAACTATCCAATCATTGTCTCATTGTTTAATAATTAAGCCGAAATAAATATTGGTAAAGCTGTGGTAGCCCAGCGGTAGCACCGTGCGACTCTTTAGAGAAGGTGACGGGTTCAAACCCGGGCAGACCAATGAGTTTTTCTGTTAAAACTAATGTGTCTAATTGATAATTGCAATTTATCACACGCTTTTCGGTCAAGGAAAACATCGTGAGGAAACCTGCTTATCTCTAGAGTTCTGGAGTTATGTGTAACCTACCAATCCGCATTGGAGCAGCGTAGTAGGTCTTAGCTCCAATCCTTCTCTTCAAAAACGGAGAGAAGAGGCTTATTCTCAGCAGTGGGATAGTAACATGCCGCTACTTACTTACTTACAAATATTAATACGAAAAAAACTAAAATTTAAGCCCCATTTAATACCGTTATGTTTAATACGCCCGCCGTGTTGTGTCCGGCTGTGTAGAATATATCACCCTCATTTCTTACTGAGGTGTCGTAAAAGGCGACTAAGGTAAGTTGACCCACCGTGTGGTATTCGGTTGAGTAAAATAGATTTTCTCTTTATTACCGAGGTATCGTAAAATACGACTTAGATAAGTTGACGTCAGACCGGCGGCCGGTCGTAAAATATGTAACCAAATCATGTGACAACATGTTTATAACATTTTGTGTCCCACTTAGATTGGGTTAAGGGCAGAAGGATGGATGTTTAATAAGACGCATAACGTCGTAATTTTATAGGTACAAAATAAACTCCAACCATAAATAAAGATAAAGCAAAAAACGATAACAAAATAAATACACAAATGATCACGTTGATTCTATATTCTCTTACGTTTGTCTAAAGTTACATATAACATGTTTTGTAAATGTTACAACAAAAATCATATAGCGTGCCTATTCTATTAAAATACATAATTCGAGAATGGCATTAATTTTGCTAAAACACTTGCACCGGAACAAATATGCGTAAGACATGATATAGGAAAAAAACATTGCATATTAATGAATTTAATTAATACGGAATTTAGACAATTGCTATAATAACCGCCTCCGTGTATTGAGTAAGAAATAAGGTTGAAAATACACAACATGCGACGGTATATTAAATTATATTAAAGCTAAGTGTACATTTGCCGAGTAAATGTGACTAAAAACGCATAAAAATGAGATACATACATGTATATTTCATTCTAATATAAATTTATGATTATATGAATTACAGCAAATAACTACAAACTATATTACTCCTATTAAAATAAGTAATGTATGTTATATGTTTATTTATCGCTTTATTACCACTTAATATCATTAATTAATTTTAATTAAATATCTTGTAATATAATTACTGCTATAGACGTTCTACAAAAAATTATTTACACTTTTATTATACAATTTCACACACATTATTTACATTGTTGAATTTATTACCCATTTGTTTAAATTATTTATTTAATCTGGCCTTGTCCCCTATCAATGAAACTGAGTTAAGGTCTGGAGATATAGCAGAACAATAGGCCCAATATGGTATTATTATGGAGAGTGCTATTAATTATTATGGACCTCAGCAAAATAATAAAAAAATAACATTTTCATTAGTTTTGTATTATGAACCTCCGCAAAGTAACGCCTAATTCTATAAATTATCCAATATCGTGTATTTTAAGAGACACGGAGGACTATGTAATTTTTTGCATAAAGTTAACTTCACTTTTTTTCACTTATCAAAAACGCTAATTATTGAATAAATATAAATAAACTGTGTACCTATTTAATTAATTTAACGACAGTATATGTTGTCCAATCAAAAGTTTTATTTTCTTTCACTCATCTTCAGTTTCATCAACTTATTCGAGACAGTATTTGTTCGCAAAACGTCAACAGGTCTGAACTAAGCACTTGAATGGTATGCCATCATCACTTTTTTGTGCCGATAGGTAGAATTATGCGCATTTGCCACACTTCCTAACATTATTGTTCTATTGATCATCTATCGACATATACTGAGATGGTTAAATTCAATTAGCTTTCACCTTTGTAACGATTTCTTTTCGTATTGCGGCATCAACAGGAAACTCACTGGTTACACGATAACCTATAATTAATACAATGTAGTGTTTATGTCGCTAGCTTTGTCGGGTGTATTGACATGGATTACATAAAACAGTTCTACTACCTAAATTTCTGTTAACTGTATACGTGTGCGAGACGAAATGTTAAGGACACTGGATTTTGGTTGTCTGGAAGAAGCTTTTATATATTTTAAACTAAATAGATAAATCGATTATTTATTTTATAACTAGTGGTGCTAGAGACTTAGTTCGCGCCAACTTTAGCGTTTAATTAGCCTCAATAATGCAGTATCTTTTTTCCTGTTCTCGAAATAAAAACGGTATTTATTCTGTCCTATAAGCCCCGGTGTATAAGCTTTAATTGTGCCAAATGTCATCAAAATTGGTGGACAGACAGACTTTCGCAATTATAATATTAGTATGGATTCTAGGTATGTTCACCGTAGACCAAAAGTTTGGGACAACGTGAACGTGCAGACATTTGTTTGTATTTTGTTACTTTTGACATTAGACATGCATCAACAAATTCAGGTCTAACCATAAGTTGATGTTAAACGCAGATTGGAAATAACGGTAGCTTGATAAGTTTCTTCACTGATAGATCGAGGGTTGCCGATACAAAAGAAATACCTAACAAAATCTTTAAAACAAAAAGAAAGTAATAACATTAATGATAATTAGGCTTAAAAATAAGCCTTAACAACCTTTTGCTATTACACTGTTGATCGAAGGCCTCCTCTTTTTTATATATATATAATTAGAAAAGAGAAAGGAAAAGTAAAAAAGCATATGTATAAAGGCGGACTTATCCCTAAAAGGGATCTCTTCCAGTCAACCTTTGAGTATCAGAAGGAAGAGGACAAGAAGTGAAGAAGAAAGAGAATAGGGTAATATAGATAGAAAGAGAAAGAAAATTTTTATATAAATTTAACTATTTAATCTATTAATTGATTTTGTTAAAATAAATCGATGAAAAGATGCTACTAATGCCTCCTTTCTCCGCTTTCGGAGAGAAAGGTTGGAGCTAAGTTGGAGTTCCTATAGGGATTGGCAGGAAACACAAATCCTTAGAATTCTTAAGAGATATATTGGTTTCTTCACATTGTCTTAATTTACCGAAAAGTGTGATAAATTGCAAATAATCTAATTAGATTATACACAAGTTATAAAAGAAAACGAAAATAAGTAAACAGTCTGAACCTGAGACCCTTTCTAAAAATCGTACGGTCTCACCGCTATCCTTTTTTCAAATTTTGTTTATGTTCGGGGTTCTGAAAAATATATGTCTTAATGCAGCAATTAAACAATGATTTGTTTTATTTGCTAAAAATAGCAGGTTTTAATATTTAAATTTATATAAATATTTATATATATGGGACACATTAATATTTATATATTTTTCTATATTTTAATATTTTTATTAAATATATTTATAAAATAAATAAAATATGAACTAAAACAGTACAACAAATCTGGTTCGGTGTTCCCTAAAATAAACATGCGTAAACAAAAATAGTAATTACTTTACATATTAAGATTACAGATGTTATTTAATATTTAAATTTTTATTTGTTTTTAAGTTTCCCAAGCCCATCAAATGCGTTTCTTTGTGCGTCGAATGCATTCCTTTAAATATTTATACAATATCTAATAAAAATCGAAAAAAATATTTTTTATTTACAGAAATTTTACTTACAAAAATAATTTTATTATTATACTTAGAAAATATTAATAATCTATATATATAAAAGAAAGTTGGTCTAAGTTACACTATTTATAACTCAAGAACGGATGAACCAATTCGGCTGAAAATTGGTGGAGAGGTTGCTTAGAACCAGGAGACGGACATAGGATACTTTTTATCCCGTTCGACCGCATTTATTTTATCCCGTCAAGTCGCTATAAAACGTGGTATAACAAAAACGACTATAACAGTAAAATAATAAAACGCAAATTTCAGTGGAATAACAAAACATAAATGACAGCTAAACGTAATTTTGTCTTTGATTTAGTATGGACAAAAATTTGACAGTTATCAAAATAATAGTGTTATAACATGTTTTTAATACAACCTCCTTCATAGAGTTTGTCATTAATATGAAAAAGCATTGTGGCATATGTGTCATTAAGTTGTTGAGAAAGGAAATGGGTTGACTCTGGGAAAACTGTTTTTATTTATTGAATAAGTATAATAATATAATAAGTATAAAGGAGAAATATCGTCGTTTATTATATACAGAAGGGGATGTAACCTAAACTGACAACTAGAGCGGACAAAAGGAATATCTGGAAATTTAGAGAGTTAAAGAACAGACAAATGACGATCAATATCTTGAGACAACACGGAGAGTGCGAATTTCGTATAATTTGAGAGATAGTTGCGATATGCGATGCTATGGAATAAAAAATGGAGATTTATTGGAGAGATTAATGATGGTAATTGGTATTCGGTTTATTAACTTTGTAAGATCAACGTGACGATGTGCTATGTGAGGCCATAGACGCGCCCGTGACTTTTGTTTGATAGAACTGTCAGCTAGAATGACGATTGTTCTCTGGATTTGTTCCAGTTGTAATTTATTTGATTATTTTCTAGACTGTGGCCATCTGCAACGACTGTCAGCTAGACTCTGCCTAGATGTGGAGAATGTTTTTTGAGCGTTATCATTTGCGAGTCTGTTTACGTGTGTATCTGCTGAGTTGGTTGCCACTTATTGAGCTGTGTTATGCCATGACAGTGATTGAGGGTGAGCTTAAGGTGCGAAATGCTTATGGTGCGAAAAGCCTTAGGAGTTGAGCTTATAGAGTTGAGCATAAAGCGTGAGCTTAAAGAGTTGAGCCTTAAGCGTGAGCGTAGTCCTTTCATGTAATGGCATATGCGGTTTTCTTTTACAGATTAAAGAGCAAGTATTGAGTTTCTGGCCGTTTCTTCTCAGTATAATCAGCATTCCGAATCAATGGTAGAATCATTCCCAGAAGTCAGCTTATGAGATTTGCGAGGTCGCAAATGTTGTCAGGATGGTCGACTGTTACAACATGTTTTTAATACAACCTCCTTCAGAGTTGGTCATTAATATGAAAAAGCATTACGGCTGTCATATGTGTCATTGAGTAGTTTTTGAGAAAGAGTAAATGAGTTGACTTTGGGAAAATTGATTTTTATTATTGCATAAGAATAAAGGAGAAATATCGTCGTTAGTTATAATAGCTAAACGTTACTACATAGTATAAAACAAAGTCGCTTTCTCTGTCTGTCCCTATGTCCGTATATTCTGTTACAACATGTTTTTAATACAACCTCCTTCATAGAGTTGGCGATTAATATGAAAAAGCATTGTGGCTGTCATATTTTTATGTGTCTTTCATTGAGTTGTTGCGAGAGAGTAAATGGGTTGACTCTGGGAAAACTGCTTTTTATTTATTGAATAAGAATAAAGGAGAAATATAGTCGCTTTATTATATTCAGAAGTGGGATGTAACCTAAACTCACAAAAAGAGTGGACATAAGGAATATCTGGAAATTTAAAGAGTTTAAAGAAAAGACAAATGACGATCAATATCTTGAGACAACACGGAGAGTGCGAATTTCGTATAATTTGAGAGATAGTTGCGATATGCGATGCTATGGAATAAAAAATGGAGTTTTTATTGGAGAGATTATTGATGGTAATTGGTATTCGGTTAATTAATTCTGTGAGATCAACGTGACGATGTGCTATGTGAGGCCTTAGACGCGCCCGTGACTTTTGTTCGATGAAACTGTCAGCTAGAATGACGATTGTTCTCTGGATCTTTCCAGTTGTAACGATTGTTTTCTAGACTGTGGACATCTGCAAGACTGTCAGCTAGGCTCTGCCTAGAAGTGGTGATTGTTCTTTGAGCGTTATCATTTGCGAGTCTGTTTACGTGTGTATCTGCTGAGTTGGTTGCCACTAATTGAGCTGTGTTATGCCATGACAGTGATTGAGGGTGAGCTTGAGGTGCGAAATGCTTATGGTGCGAAAAGCTTAAGGAGTTGAGGAGTTGAGCTTAAAGAGTTGAGCTTAAAGAGTTGAGCATAAAGCGTGAGCTTAGAGTTGAGCATAAAGCGTGAGCGTAGTCCTGTCATGTCATGGCATGTGCGGTTTTCTTTTACAGATTAAAAGAGCAAGTACTGAGTTTCTTGCGGATTCTTCTCAGTACAATCAGCATTCCGAATCGGTGGTAGATTCATTCCCAGAAGTCAGCTTATGAGATTTGCGGGGTCGCAAATGTTGTCAGGATGGTCGACTGTTACAACATGTTTTTAATACAACCTCCTTCATAGAGTTGGCGATTAATATGAAAAAGCATTGTGGCTGTCATATTTTTATGTGTCTTTCATTGAGTTGTTGCGAGAGAGTAAATGGGTTGACTCTGGGAAAACTGCTTTTTATTTATTGAATAAGAATAAAGGAGAAATATAGTCGCTTTATTATAATTCTTTTGTATGCTTAAATCTTTAAAACTACGCAACAGATTTTGATGCGGTTTTTTAATAGATAGAGTGATTAAAGAGAAAGGTTTATATGTATAATCTAACATATTATAAATATTCAATATGGAATAAAGAAATACTATCATTTTTGAGGTTTCCAATGTGATGTAAATAATTACATTTTTTTTCCGTTTACATTGCAAATGCAGGCTGAACCCTACAATATTTGTCAAAATAATGTACTAAGTATTTGTACACCTTATAAAGGTCTACAGAAAACTCCGCGATGGTATACATATTATGTCTATCTTTTATGGATAACCCACAATAGCATTTTATTAACATTTTCTTCTTCATTTGTAATTTCAATGAACATTTAACATACGAAGATATTACAGATTTAAAATGCAGGGTATAGCGATTGCGCGCTTTGTCTTATAGCACTTCGAATTTAGCTGCGATTGGACGGGTTTTTTTTCACATGGTCAACTATATGTCGCTTTATCAAGAGTAACCTCTAAAGAAAACATGTTTGTATTGTGTAATGAAGATTCTTTCTTTATGACAAGAAAGATGTGAATGTTGTATATAAAAACATTCTGTAATTAATTGTAAAAATAAAATAGGGAAAAGTAAATAAGTAAAAATGTAGTATATAAATTTAGATATTCCAAAGATAGCAGGGAATCTTCATGGTATAGGGAAAGGGGAATTGTTTTTTTTTATTCAGAAAAAAACTCATGGGTACCGCCGCCCGACGGGGACAGGCGGCGGTTATGTCGGACTCGCACCGACTAAAACGACCTGTGTGCTCCACCACGCTGCCGATGGCAAGGACAGGGTATCATTGTACATATTGCCCCCATCCCGCCGACAGCTGTGATCCCAGAGAACAAACACCTTCTCCGGGTAGGGGCCCCTTGAAAGAGAAGCCGGTCGGTGCATCGGGAGCATCAGATGCACCGACCGCCTCGGGGACCTGTAAGCCAGGCGTTCGATATACCCCGTTCGAAACACCCGAAGGTCCCCAGTTAGGGCGGCAGACGATGGGCTTGGGCGAGTCACTAACACCTGGACTCACCAGCAGCAGATTGGATCCAGAACAACAGTTCGTGGAACCGCTCCGCCGCCTCCCTCCGCCCCCCTCCGCAGAGCTAAGGGAGGCCATCGCTGCCCACGATCGCTCCCTGCCCACCGTGTTTGTTATGTCACGGTCGACAGGGAGAGACCGCGCCCCAAGTAGGGGCCCCAACACTTTGGTGGGCGTTTCCGCCCCCACCGGTTAATTTTTTATACAGGTTTTCTTCCTCGCAACCCGAAGGTACCCGTTCCCATTGCTGGGTTTCCGGGTTTCGTCGACGGTGGCCGAACCATGTCCAGCCAGACCTAGAGTAAGCCAAACCGGACCCGTCGCTCATTAGGGACAACACCCCAATCCCCCCGGAGTCCCCGGCCAGATTGCCCTCTGCTAATCAGAGGGACAACTGGATTGCCCACCCCAAAGTGGTCCGTTCGCCAAGACTAAGCTTGCCCAGGGTGCGCCACGAGGAGGCCGACCACTTTGGCACCCCAGGGGAATAGTTTTATTCCAAAATTGACGTGTGTGGGCCACGGGCAGTAATGAATAAAACAAAACTACTGGATAGATTTTAATCATTTTTTTTACTGAGTGACATAGGCTATATATTTTATACCCGTGCGAAGCCGGAGCGGGCCACTAGTATAATATATAATATAATTTTTCAATATAATATATGTTTCTTATTTCGACAACCCTTTATATGCGGTTGGCAGTCATATACTTAACCGCAATATCGAATTTGGATGCGTAACTTCGTGACTGTTCTCCGCGAATGATCAATCACACGATCACACTCGATGATCGGTGGTAATCTTTATAAGACGAAACATAATATAGTAGATACAAAAAATAATGAATTACTTTGCTATATTCTGCGATCAGCCGTGTTACCACACCCCCGAGTGTCGTAAAAGGCAACTGAGGTACGTTGACCTACCGTGTGGTATCCGGCTAAATAGAATAGATCACCCTCATTTCTTACCGAGGTGTCGTAAAAGGCGACTAAGTTAAGTTGACCCGCCGTGTGGTATCCAGTTGAGTAAAATAGACCACCCTCATTTCTTAACAAGGTGTCGTAAAAGGTGATTAAGGTTAGTTGACGTCATCCAGGCGGCTGGTCATAGAATACTAGCCAAAGCATGTAACGACATGATTAAAACATGTTGCGCCGACGCCACTTAGAGTGGGATAAGGGCAGGAGAATGATGATTTCTCGCGATCAGAAAAATCTATTTTATGTTGAAAGGAGTCTAATATCAGTGTTCATAAATAAGCTATGAACATGTTATGACATGCCAGGATTCGAAAAAAATGGACTGCATACTGTGAGAAATGAGGTTTAATTTTTTGGAAGACACATTAGCTATTAAACGCATAGTTACGCTGAGAGCTCGTCAAATTAATTAAATTTGCATAATTATTGCATTCGAATTAAAGTATTAATTAAATACTAATTAATATTATAAATCCTTTCTCATTTTGCTTTTAGAAAGTGCAAGCGCTTTTAAAAGTTTATCTTTTGTTTTATAATTTCGATATACATATTGTAAGAAAAATTATTGTAAAAATATACAAGAATATCCACCAGTTGTATGTCTACCATAACAAGTATTAAGTTAGTTACTTTGGGGACGGACGCACCTGTGTGTAAGTGTCCCATAAATTTATATTTATTTATTTAAACTTAAAAGACTAGTTTATTCAAACACTCCCAGATACTTGAGCAAATCGGCCACCTCTCCTCTAGCGCCGAGAGCGTTCGAATGACCGTACAAAAAAAAAATCTGGGTATATATATATATATATATATATATATATATATACGGAATCTCGAAAACGGCTCCAACGATTTACCTGAAATTCAGCATGCAGGAGGTTTTGGGGTAGAAAAATCAACCTAGCTAGATTAAACAAAAATTCATTTGATCCCTGTTTTGGGCATTAAAAAAATACTAAAATTTACTTTTGATAAATTGAATATATAAATTACTATTTTTGCCGTAAATTATCAAGTCAGCGCAGCTTATTCGTGTAGCGGGTGGTCTCGAGAAATGAAAATAACAAGTATCGAGCCCCACCTACCCATTTCTTTTTCTTTTTTTTTAGATGTTTCTTTTTGTTTATTTTCTAAAAAATTACCGGGCAAGGCTTGGTCAATCAGGTACTAATAATCCAAAAGCTAACAATATTCAATGCTTGCACTTCACTACGGACAATGTTCGTTGATCGTGTGATCATCTATAATCGGCAAGATCTTTGTGCAAGTGTCCACACGATCGTCCGTATTATCATATCATACATACGATGCCCTTTGATCCCTGTTCGAAAAACCGACAATTCCCGGGTTTCTCGAGTCCGGCGACCTTCGACGATGATTGTCCTGTAATTGCTGATTATAAAGCGGAGCCATAAAATTATTAGCTTTTAGTAATACCCGTCATATGGTTCAGGTTAACTGAAATATCAAAATACTCTCAATACATTATATCTTCCCGAAGAAAAGTTACTAGATATACATGTATGCTTTATTTGAGGTCATCATTCCCCTGCCCTCATCCGTCTCTAAGTGGGGTCGGCATAACTTGTTTTAAACATGCAGCTACATGTTTTGGCTAGGTATTTTACGACTGATCACTTGCCTGGCGTTAACTTACCTTAGTTACCTTTTACGCCACCTCGGTAAGAAATGAGCGTGGTCTATTCAGTCGGATACCATACGACGGGATGCAACTGATAAAGTACCTTTATTTAAAGTAAAAATAATTTGAGAACTCAGCCAATCGCTGCCATGCACTCACGTACAAAACAAGTTAAAGTTATTAGTGGACGTAAGGTAATAAACCATTTAAAGCCATATGTGTCAACACAAACGACGTTTCTGACAGAGTTGAGAAATTCGCAAGTGCCAACGTAATACAGTATTGTCGAACACATCGACCTTTCATAATATTGCCGTTTTAAAACATTCCGGAAACTTATTGTATACTTTGGTACCAAAACTTTTGACAATTGTAATGCAAAATGAAAAATTAAGGAAAATAAATTCGACGCATCTTTGCAAAATGCCTTTATGTCTATGATCAGTATGGCTATGGCTAAAACAAATATTGCTAACCAATGGCACACGACACAAAATTTTGGCCACGTTACCACATTATTAAACGGTTTTATTTATCTTCACTTGTATGTGAAGGTAGAATCTTGCAAGTTAAATTTGACCCACTTCCCGGTGTCCGATTGAGATGAAATTTTGCGTATTGGTCCAGTCCCGATGACAATGCATGTTGATGATGATAAGCATAATTTAATACTGCTTCCAGGATTGGCTCCAGACGAGGGAACTCTCCAACGAATAACAGTAGGGACATAAGATTTTGTTAAAATATTTTTTAAATTGACTTGTTTCTATTCATCATCGATGACGAATTCACACATACATTGCAAATGCATATTTTGGCATTAAATAAAGAATTGCGATTTCATCGATACTATTGATTATTTTCCCAATAATCAAGTTGAAGTTTCTAATATTTTTTACTTATAAACTTGTTCCCGACAGCTAGTTTAAAACATTTTATAGATAATTATTTTTTTATCTGTACGTCTTTGTAGTATATAATCTATACCAATATATAAAGCTAAAGAGTTTGTTTGTTTGTTTGTTTTTTTTGTATGATTGATTGATTGTTTGAACGTGTTAATCTCAGGAAGTACTGGACCGATTTGAAAAATTCTTTAAATTTAAGATAGTTTTTTTTATTGAGGAAGGCTATAGTCTATATATCATCACGGAGAGGAGCAGCAATAAAAAAGTAGTACGAAAACGGCAAAATTTAAAGCTTTCCTTGCGTGCGCTGAGTAAACAGTAATAGTCATTCAAAAATCATGTATCACAAAATTGTTCCCCCCTTAAAGTTCTAAATAAAAGTCCGCGACAGCATATGACTAGCCATTTTAAGGTTGCCCCACTTTAACCATTTTTATGGTTATGGTTTTAATCTTTACACACGGGCGGAGCCGCTGGCGATTGCTAGTATATAATATACACTTAATCGAACGCCATGGCAGACGGGCGCAAAATGTCGCGAACGGAACGTATTTTTCGCCGAAGAACATGTCATTTGAACTAGAATGTAACTTGTTATGTAAGACGTTACCTTGAGTCGCCTACAGACACTCGAGCTGATGGGCCGATTCAATGATAGCATACCAAAGAAGGGACGGGCACCGTTAAGTAATCCGTAACAGGGTCTTTAATTATCTCAAATATTTATTGCACCTTGATTTACTGAAGGCGCTCCTATATATAGAATATTGAGCGATAATATTCACACCTCCATGAGAGATGCGTTATAAAACTGGGATACAAAATTTGATATTAGAAGAAAAAAATATCCGCCGAGTGGTATCCGACTGAGTAGAAGACACCACTATCATTATCTTTTTATTTATTATGAAAAAGTCTGCGATAGCATGTCTCTATCGCTTATGTTTAACTCGCAATAACTACAAAAGTAATCAAAAAAATATTTTGCTATAATCCGCGATGAAGTAAAATAAAAAATATATATAATGCTAAATGTAGAGTGGACAATAGGTTATTATACCTGATTCGGTTACCATACAGGATTCGTAAAAATGCACAAACCTCCACCACCGTACCACGCAAAGAAAGCTTTGCGATTTTGGTCGTGGAGTCTATCTCCTGATGATATTTCGGTTGCGTGGCGGAACGATTGTTGAGTTTGATAGTGAACATATGTAGTGATTGTGTATTGTGGTGGCGGTGGTGGAGGTTTGTGCATGTGTTTTTACGAATCTTGCATGTATCAGGTATGATAACCGATTGTCCACTCTACATATAGCATTATATATATTTTCTATTTTACTTTATCCCGGTGTATAGCAAAATAATTTTATTATTACTTTTGTATTATGGATCTCCGCAAAGTAACGCCTAATTCTATAAATTATTCGCAATAACTAGTTTTTTGTTCGAATTCGGGAAAATTTTTGCGACACTGATTTCCATGCGGACGAAGCCACTGGTAGCAAAGCTAATATAAAGTACAGAATATATTATCACCGTAAACAAATTAAAATAAGACAGATAGCAAAACAATAAATTCTCGCAGAATTATGGGCATAATGACAAACAGAATGATCTAAGGCCAGTCTTCCCACGCTTTCAGCTCGTTTGCATTGGATATTGTCAGTTGGTCGTGAGTGAAATATTGACAAAAATAGCTTCAATAGGTATATCGGATTTTATTTATATGTACTTATCTGCTTAATTGTTATTTCATTTGATGTTTGGGATTTTACGTTAAGACTTCATATGTATTGATCTGAGTGACGAGATGAAAAGTAATATTGTCACTTTTGTCATTTTATTTATAGAGTTAGGCGTTACTTTGCGGAGGTCCATAATACAAAAGTAATGAGAATATTATTTTGAAAATTAATTATTATAATTATTGCAAAATAATATTCTCATTACTTTCGTACTTTTATCATTCTCACTTCCAAAATTAATGAGAATATTATTTTGCTATAATCCGCGATAAAAGAAAATATATGTAATGCTAAATGTAGAGTGTACTATTCGTTCTCATACCTGATACATGCAGAATTTGTAAGAACTCATGCACTACCCGACACCGATAACACAACAATACACAAGCACTGCACCCATTCACCACCACAATCTCAACAATTGTTTCGCCCCGTAACCGAAGCATCGTCAGGAGATAGACTCCACGACAAAATCGCAAAAAGATTTACTGATATTAATAATTTTCATAATTTTTGATATTAGCGTACCGAAATTGGTTTTCTATTAATTGTCTCACTTCATAGGTTAACTGGCAGAGATCTGTCATGCCATAGTACACTTTTTTTTAAAGAATATTTCTAAAGTTTTTTAAATAAATAAATAAACACCCTGTATTTAAAACTTCTATTATTGAACTAGAAATTGTTGAAATATTATTAAAAAAATCTATCGCTTGCAAATAAAGAAGCGAGCTACAAGAAATATCTAATAATTGAAATACACAACATTTAATATACAATATTTTAACCTAGATCGCCAATTTTACCAAAAAATTATTGCTGATTTATACCATATCAATAAATAAATAGTAAAAAGTGTTGCGGCGGAATTCAGTAACAAGCAAGTATGACCTTTGCTTTTTATTAAAATCGGGTAATAAATTATGCTAACAAGCACATAGCTATGAACATGGTTAAATGTTTTTTGGCCTTGGTAATTTTTACTTTAAATGGCCCGATTATTTAACAGAAATGCCAATAAGCAATAAGTCATCGACAATAATGTACGAATAAAGTGATAACTAAAAATGAAAATCGAAAAAACTTTATAGTCAAAATGACTGCGTAAAAATAAACAATACAAATTAAAATTCCACTATCGATGATAGCGAGCCACAAGTTGGGTATTGGAAATTGCCACCGCTAATTACAAAATGCATTACCGTTAAGCAATATCGCATTACAAAGATATTTGCCTTCAACTTAATAGTATTGCAATACATTTTATGTCCTTGCTGAATATTCAGATGTAATGTGACCACTTCCTTTTATGTTATGATCGCCTGGTAGTGAGATAATTTGAAAATGAACGACGCCTACTCTTCCATGAAAAAAAAATTTAATGTTTTGTTTTTACTTCTAACTCATATATAAGATATCTTCTTTAAAGGATTAATAATTAATTAGAAGAAACGATTTTGTACCGCTTGGATTCTGGATCTCTGGTATTCGCTCTGCTCGTGAGGTCGTCATCCCTAAAACTTGATACAAGCTAACAAATTAACATTTCGTGGTCGTGTTTGATTTATAATTAATTGATTAAAGTGCGTACCCCTTTTAAGTCATAATTGCCTAGTACACTCAGATCATTTACAGAATGAAGATGAAATAATATATAACCTTTTATTATCATTTTTTTTTATTCACAGCTTACATTTAAAAGCGTACAAAAACCAAAAACATTGCAAAATTAACTACAATCATCTTTTACAAGGTACATGGGTTAATTCTCCATACATTTTTGAATCTATGTAACTTCTGCCCGTCCGCCGTGTGGTATCCGGCTGTGTAGAATAGACCAATCTCATTTCTTACTGAGGTGTCGTAAAATACGACTAAAGTAAGTTGACGTCAGGCAGGCGGCCGCTCGTAAAAACGCAGCCAAATCATGTGACAGCATGTTTATAGCATGTTGTGCCGACCCCAATTAGAGTGGGATAAGGACATGGAGATGATGAACAGCCGTAGTAATTTAGTTATTAAAGAAAAATTTCATATGAATGCGTCTTCTTAAATTAGCACTGGCCTTATCTTCTATACTTATAATAAATCTGTAGAGAGGTCAATTCTGTAACTGGAATATATTTCCAAAATAACTATCAGGGGGTGATTAGGGATCGATACTGATGCCAAAAATGCAATCAGTAAAAATTTTGTCTGTCTGTCTGTCTGTCTGTCTGTCTGTCTGTCTGTCTGTCTGTCTGTCTGTCTGTCTGTCTGTCTGTATAACCGTTATAGAAACAAAAACTACTCGACGGATTTTAACGAAACTCGGTACAATTTTTTTTCATACTCCTGGGCTGGTTATAGTATACTTTTCATCACGCTACAATCAATAGGAGCAGAGCAGTGAAGGGAAATGTCGGGAAAACGGGAGAAGTTACTCCATTTTTTAAGCTTCCGTCGCGTGTGCAACCTTGATGGTTAAAGCTACGCAGAAATCATGTATGACGGAAATGTTTTCCTTAAAATTATATAAAAAATATCCCACGACAGCATATGTCTATCTTTTATGGTTGACTCACAATAAGACGTGTAACTCCCGATAGCTTAGCAGTTCGAAGCTTTCTGGTTATATTTGTCTACTCCTACGTTTATATCACTCTCAATCATCCCTAAATAAAAAAGTGAATAGTATTAACCATTGTATAAAAAAAGAATAATTGAAATCGGTATAGAAACACCAAAGTTATACATGAAATACGCTAATAATAAGCCATCGCGCGTGAATACTGAATCATGCTATAGGGATTATCACTACATAGTATAAAACAAAGTCACATTCTTTGTTTGTCCCTATATCCCTATGACTGCTTAAATCTTTAAAACTACGCAACAGATTTTGATGCGGTTTTTTTTAATAGATAGAGTGATTCAAGAGGAATGTATAATAACATTCAATATGGAGTAGAGAAATACTGTAATGTTTCTAATGTGATGTCGTAAATAATTACTTTTTTTTCTTTATAATTAATAATTACTTTGATGTTAGATATAGCAGGAAATCTTCTTGGTATAGGGAGAGTGGAATTGTTTTTCTTCAAATTTAATGCGTGCGGGCCACGGGCAGTAATGAATAAATTAAAACTACTGGATCGATTTTAATATTTTTTTTCACTGAGTGACATAGGCTATATATTTTATACCCGTGCGAAGCAGGGTAGGCCGCTAGTTAGGGAATAATAACAAAAAATCATAACGAAAAACAATGGCATTCCATTTATAATCGTTGTCCTTGCTATATCTTGTTATAAAAACAATATAACTACTTCTTTTTACGTTATAATGTACTGGCTACAAAAAGTAAGATGGAGTTTTGTTATTAAGAATCTAGATCAACTATTAATATCTACCTACATAATAATTAGTTGAATTATTTTATGAAATTTCATTCATTGTTAAAAATATTAAACAAAAGAATAAAGTTAAAATAAAAATAAATGTCCTTTTAATTACTCATAGTAAAAACATCATACTGTCTTCCAATACGTTATGATATCCTAGTACTATTAGTAAAAACAATATATTTTTTTTAGGTAAGATTGATTGTTAAAATTTAAAAATAAATTTAGTTTAAGCTTACCTGGGTGACAGAGCCATGCTCGGCAATTTTTTTTTAAATTATAAAAAAATTAAAAACGAAAAAAAATGTTTGTAATAAAACAGGGGCTTGATCCCAAGTATTTTTACTTCTTAAGTCCGCCCTTTTTCAACTGAGCTTTGAAAATTTCAATATTTTATTTTCAATTTTAAAATTTCATTTACTTTCTATTCAAAATTTTAGCAATATTACAGAGCCAAAAAACAGGGATAAAAATACATTTTTTTTAAATGAGCCTACCTAACTAGTTAGATGTAGAAAGCAAAAAAAAATCTCATACCTCATACATGCAGAATTAGTTGCGTAGTGGTAATAGTGGTGGTGTTTTGTGATACGTACCGTTACTAATTCTGCATGTATAAGGTATGAGAACGGTTTTATTTCTAACACTTAGATTTTGTTAAAACATTACATAGATTTTGTTAACAAACGCGGAATTTAGCGAAATTATTCTGTTATAACTATTATACTATAGAATTCCGCAAAGTAACGCCTTCTTCCATTAATTAGTATTATAATATTAAATTATTATTATAAACAACTGTTACAACATGATTCAAATACAACCTACTTTAAATAGTTGGGTCAATAATATAACAAAACATTGTCACCGTCAATATGTGACAAGTTGTTGAAAAAGATTAAATGGGTTGACTTTTGCGAAAATTACTTCTTATTTATTGAATAAGTGTAAACGAAAAATATCTTTGTTATACAATATAAATACATGTTTCAAAGACATAATTAAAACTATTTAATGCATTGACAAGTAACCAATTCAATTAGAGCTTCAGATAATATTTATTTCTCTATTAATATACATTTAGTCGACATTCGACTTTTGTCTGGTCACGACGCCGTTCGACCTTGTAAGGCGAACAAGGCGCTAAGACCGGTTCCATAGAGTTTGTACTGGGAAACATACTTAGCTTGTTTATAGTTACACTAGCTTTTAACCGCAACTTCGTTCGCGTGGACTGTAATTGGAATTAACAGTAGCTTCTGTCACTCTCAAACACTGGAAATATCTCCATCACAAAAAACAGATCGATCCGGGAAAATCAGAGGGATTTATCGTCTTATCAAGAGTATCCTCTTGATAACGGTTTATTTTAGTCAATAAACCGTTATCTTTATTAATATTATAAACTTTTAATGGGAACGTGCTAGTAAACTTATTTAATAATAACATTTTATACGTACCGTTGACACGTTGACAACTTGGTTTTTTTTTTAATTACCTATACGTACGGCGCTGAATTCCAACGTTTTTAGTATTAATACGAAAAATTAAATTTAATTTACCGTACTTACATGAAATATATATTATAATAGACAGACAGACTTTTGCATTTATAATATTAGTAAGGATTTTTAGTTTTATTTGTTTTCTTTTGACATTTTTATCAGTATAAAAGAAGTCGCTTTTCCCCTTTGAAAAACGGAAATAAAACGCCAGCACCACGCACGCAAATTAGGTCCCAATCTCCCAGAAATACGCTTATCATTGTCCATAGTTTATAGTCAGGGGTTCAAACCCCTGGCAGGCATCTATAAACATTTTCTGTAAAATTTATATTTATGATTATTGATACTTGCAATTTCCTTACAAACTTTTTATTGATGGAAAATATAGTAAGAAAAATTTGTATATCTCTTGTGGATTCCTGGATAATGCGTAACATGGGTTAATCCGCATTGGAGTAGAATGGTGGGCATAAGCTTCTAACCTTCTCTCCAAAAATGAGACGAGATCTATGCTCAGCAGTGGGATAGTAACAGTAATGTAAATGGTAGAGCAAATCAGTACCTAAGCAAAAGTTGATTTTGACTAACGGAGTCATTGGACAAGCGATTTATTAGATTTTTTATACAATACGATACGATATTTTTGTTATTGCTTAACGCGCAATAGATTGATGATAAAATTTAATCGTAATCCTGACCTTTGCTTCAAAACTTAATAACTTTTTTTTAACTTAACCATACAGTCACAAATGTGCTTGCTTAAATGTGTTAATGACAGCTATTTATAAATAACAGAATTATTATTTATTATTTTAAATTAACAGAATATATTATTGTGCGTTTTTCATTTTTTTTCCAATTGGCTTGCCTTTAGTAAGCATGTATCGCATATAAATTATATTGACTTAATTATTTGGGCTCAAAGATAGATTTGCTCAACACCTAACCTTTAAATAATAAAACATTATCCGTTATTGTAATAATTACCACATTCACATACGCCAAATTCTCCTGCCCCTATCCCACTCTAAGTAGGGTCGGCAGAACTTGTTATAAACATATGTGCCTGGCTGATGTTAACTTATCTTAGTCACCTTTTGCGACACATCAGTAAGAAAGAGGGTGGTCTATTCTACTCAACCGGGTACCACAAGGTAGGTCAACTTACCTTATCCTACGGACACCTCGGTAAGAAATGAGGGTGGTACTATATTGTATTCAGTCGGATACCACGCGGCGTATTTACATACGACAAAATATCGTCTCCAATTACGCAACGTATAAATGTTCTATCGCCTAATGACATAGTCAAGTCGTATCTACATCGATTAGGTATAACTGGACTATGCACGTTTCACGGTTAAGTGGTACCAAACCGTAATGTCCGACCGCACAGGCAGTGGTAGGAACGGCGATGAGTGAAATGACCATACCATTGATAAGAACGAATTGCTTGGCTAAGTTGTAAACTTTCTAAACACCTTATCTACTCGACGAGATTGTCATTAGTCTCTAAGAGGCTGACAGAGCTATCGTGGTCTATTTTACGAGAATATTTATCAAGTCAAGACAGCATGTGGTATCCGGCTGAATAGAATAGTACCACCCTCATTTCTTACCGAGGTGTCGTAAAAGGCAACTAAGGTAAGACGACCCGCCGTGTGGTATCCGGCTGAGTAGAATAGACCAACCTCATTTCTTACCTAGGTGTCGTAAAAGGCGACTAAGGTAAGTTTACCCACCGTGTGGTATCCGGTTTAGTAGAATAGATCACCCTCTTTCTTACCAAGGTGTCGTAAAATATGACTAAGGTCAGTTGACGTCAGGCAGGCGGCCAGTCGTAACATACGTAGCCAAATCATATGACATGTTTGTAACATCTTGTGCCGACCCCACTTAGAGTGGGATAAGGGCAGGAGGATGATGATACTAACGATTATAATATATAAGAACCTGGGTGACCGAGTCTTGCTCGGTAATTTTTTGCAAAATATAAAAAAAGAAACTTCAAAAAATAGAAAATATTTGGGTAGGTCGGGTCGATCCTATGTATTCACATTTCTCGAGACCGCTCGTTCCCCGAATAAGCTACGCTGACTTGATGATTTACGGCAAAAAAGCGTTTTATATTCAATGTAAATTTTAGTATTTTTAATGCCCAAAAAAAGAGATAAAACGAATTTTATACTCATACATACAATCCATCCATCTTTTTTCCCTTCCTTTTTTGCCTTTCCCTAGTTATATTCATGTATAGACATGTCCATATAGAAATAAGAAGTAATACAATTAAAGGGTCAATCGACCCATTGAGTTTTATTTTCATTCCGCAAATCGTTAATAATAATTAAGGGTCTGTATAAAAACTAAAACTGTTCCTTCATCCCTACGTTGAAGCCGTCAAATGTTTAGCGTACCATCATCTTCCTGCCCTTATCCCACTCTAAGTGAGGTCAGCACAAAATGTTATAAACATGCTGTTACATGATTTGGCTGCGTTTTTACGATGGGCCGCCTGTCTGACGTCAACTTACCTTAGTAATATTTTACGACTCTTATACCACCCTCTTTCTCGATAAGAAAGAGGGTGGTCTATTCTACTCAACCGGATACCACACGGTGGGTCAACTTACTTAAGTCGCCTTATACGATACCTCGGTAAGAAAGAGGTTGGTCTATTCTACTCATACTATTTTACTAATTTCAGCTTTGCCATTGCAGCAGTTTAAAAACACTGTTAAAAAAAGGCTGATACAGAAAGCCTACTATACTATTGAAGATTATTTAGAAGATAAGAATGTGTGGATATAGCTCTCTTTGAACCTGTACAAGACAGTAAAGACTGAATGTAAATAGTATTAAGAATTATATGTATAAAAGAGCAACCGCCGAGTTTCTTGCTGCCTCTTCTCGGTAGGAACAGCTTTCCGAACCAGCAGTAGAGTTGACGATTCAAAAGCACTTGTTGACAAGTTTATTTGAATAAAGAATATTTTGAATTTGAATTTGAATTCTGCAAATCGTTAATAATGGTTTAAGGGTCTTTACAAAAACTGAAACTGTTCGGTCATCCCTACGTTGAAGTCGTCAAATATTTAGCGTACCATTTAGATAAAAAAAAGTGAAAGTAAGTTATAAATAACTATATCCGCGGTTACCTCAGAACAATTACAGACTACAAATATTACCTACTTGAGGCTTTTAGCGCAATACAAAGTGCTAACACCGTAAGTGGCTGTTTACAAAGCTATTATATCATTGATTTCTTTTCTATGACTGTTATATCAAACAATATTTGTTTATTCTATTTAATTGGAAAGTAAGTCCATATTAAATAATAATTATATAGTGATTTCATCAATAATTGTATATTAAATATTATTTCTTCTTTATACTTAATAACTTGTTTTAAATTAACGATAACATAAAATTAGTTAAAGTTTATCTCTCAGTTGTTGTAACTTAATTTTAAAGTTGTTATCTGTACTAGTGTATTGTACTATACTGTGCTGGTGACCAGGCTTTGCTCGATAATTTTTAAAAGATGCAATAAAAAAATGCGCCGGATGACATGTGGGAATTGAACCTAGGTTTCGAAACTTTTTTGGTCCGCGGCTATCGCAGCTTTACATTTCACAGTACAAATTATGAGTTGCTATCTATTGCTATTTTCTTTACTTATAGTTTTTTTAATGCTCAAAAACAGAAATAAAACGATTTTTTTGTAAATAAAACCTACCTAGCTAGATCGATTATTCTCCCCCGAAACCTCCTGTATGCTGAATTTCAGGAAATCGTTGGAGCCGTTTCCGAGATTCTGAAAATATATTTATTCAATTTAATTATAAATATTGTTGTGTTAATTATATTTAATTATAATTATATGTATTTTGTTGGTGATCTATAAAAAAATAATTACAAATCCAATCCTAAAAATAAAAAATTAACTAAATACCTCATACAATTAGACGCTTTTCATAATATAACCTCCATGTGGAATATTGAATTATTTATTCAGTTAGTTATCCGGTTGAGTAGAATAGACCACCCTATTTCTTACCGAGGTGTCGAAATTACGACTAAGGTAAGTTGATGTCAGGCAAGCCGGTAGTAAAATACGTAGCCAAATCATGTGACAACATGTTTATAATATGTTGTTCCGATCCCATTTAGAGTGGAATAAGGGCAGGAGGGTGATGAAACAACGTAACGATCTAATTATAATATCGTAAATTAAGCAACTACATATCATCATCCTCCTGCTCTTATCCCGCTCTAAGTGGGGTCGCCACAACATGTTTTAAACATGCTGCCGTCACATGATTTGGCTGCGTTTTTACGATCGGCCGCCTGCCTGACGGCAGCTTATTTTAGTCGTATTTTACGGCACCTAGGTAAGAAATGAGGTTGGTCTATTCTACTCAGTCGGATACCACACGGCGGGTTGACTTATCTTAGTCGCCTTTTACGACACCTCGGTAAGAAATGAGGGTGGTCTATTTTACTCAACCGGATACCACACGGCGGGTCGACTTACCTTAGTCCCCTTTCACGACACCTCAGTAAGAAATGAGGATGGTACTATTCTATTCAGCTGGATACCACACGGCAGAACTAGGTAACTACATAATTTAAGTAATACTAAGTAAAGTATCGAAGAGGTATGTTATACGAAGTATCGAAGAGGAAATTACGCAAATGTGTACGCAATAGGTGCGAATTTGCGGTTCGCCTTTGATGACAAATGCGTTCTGAGTAACTGACCTACTAACAATATTACTGTAATAGACTCATATGTAACAATGTATTCAGTGGCAAGAAAATTGTCGAATGTGCTTAAACATTTTACGTTTTCAGCAATAACTTTAAATTTTTAGTAACAGGTTTTTTTAAACAAATTTTTTCACCTGATTTTTTTTGGTTAGTATTTTTTTACAAAATAAAAAAAGAAAAATTGATTCTGTAGGTGGGGCTCGATCCTAGGTATTTTCATTTCTCCAGACCACCCGTTTCCCAAATAAGCTACGCTGACTCCGTTGGCTGAGTCGTTGGAACCGTTTGCGAGATTCCGAATATATGTATATATATATATATATATATACAAGATTTAACTCATCATCATCCTCCTGCCCTTATACCACTCTAAGTGGGGTCGGCACAACATACCGGACGTCAACTTACCTTAGTCGTATTTTACGACTCCTCGGTAAGAAAAAGGGTGATCTATTTTACTAAACCGGATACCACACGGTGGGTCAACTTACCTTAGTCGCCTTTTACGACACCTCGGTAAGAAATGAGGTTGGTCAATTCTGCTCAGTCGGATACCACACGGCGGGTCGACTTACCTTAGTCGCCTTTTACGATACTTCAGTAAGAAATGAGGGTGGTACTATTCTATTCAGCCGGATACCACACGGCGTATACAAGATTTAACTTATTTAAATATTAAAGATGTACGTAATGTTCTGCAATTTTGAGTTTTCAAAACAATGTATAGTGTCATCTAGAGGAAAATTTTAGAAACTCTTCAAATCTTTAGATAATACTCCTACAGGATTGTATCAAATACGAACCTTGTAGTATGCTAAACGTTATATAGGTGGCGCTTAGATAAATTAAAATAATTTATGACTTCTTTAACTTCATGTGTTAAATACAATCCTTCAAATATTATTTTTTTCACAACCCTTGTATTAAGCGTACTCCCTTTGATTCTATGAAAAAACAAAAACAATTTCGTCAAAACCAAAAACCACCGCCACACAACGTAATATAACAGTCTTTTAACTCTTTTTTTATGTTAGTTACTATTTTAATTTTCTATTGTATTAACTTTAACTTTAATGTATGTAGAAAAATAAATAAAGAAATCCTATTCCTGTTGTAAAATACGACAGAGGTAAGTTGACGTCAGGCAGGCGGCCGGTCGTAAAAACGCAGCCAAATCATGTGACAGCATATTTATAACATGTTGTGCCGATCCCACTTAGAGTGGGATAAGGGCAGGAAGATGATGACAGAGTTGCATTCATAAAGAAATTTTATTAACACACGTTTCGCACCTTTACACGATTCTCCACCTTTAATCTATTATTCTATAATTTATCTGAGTTCCAGACAAAAACAGTCATTAATAAGATTTAATATTCTGAACGGTATTACAGGTTACCCGTTCCACTTAGCGACCGTTAGCCTCGGATATCCCCTTACTTAATGCTTAATAGCCAATAAACCAACAAATTGGCATAGTTTCATACTTCAATGGCCAGACGTTAGGAAAATTACGCCTTACAAACTTAGAAGCTTTTCCACACGAATCTATGCTAATAATATAAAGAGGAAAAAATTTGTAGATATGTTTGTAATGTTTTCACACAAAAACTACTGGACCAATTTCAAAAATTCTTTCACTATTAGAAAGCTGCATCTTTGCTGAGCAACATAGGCTATATTACATTAAAAAAGGGATCCGATATAAGGTGTATAAAATTGGTCATAAAAATCTGTTTATGGATTATATTATGAATAAATAAGAAATATAACTTTTATGTTATCAAAAATAGGTAAGTCTATAGTCCGACTTAGTAGATTTTCACTGCCATGAGATCGGTATGTACGAAACCGCGGGATATTACTAGTGGAAATATAAAATCAGTGAAATAGAAAGAAAAAAAGGAACTTATTTCTGTAGACCCATAGTTCTACGTCTTTAAACTATGGTTGCCTTATCTATGAATACAAAACCAACTTGTTGGTTAGTTTCCAACTACGGACCCCATAACAAAGATCAGATTTGCACGGCGGCAATGGTAGAACTACGCCCGACATACTTCTGTGTGATCGAAAAAGAGAAAATCTATAAAAGCACCCTTAGCTTAATGACTTCAAAGCAGTTATAGATAGAGCATATGGTTTAACGAACCTATAAAAACTGGGATGATCTTCCACTAGATAAATAGATGACCTCAAAAATGTCACGGGAATCTGCAGCACAAGATGTATATTATGTATATATGTCCAATATTTGACATCTATCATTTAAAAATAATTCCATAGCACTAAAGAATTGAAAAAATCAATTTGTGATGTACGTTAGGAGAGTCATTAGTACATTTATTTTCTTATGTTTTCAAATAAAACTTCAAATTAAAAAACAATCCCCGCTTTCCCGCCGCAATAATATAGTGTAAAGAGCTCATGAATAAGTGGCCCGGAAAGGTTCGAAACTAGTCGGGCTAACCCGATAGAATATATAATTGCAATATAATTAATATATTAATAAATTGCGATATATTTGCAATTTATCACACGCTTTTCGGTGAAGGAAAACATCGTTAGGAAACCTGCGTATCTCTAGAGAATTCTGGAGTTATGTGTAACCTACCAATCCGCACTGGAGCAGCGTGGTAGGTCTAAGCTCCAAACCTTCCAAAAACGGGGAGAAGAGGCCTATTCTCAGCAGTGGGATAGTAACAGGCCGCTACTTACTTTTTATTGCTGGTTCTATACATTAACTATGAATACTACTCACGATATTTTAAATACAATCTTTAAACTCTACTGCTGGCTTATAAAATGGCGCCTACGAAGGATAACCAAAAAGAAACTTAGCGGTTGCTCTTCACAATTTTAACTAATTACATCGCCCTTCCTTTATAAGGATTTCGATAATTGTGTTAATCAAAATAGCTGCTCAGTGGCTCATGAAATCGATTTTTAACATATAGATCAAATTACGTGGGAGATAGCAAATTAGGACCCTAATTGAGGAAATTGAGGATGTTTACTTTGCACTAGACTGGGTCTGCAATTTAGTTTGAAACGTATACTTTGGCTGTCCACTATGGGAATACTATGATTACAGTGTGTGTTTCAAAGTATGAAATTTGAGTTTTAGCCTAGTGAGCTAAGTAGCTCACTAGGCTAAAACTCAGCTTAGGTACAAATCAAATAAAGATTAAACAAGCACTTTTGAATCGTCTAAAATCAGTCACATAGTCATGAAATATCTTATAACTTGTCCAGGATTTAGCCCTTAGAAATACCAGGTCTAGAAGTACCAGACCTAGTAGAAATACCTTAGATTTTAACTTATCGAGGTTCTACTGCAGTAAATGTTATTACTATAAACCCCAAATATAAACATTTGACAAATTGTGGTATCCGGCTGAGTAGAATAGTACCACCCTCATTTCTTACCAAGGTGTCGTAAAAGGCGACTAAGGTAAGTCTACCCGCCGCGTGGTATCCGGCTGAGTAGAATAGACCAACCTCATTTCTTACCAAGGTGTCGTAAAAGGCGACTAAGGTAAGTAGACCCACCGTGTGGTATACGGTTAAGTAGAATAGACCACCCTCATTTCTTACCGAGGTGTTGTAAAAGGCAATCAAGGTAAGTCGACCTGCCGTGTGGTATCCGGCTGTGTAGAATAGACCAACCTCATTTCTTACCGAGGTGTCGTAAAATACGACTATGGTAAGTTGACACGAGGCAGGTGGCCGGTCGTAAAAACGCAGCCAAAACAGGTGACAACATGTTTATAACATGTTGTGCTGACCCCACTTAGAGTGGGATAAGGGCAGGAAGATGATGAAATGACTTTACATATTTCAGCCTATATCTACCCAAATATATTTGTTCTCATTATATATTTTCCTTTTACAGAGTTACAAAGAAAAAGACGCGGGCAAAGTGGTGCTGTATACAACAACGATGGGCGTCGTCCGCGGCACGTACCAAAGGTGTCTGTCGGTTAAGAAGATCCTCAGGAACTTGCTGGTGAAATACGAGGAGCGGGATGTCTTCATGAGTACCGAATACCAGGATGAAATTAGAGATAGGATGAGAAGCGATCAGATTCTGGTGCCACAGCTGTTTATTGATGGACAGCATGTTGGGGTAAGTGTGCTTTGAAGACGACTAACTGTGCCCGCGGCTCCACCCGCGTGGAAATTAATTTCACAAATTTTTCAGACAATTTACATGAAACCGTAATCTACCATTAACCTAGCTTCCTCGAAAATTGCACTAAGTACAACGTAGGAAATGCGATCACATACAGACAGCTTTTAGGGACTTTATTTTATAATATGTATAGATTAAACCATTAAGGGCCTGTTTCACAAGTTACTGATAAAATGTCAGATAAATAAGTATCAGATAAATGTCTCTAAAAAGTGAAAAATTTAAAAAAAAATCGCGGCCATTTTGAAATAGTTATTTGTTGTTCAGCAGATAAACAAAATAACAGCCACATGATCTACCTGTTAACTAATAGGGACTTTAAGTGCTGAATAAACCTATCATAAACCAGAGAAACGCAAAATTCCGAGATATGTGTCAGATATGTTCCGAATAAGCTAACTGACAGTTTATTGGTAACTTGTGAAACAGGCCCTAAGTATCGTTACATGAATTTACTAATTATAAGACTACTATTATATTTAAATCTTAGTGGGAAGCTGTAATACTTCCCCGTTTGACAGGCTCAATGGCGATGACCCTGGCTTAAGCTGTCAGGGTCGCGGGATCGATTTCCGTCGAGGGCCAAAATTTTCTAAACTACCTATTATTTATTGATTTTTCGATTCTGGGTATATTTAAGTATTTATTTATAATTAAATTTACGTATATATTAAGAAGGTAAGAAATGAGGGTGGTCTATTCTACTCAACTGGATCCACAAGGCGGGTCACCTTACCTTAGTCGCATTTTACGAGAACTCGGTAAGAGATGAGGGTGGTCTTTTCTACTCAGCCGGATACCACACGGCATAACAAACATCTAAAAACATCGTGATGAAATCTTGATATTTGAGACAGGATATTAAATATGAAGCTGCAAAGTTATTATAAGCTTTAATCCTCTTTTTCAAGGTAAAAAGTAAGCTTTTGCCTAAAACAAGGACAGCAATAAGCTATTACGTAATGCTTACATAACAAACATTTTAGCTTTAATTTCACATTACAAACATTTCAGCTTTAATAATCGATCAAAAGCTGCCACGTGTAAAATGTAAAACAAAGCTTTGTTAATATCAAAGCAAATTTTTACTCGTGCTATACTAAAATCGTATCTATTCATATGGTTATAAGACTCAATTTAATAAATCATAAGTTAATAATTTGCAAGTGACGATGAACTTTGCATAAAATTACTGGACAAACATTTCCCTATTATATTTCCGATAGTTATGATTTTAGACTTAACACATTTCCAGTACCTAAGTAACAGTTTGCACTACATTCTCATACCACTCCAAGTGGGATGGAACAACTTTCCTTAGTCGCCTCTCACGACACCTCGGCAAGAAATGAGGGTGGTTTATTCTACTCAGCCGGATACCACACGGCGGGTCGACTTACCTTATTAGTCTTATTCGACACCTCGGTAAGAAATGAGGGTGGTCTATTCTATTCAGCCGGATACCATAGTAACCCTGCCTTCAGTTCCGTGGGTAGTAGTTTCGATTCCCGCCGCGGGCCAACGTTTTCTATAAATGAATTTGTTGGTCTTCGAGTCTGTGTATATTTGTATTTAAGTATGTATTTAAAAATTATATAAGTATACATATATTCACCAGTTGTCTGTCAACCATAACACAAGTTTTAAGTTACTTACTTTGGGGCCGGACTACCGTGTGTGTAAGTGTCCCATATATATATTTACTAAAAAATCATCACCTGGCGCGCAGGTGTTTAAAATCAATTAATTTACACGTTTATCTCACTAGAACAGGTGAAGGTTACAGAATGCGTCGTATTTATTTATTCTTGCTTTCCCTAAATGCTCCTCACTGACATACTCGAGATCATTTAGCTTTCAAGGTGTTAAGCTGTGGAATGATTTACCAGTATCAATCCTTTATAGAATTAGGCGTTACTTTGCGGAGGTCCATAATACAAAAGTAATGAGAATATTATTTTGCATTACATTACAGGTTATCTCCTGACGATGCTTCGGTTACGGGGCGAAACAATTGTTGAGATTGTGGTGGTGAATGTGTGCAGTGCTTGTGTAATGTTGTGTCATCGGTGTCGGGTAGTGCATGAGTTCTTACAAATTCTGCATGTATCATAGCATTACATATATTTTCTTTTATCGCGGATTATAGCAAAATAATATTCTCATTACTTCAGTATCAATCCGCAAATCACTTTCCCTTTCGGTATTTAAGTTACTAGAAAATATTTATCTTAAATATTTATCTTAAGTAATTATATATTAGTAGCATCTTTTCATCCATTTATTTTACCAAAATTAATTAATGGATTAAATAGCTAAATTTGTATAAACTTTTTCTTTTTCTCTACGTTACCCGTATTCTCTTTCTTCTTCAATTTTTGTCCTTTTCCTTCTGTTACTTAAAGGTTGACTGGAAGAAACCCCTTTTAGAGATAAGTCCCCCTTTATACAAGTGCTGTTTTACCTTTTCTTTCTCTTTTCTAAATATATGTATAAAAATAAATAAATAAAAAATACTTTTTAAACCATGAATATACGTTTTCAGAATATTATAAATATTGTTATTATATTTCTGGACTTGAGTACAAAGCAGTGTCTAGACTGCAAAACCTTATTTTTCTCGTTCTCATAGTTTTATAACCTTAGTGCCAGTATGTACCATTTACAATGAGCATATGAAGACTATTGGACTTTAAATCTTAAGTCGAATAAGATAAGGTTTTAAATAGATTACTAGGATTTGTATAGCAATACCTACTTGACATTTAAAATGACTTTCTACGTTCGTATTTTTACATTGTCAACTGTAATTGATAAAAAGACTGATAAAAATGCAATGTTGAATGCAGTGATGAAAAAATTAAGTTACGTACCTTTGTTTCGCAAAGAATTTTAAGAAAGTTTTATCCCTAAAATATATTTAAAAAAGTATCATCATCTTCCTGCCCTTATCCCACTCTAAGTGGGGTCGGCACAACATGTTATAAACATGCTGTCACATGATTTGGCTGCGTTTTTACGACCGGCCGCCTGCCTGACGTCAACTTACCTCAGTCGTATTTTACGACACCTCGGTAAGAAAGAGGGTGGTCTATTCTACTTAACTGGATACCACACGGTGTATACTTATAAAAAAGTATCAAAATTAAAATGGTATAATTATCTTGACAGCCTATTGTTAGCTTTGTTGTAAATCTTATAGGATGACGATTTACACTTAGTATTGTATTTTATTTGACTGGCATAGTTGGCAGTGAACATGCCTTCAGCTCTGTAGATCGCGGGTTTGATTCCCGCCGAGAGCAAACATTTTCTATAAACAATTTGTTAGTTCTTTAGGTCTGGGTGTATATAAGTCTTTAAATATTTATTTAAAGTTGCATATGTATTTATTTCCCAAGCTCTCACAAGTAGTATTAAGTTACTTACTTTGGGCATAGACGACCATGTATGTAAGTGTCCCATATATTTATTTATTTATCGGAACACCAAGTTAGCTAAAAGCTGAAATAAACGTGTTAAAAACCCAGTGCTGATGCTTCTTGTTTGATCTAGATTTCAATCCTACTGATATAATAAATGCGAAGGTTTGTGAGTATGTATGTTTGTTACTCTTTCACGGCGAATCCGCTGCACAAATATCGATGAAATTTGGCACAAATATTCCTCATAATGGAACAGAATGGGAATCGGATGACACTACTAAGAAGCGCGATATTATCAAGCTATTACGCGACAACGGTTCGAACGAAGTCGCTGGTAAAAGCTAGTTTTTTTTAAATTTAATTTAACAGGAAATCGAACTCGAAACCTACTACAAACACCAATGTAACTAAGTAAACTGAGAAAAGAAAAGAATTCCCAATATAATTTGAAAAACAATAATGGGAACATTAGTCCCGTGCAATTATCTCAATATAAGAAAGACGCCTGTTATTTTACACCAAGCGGGGCATTACCTAGCAAAATAGGGTTGTCAAATGTTGATTTTTTGTAAGAAATAAAAACAAAGAATAATTTAATTAAAAAAATAACCAGATCTTACTGATTGTCTACACTATTAGTGGTATTTAAAAAAAAGTAATATGTAACATTAGTATTTTGATTTTTGTTAATGATATAACTTTATTGTTTTTTAATAAATTAATTTTAAAGTTAATTTTTTTTCTAGCAGTAGAATAGTGTAAGTAAATATTCGAAATGTGAAAAATTCTTAACGATGTTTCCCTTTAATGAATAGACAAAAAAACTGTACAGCTTCTGTGCCCAGCACAGACCCAGATCCACATAGATCCAGCACAGATAGACAGCCAACACTGCAACCGTAAAATTCACAGCTTGCAAAACATCGTTCTCTCTGATCGCAAATACATAACCAATAAATCACCAAACCACAATTAACATAAACCAGATTATACCATTTCATAAACCAGATAATGCTTGTCGTTTTCGATTATTAGTTATGTTGGATTACTTTGACGTTAGTCGGTCGCCAAATCCTTCAATTAGTTGACAGATTACCGCGTGCTGAAATACGAAAAAAGTGTCTAGCTTTTATTGATAAAGTCTGGTGTTATCTGAACAAAATATGTCATCTATCTAATGAATAAAGCCACAATAGATATAAGGGACAAATTAACGTTATTAATTAATGTATTATTAAATGTATTTCTTATCACTTTTATTATTTATCTTATCACTTATATTATGTACCTAATATTTCTTAAATATCGCAGTGTTTTTAAAGATCGTTACCAGCCCAGGAAAAATCATTTGTGATCTACAAAACGATTTATGTAGTTAAATTTAGTCATAATTAAAAACCGAGTATTAAATTACTTACTTAATTACTTACTAAGTAAAGTTCAATTTAGATGTTCTGGGTTAAGTGCTCGTAATGTATATACTTTTGGCGCGCTCTTCGCTAGAACAAAATATACGAGTGGTACCTTTTTGTTTCGAACTTGTAATAATTTTAATGAGATATTTAATAATTTAGATTTGTTTATTTGCTGTTGATAATTATAAAGAAAAAATTACTGGACTGCTTGAATGAGTCCAGTAATTCTTAAAATTTTGTATGATTGTGTTATGTTGTAGTCAATTTTTTTAATTCTTTTTTTATTTTTTCACTATATATACTTTTTCACTGTATGTATATTAGTAAAAAGTGGAAACTAATTTTGGTATATGGATTAGTAATAATTTACAATATTTATGTTCAATTTGTACTGTTTGTTTCCCAAATAAGAATAAAATAAATAAACTTTGTACAACCCTAGCATATTACGTTGCGGTAAGGCACCCGGCTAACATTCCACGGACGCATAACGCTTCATTGCAATTTATGCGACGGCTTAGCTAGGCTTTGTACAGACACCTTTGACAATATTTTACGTTCATTGAATCGATTATCTCGTAACGATGGAATTTCGTCATGCACTAGGACGTGTAAAGGCAACTCTGGCGACTAATGGCTATTAATTACCAAGAATATAAAGTTTAAGGGCCTTTTTCACAAGTTCAAAAAAACTGTCAGTTAGGTTGTTCGGAACATATCTGACTCATCTGAAAGGCTTATTCAGCACTTAGTCCAAGTCCCTAATAAGTTAACATGTAGATCATGTGGCTGTTATTTAGTTTATCTGCTATATAGCAAATACCTATTTTAAAATGGCCGCGATTTTATTTTTCACTTTTTAGGGTATCTTTTTAGAGACATTTATCTGCTACTTAGTTTTTTTGTCGGTTGACTGTCCCACAATTTATCAGTAACTTGTGAAACAGGCCCTTAAAAAAATTATCACTGAGCGTCGTATATGGGTTTTTAAATGTTTCCCGTACTACACTTTATACAAGCAAATTACGATTAATGACGTTTTGCTTTTGATACAAAAAATCTAAAGCTGAGAGGCGCTATCAATCCAAAAACTGATACATATATAATTTTGGGCTCAAGAAGTAAATAAAAAAATGGGAGTGGGGTTAAAATGGGATAGTTTTATCAATCTAAAAACAGAGTAATATAAAGATTTAGTAAAAGTGATGTTATGAACTACTTTAAACAACTGATTTTGGAAGTATATAATATAGTAAACTGTATTCGTTTACTGTAATCGATAATTTATTTCATTTGTGTCAAACACATTTTTAAAGGTTTTTTCAATTTCCAGATTGCAAAATGCGCTATTTTTTAATATTATAAGGCACAAAAATGTACCCCTTTTTTTAAAGCCATACCTCAACCTATTACAATTGATCCCCGTTTCCTTTAAAGCAATGAGGTAGTTTGAAGGAATCAGGTTTTCATGCACTTACTTTAAAAAAATACATATTTTTCCAACGTGAAAAAACGCTGTGTTATTGATCTTTGACGAGTAATAATGTTGCTAACAATTTTACATCGAGTGTTTTTCAGTATACGTTCTGTTGCATATTGGTTAAAATAAACAGATTATAAATATTTTAAAACTTAACAAAGCGCATATGTTAGGATTAACGTTATTAAATGTCAGACATTAACGTGAAAGATTTATAGGTCTAGTTCACAAATTTCCAATAGTGTAAGAAAATTACAGACTATCCTAGAATATTAAATGCAGGGCCAGTGTGAACACGTTCTAAGCGTTTACGACGAATCGATAACCCCACCTGTTGATCCGAGCACGCGTCTACTCACACATAGACTATCCACAAACACATTTAAAGTAAATGTGTATATACAATTGTTAAGTATAAGAAAAGTTGCGCATCTCTTACGATAAGAGGTGTAAGAGTTAAGCTAAAATGTACCTTGTTTATAATGTAGTAGAGTCTAAAATTTAAATACATGTTATTTAGAGAACAATATCTTCAGACTAGTGGTTGAAGACTGAGGGTAAACGTTTTTGGAATATTTTAAAATGTTTTGGATGATCAGCAAATAAATTTCTTAGTTTGGGCCGTTGTCTTTTAACTCTGTAAGGTCGTACATTCTTGCCTCCCAATTTTGATTCAGGTATAAGTTTTTCTTTCATTTATTTATAGAAGTAGGCGTTACTTTGCAGAGATCCATAATACAAAAGTAATAATCAAATTATTTTGCTATAATTCGCGATGAAGTAAAATAGAAAATATATATAATGCTAAATGTAGATTAGACAATCCGACTTCATGCTTGATACATGCAGGATTCGTAAAAACATGCACAAACCTCCACCACCGCAACCAAAATATAGTACAGGCACTACACTCGTTCACGATCACAAACTCAATGTTTCGCCCCGCAACCGGCAATCGATGAGTTCTTTTTTAAACTTATGCGTCTAATTGATTTTCGGTGTGCACGTCTTTCCGTGAGGAAATCTGCGTATCTACATAGGTGTATAGGTGTTGTAAAAAGGCGACTAAGGTAAGTTGACGCCAGGCATGCGGTCGGTCGTAAAATAACTAGCTAAACATGTTGTGCCGACCCGAGTTAGGGTGGTATAAGGGCAGGAGAAAGATTATCGTTGATTCATCATCATCGTCCTGCCCTTATCCCACTCTAAGTGGGGTCGGCACAACATATTATAAACATGCTCTCACATGATTTGGCTACGTATTTTAAAAGGGTGGTCCATTCTACTTAACCGGATACCACACGGTGAGTCAACTTACCTTAGTCGCTAAGTTAGTTTTTATTTGTAAGGTAAATTAAGTTTTAATTTTTATCTTTAAATCGAGGAGGGGGCCGAAAAGTAGGATAATAGTGTGAAGATTTTAGATCTAAATCTCAATATATCAAGACGGATTCCGCTAACGGAAGTTTTGCTTTAATTAATCTACCAACTTTTTTACAACGAAAGCTCTTCGTGAAACCATTTCACGTTAAGACTTCATAAATGCACATCCATCTAATGAAGAACGGAAAGATACAAGATAAGCTACTGGTTTGGTACAACCATATTTTAGTCCCTATTCTTATAGTAATAAGTGCTTCATGGTTGCAAATTTATGTGTGCTGTGTCATAGTAACTTAATGCAATATGAAAGTCATTATAAACGTCATCAAACGTGGATCGCATCTCAAAGTGAAAAGAGCAAAAAATGATCGCCATTTCCTATTTAAAACTGTTTTGTACTATACGACAACGACACGACATTAAAAGGCGGATCTGGCTAGGTTTTATGTTAAAAAAAATATTGTTTTATTCCTGTTTTTGAGCATTAAAAAACACTAACATTTATATTGAATTGAATTTTCGCCATTAACTGTTAAGTCAGCGCAACTTATTCAGGGAACGGGCAGCCTCGAGAAATGTAAAAATCTAGGATTGATCTCAACTAAATTAATGTTTCTTTTTTTTAGATCAATTTTTTTTTTAATTATCATCAGGAGGATAAAACGATAAAAGCGTAATCGTAAAAATTGATTATATTTTCCTAAATTCTAAGTACCATCTAAAACAATGTATTTTGTAATTTATTTTTTATTATTTATTATTTATTTCGTCGTCACCTAAATCTGACTATTGGAACACTTGGAAACACATTTGTAAGAAATAAAGTACGACCTGTTAATATCCCACTGCTGGGATTAGGCCTCCTCACTTGAAGAGAAGGAATGGGAATACGACCTACCACGCTAATCCAGTGTGGATTGGTAGAATTCTCTAGAGATATGTAAGTTTCCTCATGATGTTTTTCTTCACCGAAAAGCGTGTGATAATTGACACATAAGTTTTAACAGAAAAACTCATTGGTGTCCTTGAACCAGTAACCTGAACCTCCTCGAAAGAGTCGCACTGGGCTACCACAGCTAAAAACATTTACAAAATTTTATTAATCTTGTATCACTGACATGTTTATTGTTTCTAGGCTGAAGTCAATAAATAACCAGTATCAAGACAGAGTATTCTGAAGTTTTTCATGATAAAAATAGCTATTTAGGGATCAGGTCCTCCGCGTGCTATTAAAGCAAAACGTGGTAGAAAAGAAGAATATGGAACACTATGCTTTGTCATTACAGCAGTTTAAAAACAGTGTTAAAAAGAGGCTGATACAGAAGGCCTACTATACTCTTGAAGATTACTTAGAAGATAAGAATGTGTGGATATAGCTCTCTTTGAACCTGTGCAAGACAGTAACGACTTAATGTTAAGAACTATATTTTTAAAAGAGCAACCGCTGAGTTTCTTGCTGGCTCTTCTCAGTAGGAACAGCTTTTCGAACCAGCAAGAACACTTGTTTACAAGTTTATTTGTATAAAGAATATTTTGAATTTAAATTTAAATTTATCTAAGTAACAGATTAATGTCAAAATATATATAAATATTAAAATTAATATTTGTCGTGCAGTCTAAAAACAGTTTTAAAGCTGAACACGCTTCACCTAGACACTAGGTGTACCGAATACGAATAACGATCGATGTAATTTCAATAATTTCAAGAACGAATTTGTACCTTAATGACAATGCTATGCATAATAAAATATTTATTTATCGTACATATGTAATGTATAGGAATATAATATATACAGAACAAAGATATGTTACAGAACCGTGTTAAGGCGGTCTTATCGCTTTCATATTTTTTATTTTTTAGTTTATTGAATTCTATCAATTGAAATTTGGAGTTTTGTCCAGGAACTGTATCTTCATATGTATAATGTATACGATGTCCATAAGTATAACGCGAAATTCGTTGTATATCATAGACATACGAGAGGTCACAAAAAGCCTGTGATGCCTCTGTCGCGACTCAGCAGAGTTAGCAACTCATTCGATGGTCTCGGTTTTTGCTTCTACAATAAAATTCCCCAATCTAAACCTATCGCGGATATCGTGATTTATCGCGGATTATAGCAAAATAAAATTCTCATTAGTTTTGTCCTACTAATATTATAATTGCGAGTTTGTGAGTATGGATGTATGTTTGTTACTGTTTCACAGCGAATCCGCTGAACCAATATCGATGAAATTTGGCACAATTATTCCTTATACACCGGGATAACATATTGGCTATAGAAATTCTGTAAATTCTAAAGGAATAGGATGACATTGAAATTCGCCATCTATTGTGTAAACCTATCACGCGACAACAGTTCACGCAAATGAAGATGCGGGTAAAAGCTAATCTATACTAATATATAAAGCTGAAGAGTTTGTTTGTTTCATTGTTTGAACGCGGTAATCTTAAAAATTACTAGACTGATTTGAAAAAATTATTTCAGTGTAGGATAGTCCATTTATCCAGGAAGGCTATAGGTTATATAACATCACGCTTAGATGAATAGGAGAGGAGCAGCAATAAAAAATAGTACGAAAACGGGAAAATTTAAAGCTTTTCTTGCGTGCGCTGAGTAAACGGTAAAGCGACTGGCTCGTTGGAGCAGTGGGTAGTGACCCTGCCTTCAGCTCCGCGGGTCGCGGGTTCGATTCCCGCCGAGGACCAACATTTTCTATAAATTAATTTGTTGGTCTTTGAGCCTGGGTGTATATTTGTATTTAAGTATGTATTAAACAAATATATATGTATATATTCACCAGTTGTCTGTCACCCATAACACAAGTATTAAGTTATTTACTTTGGGGACGGATGACCGTGTGTGTAAGTGTCCCATATATTTATTTATTATTATTTATTTAAATGTTTTTCAAAAATCATGTTTTACAAAATTGTTCCACTCTCAAAATTCTAAATAAAAGTCCGCGACAGCATATGTCTAGCTTTTAAGGTTGACACTTTAAACTTTTTTATGGTTATCAAAATACTATACTATGGTTTTAATGTTTTCACGCGGCGCTGGCCGCTGGCGATTGCTAGTACAATATAAACCAGCCAATATATCTTTAAAATTATAGTATTTATCAATCACCTATGCTAAAATTAATAAAAACATTGCCATATAATTATGCTTTAATAATATAGCTTCATTATGCTATTATACCAAAACAAAGTTGTGAAAACAGCTATTATATTTGAAATGATAAACGTGGGTACTTTATATGCTGGCGGCAGTAATTAACGGAGAGGTGTTTATTTGTATGTAATTAGAGGGTTGCATGACCTCGACTGGTAATTAGAACTTTAGGTTGACTTATAGTATACCATTTAGTTATACGATTAGAGGGTTAAAAAATTTATTTATTTATATTGCAGATTTATGCGGAGCTATTTTTGCTTTATGCTTCAGAATACTATTATTGCTTAGTTTTTACTTGGGTTAAATTTATTTAAACGTATACGTTCTTAATGTCCATACGTGTGAATATCCGGCTGAGTAGAATAGACCACCCTGATTTGTTACCGAGGTGTCGTAAAGGGCGATAAAGGTAGGTCGACCCGCCGTGTGATATCCGGCTGAGTAGAATAGACCACACTCTTTCTTACCTAGGTGTCATAAAAGGCGACTAAGGTAAGTTAACCCGCCGTGTGGTATCCGGTTGAGTAGAATAGACCACCCTCTTTCTTACCGAGGTGTCGTAAAAGGCGAGTAAGGTAAGTAAGCCCACCATGTGGTATCCGGTTGGGTAGAATAGACCACCCTCTTTCTTACCGAGGTGTCGTAAAATATGACTTAGGTAAGTTGACGTCAGGCAGGCGGCCGGTCATAATATACGACGCCAAAGATGTGTGTTACCCGCAATTTCGTTCGCGTGGACAGCTAATGGCACTTTTCAATGTCATCCTATTCCTTTAGAATTAACAGGATTTCTATAGCCTATATGTTACTCTGGCGTATAAGCAATAATTTTGCAACATTTCATTGATATTAGTTCAGCGTATTCGCCGTGAAAGAGTAACAAACATACATCCGTACTCACAAACTTTCGCATTTATAATATTAAGTAGAATAACATTACGTAACATTGTCGATCACGTGTATGAAACCTTGGCACTGAAAACCCGTGCAAATCCATGTGCAGGTAATAAAACCATATACCAAAAACATGGCAAAGAAAAAGCTTCTTTATTGTAACCTAGCAGAGCTTATAAACGTTTGAACCAATTTTACAATTACCTGCCCCGAGACTGTATATCCAGAAGTACGGTTTACTCTCAAGACTTCAACCACTTTAGGGATTTCAGGAACTGAATCCATTAACTTATATTTAATTGTTTTGTAATCAATAAGCGTATAATGATTAGTACCTTGTTAAGCGAACCTTACTCAGTAATTTTTTAAAAGATTCAAATTCAAAATATTCTTTATTCAAATAAACTTGTAAACAAGTGCTTTTGAATCGTCAACTCTACTGCTGGTTCGGAAAGCTGTTTCTACCGAGAAGAGCCAGCAAGAAACTCGGCGGTTGCTCTTTTAAATATATAATTCTTAATACTATTTACATTATGTCGTTACTGTCTTGCACAGGTTCAAAGAGAGCTATATCCACACATTCTTATTATTATTATTCTGTATCAGCCTCTTTTTAACAGTGTTTTTAAACTGCTGTAATGGCAGTGCTGAAATTGATTGCGGAATTTTATTATAGAATCTTATACCAAAACCCACAAACGAGTTACGCACTTTTGCACGGCGCAAAGCAGGAACATTATTTAAAAAGCAAGATTTAAAAAGATATGTTTAAAAAAAAGAAAGAAGATGCCGATGACATGTGGGATTCGAACTCGGGTTTAGAACATTTTCATTCCGCCCGTTACCCATCGGCTAAAAAAAAATCCTTTGGTTTCAATTCTGCATTATACTATATTTTTAATGCCCAAAAACAGGGATAAAACGATTTTTTTTCTCTTCCCCAAAACCGCCTACATGCTTATATATAGTGTCCCATATCTTCAGCTTTTATTTATTAACATATATAAAAAAGTAAGTAACGGCCTGTTACTATCCCACTGCTGGGCATAGGCCTCCTCTCTCCATTTTTAGAGAGAAGGGTTGGAGCTAAGACCTACCACGCTGCTCCAATGCGGATTGGTAGGTTACACATATCCCCGGAATTCTCTAGAGATATGCAGGTTTCCTCACGATGTTTTCCTTCACCGAAAAGCGTGTGATAAATTGCAATTATCAATTAGACACATAAGTTTTAATAGAAAAACTCATTGGTGTCTGCCCGGGTTTGAGCCCATGATCGTCTCTAGAGATTCACACGGTCGCACCGCTAGGCCATCACAGCTTCTTATTAACATATATGCACCATGGTAAATATGGTGATGGGTAGTGCATGGGTTTTGACGAATTTTGTATGTATCAATTAGATAAGAGAACAGATAAATGTACATTTAGCATTACATTTCTTTTTATCGCGAATTATATCAAAATAATTTTACATAATTACTTTTAGTAAAAAAAAGTTATTTAACCAGTTCCATTTCCAGTTATTTTAAATCTACGTTTTAGCAAATCCACTCTTTTTTTGGTAGTTTGGTTAGGTAAGCAGTTTGGTGAATCACTCAAATGAAATTTTTTTTTTATTTCATTCGAGTTATGAGAACGATTTCTTGCAATTTGCCACAAAACAACTTTTTTTATTCGGTCACTTTAATACTGAGCGTGCAATATATTTTCCTTCCATTAGTATATAAGTTAGTCTGTTAGTTATTCTCATATGCGACATGTTATCAGTTTTTACATTAAGCGACAGCCTTTCCAACTCTATGGTTCGTAACGGATAAGCCTAGAACTAATTTAACTTTTGAAATTAGATTTCCGTTATTCTGATAGAAACCTAATTTAAATCACGTTAATGATAATCAAAGAGACTATTAGTTGTACGTACATTAGAATTTAGCTATTATAAAATCTTCTATTATATATAACTATTATATTATATATTAGGTATATATAACTATTATAATATTAACGAGGTCTTAAAACAGAAGTTACAATAAAATTATTTGGCTGTAATCCACGCTTGTTTAGAGAATACATTAGCAATATGTAATGCTAAGTGTATTAAGCAGACAACAATCACATATCTAATACATACAGGACAAGTCAACACACGTATTACAAAACGCCGCCAAGACCAACACTCTACAAAAACACTACACACACTACCACACTCTCTAGGATCGTCGCCCTGAAACTGAAACATCATCAGGAGGATAGGCCTCACGAACAAAATCGTAATGCAGGTGAGACCTTAAAAGGTTACCGACCTCTGAACTAGGCCAATATTTAAAAAGTAAATATCGAATTCGTATTCGTTTCACTTGCCTTTTTCATCTTTTTGCTAAGTGGCAATAACTGTTTGATGTATTTCATGGTGTAAAAACAAAACGCATTAAAATTTAAGGAATATAATCATAAATAAAGCTGTGATGGCCTAGCAGTGCGACCGTGTGAATCTCTCTGACGATCATGGGTTCAAACCCGGGCAGACACCAATGAGTTTTTCTGTTAAAACTTATGTGTCTAATTGATAATTGCAATTTATCACACGCTTTTCGGTGAAGGAAAACATCGTGAGGAAACCTGCATATCTCTAGAGAATCCTAGGGATATGTGTAACCTACCAATCCGCATTGGAGCAGCGTGGTAGGTCTTAGCTCCAACCCTTCTCTCCAAAAATGGAGAGAGGAGGCCTATGCCCAGCAGTGGGATAGTAACAGGCCGTTACTTACTTTTTTTAAAATTATAAATATATATTTTCTTAATCACTTAGAAATTAAACACCAGTGCAAATTAAATGTGCGCCTATTTTAAATTCAGACTTACAGTTTGAAAACAATACACATTTTAGATTTATAAATACAGCTGGAAAACATTTAAATCAACGTACATTGCAGGACATGCAAATTACGTAGAATACTTACGTTCATAATATTTACTGTGACTTTTGAAAATAGAAAGTTCATATTTGACAAATAATTATTTTTTACGAAAAATAAACATACTAAGATATCAATAGTATGCGCATATTTAATTTTAAAAAGTGTTATCTAATATTGGAAGTAAAGAAAAAAGATAAACACTCCTAAAAGTATTCTTAGCTTTTTTTTATTGTTAAACCAGCCACTAAAAACATCATCATCGTCCCCTTATCCCACTCTCAGTGGGGTCGGCACAACATGTTATAAACATGCTGTCACATGATTTGGCTGCGTTTTTACGACCGCCTGCCTGACGTCAACATACCTTAGTCGCCTTTTACGATACCTCGGTAAGAAATGTGGGTGATACTATTCTATTCAGCCGGTTACCACATGGCATTAGCCATTTAAAAAAAATTAGAGATAATCTGAACCTATATATAGGTAAAATACATGATAGGTTTAAGAACTGAATCAAATTAAATATACAATATCCTTAATAAATAAATAAAATAATAATAAAGTTATTCTAGGAAGAATAAAAAATAGTCAGTTAACTTGCACATCTGATTAGGTAAAGGCAGAGTTTCAAGGCAACTGAATGATAACTTTATATCAACAGTAAATAAAGAGTTCATTAAACCTGTGTTGATTTTAGAGATCAGGTGACTATTCTCGAAATATTTAATATATAAATATTATTAATATATAATATATAATAATATATATATTTAATATATAATATATAAATATATATAAATAAATTAAAAAAAATATGGGATAATATTCTTTAATTACCGTTATAATGCAAAATATAGCAATTATTACATTAATAAATATAAAAATTCTTGACCTTCCATCATTTACGCATTATTAAGTAATAGACTTAAACGAAAACAACAAATTCTCATCGAAACTTTTAAAATTAGGAGACAATTACAATACCAATACAAATATCCTTCATGCCCATCATAACTATTGTGTCATAGGCCATTTATAATTGGACATTTGTTATGAAAACATGTTGGTACATTACGAAATCGCAATTACATATTTATCCAATTCTACACTTTAAAACAACGTGTTAAGTCGGTTGATGAAATTTTTTCCTCAATAACGTGGTATTTCTGATGTCATTGCTTTTGTATGGGAACGGAATTTTACTCGTTAACTTTGAAAGGTGTCTCACAGTTTCGCGGTTATCTTGTTGGCAATTTATTGTGCAAACGGTGTACACACCGGGGGGTGTTTAACTTTTCTCGACTTGTTTCACTGTGTACTAGGCAAACTACAAAATAGTGCAAATACACGTTAGCATAATAACCTACCTGTTCAATTGTTTGCTTTAAGCATAGTTCTACTATATAATATATGAATTGGCTTTACTATTCGTAGTGTTGACAAAGCTCTTAAAACAATCCACTCTTATAAGGATTTAAACCTGTTAAACCTCTGAAAGGACCAGTCTCGTTTCTGTTTAAGTTTAGAATTATAACGGTGCTGTCAAATTTATTCTGTAAAGATAGAATGTACGATTCTGAAACAATTTACGAATCCTTTTTAAAACTTTTTACTGAAACCTAGTTTACATAATTTGTTTTATTGTCACCAGTTTTTGGTTTTTGCTATTTATATTCTTCTTTTACTTTTACTACCTTGATATTGGTTTTGTTATAATTGTAAATATTGTAGCCATCTTTAATTAATATAGCATTTAGTTTCTATTTTTTAATGTATAATGTATCTTTTGAACACTTATTTAATGTATATATTATTGATGGCCTAATAAAATTAAAAAAAATAGAATATACCATAGAGTATACCATATCATTACAACCATTACCATACAATATGTAAAAAAATACTTTGGAAATTGGTCATAGTCAAAATTTATTTAAATTCCTGACCGTTTTTAGTCCTTTATAATCATTGATGTACAATATTATCATATTTTAAATCAACGGCAAATAAAACCCCACTTTGTAATAATATTAAATAATGGCAAATTACCATTTTTACTCTGTTTAATGATTATTACCCTTTGCGGTCAGAATTAATGCCAGCGCATTAGCCTTTTCAGAAGATTATCTAATTAAGCTTTGGAAGCTTATTGATATGAGCAATGGCCTTATATTTTACATTTTCCTAGGATTTCCGCAGGCTACTTTCTTTTGCTTAAATAATGCTGACTGGGTTAATAATGACTTTATAGATAAGATATTTTTTTTTATTATTATTATTCTAGTTCCTCTGATATTGAAGTCAGAGACTGTTTCTACTAAGGTTTACCATTTCTTGTTATTATTTTACATTTGTTCAAACTATGCTTATAACACATTTTCCATTTACATTTGTTATTTTACTTAACATTTTATTTTTCTTTACATTACTTATAATTGCTATTTTTACGTTGCAATATGTATAGGGATATTTACAATTTTTATTATCTTTATATACATATAGAGCTAATATTTACTTTTTTATTTTTCTAGTTATTCTATTATCATTTAACATTTTGGTGATTATTTTGCTTTATTTCCTTATTCTTTTAGTGCGGTTTTACCTAATATATACAATTACATATGTGTAAAATCCACTTAATTTCTATTTTTCTTACAGACACTCTTGACTATATTTATGCAATAGTTTGTGAATTAGTTTATACATTTTTTGTAACTTATTAAATAGGGTAAGATATTTCATGTGTCTTCAAATATACTGGCAATACATATGCATATGGAATACTAGTGAAAATAATGGAGAAAGGAAAGACCGCGCCAAGAAAACATTTAAAGTTGACTTATATATCTACATATTATAAAACGAAGCCCCCAAAAGCTATCTGTCTATATGTGATTGATTTTTTCAATATCTACTTAACGGATTTTTGAACAGTTTTTCTTAAACGATTCAATTCTGGAGCTTTAAGTTATAATAGTACAAGAGTTTAATGTTGGGATTTGCGCGGTAAGATTTTTGTGACAATGATTTTCACGCGAACCGCAGGCTCAGCTTATTAAATATTGAATTAAAACAAATTAAAAATTATCTATACTTTTTTTATGGTATAGGATTGATATTAAGAACATTGAATTAAATAATAGTAAAAGCAAAATAAACGAAAATTAATATAATCTATTTTTATAAATTTCGTAGAATTAATTATTTACAACAATTAAATTCTAGTTAGGTACTAGGAGCGAAATGGTTAGTAATTTCAAATTTCAGTTAGATACTAGGAAAGTGGTAAGGTGGTGGTAGGTTGTTTCAGCAGAGGTTTTCCATTATAAATAACTTATAGAAGTAGGCGCATCATTGTAATTAATACGACGCCTAGATTGGTAAAATAGTTGATTTCTTAATATTAGAAAGTAAAAATATCGGTAAAGTAAATAAACTAGGACAATTCCCTACGGAAAATACTGTTCATAAACCTTCCGGCTACCACTTAATTTTCAATTAAGCTCCACTGTACTGAAAACTCGTAGAAATAAAAACAAAACAAGATAAAGATATTTAAAAATCATATCATACGCTTACAAAATTAAACTTTAATCATATTAAGGTAAAGTTCAAATTCAATAATCATTTGAATTAAAATTGTGTTTATAAAGTCATCTTTCACAAAGACTCGCACTGACTTTGAAAAAAGGTAGTTGTTTTAAAATTGGGTTAACTTTATGAGGCTTAAAATAGAGTTGAATTTTCTGTGAAATTAGGATAATTCCAATGTTTTATTTCTGTAATTGAATCATCACCCTTTTCCCCAAATCTTTCTCTCTCTCACATGCCTACGTTCCGTTTGACATACAAAATTTTACGATGCATCATCATCTTCCTGCCCTTATCCCACTCTAAGTGGAGTCGGCACATGTTATAAACAATGTTGTCACATTATTTGGCTACGTATTTTATGACCGGCCGCCTGCCTCACGTCAACTTACCTTAATCGTACTTTACTACACCTCGGTAAGCAAGACGGTGATCTATTTTACTCAACCGGATACCATACGGTGAGTCAACTTACCTTAGTCGTCTTTTACGACACCTCGGTAAGAAATGAGGGTGGTCTATTCTAGGCAGCCGGATACCACACGGCGGGTCGACTTACCTTAGTCGCCTTTTACGACACGTCAGTAAGAAGTTATGGTAAAAGGCGACTAAGGTACGTTGACCCACCGTGTGGTATCTGGTTCAGTCGACTAGACCATCCTCTTTTTTACCGAGGTGTCGTAAAATACGACTAAGGTAAGTTGACGTCAAGCAGGCGGCCGGTCGTAAAATACGTATCCAAATCGTATGACAATATGTTTATAACATGTGCCGATTCCACTTAGAGTGGGATAAGGGCAGGAGAATAATGATTTACAAAAACAATTTTATATGTTATTAAAACGTTTAATTCAGTGATTAGATAGTGATTTAAGCAACTAATTTACTTGGAGTCAACATGTAACATAAATACATAATTTAATAAATAAAAATATACTAACGCCTGTAAGCGTATTTTATATATTGAGCGTGAATGTGCGTGCGTGCGTGTGTGTGAGTGTGTGTGTGCGCGTGTAAGCGTACACGTTTGTCAGTGTGTGTATAGGAATATTGAATGAACACATTATGATAAAGACAAAATAAATGTTTTTTTATGTTTATTTTTTTATATTTATTTATTACATTGTTTAAAAGAAACCTTTTACATTTAAAACGAAAAAATATAAGTGAATTAACATTTAAAGAGATTCATTACATATAATTTGTTGTATACTCCTATATTTATTTCAATCACTGCATTAAACGCAAAACTGTTATTAACTATCTTTCATTTAATGGTGGCATTTTATAATATTTTGGATAACATTATCAAGGATGGAAGAAATAAACAAAACAACAGATTTTAAGCACAAAATCTTAAACAATCGAGCTGGCAACACGTGAGAAAGCCACATAATTTTTTCCCCTAGCATTAAATACCATCATTATCGCTTGAACGTCGGCTGAACTATTAAAATAATTGCTCATTGTTAAATTGTATCAAGCATTAAAATAACAGTGATTTTGTAACGACACGAATATTATAAAATAGAGCCGTTGTCTTTTTAATCTGTCATTGTAACCTATCATTATAACATGATTGTAGATTATTCCAATTTTCCGTTTGTGACAATAGTCGTTCTGAACGCTTCCCTAATTATTTTAATCTACAAATCTTATATACCGTTGAATGTCACATAGTGTAATTGCATGTGATGAAAGTATATGATGGGACCGTGTTTCAACTTGGTAACTATTCTATAGTTATCATTCAACATTATTCTCCTGTCCTGAGAAGAAATGAGTGTGGTCTATTCTACACAGCCGGATACCACACGGCTGCTATTCTATAGTTATCAGTCTCTTGCCTTTATCCCACTCTAAGTGATGTCGGCATTCATTCGTTAATTCTTGTGCTAGTTTTATACGCATGTCTTCGATCAATATATTCATTCTCTAGTCACATACCCATCCACTTTCATATTTAACACTCTATATACCATAAGATATTATGTGATTATAATTATTCTCCTACCCTTGTCCCACTCTAAGTAGGGTCGGCACAACATGTTATAACGATGTTGACACATGATGTGGTTTCATATATATCTATGTCGCCGTTTCAAAAATTCGAAAACAGTTATTTACAAGTTTACTTGAATAAAGAATATTTTGTATTTAAATTTTAATTTGATGACAATATGATTAGTGATATTTCAAAACATTAAGTAAGTAAAGTAAGTAACGGCCCGTTACTATCCCACTGCTGGGCATATGCCTCTTCTCTCCACTTTTTTTTGGAGAGAAGTATTGGAGCTAAGACTTAACACGCTTCACCAATCCGGATTACACATATCCCCAGAATTCTCTAGAGATATATGTTTCCTCACGATGTTTTCCTGCAAAGAAAAGCGTGTGATAAATTGCAATTGTCAATTAAACACATAAGTTTTACTAGAAAACTGATTGGTGCCTGCCCGGGGTTTAAACCCTAGACGTCCTCGAAAGAGGCGTACGATGTTACCGCTGGGCTACCACAGTTTATATTCAAAACATTAAAGTGAACTAAAATACTACTAAAGTAAACAAAGTAAGGAATAATTCAATTGAATATATAAAATGATGTTTTATTTTGTTTGGTAAACCGAGACTTTACAAAGTACGCCTCTTATCACAATTAGTTCTGAGGAACGTCTCTTATTTATCTAACGAAGTACTCAGATCTTAATGTATTCAGCGGTCCACGACGAATATTCTTTGAAATTTTTTTGATTTATCTCTGAAAATGTCATCTTTATCTTACATTACGTTGGGAGATAACGTTAATTTGCTGTAATCTGTATACTTATAACCCATGCGCTTATTTAATATATGCAAGATAGTGCTCATATCACCACCATTTTAAAACATCACAGTCAATGTATATACCTCATTAGGTTCTCACACCAGATCATCGAAATTAAAATTAATGCAGTAAGAACTTAGATTATTGACTAAATCATTATTTGACTGGCCCGTTGGCGCAGTGGGTAGTGATCCTGCTTTCAGATCCGCGGGTCGCGGGTTCGATTCCCGACGAGGGGCAACATTTTCTATAAATGAATTTGTTGGCCTTTGAGCCTGGGTGTATATTTGTATTTAAGTAATATATAACTATTATAATATATAACTATTCCTACTATATAACTATTCCTAAAAAAGTAACTTCATTAGTTTCTTTAATTTGTTGCCCTCCATGGTTAAGGTTCAGTTTTGCAATATGACGATTGTTATAATTACGAAAAAGTATATAATTTGTTTTTGATAAATTTATATGTAAATTATTGTCTGATAACCATTGTATAATTAATTGTATCTTTTTATTTATTTCCATTTCTACTTTAGCTTTATTTGGGTAAGTCAATATAAGTGAGATATCATCCGCGTATAAAATACATTTGTCTGAAATTATATCAGGGAGGTCATTAATATATAACAAGAATAGTAGAGGACCAAGTAAGCTACCTTGTGGTACTCCGTATCTGTTTACTTTTTTTGATGATATATACTCAGTTATTTCTGTACTATAATATGTTCAGTAATTTAAGTATGTATTTAAAAAATATATAAGTATATATTCACCAGTTATCTGTCACCCATAACAAAAGTATTAAGTTACTTTGGGGACGGACGACCGTGTGTGTAAGTGTCCCATATATTTATTATTATTATTATTTTGTTATGAATGATCTAGTTCCAGATCTTACAGATTCCAGATCAGCCTTTGTCATGTACCCAAAGCAATGATTTTTGATGATCACTTGGCAAATGTAGACGCAAAATAGACCAGCCTAGGTGATAGAATTGGCGAATAATCTTGAATAAGATGTTATCCTATAAAAAATTCCTATACTAAGTTCAAGGGCGTAGCCATGAAAGATAGCGATTAAGCAATAGTAGTCCAAATAGAGCTGATTGAATATGAATTCTTGTAATCGCTATTATAATAATCCATGAGCATTATTTTAGTTGCAGTATTAGGAACTAGATGATCATTTGATGTGAAAATATCTTGGAAGTGTGCGTGTGTGTGTGTGTGAGAGAGAGAGAGTGTGTGTGTGTATGTGTGTCAAAAGCTTTCCATAACAGATTTCAAACGAGAAAAAGTTATCTAAATATTTAGTTTATTTTCATTTTTATCATTCATATTACCGATCTAAAAATCTCTATTCTACTTAGCCAAATACCAATCGACGAGTCAATTTATTTTAGTCGCCTTTTACGACCCCTCCGTAAGAACAAAGGGTGGTCTATTCTACTCAGCCGGATACCACACGGCATTACTAAATATAATCTTTCCGCTATTTTCTTTTACATGTCTCTAGTCTAACACTTTTATGTTACCTCCCTACGCACCTAGAATAGACCTCTATCGTTTTCCTTTACGCCACTCAACCTCTCGCGTATCGAATTTGGACTTTTATGATCATCGTGCTAAACTTGAGAAGGGTCTTTGTGCGTGATATCGAACGCTAATATGATTTAACTCGACACCCCATATGTTGCTCTGGTCAATGCCGTATTGCCATTTATTATACTAGAGTAAGAGAGCTAGCGTAAAATGTGTCCACCGAAAAAAAATGGAAATTAGGCTAATCTATCTGTTTCTCTTTTTTATGTGTGATTAGACCAAGATTGTGTATGGATCACTTTTATTATTTTTATTTTATTTGATCGAAACTGTCGTGTGGTATCCGGCTGAATAGAATAGTACCACCCTCATTTTCTTACCGAGGTGTCGTAAAATGCAACTAAGGTAAGTTGACCCACCGTGTGGTAGCCGGTTTAGTAGAATAGACCATCCTCTTTCTTACCGAGGGGTCGTAAACTACTACTGAGGTAAGTTGACGTCGTAAAGTACGTAGCCAAGTCATGTGACAACATGTTTATAACATGTTGTGCGGACCCCACTTAAAGTGGGATAAGGGCAGACAGATGATGATTTTATTTGATCGGAAAGTACAAAAGTTAAAGTTTACGTTAAGTTACATAACGTTAGCGTAAACATGAATTCGTCAGAACAATTTATAGCATTATGTGTTACTTTACTGAGATCCATAATACAAAAGTAATATTAAAATTATTTTGCTATAATGCGCAAAGAAGTAAAATAGACAATATATAATGCTAAATGTACAGTGGACAATCCGTTTTCATACCTGATGCATGCAGGATTCGTAAAAACACATGTACAAACCTCCACCACCGCCACCACAATACACAAGCTAACATACGTTCACTTTCACAAACTCAACAATCGTTTCGGATTGTCCACTCGACATCTAGCATTATATTTATTTTATATTTTACTTCATCGCGGATATAGCAAAATAATTTTATTATAACTCATCAGAGTTTTTCCGTCGACATAACATACATGATCTATATCTTTAATGTTATTAATGTTATTTAATATACTGGAAATATATAGGAATGCAATTTTCACATTGCAGGATGCGGATACCATAGAAAAGTTGAACGAGAACGGCGAGCTGAGGAAGATGCTGAAACCGTACAAGGTATTTTCTAGTTCGCTTTATCTCTTCGAGTAACCTAATCCACTGTATCTGTAAACATAATAATACCATATATATATATATATAATATTAATATATATATATAATACTATATAATAAACCTTCAGGGCCGCGGGTCGCAGGTTCGATTCCCGCCGAGGGCCAACATTTTCTATAAAAAGAATGTGTTGGCTCTTCGAGCCTGGGTGTATATTTGTATTTAAGTATGTATTTAAAAATTATATATGTATATATTCACCAGTTGTCTGTCACCTATAATACAAGTATTAAAATTACTTACTTTGGGGACGGCCGACCATGTGTGTAAGTGTCCCATATATTTATTTATTTATTTATTATTTACTAGTGTACAAAAATCTCACACTATCTCAAAGCGCACCACGTCAGTAACACTAAAGCCGTAGATGAGAGTGGACGTGTAGTGATACTGTTAGTGCGTATTTGAGCCAGTGCTATATTCACATATAAAGTATATTTCTATTCTAATGTTATTACTGTCCGCCATCTTAATATTAGACTACACTTATCCCTCTTCCCCAAATCTTTCTCTCTCCCACATGCCTACGTTCCGTTTGACATACAAAATTTTACGATGCATCATCATCTTCCTGCCCTTATCCCACTCTAAGTGGGATCGGCACATGTTATAAACATGCTGTCACATGATTTGGCTGCGTTTTTACGACCCGCCACATGCCTGACGTCAACTTACCTCAGTCGTATTTTACGACACCTCGGTAAGAAAGAGTGTAGTAAATTCTAATAAACCGGATACCACACGGTGGGTCAACTTGCCTAAGTCGCTTTTAACGACACCTCGGTAAGAAATGAGGTTGGTCTATTCTACTCAGCCGGATACCACACGCGCGGGTCGACTCTCCTTAGTCGCCTTTTACAAAACCTCGGTAAGAAATGAAAAATTTTACGATGCAAATTTTATTAATTTTTCTACAATTATTACACAATTATGCGGGAAGCATTGGCAACTTTCCAACAGCTTATTACCATTTACGTTGTTTTTACCACATAATGACTGGAAAGTGAAATTTTAAATTACTTGATGCAGATAATCAATCATTTCATAATTTCAATTCGTTGAACGACAAACTTGTACTTAAAAAACTTGAACCTGCAAGTTAATTACGTTTTGCTCACTGGAACTTCGAATTCATCGAGTGTCAATTGTAATCAGGTATACAGATCGCAACTAGAAGCTAGTATAAATTCCCATTCCCACTTAAAATAGAAAACAAAATTAGAAGCTAGTTCTCCTATTACGTATTCAAAACATTGAAAATATGGGCCAAATAACGTCCAATATGACTCTGATGATATAATAAACTCAGCGTTTTTTTGAATGACGTTATCAATGACGATATCGATGAAGTTATCAATGACATTTTCTTTCATCAATCGAGACTTCTCAGCGCATCGCGGTGACAAATAAACCTAAGCCGTGGTCAAGACCTACAGAAGGCATCCTAACAACGTTTCCTGATGCTAGTAGAGCTTTACTTTCCACATTTTGCTTTCTCGACGCTTTCGTGCTGGCCAGTCCTGCCCTATAACTTTGTCCTGTAACACAAAGTCGTTAAGCTAATAAGATGTAGCTTACAAGAATTTAAACGATATAATCCACCCTTACTAATAGAATACATGCGAAAGTCTGTCTGTCTATCATTCATTAATTTCACAGCTAACCTGCTCGAGCAATATCGATGAAATTGGGTATCAATGTAAGCTAATATACTAGGTCAACGTATAGGATAAAAAAATCCATTCTTCTGATTAATCTATCCAATCTTATCCGATTCTAAGTGCGGTCGGAATCATGTTTTTCGCATCCATTCTTTCATTTTATTCGTCAAATTTGGCGCCTTCTCCTGTTATATCCATGTCATACTTCACACGATCCAACCATCTCTTTTCGCCTATCCTCTAGTCACATCCAAATCCTTCACTGGTACATTTAGTGACGTAATAAATGAAGCTGATAATATGTTAATGAAATATTCTCTTTTCATTTCAGAGTCCAGACGCCTGCAACACGTGTCAAATGTGCGGAGGTTTCCGCTTACTGCCGTGTCGTATTTGCAACGGATCGAAGAAGAGCTTGCACAGAAACCATTTTACAGCCGAATTCGTCGCTCTCAAATGCATGAACTGCGACGAAGTCGGCCTCGTTAGATGCGAGGCTTGCTCTTGAATCTTAGAGTGCTGGCCATTGTGTTAATACTGCTCAAGAACATTTAAATATTGGTATATAATTTTCTGGTCCGTTTTTTAAATAAGCATCTATAATTATACTAACGCGTGGACATCACTATCGGTGATGATCGTTGAGCGTGTGATCGTCTATAATCGGCACGATCATAGTGCTTGTGTACACACGATCATCCGTATTTTGTCGCACAAACATCAAGCGATTCCCTTTAATGCGTATGCGAGAAACCGACACGGTTTGTATGCGATCATAAATGATTATTGGCGAGTATAGCTAAGTATGCCGTCTACAGGATCGTGATCTCGCTTAATCGTTTGTAATCGCCGATTATGAAGAGTAGCCATAAGGCAATATCGCATAATTAGGTTATACAACTACATCCAATAAAAGATTAATGTGAACTTATTAAAGACGATAAAAATATGTTTTCATATATATTATCGTATCGTTTAAAATATCGTATCGTATAAAAGTCTTATTACATATGAGATTACAAATTTAGAAAATTATACAAGGTGCTTAAATATTTTTATATTAGATAAGTTAATAATTATGCTTAAAATTTTTAATTACCTATCAGGTTACTAATGATTAAATATATCAGACTTATAATATGATATATTTTTTAATTACAATAAAATCACATTCAAAGATCGTTAATAAATATCGAATCTGTTGTAACGTTTAAAACATAAACATATATATACTTTTTAAAGTATTTTATTCAAATAAGTCTTATAAGAATAATTAGGAATTAAAAAATAAGCTTATTAGAGTTACCTATATTTGAATAAGGAATGAAATGTTTTGAGATTGGGGTAAGAAAGAAGGTACGTAATTTAAAATTTATAAAATATATTTTTACAATTTCTGAAAGAGAAATACCAACATCCAAATATGCTTCGTTTCTTGTAAGTCCTATATCTAACTTAGCCGAGCATGTATAATGGTGACCCTCTTTCTTGTTAGGCTTGCATTTCTAAAATCACTAGTTTTGCCTGCTGTTTCGCCCACGTAGTAATCAGTGAGTCAAAAACATACAAAACTAGTTATTGTGAGTTAACCATAACAGATAGACAAATGCTGTTCGTGACTTTTTTGTAGAATTTCTGTAGATCTACAATTCTCTAGTACATAATTTTAGTCTAACTCTGTCGGTTAAAGCGGTGCACGCGACTCAAGGTTCCAGCAGGCGAGTTTGTTTACAGCTAAGCGACCTCTCCAACACAATTTACATAAAACTGTAATGTAATATTGACCATAACCTTCCGGAAGTATTGCACTATCTATTAGTAAAAACCGTACGAAAATCCATTTAGTAGATTTTGAGAAAATCAAAAACATACAGACAGTTTTTCAAGACTTTGTTTTATGATAAGTATAGATAGATTATCAAATTCAATTTAAATTTAATCATTATCAATTATTATTAATTATCAGATGAAATAATAGCTTCGAGCTCAGTGGTGAGAGTATGCGGCGCCTTTTAGAGGGTCACTGGTTCAAGCCCCGGGAAAACACCAATAATTTGTTCTGTTAAAACTTATGTTTAATTGATAATTGCTTTTTACACGCTTGTCGTGAAAAGGGAAACATCGTGACGAAACCATCATATCCTTAGATAATTATGTGGATTTGTATAACCCACCAATCCGCATTGGAGCAACGTGGTGGGTTTTAGTTTCCTTCTCTCCAAAAACTGAAAGATGAGACCTATGCCCGGCAGTGGAATAGTAACAGGCCGTTACTTTACTTAAATAGTTTCGTAATAGTATTACCGTTTATTATGTGCAAATGATTTAATTATGCCATTTTTATCTTTTACAATATTTTACTATCGTCACTTTAAATGCTGTCTTTTTTTGCTCAAATCATACGGGAATTAATAATCTGGTATATTTGTAGTACTAAGTAAATAAGTCGCTATATTAAAATACGTACAATAAAAAAATTTGTAAGTTACTTAATGAACTTAATTTAACTTAAATTGTTGACTCAATAAGCGATAGTGTAGATTATGTTAGTAATTTTAATTTTTTTAAGACTTATCGAAAATAGTATGCCATAAATTAGTTGCAATACATAACGTTTATTTACGTTAAGAGATAATAATGTAAGTTTCAAATTAACATTATTTTAATGTAATTATCTACTTAAAGTGTAACCTGAAACTACTTAAATTACACTTAAATAATATATCTACTTAATCTTTCACGGACAATCCGGTTAAGTATGCAAAATTATTTTTACACTAAGCGGTATAAAATTTATTTTATAACACAATATCTTATACGAATTTAAAATTATAATATTACAATTTAATAATAAAACGAGAAAGGCACTTTATTTCTATTCAAGCAAATATTTTAAACCTATTTTATTTTATAAAATAGAGTTATAAAATTAAAATTCATTTTTTAATAATTTTTACAATAAAATGTGATAAAAATTGTATAAGCTATTAGAAATATTGTGAATATATTTTAAGTTGATATTAAAATGTTGCGATGAAAATTATATTACATTAAGTCATAATAAAATGTAAAAGATATTTTTTTATACAATATTTAGATTTTGTAAAACTTCATATTTGCAACTTACATTTTTATGAAATGATTTATATAGTATTTTGTAAATAATGATTTTTCATTTACCTAATTATAATATCACAAAATAATCAGATATTTTATTTTATAACTGTACCGTGTATTAAATATAATTTCTTTCTATTTTACATACTTACATTTGATAAGAATGTTAAATGTACTTATTTTTTAAATGCATAATTACTATTGTTTGAGAAAACAAGTTTACCTACATATTATAATAATTTATAAATCGCAACAGTTTTTTTTATAAGAAATAAGAATAACAGAAAGTAGTTATTGTAATAAAACTATAGTATTAACTTTCCTTAAATATATTTCCGTACATTGTAATCAATAATCTACTTTCCAAAAGATCCCTCTTTATAATTTATATTATTCTATTAATAACATTTCCATCGAACACATCCTTCTTCTAGCTAGCCGCCATCTTCCCTCCCCCCGCTTAGTGTGGCCGCCTCCAAATATTCGCAATAGTTGGTAATTATTTGTTCAACTTTACACTCGTCCATCCTGAACGCGTGTATGTCCTCATGCACGGGATACCACTTTACACTCGGCAAAAGAAGACATTCAGAACCTGCATATAAATTTAAATTAATTTTACATATGGCCATTACTTTAAAGTGCAACTATGGATTACTACTTCTGTTACGGGTAAAAACTTAAGTGTTCTCCAAATTTTTTTTTTTTTATTGACTCCCATCACTTTAATTTCACAATCCCATTAATACGACATCCCACCTACTACATATATAAATTTCTTATAAATTTCCAATGTTTACTAATGTACCTATGTGTACATTTCGTTGGTGACAAAAACAATATTAAATTATGATGTTATCTGCTGTATACTAATTAAATTAGTATCGTTTATTAGAATGCAATTATAACTATAACAAACCATGTGATGCGTATAAATGCTAAATTCTATATATATTTATACTGGCTTTTACCCGCAACCCCGCCCACGTAAACTGCTGTCGCGTAATTGGTCGGTAATAGATGACGCTTTTTTTTTTTTGTCATTCTATTCCTGTAGAACCAACATAAATTCTAAAGTCCACATGTCACTCCGGTGTACAACGGATAAATGTGCCAAACCCCACCAATACCGGCCCAGCGAGTCGGCCGCGAAAGAGTAACACACATACATCCATACTCACAAACTTCCACATTTACAATATTAGTTGGATGGTTGTCTACGTAAGTAGGGAAATACTGCACAGTGACGTGGCTTCGCAATGAGGGCGCGCTGATAACTGGGGCCGGGTCGCATGCGGCACTGCAGGCGGCGCGCTCGCAGCGCTCGGAACCGGTCGGCTGCCCCAGCAGGACCGAACTCTGCTGGTTATTGTTGTGGAGCTCCTACAGCGAAATATATCATGCCCTAAAAGCACAAATCCAAATAATAAATACACTAAAAATAAACTTAAAGTCAATAACAATCGTACAGTAACAATTGCACCGTTTATCACTCCTGTTGTTATGCTTTATCCAAGTCTAACCAGTCCAATTAGTTACCACTGCAACTTAAACGACACATCTACTGAGTCCTGGAGACGCCCAGACTTGTAGTTAGCTCATGTGATTGACTACTTAACAAATTTCCCCACGTAGTGCCACACGATTCACTGCCGTCCCGACAGTGTCACCTGCTTTAAGCTACCAGTCGCTTTTACAAATCTGATATTATCCCTGAAAGGGATATCTATTTAAGCCTCAACTGCAGTTTCATCCTTACCCAATATCTTCCATCTTACCGGTGAGTACACCACAAGCCTTTCTCTTCTCCACACCCTGGACATGCCGAATCCTTTTTCATTTTTATCACTGATAGGCGCCCGCTTAAGTGTCGCCGGCGGCCAACACACCCGGCAGCCGTCAACACACCCGGCAGCCATCGCTCGTCGTCGATTATCTCGGCACCAAACCACGGAGTGCGATGTCATCATCAAATCGCTTACTATCGTGACAGTAGAACAACAAAATCAACTTATCAAATCGCTTACTATCGTGACAGTACAACGTCCACGAAGTACAGTATATGCGAACCATTCATTTCGTGACAGTGATTATCGCAACATTGCACCCTTCAGTCACGGAGTGCCATATAGATGGTACAACAACAAAATCAACTCATCAAATCGCTTACTATCGCGACAGTACAACGTCCACGGAGTACAGTGTATGCGAACCATTCATTTCGCGACACTGACTATCGCAACGTTGCACCTTTCAGTCACGGAGTGCGATGTAGATGGTACAACAACAAAATCAACTCATCAAATCGCTTACTATCGTGACAGTACAACGTCCACGGAGTACAGTGTATGCGAACCATTCATTTCGCGACACCGACTATCGCAACGCTGCACCCTTTAGTCACGGAGTGCGATGTAGATGGTACAACAACAAAATCAACTCATCAAATCGCTTACTATCGTGACAGTACAACGTCCACGGAGTATAGTGTATGCAAACCATTGATTTTGCGACACCGACTATCGCAACGCTGCACCCTTCAGTCACGGAGTGCGATGTAGATGATGCATTAACAGAATTAACTCATCAAATCAAAATTATCTTTATTCAAATTACCTCTTTTAAGTACTTTTGAATCGTTAATGCTCAATATGTTAAATGAATCCACAATTTGTGCGGAATATTGCTCTTACCGAGAAGAACCAGCAAGAAACTCTGCGATCAATCCTTTATACATTTTCAATTTCACATTATTAAACCTCAGTCTTGTCATTCAAGACTGCAGAGCTGATAGTATTCTCAATCCAGATATTTTAATCATTCAAATAATATTCAAATATTTTCTTTATATTCTTTATGTATAAGCATATTTCTTACACTTAACTCTTTCTGTACTAAATATAAAATCAATGCTATACAAATATATCATCCATATTAAGCTGTACTAGTTGTGCAGAAGAATTTATTTATATTAGAGGTTAGATTCGAATGACACAATACTTTATATTGTCGGGGTAAAAAGCAACTCCATTAATTATATGTTACTGTAGTTCGGCCATACTTACTAAACCACCCCATTCTAGCAAGTTTGTCTATTCACATCCTAACAGTAATATAATATTTTCTAACCCCTCAATTTCAGCAAGATTGTATATAAACATCCTAACAGTAACATAGTACTTTCTAACCCATCAATTCTAGCAAGTTTGTCCATATCAATACTACACAGTTACACAATATTCGCTAACCCATACATTTTAGCGAAATTATCATCTTAAAATATATCATCATAAATGCCCGAATACCTGGCAATAGGCTTTTATGTCTTAAACATCTGGCTCGATTAACACATACTTAACCCCTTCAGGTTGCTTATAATCTGAAAGCGATTACCTTTTTTTTTTTTCAACTCATGTTCAATACCTTCAGGTTCCGTAGATGTTGATAGCGATCATCTTGTATTTAATGCCTTCAGGTTGCTTGCATGCACCATCATCCACCATAATGCTCCACATAACTCGCAAAGAAAGGTATTTGGTTAGAATCTATTCATAACAAAAAGAATTATATACAGAAAACCTTTTAAGACAAATTATTTCACAAAAATGAAAACACATATATATAAACAACTAATTTAACAAATTTGTCAAACTAATTAACAAAAGTGCCTGGGATAAACCATATGCAACCACAATGTTCAAAATATAAATTTATACACTGTTTAATACTCCTTATAATAGTTATGCGGCACTTTACCTCATATTTAATCCTCTAAAGATGTCATATACCTTTAATAAATGTTATGACCTGTTTAAAATTATTTAACCAGTGAATACTAATTTAATTATTAATATTTTATTTTTATTCACTAATATTTTATTCTATTTTTTTTTTGTGGAAAATGTAGGACTGTTGAAATTAGTATTTTTATTTGTATTTCTGTGTCAAGTATGTTCCTTACTTTCTTTACAAAACAGAAATTAAACAACGAAATAAACATCTCACTTTCTACAGAAGGTGGAAAATATACAAACAGATCCAAAAGTATCCTAAAACTTCTGTATATATAAATACAATGTTAAGATTAAATTATGGAATGTATTACCTTTAAATATTCAAGAATCCAAATCATTAGTCATATTTTTAAAAAATCTGTAAAGCAATACTACTTGTCAAATAATAATTAATGTATGTATTTAAATCATTGTTATGTATTCATTATATAATATGTATTAGTTTATAGATTGCATATATATTACTTTTAGATGTTTTTATGATGTGTAAATCTTTTGTCTTTGTCTTCATATGTATTATTAGTATGTATTTAACTATAGAATAGTGCACCACCCACACCATTGTTACAATTCTACTTAACCCAAGGGTCGCCTGGAAGAGATCGCTACTAAGCTCTTGTATGTTTTTTTTTTTTTTTTTTTTTTTTTTTTTTTTTTTTTTTTTTTTTTTTTTTTTTTTTTTTTTTTTTTTTTTTTTTTTTTTTTTAATTTGTTGTGGTGTACAATAAAGTGTATAAATAAATAATAAGATTCCTAATGATTGATAATGAAGATGGACTCCTAATAAACATGATCACTAATATCAGTTTTAAATAAATATATGGGACACTTACACACTCGATCGTCCGTCCCCAAAGTGGTAGACAGACAACTGGTGAACATATACAAATATACACCCAGGCTCAAAGACCAATAGATTCATTTATAGAAAATGTTGGCCCTCGGCGGGAATAGAACCCGCGACCCGCGGAGCTAAATACAGGGTCACTACCCACTGCTTCAACGGGCCAGTCGCTTTTTGCTTCAAACAATAAAATTCTAATTGACTTATGTTAGAGTTTAGTTATAATAATAGCTGTGGATTTATTCCAATAAATAAATGATTTCTTTATATTATATAAATCATAATCATATTCTATCATAACTCAACTTATAGGGAAAGGGCATTAAATATTTAAAGACATGAATTAGAGACAACTGAAACTATCTGTAATTTATGAGTATAAACATATAAGTGAACTACTAACTGCTATCTATAACAAACCAAATCCGTTTCCCTTTCGGCATCTAAGTCACAGACTAGAAAATATTTGTTTCAAGTAATTATATATTACTAGCATCTTTATTCATCTACTTATTTTACAAAAATTAAACAGTCAAATATATAAAAATTTAAATATTTACTTTTATCTGTACTGCATTTTTCCCTTTTGTGTAAAGTGTGAGTTAGAGTGACTATGTTCATGTATGTATTACATATATGTGTCTTGTATATTTTTTTGTCATTTTTATATACAAAGTACATTACACTCTATGTCTCAACCTGCATACACTACAGCCACAATTACACAATGAAGGGAAATACACTTTGAATTAATCAGTTTCATTTCAACCTCCAAGTGTCTGAGACACAGAATTTAGCATATTTGTATTGATTAGTACCAGCCTAAATAAGCCTCGAACTTGTTTATCAAGCTGAAACTACAAACAATAAAATTCCTGTGGAGATAAAAGTACACACAGTGAACACAGTAGCAAGATATGGTGAGAGGAATGTATGAGTGACAGTTTAAACAAACTGAATGACTTGTAGATGGTTTGGTCTTATGGGCTATTGCATGTTTACTTTTTTTTTTTTTTAAACTATCTCAGAGATAAACCATTAAACTCTTTTAAAACCATTTAACCATTTACCTGAGAATGATTTATCATTTATTACTATATTCACACACAATAATATCTGTTATATCCTAAAAACTCAATATTACTAAATTTTATAATGAAAATGAAATATTGATTAATATTTTACTTGTTACATCTAAAACCATTAGTTTGAAAATTGCAAGTATTTCAAAGGAATTCAAAATATTGAACACCAATTGGGTATAATTATCATTTACGTAATGCTTTTCTTACTATTTTCATATAAAAGCAAGGACAAATACTTTTTACATTAAACTTATATTAAAGATACTTTTATTATTTATATTATTTAAAATTTATTGTTTTGTTTTGTTGTATCTATTTTTATTATTATTATTATTATCTTGTTTATGGCCTGTACAGCGCAAGTATTTATTTTTTAACGAATAAAATTAAACAAATAACACAATAAGTCAATTACATCGAATACTGTCAGTCAGCTATTTTTTTTTAAAGGAAGTTAATGAAAATAAGGCAGTAGGCGTGTATATCAAAACAGGTATGATGAAAATGGTTATCGCAAAATAATAACATATGAAATAATTAAAATTGAAACATTTCACTATTTTACATTACATACCTTAAAGTTCTTGGCACTTCTGAAATGTAATAAAACTATAGTATTAACTTTCCTTAAATATATTTCCGTACATTGTAATCAATAATCTACTTTCCAAAAGATCCCTCTTTATAATTTATATTATTCTATTAATAACATTTCCATCGAACACATCCTTCTTCTAGCTAGCCGCCATCTTCCCTCCCCCCGCTTAGTGTGGCCGCCTCCAAATATTCGCAATAGTTGGTAATTATTTGTTCAACTTTACATTATGAATCCAATCTTTATTGCTTAATTGCTTAACTTTGCGGAAACGTTGTAAGAAAGCCAAAAGATTTCCTATCATAAATCATAACTGCTAATTCTCAAAGAGCAGTATAATCCGGCTTTCCAAAGACAGATGGTATTGCCTAGCAATCGGATAGTAACAAACTGCTACTTAATCTGTATATATAATGTAAAAAATAACTTAGTAACGCCTGTTGCTATGCATGAAATCAATGTCAAAGCGCTACACACTCGCCTGTTGCATTCTATATACACGTATACAAAATCCGCACACAAGCATCCATTTTAATGTTCGGGAAAACGGAACTCGACGCACACTAGCACAATTCAGGGTCTGGATCACGCACCCTAACGCAAAACGTGTGGAAGCTGCAGCTAGGTCGAGAATGACGTCACTGAACGCAAGGTCAATATCACTCTTCTGTCTTTGTCTAACACAAGGTATTTATTATTTGTCTCTATTTGACTGGCTCACTCCTGTCTGGGCTTGCAAGCGTGCATTAGTGTGCGTCCACGTGAACAGATGGCGCTGTCCCATCGATACTGTATAAATACTTCCGTTACAAGCTTTTCATCTGAGCGCGTTATGTTTTTTCTTTCATTTTACGTTGTTCAAAACCTAGTTTATGTTGTATAAACGATTTTTATCATCATAACTTCTCTAACTCACGTACATATGACATATCCGTGATTGCTAAAATATTAAAATATGTGATCCAAGGCTCTATAAAAACTTGTTTCTGTAATTGGTATTTAAAATTCACCACGTGCGTTACGTTGAAGAAAATGGGAAGTCTTTAATATTTAAATAAGTTAATCTTGTACGTAGGTAAGTATATATATTTTCAGAATCTCGGAAAGGGCTCCAACGATTTTCCTGAAATTCAGCATGTAGGTTTTGGGAAAGAAAAATCGATTTAGATACCCTAGTTTTATTTTTTTTAAATGTCGTTTTATCCCTGTTTTAGAGCTCTAAAATTTTTTTAAATTTACGTTGAATACAATCACAATTTTTCGCTGTCCAATGTAAAGTCATGGCGGTTCATTTGGGGAACAGGCGGTTTAGAGAGGTGAAAATACCTGGGAACGATCCCCACCTGCCCTATTATTTTATAATTTTATTTCATTTTTTTTACATCATTTTAAAAATTACCGAGCAAGGCCGGTTACCCACGTATTTAAATATTAAGCAAGGAAGATAGCTTAGACTGAGAAATATTAAATACCTGTAGCATGTTCGTTCGTACAAAATTCTCTGCACCAGCGAGTAATAAAAGTAATAACTAGATGTACATTTTTAAATGATGAGATGTACAAATAAAATGCACAATAATTTCATATGTTGTGATGTTAAGGCTTCTGTATTAATGTTTATGACATCATCATCAAAACAAAATGAATTTTAGTAAACATCATCTGATTTAATCTGATATTTGTTTGAATCAAACTAAATTTACTAGTTCATGCATTAAATTATAAATTTTAGAGTATTTTTAAACTTTATAGTTTAACTTTTCAATTTTATAGTTTGATACGTCTATTTAGTTCTTGAATGACTGTTATTTTTAGTTGTTTGTTTTGCCGACGCCATCTTTAATTTATAATGATATCATGAAATTTATGTGATATGAGACTTTATTAAACAATAGTCACGGACTCTTCAAACTTCATTCAAATTAAATTTCAACGTCTATGTGTTGGGGTATTTTTTACCAAACAATATAGTACCTGATACTGAAATATAGTACATATAATTTTTGTAATACTAATTATACTTGTATATTTATATACTTGTATACTTGTATATATATAATTATTTGTATATTTATCGTGATCTCTTAAAAGTATTCTTTAGTAGGGCCTGAGGTACTTTCAGTGGTACGTAGCAACCTGGAGCTTACAAATATTTTGATCTCTTTGAGTTGAAAAGTTTTCAAACTAGCAAAAATAAAAACTTAATAATAAATATAAACGTGCATTTTATCTAACTTAGCAAAAATTATTGTTACAAGATTCAGTATGTTTTAGATATTAATATTTTTTTATTAACAAGCTTGTTCCGCGACTTCGTTCGCGTCAATTTAAATGCGGAAATATCCTCAATTAAGCAGAATATACTATTTCTATCATGCATGTTATCACGGTATATAAGCTTCATTTGTACTAAATTTCATCAATATCGTTCCAGCCAATTAGCCGTCAAAGAATAACTGACTGATAGACAGTTTCAGTTTAGTATGCATTGTTGTGTGTCAAAGACCATAAATTGAAGCATAGACTAAATGTGCACAGACTACTAACAAATTTATATCAAAGGGTAATATTGCCAGAGTAATAAAAGGAATATTATATTTACGTTTTATATTACTGTTTTATTTGTCATAAAGTCGTTGATGTTGAGCTCGTGATTTAATAAATAACTATTTCTATAAGTTCAACGGCACATTTATTGTTTTTATTTACTGAAATATAGAGATAGCAAACAGTTGCCTTGGGCGTAAAACATAGTTACAAAAGTAATAATAAAATTATTTTGCTATAATCCGCGATGAAATGTAGAGTGGACAATCCGTACCTGATACATGCAGGATTCGTGAAAACAAATGCACAAACACAGACTTCACTATCACAATCTCAACAATCGTTTCGTCCAGTTGTTCATCATCTTCCTGCCCTTATCCCACTTTAAGTGGGGTCGGCACAACATGTTACAAACATGTTGTCACATTTGGCAACGTATTTTATGACCGGCTGCCTGCCTGACGTCAACTTATCTTTGTCGTATTTTACGACACCTCGATAAGAAAGAGGGTGGTCTATTGACTATTCCACTTAACCGGATACCACACGGTGAGTCAATTTACCTTAGTCGTCTTTTACGACACCTCGGTAAGAAATGAGGGTGGTACTATTCTATTCCGCCGGATACCACACAGCGTCACACACTTCACTATCACAATCTCAATAATTCTTTCGCCCCGTTGTTGTGGGACTTAATAGTCAGTATTTAATAATTAAGTAAAAAAGTAATTATTTTTTTTAAAGATAAAAAAAGAAAATTGAAAAAAAAATATTTTCACCTCTCTAGACCGCTCGTTCCCCAAATTATCTACCATGTCTTTAAGTTTGACAACGAAAATTGTCTTTTGAATTCAACGCAAATTTTAGCATTTTTCCGAAAACAGGGATGAAAAGATTTTTTTTAAAAATTAAACCTAGCTAGCTAGCTAGAAAATCGTTCTAGATTCAGAAAAACATAAATATTAAATACCTAAACAAATATTATTCTTCACAATAAGAGGTCTAATTTTCTAAATATGGTTTCATTTAATAAGCTGAATCTAAATATGTGTATCCAGGTAGCGTTCGCCAGACAACATATCGATCGACGTTCAACAGAGACTCGCTGTGACAATGTTGCGGAAATACAACCTGTTTCCGTTTTGTCTAGTAACTGGAAGGCCGTTATTAGAACTAATATTTGCTTTACATTTCAAATTGTAGTCCTAGAGACAATGTTTGAATGTGGTTGTGAAGTCCGGCGATCCGTGAATTTCTCCTGCCGGGAGTTTATCGGTTGCTATCGTATAACAATGTTTATTTTCGGGTACAACTGTCATGTTATTTTATACCAGCTTTTACCCTCTGTTGTAGCGTGATAGGTTGCTAATAGATGGCGTTTTTTAGTGTTATACTATTCCTGTAAAATTAACAGGATTTCTATAGACTATATGTTATACCGCTGTATAAGGAATCTCTGCTTCTTTCTTTCTCATCGGTTGACTGATGGACGTCCACTGCCGAACATAAGGGATCTCCACAACCCACGATCTTTTGCCACTTGCAACCAGCGGCTCCCCGCGATCTTTTTGAGGTCATCGGTCCACCTCATTGGGGGTCTACAAACGCTTAGCTTTCCGGTGCGAGGTCGTCATTCTTAGCATCTTAAGACCCCAACACCTCTCTCTACCAATCTGTTTTACGTACTAAGTGTATATAAGGTAATATATTATATATAGTAAGGTAGTATATTATATAGGTAAGTATATATATATAGTATAAGGGATAATTGTGCCAAATTTTATCGATATTGGCTTAACGGTAAAAGAGTAACACTCATACACCGATACTCGCAAACTTTCGCATTTATAATATTAGTAAAAAGTTGGACTAGTGGTACTTGCGGCTGTGTTTCCAATTAAGCGTTTAATTTTAATGTGTTTTAATGTGTTTAGTATCTGTTCCTGAAAGAAAAACGGAATTATTTATCCCAGTGTATGGCCTATAATTTTGTCAAATTTCATCAATATTGGTTTAGTGGATTAGACTTGAAAGAGTAACAGATAAATAGACAGACAAACTTTCGTAATTATATTAGTATGGATATAGTTCTTACGCGAAAATTAAATGAATTCCCGAAACACATACTGGTTAAGTTTTGAGGTTAGATCACCTTCATTTCTTACCGAAGTGTCGTAAAGGGCGATTAGGATAAGTTGACCCACTGTAGTATCCGGTTGAGTAGAATAGACCAACCTCTTTCTTACAGAGGTGTCGTAAAATACGTCTAAGGAAAGTTGCCGTCGGGCATGCAGCCGATCGTACTATACTACAGCCAAATCATGTGACAACATGTCTTTAACATGTTATGCCAACCCCACTTAGAGTGGGATAAGGGCAGGAGCGTCAACTTCAGTACATCGATAATGCAAATGTTAGAGCTGGAGCTGCGGCGGAAATGGCCGAACCCGGCAAACGGCGGAAGTATGCAACTCTCATCGAGAGTTATATATTTGCGCCATTTGCAGTTGAGACCCTAGGGCCATGGAGTTAAAGTGCAAATTTTTTTTTATCCGTTTTAACACCTCAGTTAATTGCCTCTTCAGGTGACAAGAGGGCTGGCTCCTATTTCGCAAAAGAATCAGCTTAGCGATTCAGCGCGGAAACGCTGCCAGCATTCTTGGGACCATTCCACGTGGGCGTGATTTGTATAGTCCTATCGTATAAGTAATTTAAAATAGATATAACTTGTACATTTTTGTTGTAAATAAAAAAAATGTTAGAGTAGATTTTCGCATATATCCCCATCTGTCGTTACATTATGTGTGGCGAATAAAATGGTTGATGTTTATCATATTCTCCATTTTGTGACGGGAACGCATATTATAAAGGACGTGATAAATTTGATGCGGTATATGAAGGACAAGAGATAATGCAAAAGGGTTTCGGATGAATATTTCCATAATTCAAGAATATTATTTATAAGAAATAATAGAAGCACTTTGCGATAAATTTGATATATTGATGGTTATCATTTGGAAAGAAAGGAAAAATGCAGGAGGGGTTTGGCATCAATTGAAATTATATGAAGGATCAAATAAGCATTAAAGTTTATTGTATAGCAGGAATAAACATTTCAGTTTTCGTCATATTTACGACGTTTCATACTATTTTATGATCACGAATTTTGATTCTAACTTATCTCGATACTATAATTCCGTAGACATATAAAATACTAGCAATTGCCAGCGGCTCCGCCCGCGTGGAAAAATTAAAACCGTAACAGTATTTTGATTACCATAACAGTGATTAAAGTGAGTTAACCTTAAAAGCAAGACATATGCTGTAGCGGACTTTTATTTAGAACTTTTATAGAGTAACAATTTTGTAATACATGATTTTTTAATAACTACTACCGTTTAAATATTCTTTTTAACTCTGCTTTTTATTACAAAGCTTTAAGTGTATTATTATAATTTTTATAGGAGGGTGCCAGAATTCCATACACTTTTGGGCCCAGATGTTACAGCAATAATTTTTATGTAATTAAATAGAAAAATATTTGTTATCTTAGTATAACAATTATTATTATTAGTGTAATTATTAGTGTAGTGTGTTAAAAAGAGGCTGATACAGAAAGCCTACTATACTCTTGAAGATTATTTGGAAGATAAGAATGTGTGGATATAGCTCTCTTTGAACCTGTACAAGACAGTAACGACTTAATGTAAATAGTATTAAGAATTATATTTTTAAAAGAGCAACCGCCGAGTTTCTTGCTGGCTCTTCTCGGTAGGAACAGCTTTCCGAACCAGCAGTAGAGTTGAAGATTCAAAAGCACTTGTTTACAAGTTTATTTGAATAAAGAATATTTTGAATTGAATTGAATTTGAATTTATCAATTATTATTTAACTACATTTCTATGGGGGAACTATAAAAAAAAGAATTATAGTTTGAGGTTATGTTATATTATACAAAGCTAAATACCCCAATAACACATACGTAAGGGTTTTTGGTCAAAATATAACAATAAGGTATTATTTATTGATGTATGTCGGATTTCTGTCACAATTAGGCCCAATTCTGCCACCCTCCTTTTTACAATTATTTATGTACATCCAAATTACAATTTTTATTTAAATTAAATCCATATTACATTTTTCCATTCATTCATTCATTCCATTTTTTTATCCAAATTACAACAAATTATAATTTTAATATCCCGATTAATATGTGGATCTAAAACTGATGGTCAAATTATAAATTAATATATGGGACATTTACACACAGTCAGTCCCAAATTCAGTAACTTAATACTTGTGTTATGTATGTCAGACAACTGGTAAATATATATTTACATATTTTTAAAAACATATACCTACCTATACATCCGGACTCGAAGAACCAACAAATTGTTATTAGAAAAGTTGGAACTCGGCGGTAATCAAACCTGCGACCCGCGGAGCTGAAGACAGGGTTCCTGCCAACTGCGCCAACGGACCTATCATTATTATATTAATCACGTGTAAAAAAAAAACGTTAGAAATATTAATTAACTATTTTCGACACAATAAACATCGGTAGCGTGGCCGAGCGGTCTAAGGCGCTGGTTTAAGGCACCAGTCTCTTCGGAGGCGTGGGTTCGAATCCCACCGCTGCCATATTTTTTTTCTATTGTTAAACTATATTATTTGCTGTAATGATCTTTGGAAAGACTCTAACAGGTCAAAAGGGTAAGTCAATCAACATTTATCTTGGTATTGGTTATAGTTTCACGTTCGCAGTACGTAATTTCGTTTGTATATAAATTATTAACTTTGAATTAATTAATGTTAAAGTTAAACGTTTAGTTGAAGTCCACAAATAGAAATCATCACATTGAATAAAATAAATTTCAATTAGTGACTCTAGCGCGTTCAAGTTCCATATTTAAATTCATTCTCAACAAGAAAAAATCATTAATAATGGGTTCAAACTTTTTAACAGATAACAACAACCATAAACACGAAATTTATTGAAAAATGCTACGCTACTTAGCTAGATAAACTAATATTCATTTCATCTTCTTCATCCTGTAATAGATTTGTGTATATAATACGACGTATAGAGTAAAGACAAGGTAAAATAATTCCAAATTCAAAATAAATTTAACAAAGGGTTAATGGCGTCGCAATACAGACGCGTTAGTGTGGAAGTAAACACGAAAAAAAATCTTTAATTATCCTAACAGCCACCCCCAAAGGACCGATATTATTCCGGCTAATTGGTTCCCCTTAATTGGTGCGTAACACAATAATTTAATTGCTATCAAATTGTGCTACGCGAATACTGACAACGGCGAGTTAGTCAAACCACACAGACGGGAAAATTGGTTTTTACATAGAGTAATTAGAAGCAGAGCAATTAATTTATTAAAGTTATACTTATATGAAAAAATGAAGAGAGTGAAATTTTAAGATTCGTGACACAAAAGTTACAGTATGAAGTTGCAGCGGTTGCAACAGTATGAAGTTGCAGCGGTCGGCACCATATTTATCCACATGCTCTAAAAATATTATTATTAAACATATGTAATTAATACTAAATATTATTGACTTTATTATACTTGATGTTAAATATTTATTATCGGTTATTCATTATTATAAAAGTAAATAATTAAATTTAATAATAAATTCAATATGAATAAATTTAATTTAAGTTTATTCATTTTTTTAAATATTGTTATCATTTTCTTACTTTAATATTCACTTTTTATTTTTATCAAAAAGTTTTCATTAAATTTATTAATTTATTTTTATAAATGTTTATTTAATGATGCCAAAAAAGGATAACTTATTACGCGCGTACATAAGTGCACTCACCCTTTTTTTGAATTTTGTGCTTATCGAATCTGAGCGTTTCTGAATTATTATTAAATATAGAATTATTATACATAGAGTAGGGGAGCCTAGACATACCTATGTCCAACAGATAATAAAAGGAGATGATTATTTTCAAACTTATTTTCGTGTAATCGCACTTGAGCAAAGAAATATTCATGGCGCGTTTTTAATTTAAGTACTTTGAACATTTTTAGCACACCTTTAAAATGGTTATGGGTTTTTATGTGAAAGAAAATTAGTTCGTTCGCAACTTCCCATTTGATGCAAATAATTAAATCCAATTTTCAGATAATGGGAAAAACTTAAAGACAGATAGGTGCTTTCTGTTTTTGATGGACATATTTAAGGCCGACTCCCCAACAATTTTTTCATTTTCACGTTGTATTTTATTTTATCACGGTAGTCAATGCGATCATTGGGAGGTATCGAATGATAATATTGTAAGCAACAAATAAATTTCTCTGTTTACAAAATTAACCTGCCCTCCTAACCACCTACGCTATCACGACTCATTTGACATCTAAAATAGCTCCACATGTTTACCAACCTAAATTGAAGTCAACTTAACCTCTATTACTCTAGGAATAGGGAATAAATCGAACTATCGGTCTGTATCGATAAATTTGCCGAATCACGTGGTTGTTATATTTATTTTTAAATGCAACTTATCTAAACTTTATTGTAAGGTACGTAAAGTTCAAATTCATTTATTCAAATGTAAAGTTATATCTGTTATAGGTTTCCCTTGTTAACCGCTGCAACAGAGGACATTATCAGTCAACGTCAATTTCATATTGACGGGCGCACGTGACTGTCACGTGGTCTCATTTCTCGACGTGAATTCGAATTTCGAATTATACAGAACTACAAATAATTAAATTGGTATTCGAATAAATTCATACAGAAATATGATTCTTTTATATCTAGTAGTGATCGAAAGAGTACATTTCTTTAATTTTTTTCTATACTACAAACTACTTAAATTTCGTTTGTCAGACCCGTCAAATAAGAGGCCTAATCGAAATAAATAAAAAATAAAATAAAGTCCGTCTGTTACCAAAATTTTTGTCTATTACTAAAATTATTGAAATTTTATACGGTAGCTTATACACCAAGGTAACATACTATATGTTTTTAATCCTATAGGATTAAAAAATTATCGTATTTTTTTGGAAATAGAGTAAAAAAAAAGTACGTATAAAAAGTTAGGTAAGTGAGGTAACATAAGTGAGAAACTAGTCACCAATACCTTTACTAATCTTGTTAAATTTAAAAAATATGATTAATACCTAAATAAATTTTGAATAATGTTTTATCTATCAACTCTAAATTCGGCATTATATTATTCAAATTGTTTAATTCATCAAAATGTTTTGATCACCTCAAGTTTCTGAATATATTAAAATTAGACTTGGTAACAGCAGGTACCCAATTTATAATCTAGACTTTTGTTACCTCCCACGATTCCTTAAATCGAGTTTCCCGTTATTGTATCCCGACTTTTGCCGTCAAATAACGGATGAACGTGAGCTAAATACACAAACCGTGCGAAATCTTAACGGTCACGACCTCTACGAAATAACATAAAAGTGGTGCTAGATTCGAAGTTATGATAGAACTTCAAGAGGCGTACGAAATGGGGTAATGGGTAAGGCTAACTTACGATCGAGGTCGTGGGTTCGAGTCCCGGTCATTACACTACCGACGTTAACCCACTTTAAACATAACTATTTAGCTTAGCTGAAGGGGTTAATAAGTTTAACCATAAAAGCTAGACATATGCTATCGCGGACTTTTATTTAGAATTTTTAGAGGAGAACAATTTTGTAGAACATGATTTTTTAATAACTTTTACCGTTTACTTAGCGCACGCAAGGAAAGCTTTAAATTTTGCCGTTCTCGTAATAATTTTTAAAATAAACAGTTTCAGCTTAGTATAGATTTGTAACCCAAATTGCTAGTAATGTTTAAAAAAGTATAATGTCTATAATCCGCTTTTGTTAAGAGATATGTTATGCTAAGTGTAAGAAGCAGAAACCGTTCACATACCTTGTACATGCATAACCGCATGCCCCCAAAACGCCGCCATCAACAACATACCACACAAATTCAAATTCAAAATATTATTTATCAAGTAATTTTTTTAAACAATTGAATCGTTAACTCTGCTGCTGGTTCGGAAAGCTGTTCCTACCGAGAAGAGCCAGCAAGAAACTCGGCAGTAACCTGTTAAACTGTCTTGTATGAAGCTGAAAGGATATTCAAATCCAGGATTTTCATAATTTATAAAATATTCAATTGTGTAATATTAGGTCCTTACATATGAAATTGGCGTTTTCTATGGGAGGAACATAAAGTCGTTTTTTTTTTTAATGAAATATATTTAATTAATCAAAGTATGTTCCATTGCTATGTATGCACTTTTGCCATCTCATAGGTAGTTCATTGATCCCCTTACTAAAAAAACCATTCGGACGGGAATCAATAAAATCTTTGAAGGCGGTTTGGACTGCCCCATCGGAGTTGAATTTTTTTCCTTGCAAGTAGTTATCCAAATTGCGAAAAAAATGGTAATCTGTTGGAGCAAGGTCTGGAGAGTACGGTGGATGTCTAAGACATTCTAATTGAAGCTCCTCTGATTTGGTAGCCGTCTGTTGTGCAGTGTGTGGTCTAGCGTTGTCCTGAAGCAGCAGTGGCCTAGAGCGATTGACCAGCCTCGGTTGTTTAGCAGCTAGCATTTCCATCATGGTTTGCAGTTGCTGACAATAGATATCTGCCGTAATCGTCTGGCCAGATTTAAGAAAGCTGTAGTGAACGACACCGGCACTAGTCCACCAAACACTTACAAGCAACTTTTTTTTAGTCAATTTTCGCTTAGGGCAGGATTTGGCTGGTTCGCCAGAGTTCAGCCATTGCGATGAGCACTTCCGATTATCGTAGAGGATACACTTTTCATCATAGGTAATGATTCGATTTAAAATTCCTTTATTATTTTGCCGGTTGAGTAACGTAACGCAGCAGTCGACGCGCGTTTGTCGGTTTGCTTCACTCAATTCATGAGGTACCCACCTTTCAAGCTTTTTCACCTTCCCAATTTGCAGCAAGTGGATTAGAATAGTTTTATCACTAACACCGGAGCCTGCAGCTAACTCGGACGTGGTTTGCGATGGATCCGCTTCCACAATAGCCTTCAATTCTTCATTATCAACTTTGGTCTCCGGCCGTCCACGAGGCTTGTTCTGCAGGTCGAAATTTCCAGAACGAAAACGTTGGAACCAAAAACGCACTGTGTTTTCTTTTGCGACACCGTCACCATACACATCATTAATCCTTCGAGCCGTTTCTGCAGCATTGGTGCCACGGTGGAACTCATACTCGTAAATAACGCGATATTTCATGTTTTCCATTTTGTAAACAGAGTGACACAAAGAAAAAAACAAAAGAAGAAAAAACAAATGAATTAGGGGGTTTGAAACACAAATGCATGAGTAAATAGCTGTATGAATTTGAATTAGGTAAGGTAATATTTAAAAGGTAATATTTGAGATCAAAGTGGCCAGTACGACAAAACGCCAATTTCATATGTAAGGACCTAATATGATTTACGTATAAGCGTATATTCCGAACCAATAGTTTTAATAATCCAATTGTTAGCTCACACTCTATATAATAACATGATATAATAGAATACCACAATTCCCGCTCCGAGATACACTTCTCTTGAATAACTATTAAAGAATAAATGTCACTGAAACGAAGACTCCACCAGAAACAACCCGAAACAGTGGTGACACTACTTCAGTCAAAAGGGCGCGATACTCTTGTTTCATGACGGTGTTGCTATAAAATATATAGCGAGAGTCATTGGCGACAACATCATTGATCCTAGACGATCCAAAATTGATAGAGAAAGCTTTTTGAATAAAGATTATTGTTTTGATTTGATTTATATTTCTATCCAGTTTAAAATGCAGACGTTGCCAGTCTATGTAAGTTATTAAATTCTAGAAATAATTTCCTCTTTTATTGCTTGCTTATCAAATAATCGTGAACATATGCTTACTGCAAACTAAATGGAAAGGTCACAAACATAAATATTTTTGTAAATCTATTTCTTTACAAAGAAGGTAATTTTTTATACTTTAAATATTTTTTTATAATAATACTATCTTCTGATTTTAACTTCGTCTGACCATAGTACCCGAGATAAAGAGAAAAGTATCCTATTTTGAACTCTTCAACTGTATCCATAAAAAAACATGTGACCCATGAAACTAACATCGCCCAATGTCTATCATAGTTCGTATATGCAAAGTTCATGACAGTAGTAAAGCTATAGAAAGTAAGTCTGTGTAAAGCCACAAAATCTAAAAATATTTTTTTTCTGAATTACGAAAACGGCTACAATTTTCATGAAACTTAGTATGTAGAGGGTTTTGGGAGCGATAAATCGATCTAGCTAAGTTTCATTCTTTTAAAATTCGTTTTATACCTGTTTTGGGTACTGAAAAAATGCTAAAATATAGAATAGAACCCAAATGTTAATTTAGCTGCTACTTGTAAAGTTGTCACAGCTCAATGGGAATCGGACAAAAATAGAGAACGTACTCGGGATCGAATCTCAGATATCACCGGCTTTTATTCCTTTTTTTAATATTTTTTATTGCTTTTTTGTAAATATATTTAATTAAAAAAAATACATATATTGTTCAGATTTTTTACACTTAATCTTATTTCCTTTACCGTAAAGCACATACTGAATTATATATACCGTAAAGCACATACTGTAATCAATTAAGCACGTAAGTTTTTACAGTGACCGCTATGACCTGATAAGGAAAGGTCATGTCAACATAAGACATCAAAGGTCAAACGTAGATAAGACCTTTAAAACGACGTTCTCACCTTCGATTGATTGATTACAGAAAGTTCGTCTTTCACTGTCAACAAAGTATAACATCGTGAAAATTGCGAGTTATAAAAAAGTTTTTTTAAAACTGTTGAGGTCGTTTAGATCCTTCGATATTTGAGGAAAATAATAATAGAATAAACAAGCAACAGATTAACTTATCAGTTTCTGGAATAGGCGTTATAGGTTCCGTAATAATAAAAAAGTAATAAAACTAGTTATTGTGAGTCAACCATAAGAGATAGAGACATGCTATTACGGACTTTTTTCTAGTATTTTTTTAGATCTACAATTTTCTACTACATTACTTTAGTCTATCTCTTGTGGTTTACGTGGCGCACGCGAGTAAAGCCAGCAGGCGAGTGGTTCCACAACTGCGCGACCTTTACAACACAATTTACATCAAACGGTAATGTAATATTAATATAAACCTTCCGGAACAGTTACACTACCTTTTAGTGAAAACCTTACAAAAATCAGTTCAGTATATTTTGAGAAAATCACATGCATCGATACATACATGCTTTGTGGACTTTGTTGTATAATAACCACTAAGACTGAAAAAAATTTAACAGATAAATTTTGTTAAAGTACATATTACAGTATTTTTTATTTTATTATAATCTTATAAGACACTCGCCGTGTCTATCCAGCTGAGTAGAATTGACCAACCTCATTTCTTACCGAGGTGTCGTAAAAGGCGAATAAGTTAAGTTGACCCACCGTGTGGTATCCGATTTAGTAAAATAGACCACCCTCTTTCTTACCAACGTGTCGTAAAATACGACTAAGGTAAGTTGACGTCAGGCAGGTGGCCGGTCGTAAAAACGCAGCAAACTCATGTTACAGCATGTTTATAACGTGCTGTGCCGACCTCACTTAGAGTGGGATAAGGGCAGGAGGATGATGATTATCTTATAAGACAATAAGTAAATCATCACTGTGATATTAAATCATCATTATAATTGACTAGCAATCGCCAGCGGATCCGCCCGCGCGGAAAGATTAAAACCGTAATATAGCATTTTGATAACCATAAAAATGATTAAAGTGGGTTAACCTAGACTTATGCTGTCGCGGATCTTTATTTAGAACTTTTAGAGGGGAACAATTTTGTAATACATGATTTTTTATTAACTATCACCGTTTACTCAGTGCACGCAAGTAAAGCTTTAAATACTGCCGTTTTCGTACTTTTTTTTATTGCTTCTCCTATTTATCTTAGCGTGATGTTATATAACCTATAGCCTTCCTAAATAAGTGAACTATCTTACACTGAAAGAATTTTTCAAATCGGTCCAGTAGTAACTGATTGACCTTTCAGAGAAAGTTGTTCCCGTCCGATTTGTTCAACTATGTAGTTCAATTTTCACCGAATGCGCGAGAAATTGAACGTCTTGTTTCATACAATAAGCCAGCGCTACTTCATATGGAGAGCGTTGCCGAAAAAAAAAGTAAATAACTCAACAGTCGATAGATCATACAGAGACAAAATTACATTAATAAGCACTCACACATTTATATCAACTACGCCGTGTGGTATCCGGCTGAATAGTATAGTACCACCCTCATTTCTTACCGAGGTGTCGTAAACGGCGACTAAGGTAAGACGACCCGCCGAGTGGTATCCGGCTGAGTAGAATTGACCAACTTCATTTCTTACCGAGGTGTCGTAAAAGGCGACTAAGATAAGTTGACCCACCGTGTGGTATCCGGTAAAGTAGAATAGACCAACTTCATTTCTTACCGAGGTGTCGTAAAAGGTGACTAAGGTAAGTTGACCCACCGTGTGGTATCCGGTCTAGTAGAATAGACCACCCTCTTTCTTACCGAGGTGTCGTAAAATACGACTAAGGTAAGTTGAAGTCAGGCAGGCGGCCGGTCGTAAAAACGCAGCCAAATCATGTAACAACATGTTTATAACATGTTGTGCCGCCCCACATAGAATCGGATAGGGGAAGGAGGATCATGATCACATTTATATCAACTAGTGGCGCGCGTCATTTTAAATTAGACAAACTCTTCTTGGATAAGCGGAGCAAAGGCTCTGTTGACAGGATAAAGGAAACTGTTCCCCATTGTATAACATCCTCACTCTTGATCTCAGTAACGTCTTCCTGCGGACGCCCGGCCTTTTAGAGCAAACGTTTCGTACGATGTTACAATAAATAAGAGCTTTATGGCTTATTTGTTACTTCGCGTAAAGTCCGCTTCACGAAAACATATTTGGGATTTCTTAGATACTCTTCTTAGATATTCGCGTAAGAAAAGTATTTTATAAAGCACTAATGTTTGAATTTAGTGTTAAAATCCCCTATATTATGTACTATAATTCTTCCTTTTCTTCAAGACAATTCCGGTTTTTTTATTCCATATATAAACCCGGTATCATCCTCCTGCTCTTATCCCACTCTTAGTAGGGTCGGCACAACATGTTACAAACATGTTGTTACATGATTTGGATGCGTTTTTACGACCGGCCGCCTGCCTGACGCCAACTTACCTTGGTCGTATTTTACGACACCTCGGTACGAAAGAGAGTGGTCTATTTTACTAAACCGGATACCACACGGTGGGTCAACTTACCTTAGTCGCCTTTTACGACACCTCGGTAAGAAATGAGGTTGGTCAATTCTACTCAGCCGGATACCACACGGCGGGTCGACTTATCTTAGTCGCCTTTTACGACACCTCAGTAAGAATTGAGGGTTGTACTATTCTATTCAGCCGAATACCACACGGCGTATATAAACCCGGTATATAAGTTACAATTGTTCCAAATTTCATTTGTTTTAATTCGTCGGATTAGCCATGAAAGTGGAAAAACAAAAAGAATGACAGGCTTTCGTATTAATAATATACTATCTGTGCCCAAGGCTTTACCTGCGTGGAAATTAGCGTGTCACATAGTTTTACCAGCGTATATTCCCACCATGCGGGAGTTCTAGGATAAAAAGCAACCTATATGTTGCTCCAAAAGCGCCGGTTTTTTTCAGTGAAAGTCCCATCAATCATCATTCACTGAGATTCCACTCTTAGCCTGAACCTTCCGGAAGAATTGCACTACCTTATAATATATACCGTACAAAAATCCTTTTAGCAGATTTTGAGAAAATCGTTTTCATACAGACATATAGCTTTTGAGCTGTGTTTCATAATAAGTGTAATAAGTTTATAATAAGTGTATGGATTTACAAAATTTATAAATATTAAACTTTACTGGAACTTAACAAAAATACTAAGCTTTTATCATACATGTTATAATTATTGACCTCACGTTTTAAATTCAATACCTACATAACAAAAAGAGAGAAAATTAAATAAATCATATTATATACATGTACTATTAAAAACTATTTCATGTACTAAAAACTAAGTAGGTAGAAGTATAAACTCAAATTTATTGCCATGTTTTCTATTAATTTTTTTGTTCGATTTAATATGTGATTTTTCCTATGTACACCTCCGTGACCAGATATTGGCAAAATCACAAGATGACATGAAAATTTCCATTGAAAAGTGAACTGAGTGTATTACTTAAACCACGAAAATTTTTCCAGAGCTTTAACGCGCAATTCCTTGGCAGAGGTCACGCACTTTAATCAGTACGTTATCACAGATTCACCTGGATTATCTTACAATTTGACGTTGAGTAATGAAAACGTAAATAAATATTAATATTCAACGAACAATAAATCCTCTTTAACCTTGCTTACAAGGATGTTGATGCGAAAATTACGTCTCGGAATTGTTATTTCACACGGTGGGTCAACTTACCTTAGTCGCCTTTTACGACACCTCGGTAAGAAATGAGGGTGGTCTATTCTACTCAGCCGGATACCACACGGCAGGTCGGCTTACCTTAGTCTCCTTTTATGATACCTCGGTAAGAAATGAGGGTTGTACTATTCTATTCAGTCGAATACCCGGCTTTAAAAAAAAAATTAAATATTAAAATTAAAAAAATATATTATAATTCATCCTGCTGCTATTAATAATGCAGCAACCATAAGGCATGTTTACCAATAACCTTTATTTATAATGTCATTAAGATTATGTACTGTTCATACTGTTCTCACACGAAATTCTATTTACATGAAACTTAGGGCGTTCCAGTAGGATATGGCAGACGGTTTCCTCTGGAAATGGAATCCTCCAATGGAAAGGAAACTTACTATAAAACGTTTCCATCATATACAGACACATAGAAATAATTGTAAGGTTTAATATAAAAAAATCAAGAAAAATGGGGGAAAAAGGGATTCTTGGGAAAAGAGAGTTTTGTGGTTTGTTGTTTTGGTATTAGTTGTGGTTGTGTGGATAAAGTATAATGTAACAACGCCGCCTTGCCGTTACTGCAAGCAAGCAAGCAAGCCATGACGTCACATCTTACCACAGCCTTTCGCGCCATTTTGACGTGGGAGATGTGACAGCCGCTGTCATTAGCAGCTAGCCCGCGGATAGCGAATGAGAGTTTGCTTTGATTTTATTTTTGCAATTTTTATGAAAAGAATAAAACTGATTTAGAATACTTCTTTTATTTATACAAGTAGTATAGTAACATATTTTGTTACAATAAGCAGAAAGTATTTCGGTGATTTTAAAAATGCATGAGATGTAGAAGAACAATTAAATCAATGGAAAATCCATACAATAATGTATTGTATGAGTCACTTATCGACTGATCTTATCGAGGTCGAATGTTACAGTTCCTTAAACAATTTAATTGGTTTTATAATCAACAATTAAAATAGAGTCAAACGATATGAAAGTCAAATAGCGGTAGGATGTACGAAGTATCGACTGCCAAGTTCAACCAGCCTTGAGTGACCCACTTTCATCTAAGGTCGCTTCCTTGTCCTATTTATAGAACCGCAAACATCGCGGGCATATTAATAGATTGGGGGGAAATATTAGCAAACTATCGCCGTGTACTCGTGTAATCTTCTCGCCCAATAATAACGCCCAATAGCAACGATATTTTTCCTTTACTTATTCAATAAATAAGAAGTAATTTTCTCAAAAATCAACCCATTTAATCTTTCTCAACAACTTGTCACACATATAGTGACGGCGACAGTGTTTTTTTTTATATTATTGACTAAACTATTTGAAGGAGGTTGTATTTGAAAGATGGTGTTCATTTGTTTGCAACCGTAACAATATAGAAATAATAAGTTTAAATTATTCCATATGTTTTACGAGATTATAGAGTTCTGCTATTAACATCATCGGGTAGAATCAAGTTCAAATTCAAATTATTATTTCTTCAAGAAAACTTCTGAACAATTGCTTTTGATTCGTCAACTGTATTGCTAATTTGAAAAGCTGTTCCTACCAAGAAGAGACAATAAGGAACTACGCTGTTGCTCTTTGCTAAATATAATTCTTTTTACCAATACATTTAGTCATTACTGTCTTGTACAGGGTCGAAGAGTAGCTATATCTACGCATTCTTATCATCTAAGTAATCAATAAGTCATACATACAGGCTTTCTGTATTAACCTTTTTAGTAGTGTTTTTAAATAGCTGTAATCAACGGGTGCTGAAGCATCGCTGAGACTTTGAATAGCCCAGTGAAGTGTATACTTCATTTCTAGAAAAAGCCTCTTTTATCCCTCCTTTTATCTTTAATCCTTTGGACTTATCAAAAAATGAGACTATTGATTTGATAATTTTGAAACTTTATTTTTTACTTTCATCTTCTACTAGTTGGTCGCTACTCCGATATCAAAGCTAACTTTTGCTCACAAACTGAAATAAAATGATTGAATATTGTTAACAAAAGTCTCAAAACTGCTACGTATTGGGTTACCAAAGTAACGAGCAACTTTGAGCTCTGGTTCAAGGATGACAAAACGTTTGCGATTATATTCACAGGGAATAAAAATAACTACAGTATATAAAATATACGATACCACTGGTTAAAATTTAAATGATTTATTTATCAAAGTATTTTCTTAAAGCTTTTAAATCTTGTTTTACACAAAAGTAATAATAAAATTATTTTGCTATAATCCGCGAAGAAGTTCCGCGACTTCTTCGCGGATTATAGCAAAATAATTTTATTATTACTTTTGTATTATGGATCTCCGCAAAGTAACGCCTAATTCTATAAATTCTTGTTTTACAAATAAATGGGTTGCAATAAGCGTTCATTAACTACTTATTTCATTAACAGCTAAACTATAAAAAAGTTACGGCCTGTGATTTTCGACCCTCACTCCTTTGGATAGAAAAGTTGGGACTAGCACTCACGGCGGGTTGGTAGATTATACTGCTTTCTTTCTCCTGTCCTTGCTTAACGGGGACGCACAAAATGTTTTTCTCTTCCATTGTCTCCTATCATTTGTCAACTATGGTGCTACTCCTTTTATATGTATGTCATTTTTCACACAATCTCTTTTTGTAACAACAAGTACATATTCATCTACATTAATATTTAACACTCGGTTGGTCACATTTTCCCCCCTTCCCATTACAAGTCCATACCATCCCAATCTTACACTTCTCGTCTTTTCTATAATGGGTGCAACTTTCAGACTTCCCTTTATAAAGGCATTTCGTATTGATCCAGTCTTGTCACACATCCCCCTTATCATTCTGATTCATACAATACGACAGGTATTGTGAGGGTTTTATAATTTTGACCTTTAACTTTAAGAGACATTTGGGGGTCACCTATTGTTTATGAGACCATTGCATGATGCATTAATCCTTTTTTTTTACCCTCATCTCGATGTATTTCAGAGTCAATCAGTGGGCGATGGAGCGAGCTATGCTCGTAGTATCGTTACGTGATCAAATCAAGAAATGTGGAGATCCGTAGAAGAACCAGATTTACCGATATAGCTCAGCGTGTCGCGAAGCTCAAGTGGCGATAGGCGGAGCACATAATGCGTAGAACCGATGGGCGTTGGGGTCTAACGGTGTTGAAATGGCCCCGCACCGAAAAAACCCAGTGTCGGTAGACCCCCTACAAGATTGACTGACGACCTAAAAAAGGTCGAGGGGAGCCGCTGGGTCCAAGCGGCACAAGATCGTGTGGTATGGAGATCCCATGAAGAGACCTATGTCCAGCAGTGGACGTACATCGGTTGACAAAGAAGAAGATGCAGATTTCCTCACGACGTTTTCCTTTACCGAATGGCATGTGTTACATTTTAAATATCGATAAGGCGTATAAGTTATAGCAAAAACACTTTTTGTACGTGCGCGGGGCTAAAATCCATGACCATGATTTTTTAAATTTTTATTATATAAATCAATTGCCTTGATCATATTTTTATAATTTGCACATGTAAATGATATGATTCTATCTTAACTTCTTCATAATAATGTAAGTTAAAGCAGATTAATGAGTATAAGCTTCTTTGAAACTTGAACCAATCTCTAGTCAAAGTTATTTGCCGTCTGACACGCCATCAACTTCATCGTTATATAAATGGACAACACGTGCCTGATATTCGTTTGCAAATAAATACTGGCTGAGGAAACTACTGGAATATTCCAGTTTAATTAAACTTTGAAGTGCATATTTCAATATTCCAAAGTTATGAAAAGCTTTGATATAAATATTAAATAGAGTTTAAAATAACTCTGTCCTAGTCGTTCACTGTGGTTGGCGATATTTATTGCAAAAGTCGTTTACTTAAAAAAGAATTGTGTGTAGCTGTGTGGTATCCGGCTGAGTAGAATAGACCATCCTCATTTCTTACCAAGGTATCGTGAAATATGACTAAGGTAAGTAGACCCGCGGTGTGATATCCGGATGAGTAGAATAGACCACCCTCATTTCTTACCGAGGTGTCGTAAATGGCGACTAAGGTAAGTTGACTCACCGTGTGATATCCGGTTAAGTAGAATAGAACACCCTCTTTCTTACCGAGGTGTAAAATACGACTAAGGTAAGTTGACGTCAGGCAAACGGCCGGTCATAAAAACGCAGCCAAATCATGTGACAGCTTGTTTATAACATGTTGTGCAGACCCCACTTAGAGTGGGATAAGGGCAGGAAGATGATGAAGATGATGAGTAAGTTGACCCACCGAGTTCGCGTATGCAACAAACGCGGATTAAAGCAAAATAATTGTATTATAACTTCTGTACTATGGGATTCCACAAGGTAACGCCTGCTTCTATAAATAAATAATTTATTATACGCTTCTATATTAATGATCTTTATTTTAAGGAAGAAATAATGCTATAATTATTTAATTAATATTGAATATATACTAAGTATACTATTTACTAAACTAAACTATTTTACAAAGACAAGCATTAAAAAAAAATTAACTAATTAAATAATAACTACAGAATAAAAAATAAAAATTAATAAATATATATATATATATATATATATATATATATATTTACACTAAATCAAAACCATCCATTCCATTGCAATGGGGTAAAGTTCCTAAAATACTGGCAGAGTTGCCCCTTTGTATGGCCAAACTTATTCGTTGGCCAAGGTAGCTGCCAGCTCTCAGGTCCCCGGTACGCTCTAGGAGCCTTCTAGCTAGGTATTTGAAGAACGTATGAGCGTCCGGGCCCCATGGACCTAAGGTCTTTACACCAAAAGGCACAAAAATGAAGCTTCTATTTATGTCTTCATATTTGCGCCTCTTGGCATGTTCTGCATTCTATTACGTTCATATATGTTGAAATAAAAGACGTATATAAAAAGTCAACATTTTATTCATAAACCAGTACAAGTACTTACATTAGCACAGATTTACAGTATAAAGACTAAAGTATTACGTCTGCCGTATATAAAAATATTATCTCATCCATCCAATGGTACACTGAAGTCCGCAAACATTTAATGAAAATGCTTAAAGTATACAAAAGCTGGGTTGTTAAAGTAGATAAATACAAAAAACTACACAATAATAAAATTAAATTCACTCATTCATCTATATACTTATATTTAATAATCCATCACGCTTATAATGTGAAATTTCAGTTATTAAAGAAATCAATAAAGACAATTTTTTTTTGTTTTAAACATTTAGTCACATTTTTTAGCAATCATCTATCTATTTTATTACTATGTTCAAGAGTTAATAAAAATAATCAGTTATGGTATAATCTGTAAATTTGTTATCTGTAGTAAAAAATCTAGGGATATACTTTTTAATTATTCACCACAAATATAAATAGAAGGTTAAATTCATAGAGTTAGAGATACCAGAGTAAGGGCTATCTAAAATGTGTCCATCGAAAAAAGGAAAGTGTAACAAGCTGCTAATAGATGGCGCTGCTACGATGTCCGCCAGCCAATGACAGCGCACTATTGCAATGCTAGCCAGCCAATGAAATTCGGCCGTGAAGTCACATCCTTCCACTACCGATCGCGTCGATCGGAGTGGGGGATGTGACTGTTACCATCAGCTAGCTGTTCTTTTATTCTGTTCCTTGCGATTAAAGTAAGCGATTCTAGCTTACACGTTGTCATTTTAGTACCTACCGCGTTCCTTTGGCGTTAGAAATCTAAAGAGAGCTACCTGTATCTAATAAATAAATAAATAAATAAATAATTCTCTTATTGTTGGCACTCACCTGCTTTCCTATGACTCTCCTTCTTTATATATATATTAATCATAGAGTTATAATACTAGAATAGAAAGGGGTGCTATAGGCAAGACTGTAAGACGATAGTAATTCAATAAAAAAAATAATGTAAGATGTCACTCGTATACTTCATCTTTGTCTAATCACACATAAAAAAGTGAGACAGGTAGATCATCCTCATTTTCATTATTGCAATATGGCACATTTTATTTTATGAAATATAAAAAAATCAATAAAAAAAAGAAAGTAATGGCTGGTCTGAAATTTAATCTGGGATATTTTCACTTCTTTAGTCCATTCCCAACTGAGCTATTAATGTACAAATGACAGCGAAATTAAATTTTGTATTTATAACTATATTAGCAATTTTTCAATGCCTGAAAACAGGAATAAAAGGACATGTTTATAAATAAAACCTAGCTAGATCGATTAATCACCCCCAAAAACCCATACTGCATTTTACGAAAAATTTCAAATTTAGCTCATTCAAGTATTAAAGATCCAACACATCCATTACTGTCCATGCATATAATGTTTGAATTTAAATAAGGGATTTTGTTATAAAAATTCTAACAATGTTACATTAAGATGATATATTTCACAATTAGCTTTAGAAGAAATTCTATGTACTAGAATACATCAGTTTTATACAAAAATATTATCCGCCCAATTTTACTCTCGAATCTTCAATAGACTTAAGTGAAATGCGGAAAATGTAAAAGCATGGCTCTGAAAGTGGAGGAAACCATTAACTTCACTCGAAATTTAAATAAAGTGCGGTTTTTCTTCTTTTATCCTTTTGTTAGTCGTTCATCATTCTCGTATTCTCATCACAAATTTTATACAGACCATAAAAATAAGGTATATTTTTATTTTACTTTAAATCTGCTTATTATTCTGTGCCTTTTGACTCACTAATCTTCATTGTGATGACAGGCATTTAACACAAAATCTCTTAGAAATCATTCCAAAATGTTAAAAATCTGAAATAGGTTCGTTTTTTACCTTACCGTCGTTTTCAAGTTGGGGAATTCTCTTGAAAGAAATTTGACTTTGTCTTATTTGAATCGCCCTTAATATCACGACATATAATTGCGGAAGTCATTTGACAAATTCATCATCAAAGAATAAGCAGTCAATCATATCTTAATATTTAAATGAGTTTATCTTGTATATATATATATTTTCCGAATCTCGGAAACGGCTCCAACGATTTTCCTGAAATTCAGCATGTAGGAGGTTTTGGGGGAGAAAAATTGATCTAGCTAGGTTTTATGTAAAAAAAATATTGTTTTATCCCTATTTTTGGGCATTAAAAAACACTAACAATTATATTGAATTGAATTTTCGCCATTAACTGTCAAGTCGACGTAGCTTATTCGGTTAGCGGGCAGCCTCGAGAAATGTGAGTGCCAAGGATCGATCCCAACTAAATAATTGTTTCTTCTTTTTTTTAAGTTTTTTTTTGGAAAAAATTACCGAGCGAAGCTCGGTCACCCAGATATTAATTATAAAAGTCAACTCAAATTTTCACGTTCGTTTTATGAATCAGCTATATTTCAATATTCTTTCAAATTATATACAAAAACAAAAATGTTACGACCATTTTTATATTTTAACAACAATAGCAAAACATCGTAACCATTCAATTTTTTATCAACATAAAGAATAATGTACTCGTAAAGCGCGCAATAAATTCCACGGGTAAGGTTAATGTCAAGACATAAATTCAGCTTATCAAATTATTTACACCATACCCCTAACATAGCTGGATGTATGGTTTTATAACAATATTCACAAACTCAAGTCTTCTCACAATCAATATTGATAAATAATTGCTATCTGATACTACCTCACTATTTATTTATTTATGTGTTTATTTATACGGATTCCCAACAATATACATATTATATAATCCAAAAAATATCATATATAATGACAAATTAATTATATAGTACCAATTACAATAGATCACATAATTCTTAGTTACAATTTTAACAAATAAAAACTAAGAGAAAAATAAACAGAAACATAAGGAAATAATGAAAAACCAAAAAAAAACCCATTAAAGTTGAAATATTACAACCCTGAAGTTAAAATTTTAGTACATTTTTTATAAATGATGATAACCATCGCAGCTAATATCCGGTCATAATGCGTCCATTGTACAGCTATTATACTATAAGCGCGAGAAATATAGAGGTTATGCACTATTATGCAAAAGATTCTCCATCTTTTGAAGAAAAATATTGAAACTTAGACTAACAACACTCCAATAAGGATCTGATAGGAAAGCATTATGTCATATAGAATAATGCTGTAGGGTAAAAATTTGTTGGTCAAGAAAGAGCCATACGTGCTATCTACAATATAAAACGTGTGTCCCTAAACAAAATTAAATTATTAAAACAAATTGGCATACTTACTGTAACGTCATATATACAATAATATTCTATTCGTAAGGAAAAATAGCCACACAGCCACACGTATCCGACAAAATTTAATGTATAGATAGACATTCAAGATAGACTGCAGACATAGGGGCGCAAGATGGATTATACATACAAATAAAGCACTTAAGTTTTCATACAAATTAATACAACAATTACAAATTTCATATAAATTAATAATAAAAAGTCAAGGAAGTCTAAAAAGTTTTTTTTATAAATTCTGAATAAATAGATGCTTGAAATTTATTTAATATCTAAAATTTATAAAAATCTTTGAACGGTTTTATGATGATTTAGCCACACGAATGAAGTCACAGATACTAGCTAGTTTTTTATACATATATAAACACGTTATCAGAAAGATTTATATTACTTTTCTACGATAAGCAGACATTATAAATATATCATACATACTTAACATATTATATTGAGTATTGATCAATATATATTTTTAAAATATCATTTATTAAACACGATTTAAAGCTTCAATTTCCTCTTATTTAGATTCGAATTTTATAAACGAGTTACATTTTTGAGTGTTAAGTAAAATTAAATCTTTCGTATTATATTCTTTTGTGCAAAATCCAACTACTTATTGTCAGACACTCAAAGAATGTTTAGAACATTCGAAATATTCAACATAAGTTCTTGATTATCTGGATTTTTGGTAAATTCACATTTAATTTTACAATAAATTCACTGGAAACATGTCGAAGTACATTTGATATGAGATTATATAAACTGCAAGTATGACGATAACATATTTTAAACATTTTTTTTACTTGTAAAAGACAACAATTTTACAACATTTATAATTTTTATCATAACCTACATTATTATGTACATGATACGATCAAGTCTTGAATTTGAAATGTGCGTTTTTCATATAAAGAGTATTACACTATTCAAGTGTACTGGATTTAATAAGTGTCATAAAAGTATATAAATAATATATATGTTGCTATAGTAGTACTAAAAGAGATTAGAAAAAATGGTGATGAATTTTATTATCTATTAAGTAAAACTCCATCAAATATAAACACTACATCTACTTTAAATTATATAAATATATGTACCTATGTTAAATAATCATAATTTACGTTCATTAAACTTGTATTTTTTATGATGGAAAGTAATTTGTGATTAAATCTTCGTTTTCTACTTAGAATCATGTTTTAAAGTGCTTTTATGTAATCACAAACATATAGGGGATAAATTTATGTTACTACTTCAACAAATATACATCTAGGATTATATATCGACTACTATTTTATATCGCTTAACGTTGATATTCTCTACAGTACATGGACATAAAACCGTTACTCCTAAACACATTTAACTACCGCTAAAACTTTGGCATTATGAGAAAATCCGGAAGATTCTCCTAAACTAACCTTTCTTTCGCAATCGGTCGTGTGTATATGTCGACAAGATTCTCCTTTGAAGTTAGTCTCTTCATCTGCGAAACGAAAGGTTTATTAATATTTATTTTACAATTTAAAATTAAGTCTTTTGCACTCCGTTGCGGTATGTAGCGACACGTATTATAGCCCATAACACTCCATTGCGGTATGTGGTGACACGTATTATAATTCATAACACCCTGTTGTCGTCGCTGTCGTGACACGTATTATAGCCTATAACACTCCGTTGTCGCCGCTGTCGCGACACGTATTATAGCCCATAAAACTCCGTTGTCGCTGCTGTGGCGACATGTATTATAGGGCATATCACTCCGTTGGCGCCGCTGTGGCGACACATATTATGGACCATAGCACTCCATTGTCGCAGCTGTGGCGACTACGCATGCCAGTAAAGCGGTGGCCACATTGTAAACACTTTCGGAAAGCTTTCGTGTTAAAAAGTGCTCGGAGTGCAAAGGGTTAAATATATTATTACTATATTAACATATACCAAATATTATGACTTCAAAATTATTATTTCTTGCAATAATTACATTTGTGTTACTAATTAATGGAAATCGTTTTCTTTATTTATATTATCAGAGATTTTGATTATTAAGGAAAAAGCTTATTTATTAATTAAGAATGTCCGTGTGGTATCCGGCTGAGTAGAATAGACCACCCTCATTTCTTACCGAGGTGTCGTAAAAGACGACAGAGGTAAGTTGTCGTCAGGCAGGCGGCCGGTCGTAAAAACGCTTGCAACATGTTGTGCCGACCCCACTTAAGAGTGGGATAAAGGAAGATGACGATGATTTATTATGAATGTATTTATGGCTTTGATTAGTTTATCCAAATAGCTTTGCATCAGTTTAAAAACACAGTTAAAAAGAGGCTGATCCAGAAAGCCTACTATACTGTTGAGGATTACTTGGAAGATAAGAATGTGTGGATATAGCTCGCTTAGACCCTGTACAAGACAGTAATGACTAAATGGAACTAGTCATAAGAATTATATTTTTAAAAAGAGCAACCGCCGAGTTTCTTGCTGGCTCTTCTAAGTAGGCACGGCTTTCCGAAACCAGCATTAGAGTTAACGATTCAAAAGCACTTGTTTACAAGTTTATTTGAATTTGAATAATATTTACCTTGAATTTAAGCAGTTTAATGCAGTGGTCTGTTGTTCACTGATCTTGTTGGACACGTTTACGTTCGTAGGAGGACTCTTGTTAAGGGGATACCACTGGGCTACTGGTTTTCTTGCATTGTCCAGCATCTCTAGCCAATGATCGCGACCGATTCCGATGAGAGTCGAGCCGATTGCAGTGCAGCCGATCAGTTCGTTTGGACCGATCCTAGTTAAGATAATATACTGATGAAGTAGCATAGAGTTAGTAGATATGAGCATAGAGTTGTAATTAATAGACTCTAAAATCTAAGAAGTTCATGTAATAATAAATACATTATATATTTTCAGATGAATTTTTTTTTTGTCAAATATATAAAAAAGTAAAAAGTAAGTAGCGGCCTGTTACTATCCCACTGCTGAGAAAAGGCCTCTTCTCTAAGTTTTTGGAAGGTTGAAGGTTTGGAGCTAAGATTACCACGCTGCTCCAATGCGGATTGGTAGGTTGCACATATCTCCAGAATTCTCTAGAGATATGCAGGTTTCCTCACGATGTTTTCTTTCACCGAAAAACATGTGATAAACATACATGTGGAAAACATTGCAATTATCAATTAGACACATAAGTTTTAATAGAAAAACTAAGTGTTTTGAACCCACGATCGTCTCTAGAGCTTCACACGGTCGCACCGCTGGGCTATCACAGCTTGATTGGTCTAGTTCAATTATAATGATACTACAAATTTAGCGAGGATTAAATTTCATTTACACTACAATTTATACTACCCTTGAGAAATTCCTTCGTCTGAAGTCAATCCTAACAAAGCATTAGGTCATGCTTATCATAAATATGCACTATTATCGATACTCGACCAGTATGTAAAATTTCAGCTCAATCGGACATAGGAGTTAGGTTAAATTGAACTTGCAAGATTTCACCTACACATACATTCACGGCAAGATAAATAAAAGCTTTTAAATATATTTAAATATCAACTGAGAAGAGACTTTACGAAGACTTTAATAGGATATTCTGTGCAAAGTATATCAAAGTCCAGAATCCCATTATATCCTACGCATACAGAATAATCGGGCCCGCGATCGTTAAAAGCGGATCAGCTGTGGAAAGTCGAACAAAGTACTGTGCCCGCTACGATCATAAATGGATTCCCTTTGATATATATACAGTTTTGTATCATTTTTTGTTAATCCCATTTAAAATTTACCTAATTTCGCCTGTGTTATTGACAGTCTGATAACTTATTCAAACAAATTTATTAAAACTTTGTACTACCTAAGTGCTTTTAGAATATTAAAAGAAAGACGATAGAGTTTGAAAACATGTTTGTATAATTTGTTAAGTTTGTGAGCTGTAACGTAACATCCATATCATAATAATGAATGAAATGAATGCAGGATGAAGTGGCGACAGGTCTTAGGAACAAACGTTATCTTGCGGAAGGAGGTGGCGGAGCGGATCCGGGAAGTCGAGTCCTTGGATCCGATCCGCCGCAGACTAGCCTGGCGCAAACGACTCGCTCAAGACTTGCGCGTGCCGCCCTAAAAGGGACCTTCTGGACGTTGGACCTCTCTACGATCGGGGTTTATCGAACGCCCACCTTATAAGGTCCCCGAGGCGGTCGATGCATCTGGTGCTCCCGATGCATCGTCCAGCGAAGGGAGAGGCCACTTTTAGAGAGACCCCGACCCAAGGTACATTTAGGAGTACAGAATTGCTGCTGGCGAGGATGGGGGCAATGTCTCACAGGTACCCTGTCCCCGCTACCAGCAGTGTAGTGAACCATGCAGGTTGTTTTAGTGGGTGCTGGCGTCAACTTACCTTAGTCATATTTTACGACACCTCTTTAAAAAATGAGCGTGGTCTATTCTACTTCAGCCGGATACCACACGGCGCATAGAAAAAGTGAGAGGTACGACATTAAGTTGGTATGGCCATGCAATAAGAAGTGATAGATATCATGTGACCAAAAAGTTTTAAAAATGAATGTGGATGGATATATGACTAAAGGCAGGACCGAAAAAAAGATGGATGGATTGTGAAGAATATTAATATGCATGTAAAAGGAGTAGCGCCAAAGTTGAGGAATGATAGAAAAAAATTGAAGATCTTCATCTTCAATTTTTTCGGTCTTCACCGACCGAAGATTGTGTCGACCCCACTTAGAGTGGGATAAGGATAAGAGAATAGTGATGATGATGTTTAAATAATGTTACTATTACTTTTATAAATAAAATGTACAAAGATATATATTATTTTATTTTATTTGATAGCTAAAATTTGTAATGGGAAAACCCTTTTTATTTTTTGTATCGACAAAGTTGAGTCTGCAATCAAACTAACTTTATCTACTAAATAAGTCTGAACAAGTTCGACGAAAGGCAAACTTTAGCGACCTCTGCGCATTGAGCGTATCGATCAATTGCTTGTTTCACAAACCGAAGATTCTGTACATTTTGGTACCTATATGAAATTAACTTTATCCGACTTTCTTTGGCTCTTCCCTGCAGAAGTAATTTCCCGATGTTGAGTTTAAGCTTCAAAGAACTTGTAAAACTCATATTGATTATAACGTTAATTTTAACTTGATTATCAAAAGTAATGAAAATATAATTTTTTTTAAGTACACGTTTTACTCGTATACCACGGACTGGAAAGCTTTTATTGGAACATATAGAAGTATAATATGTTTATGTTTGATAAAAGTATGTTTTTATTAATATATTACTATATATAATATATATATTCTGGATGACCGAATTTTTCTTTAAATAAAACCTAGCTAGATCGATTTTTCTCCTCCGCAACCTACATAGTGAATTTCAGGAAAATCGTTGGGGCCGTTTCCAAGATACCAATATTTATACATATACATACAAAATTAACTCATTTAAATATAAAATTATACATAATTATAAAATAAGAATATACATCATTATAAAAAGATTGGCGTATATGTATATAATAGACAAAGTAGGGACCGACATAACCTTGCGGCTCCTGCTTTGCGCCTTGCATAAGAACGTAAGTATTTGGGTATAAGATTCTATCATAAAATTCCGCAATCAATTTTAAATTTGCCATTAGAGCAATTAAAAAAAACCATTATTAAAAGGCTGATACAGAAAGCCTACTATACTGTTGCGGATTACTTAGATGATAAGAAAGCATGAACATAGCTACTCATCAACCCTGAACAAGAGTAATAACTAAATGTAATTAGTAATAAGAATTATATTTTTAAAAGAGCAACCACCTAGTTTACTGCTGGCTCTTCTCGGTAGGAACAGCTTTCTGAACCAGCAGTAGAGTTGACGATTCAAAAGCACTTATTTAGAATTTCACTTGAATAAAGAATATTTTGAACTTTTAATTAATATAATATACCTAGTAAAATTATTATTAATAATAAATATTATTAATTAGGTATTTATAGTATAATAATTTATATATAAAGACCATGTAATGTATGTTTGTATACATTGATTATGAATAACACTCACGGTAGTTCCAATGCAAAAATTTAAACATATAAAAGAATTAGGTTTGTACCAGTACTTTACTTACAGATCATAATCGATGACTTTGACGAGAAGCGTCACGTCATACACGTTCTCCGCAGGCAGATCAAAGACCAGAGCCTCGTTATACACCGGGCTTAATGTGTTCTTCTTGACTGTCGTCTTCTTCTTCTTTATTCGTTTTCCTTGGCAGATCAGGCAGATCTTTACGTATGGATCTACGACAAAAAATTAAGATTTTTGTATAGTAAATGACGTTTGCGCATAGAATTATACTACGCCGTGTGGTATCCGGCTGAATAGAATAGTACCAGCCTCATTTCTTACCGAGGTGTCGTAAAAAGCGACTAAGATAAGTCGACCCGCCGTGTGATATCCGGCTGAGTAGAATAAACCAACCTCATTTCTTACCGAGGTGTCGTAAAAGGCGACTAAGGTAAGTCGACCCGCTGTGTGGTATCCGGCTGAGTAGAATAAACCAACCTCATTTCTTACCGAGGTGTCGTAAAAGGCGACTAAGGTAAGTTGACCCACCGTGTGGTATCTGGTTTAGTAGAATAGACCACCCTCTTTCTTACCGAGGTGTCGTAAAAGGCGACTAAGGTAAGTTGACCCATCGTGTGGTATCCGGTTTAGTAGAATATACCACCCTTCTCTTACCGAGGTGTCAAGTCAAGTTGATGTCAGGCATGCGGCCGGTCGTAAAAACGCAGCCAAATCATCTAACAACATGTTTATAACATGTTGTGCCAACACCACTTAGAGTGGGATAAGGGCAGGAAGATGATGATGAACTAGGTTATATGGTTTTAGAAAACATTTACCGTATATTTGTGCAAGTTTCTGCAACCTTTTTAAGGTGATTTATCTCTCTAAAGGTCTAATAACATATAAAATACAAAGATACAATCCCCAAAATATAAAAGAAAACATAAATAGAAAAGAAATAATCAAGAACTTAACTTATCGCCATACATAAAACAATATACTTACCAGATGAACCATTTATATCCATTGCCTTCAAATTTCGACCCTTAATTACAGTCACAGTAAGCCTCCCAGCAGTGGGCAGGTAACAGAGCGAAAGCATCAGCTCGCCGAGGTCTTTCTTCTCCTATTTAAAAAAAACATCACAAAAATATTTATAAAAAAACAACTGGTAATGTTAAAATACCCTAAATTATTTGATACATTATTTTTTCCTATTCCCGAAATAAAAACGGGAATATGTCTACTTTATATGTTACCCCGGTAAAGCATCATTGTGCCAAATATCATCAGTATCGCTCTAGCGGATAAGCCGTGAAAGCGTAACAGACAGACAAACTTTCGTATCTATAATATTAATAATATTATAGATGAATAATATTGAATATGAAGCCGTCTCTTTACTGCTCGCAAGTCTAAAGCAGGCAGTCTGGTATCTCTATATTATGTTCAAAAGCTTTTGCGATTAATTACAATAATTGTTTTTTAATAAAGGATAACACCATAACAAAGAATCCAAGCATATCCCTAGAAGAAATCTTATTTCTTATATAACTTTTAAATCTCTCCATTTTCATTACAACTGTTTAAACATTTCCAAACTTTCCATTTTCTATAACTATTCCATGTGACATTCCATTTTAAGTTCGCATTAATTCCACCCAGAGGAGGTGAAAAATCTCGCTGCCAAGAGGATCCTGGTATTGTTCGGAATACACCTGTTTTTACGGCGAACTGTTAGCAGTAGCAATCACAATAGATCATAGATAGTTAAAGTGATACTAGGCTTTGACTGCTACTACAGAAAAAAAAAGAAGAAAATAGTCATTGTAGTGTTTATAAACTAATGTATGAATAGCAGATGCTCAAACACTCACTAACAAGTAACAACATGTTACAATACGACCACTCTCTCCAAGGGCTCTCGTATTACTGTCGTGGTGCATCCTGAGACCGTGTATGTACCCTTGTACTAGTGTACTCCCAGTTAGGTCTGACCACCGAAAATATAGGCGTCCAAAAAGCGTCCTATATGACCCTGACGATCAAATAACGATCGCAAACACAAAAACACGTAATACACACACACAGCGTCTTCGCCGGCGAAGACGAGGTCCCAGATTTCTGATATCGGTTGGTCGTGGCTTCTTGCCACCCTTCCGTCGTCGTATTGACTAATCAAAGTCCATCAGCCCTCCACTACACGTCGTCCTAAGCCGTGGTCCGGCCTCACAGGAGGCACCCTTAGGACGACGTTCCCCGACGCTAGTAGAGCTTCTGCGCTCTACTCTACGCATTTCGCAACCTCGGCGATGATTCTGCGCTCGCCCGTCCCGCCTGGTGACGCTGTAAAAGCCGTTAGGGCTAACAGCATATTGTCAATTCGAAAAAAAAAAAAAAAAAATGTACTAGTGTGAGTTAGTGTGACTATGTTCATGTATGTATTATATATATGTGTCTTGTATATACATGTACATAGTACGTTACACACGTCTCAACCACATAAAGTCATGATGAAGTTTCAATGAACATTTTTATATACTTCACCTTAGCAATAATATAGCAAATAACTGGACTCCCTCCTTTAACTCACAATAAACAGGTTTTGCACGAGTGATTCAATGAGATACGAGTTCTCATAAGTTTTTCATTACAATGTAAATCTCGTATTCCTTACAATTCTCTGACATGTAATAAAATCATGAATTGCCTCAATATTCACATAAGGATATTCAATATTCTTGATAAAGGCCCTTAAATCGAGACCCTTGGGTCAGCGGTATTGAATGATTAATGATCTGACATACCCCGAGATTATAAGAATTCAAGTTTTTCCACTTCTAAGGACTTCGCCTTTATATAGGCAATAAGTATCGTATATGGCAATAACAGAAATTGCTGTTATCGCCCGAATTATAAAAGCAAATCTGATTCAAATTCAAATTCAAAATATTTTTTATTCAAATAAACTTGTAAACAAGTGCTTTTGAATCGTCAACTCTACTGCTGGTTCGGAAAGCTGTTCCTACCGAGAAGAGCCAGCAAGAAACTCGGCGGTTGCTCTTTTAAAAATATAATTCTTAATATTATTTACATTAAGTCGTTACTGTCTTGTACAGGTTCAAAGAGAGCTATATCCACACATTCTTATCTTCTAAATAATCTTCAAGAGTATAGTAGGCTTTCTGTATCAGCCTCTTTTTAACAGTGTTTTTAAACTACTGTAATGGCAGTACTGAAATTGATTGCGGAATTTTATTATAAAATCTTACACCAAAACCCACAAACGAGTTACGCACTTTTACCAAATTTGATTGACCAAAGACGTGCAGACATGTTTTTACAAGGTTGATAACATTTTCTTGCATGTAATAATACAGTTACCTTTGCCGTTTATATGTAAACAAGCTTAATTATATACTTTCGCAGCCAAAATAAAATATATTTTTTATTTTGCATGCGAACACGAGTAACAAGCTTGAACTAGAAACATTTATCTGATCATTAATGAGGGTGCCATTGTTGCATATATCAGGTACGAAAACGGATTGTCAACTCTACATTTAGCATTATATATATTTTCTATATTATTTCATCGCGGATTATACCAAAATAAGTTTATTTAAATAAAAAATTATTTTGATTTCGAATTTAAAACAGATATACTCCACAGACTTTCGTCTATGTCATAATATGTATTGTGCTATAATTTCTTTTCCTCCCGTCGGAACTTCCTTTAATGTCTTCAATGTCTAAACCAGTTTTGACTTTAATTGCCCATTAGCTTAGCTCGTGGGTAAACCCGCATGGAATATATAATGACTAGAGAACGTGACTAATTTCGTGAATGTATCTATAGTATTTTGTTGCAGTTAGTCTAGTGTACAGGCTTTAGCTTCATTATGTCACCAAGTCATGGATGACCGAAATCAATACTATAATATTATAAAGAGTATAATATTATATTATAATCTATACTATAATATTATAAAGAGGAAAAATTTGTATCATCAGCCTCCTGCCCTTATCCCACTCTGAGTGGGGTCGGCACAACATGCTATAAACATGCTGTCACATGATTTGGCTGCATTTTTACGCCTACCTGACGTCAACTTACCTTAGTCGTATTTTACGACACCTCGGTAAGAAAGAGGGTGATCTACTCTACTAAACCGGATACAACACGGTGGGTCAACTTATCTTAGTCGCCTCTTACGACACCTCGGTAAGAAATGAGGGTGGTGGTGGTACAGCCAGAAACCACACGGCTTAAAGAGGAAAAATTTCTATGTATGTTTGTAATGTTTTCACACAAAAACTACTGGCCGATTTCAAAAATTCTTTCACCATTGGAAAGCAGCATCTTTACTGAGCAAAATACGCTATATTACATTAAAAAAATAGGGATCCGTAATAAAAATGTAATAAGGTGTTAAAAAATTGCTTACAAAAATCTGTCATCGTATGCGCTGCGGAAACTATTGATGATATAAGAAAAATCGATCTACCCTGTTTACCCTGGCCGTTTTACCCTGATTTCGGGCTCTAAAATTTTTTGAAATTTACGTTGAATACAATCACAATTTTTCGCTGTGAAACGTAAAGTCACGGTAGTTCATTTGGGGAACGGGCGGTCTAGAGAGGTGAAAATACCTAGGATCGAGCCTCACCTGCCCTATTATTTTTTCATTTTTTCTTTTCAATTTTTTTTTAATTTTAATTTTTTTACATCATTTTAAAAATAACCGAAAAAAGGCTGGGTCAACCTAGTACTGTTTATTATACGTCCCTAGCACCTAATGCTGTATTTTGGGAACCTGTGCCCATTATTTATTCTATTTATATTGTATGTATAAATGTTAAGAAAATATTTTTATGAGTTATTATTTTTGTACATCTTAATATTAAGGACCATACGACTGTCTTATATTTACTATCTTATCAATGATTAATAATCATAAATTTAAACGCCTAAATATAAAGCTTAAATATCTTGTTTGTTGCGAATAATTTTTGATTTTTTTCAGTACAAAACCTACAGATAATGCTGTAAACGGTGACCGTAGTTTAGCGTAGAAAATCCCACGCGACAATTTGACCTATAAAGAGACCCTCATCACAATGTTAGCAGCTGTTTGTTGGCTTCAAATAATAACATACTGCTTTTAGTACTAACAACTTTTCGGAACCTTTTAACCAGGATGTTTGAACACAAGGAACCATTTGCAGAAGTAAGAATATAGGCATAAAGATTATCTTAAAAAGCAAATACCGTACCGCGACGCTTCTACGTCAATGAACGTTTGACACGCATAAATCGACTGTTATTTTATAAATGTCGTGAAGCGGGCCGTAAAAACAGATGGAAATACGTATGGACAAAGGAAGGCCGTATTCTTGTTAGACGAGACTCTAACGGCCCAATAAACCGTATTAGAACTGAAAATGATATCAATAAGATTTTTGGTACAGCATTGATTTGAATGTTTTTAAAATGAAAAAAACTGATTTATTAACGTGTTTATGTATTACTTGTTCATTTAGTTTTTTAAGTCTACAACTTTGCATTAAAATTTTAATTTTTCTTTATAAACAATACTTTAGGATGGCGAATTTTTTATTTATTTTTGTTACTTATTTAATCGGTTTATATGCTTATTACATGTATCACTGTATTGATATCTGCTGGCGATATTTTCTTTACCCATTATATATTATGTTTTTGCGGTTGAAGTTATTTTTATGTTCAGCTTTAGATCACATACATATTTTTATATTTTTTGTTAATGAGGTTGACGCTTTTATTTCAATTATTGTGAACCTAATAAGCTTTGTTTTCCTTACCTTATGTTTATTTTACTGTATTAATATAGTAGTAGTATATCTTGTTTGCAAAAATGATCCGCTTACGTAACATTAAATTAGGTTTTCTGAACCCTGGTTCTCTGGGTACTCGTCACGAAGAGTTCATAGTGGCCATGGAGCGTCATGACGTAGATATCATGGCTCTTAATGAAACGTGGCTGAGAGAGGGAGAGGAAGGTCGTGCGCCCGTCGTGCCTGGATATCGCTTGTGTCATATACCGCGTTCTAATAACACTCGACAACGGGGTGGTGGTGTTGGTTTTTATATAAGACGTGGTGTTCCTGCACGACTTTTGACACATCCTAACATTCCTTTGGTAGAGCAAATGTGGATCAATATTAGTTTGCGGGGTAAAATAATCATCATCGGTACAGCATACCGGCCACCGTGGCTTAATGTTCAAATATTTATTGATGCTTTAATGGAATCCATCGGGTCTTTTCCGTATCACGACAGTATAATTCTTCTGGGGGATTTTAATATTGATTATTTGAATCATGGCAACCCAAACTTAAATTTGCTTAAGTCTTTCCTAGATAGTGTCAACTTGGTTCAACACGTCTGTGAACCTACGCATTTTACCGAAGCGAGTGAAACTCTTATCGACCTTATATGCTCTGATGCTAATGTTAGTAGCCTAAATGTGGACTACATACCCAGTCTTAGTAGACATTCATTTTTAACATTAGTACTTAATACATTTAAAGAAAAATTAAGACCTAGGAGGCATTTCATTAGACCTTTGAAAGATATTAACATTGATGAATTAAATTCTTTACTCCAAGTGACTGACTGGAAATCTTTGTCACCGTTAGATATAAATGAATTGGTTGTCGAATTCACTAAAATTATTTTACTCATATATGATATTCTTGCCCCTACTAGATCTATATTAATTAATGAAAAGCATTACCCCTGGATAACTTCGAATATCAAGCTAATGATGCGTTGCCGTAACGAAGCTCACAACGCTTCCCGGATTAATGGTTCAAATGAATCGAAAGAATATTATAAGGATTTGAAACGACTGGTGGAGGTTGCCATTAAAAATGAGAAAAATGCTTATTGCAAAACATATATTAATCATAACTCTAAAAATCCTAAGGTTATGTGGAGACATTTTAAACGATACTTTTCTGTGCGGACAAAGCAAGATGGTCTGCTTCCTGTACAATTTAACGACCCCTATGTGATAAATAACTATTTTCTTACGATACCAGGCAATTGTCACGTCTCGCCGCTAGATATTATTGATTATAGATCACGTAGATTTGGAGAAGACACTTTTAAAATATTACCTACGGATGAGATGACCGTTTTGAAAATTTTACACAATCTTAGATCTAATGCTATCGGTATAGATGGTATCTCGTTGGACATGCTTTTGAAAACATTAGATTTTACATTGCCCGTGATAACAAATATAATAAATAAGTCAATCTTACAAAATAAGTTTCCTGAGCTCTGGCGTGATGCTGTTATCAAGCCAATTCCTAAAAAAACGAATCCCACAGAGTTAAAGGATTTAAGACCAATAAGCATTCTTCCTTGTTTGTCTAAAGTACTAGAGAGAGTAGTTTGCAATCAATTGATAGAGTATTTAGAGAGTAATAAAATACTCCCACTTACACAATCCGGTTTTCGAAAACGGCACAGCACATCAACTGCTTTGGCATCTGTGGTCGATGATATTCTTAGTGCTCAAGATAACAGTGAAGCTACTATTCTCGTGCTACTAGATTATTCCCGTGCATTTGATGCCATAAATATACCTCTGTTATTATCTAAGCTTCATTATTATGGATTCCATCAAGATGCAGTGAATTGGTTCGCGAGCTATTTATCAAATAGGAGACAGGTAGTAGAGTTGCAGCGTGAGGATGGAACAGCTCTTCGATCTGATTGTGTTTACGTTAATAGAGGCATTCCTCAGGGCTCCATCTTGGGACCGATTCTTTTCATATTGTATAGTGCGGATGTGATCAAATGTATTAAAAATTGCAAGTATCATATTTATGCTGACGACATACAAATTTATATTTCTTTTAGACCCTACGAAGCTGAATCTGCAGTCAGTAAGTTGAATCATGACCTTAAAAGGATTTTTGATTGGTCGAAGTCGCACTCTCTTGTTTTAAATCCTAACAAGACTAAGTACTTGGTACTTGGTACGCGACATCAAATACATAAAATTATTCAAAAAAATCCTGGTATATATATTGATGGTGAACGGGTAGATAGGGTAACTGAAGCCAGAAATTTGGGAATCTTAATGGACGAGAACCTGCGCTTCGAGAAATATATTATAAATACAGTAAGAAATTGCTTCTATCGTCTCAAAATTCTTTACCGCATTAGGGATTCCTTATCTACTGTAACGCGCATCACTTTATGCGAGTCATTAGTTTTGTCTAAGCTGAATTATTGTGATACAGTCATTGGACCTAGATTGCTCTCTCGCTCTAAAAGGCTTATTCAGAAGGTCCAAAATTCTTGTGCGCGTTATTGTTTCGAGATTCCTCCTCGTTCTCACGTGACACCCTATTTAAATAACGCAGCATTTTTGAAAATGGAGTATCGTAGACAACTCCACTTTGCCACCCTTCTGTTTGGAGTTATAAAATATCAAATTCCAATGTACCTGTACACAAAACTACGCTGGGCAAGTGAAACCTTAAAAACTTTTTCTTTACGACATCCCAACATGCTAAGGTTCCATCGTCATCGATCTGCTTCATTTCGCGGTAGTTTTAAACATAACGCCACCAAGTGTTGGAATGATCTGCCACCACCACTACGTAATGTTAAATCAGTAGTTACTTTTAAACATAAATATAAGGCTCACCTTCTTAATATACAGCGTCAATCTTAGTTATCTTAGTTATCCTTTTTTCTGCAAACTAATTAAGGTAAAATGTTTATTTGCTATACTTTTAACCGATTAGACAGCTATCATTTCTATGTGTAAATTTCTTTGTTTCTGTATTTGTTATCCCTTTGTATTATTAATTTGTTTTTTTTTTTTCTCAATATGTATTTAACTTGTGTAGTTATTATATTATATTTTAATAATTTTGGTGTAGTCGTCCGTGTTGTCACCGAGGCTGCAGCTGAAAATCGGTCCCGAGTGACATTGTCAATGTCATTCGGTTCATGCCGAGCTGTGTTGCCTTTTTTAAGATTGCATAAAATTTAGATGTAGGTATTATTTGTAATCGAATATTGTATTTTATTATAAGTGTACTTGTATTTGTCTATGTTTTATGCAATGTTTAAATAAATATTTTTCTTTCTTTCTTTCTTTCTTTCAAATAAGGTTCAGGATGTGTATATAGTTATTTCTTTGATAAGAATGTGTGGATATAGCTACTCTTCTGCACAAGACAGTAATGACTTAATGTAACTAGTAATAAGAATCATTTTATTGATTAATAAAATAATGTACAATATTTATTATTTGTAGCATTATATTATTTTGCTCGGTAATTTTTAAAATAATGTAAAAAAAAGTGAAAAGAAAAATTAAAAAATAATAGAACAGGTGGGGTGCGATCCTAGGTATTTTCACCACCTCTCTAGACCGCTCCTTCCCCAAATGAACCACCATGACTTTACGTTTGGCAGCAAAAAATTGTGATTGTATTCAACGTAAATATCAAAAAAAATTTAGAGCCCGAAAACATACAACGACATTTTTTTTTAATAAAACTTATCTAGATCAAGCTAGGTTTAGCAATGGTAGATTTTAAACTTTAGCGATTCATACTAATTATTATATAAACAAACGTTTGTTTATATAATAATTAAGCTATGTTTTATTTAATAAAAATTCGTTCCATTTTGGGTATTAAAAACATAGTAAAATTTACGAGATATGAAAATGAAGAAAAAGAAGAAATGAAAATAACTAGGATCGTGTCCACCTACCCAATTCTTTTTTTTTGATGTTTCTTTTTTTTACCGAGCAAGAATCGGTCAAACAGGTACCAAAACGTGTTTTTTTTATATTTTAACGGATGTCCTGTAAATAATGGATACCCTTGTCATACCTGATAGAACTATTCACGACTCAAACTTAAATGTTAGTGAGTTAGTATCCAAGATGTAAGTTTTTTTTATATGTGGCTATAGTTGATATCAGCCTGCGGCCTACATTGCGTTACTGTTTCCTATCTAACGTCCGTACCTAAATAATACCGTAATTTTTTTATGAAACATTCTGTATATTCAAATTCAAATTCAAAATATTCTTTATTCAAATAAACTTGTGAACAAGTGCTTTTGATATGTATATAATAACAGTACTATAGTACTACTACCAATCGTCAGCGGCTCCGCCCCCAAGGAAGGATTAAAACCGTAATATAGTCTTTTGATAACCATAAAAATGGTTTAAGTAGGTTAATGAGCTATGAGATAAGTGCGCTGAGCACACGGTAATAACTATAACCATTTGCTTAGCGCACGCAAGGAAAGCTTTAAACTTTGCCGTTTCTGTACTTTTTTTTATTGCTGCTCCTCTCCTATTCATCTTAGCCTGATGTTATAAAGCCTATGTATGGCTTTTGTCAATCTAACACTGCTAACACTGAAAGAATTTTTCAAATCGGTGCAGTAGTTCTTGAGATTAGCGCGTTCAAACAATCAAACAAATAAACAAACTCTTCAACTTTATATATTAGTATTGATTTGAATACTGCAGGTAGAAAAATGGATGTAAATTTTTCTCTCATTATTCCACGTGCTCGATCGAGTTTCTGTCAAAGAAGACAAACGATTGAATAAATATGAGATCTTAAAATGCAACAGTGCCATTCTTCAATCTGAGAAGATGGTGGATTATGTAGATTCAAGATATACAAATGTCTCTATTAATAATCTGGTAGTTATATTTTGATGTATAATTCGCCCTATCCAAAGAATAAAATCATATTTCCTATGCTTATAAATGGGATATGTAACTTTATTCTCCGGATAGGGCGACTTTACTTTACAAGAATTATGTATTGTTTAATTATTGTAACTAATTCTCTTTTATAACGCCGTGTGGTATCCGGCTGAATAGAATAGTACCACCCTCATTTCTTACCGAGGTGTCGTAAAAGGCGACTAAGGTAAGCTGACCCACCGTGTGGTATCCGGTTGAGTGAAATAGACCGCCCTCTTTCTTGTCGAGAAGTCGTAAATTGTGACTAAGGTAAGTTGATGTCAGGGAGGCAGCCGGTCGTAAAATACGTAACCAAATCATATGACAACATGTTTGTAACATGTTTTAATAACATTAATCACAATAAGTTTTAGGAAGCAAATTTTGCTTCCTAAAACTTATCAGTTAAGTTTCTTCAATTTTTTTATATTTAATTTGTATATATGATATATTAGGGGGAATGACAATTTAGAGGGAGGGGGATTGCCCTAAAAAGTTTGGGGAACACCGTAATTCTCTTTGTTTTTTAACAGGAAAAAAATATTTACATAATAGAGCAGTTTAGTTAGCGCTTAAGTTGAGTTAACACTAGCAGCTTGTCTTATATAATTGTACTAACCTGGGGCGGTGCCAGAATGTTCATGGTGTACTCGATCTCCTGCTGCAGGTCAGCAGACTCCAGGAGGCCCTTCAGCACGACGTGTCCAATGAGGTCATGCCGGCTGAACCGGTCGAAATCGTAGACTGAGAACTGAAGGTAACGTTGCCGAAGTTCTTCGTAAGGGACACTAAAGGACAAGAGATGTATTCTTAAAAGGAATAATTTATAGAATTAGGCGTTACTTTGCGGAGGTCCATAATACACGACGACTCCACGACGGCTTTGCGATTTTGTCGTGGAGTCTATCTCCTGAGATCCGGAGGCGAAACAATTGTTGAGATTGTGTTGGTGAATGTATGCAGTGCTTGTGTATTGTTGTGTTATCGATGTCGGGTAGTGCATAAGTTCTTACAAATTCTGCATGTATCAGGTATGAGAGCGAATATAGCTTAAGATTATTTTAAAGTTGATTGACACAGTTTACTTAGAGATGGGCTCTTATTTAAATTTAACATACTTCCGGACGTTAGCTTCGTCCCATATCAAGGAAACTGCGTCAAGATCTGAAGCTGCGACGGAAATGGCTAAATCCGGCAGGCGGCGGGAGTATATATTATTGGAAGATACCTATATGTACCATTGACTTCAGGGTTAAAGCGTTTAAACGGCATAGTTCAAAAACATTTGTGTTGCTCAGTGGTTTTTGTATTTATTCCTGGATGGCTTCGATTACCAGTATATTACCAGTATATTTTCCAAGAGCTGTGATAGCTCAGCGGTGAGACCATACTCTTTCCAGGTTACACATATCTCCAGAATTCTTTAAAGATATGCAGGTTTCCTCACGATGTTTTCCTTCAGCGAAAAGCGTGTGATAAATTGCTATTATCAATTAGACACATAAGTTTTAACAGAAAAACTCATTGGTGTCTGCCCGGATTTGAACCCGTGACCTCCTCGAAAGAGTCGCACGATGTTACCGCTAGGCTACCACATCTTATAATATGTATATTGCCTATTAATTGAATTTTTGTAATGTAATTCAATATGAATGCCTTGTGGTATTCGACTGAGTAAAATAGACCATCCTCATTTCTTACCGAGTTGTAGTAAAAGGCGACTAAGGTAAGTCGACGAGTCGTCGTGGTGTCCAGCTGAGTAGAATAGACCCTCATTTCTTACCAAGGTGTCGTAAAAGTCGACTAAGGTAAGTTTGACGTCAGGCAGACGGCCGGTCGTTGTGCCGACCCCACTTCGAATGGGATATGGGTAGAAAGATGATAATATAATTCGATCTGCATTATTTCTTGTCATATTATTTATTATATTTCAGCCATTTATCAACAAGGTTCAAATCTACATAAATAAACAAGTTAAGTTAATTATTGAAATACGCTTATCAAATATCATTAAATGTTTAAATGGTTTCAACTAAGAAAGTTTTCGAAGGTGTTTCCTTACATTATATAGTTTACCGATATAAGTACGACCTTGCTATTGTTATCCAAACCAATAATAACCCTTTTGTTTAAAATTTACGTCACCTAAACGAAGGTTCTGAGTCATTATTAACAGTAAATATTTGCTAACAGTCATCTAACATCAGTTACATAACCACCCTCTTTCTTATCGAAGTGTCGTAAAATACGAATAAGGTAAGTTGACGTCAGGCAGGCGGCCGTTCGTAAAATACGTAGCCAAATCATGTGACAACATGTTTATAATATGCTCAGCAGACCTTAGTTAGAGTGGGATAAAGGCTGGAGGATAATGATGAACTTTAATCTAACTACGATCTTACAAAAAAACCATTACAAATCCTCCTTTTAAGGCAAAACTAATGAGAATATTATTTTGCTATAATCCGCGATAAAAGAAAATATATGTAATGCTAAATGTAAAGTGTACTATTCGTTCTCATAACATGCAGAATTTGTAAAAAATCATGCACTACCCGACACCGATAATACAATAATACACAAACACTGCACACATTCACCACCACAATCTCAACAATTATTTCGCCCCGTAACCGAAGCATTCGGTTCCTCGTCATCGCAAAGCGATATTTTTAAATCTTATCCACAACTTGTACGGTCACTGCAACCAGATAGTACAATTAAGTAGCTTCAACTCTACACTTGGTTCCGAAAGCTGTTCCTACCGAGAAGAGCCAACAAGAAACTCGGCGGTTGCTCTTTTGAAAATATAATTCTTCTTACTAGTTACATTTAGTTATTAATGTCTTCTACGGGGTCGAAGAGTAGCTGTATCCACACATTCTTATCATCTAAGTAATCCTAATAATAAAGTTGGCTTTATATATTAGCATTTTATTAGAAGTATTTTTCAACTGCTGTAATGGCAAAGCTAAAAATGTATTAATCGAAAAACTTTGTGACACACTGATTTCAACGCAAAGCCGCGAGCACTGTTAGTAAAAAAAAATATTCAAACCTATTTTGATTTGATTCAATATTCATTTTGCTCCTCTTATACAACAAATGATATTTCATAATAACTAGATTGTCTTGCATTTATTATTAAGTGCAACGGAAAACTTAAATCCAATGTTTCTTGCTTAAGATTTTAATTGTAGATTAAAGTTTCCGTCTCAGAACGTTTCTTTGGATCTTTTATCTGGATTATTCTAGAAAATATGCTGTGAAGGAATTAAGTTTGTAAAACTTTTAATAATCGCCAATGCAGTAAGAAGTTTGCTTTACTTGTGTAATTTTCGAGAAATGTTCGACGTAAAATGAATAATTAATCTGTGTAAAATGAATAATGAATATTGTAATGCAATTATATTGCATAACAATATTCATTTTTTATATTATATTCCATAGGATTTAAAGTAATTAGTGTAATTAAAAAATCTTGACAAAATAAAACGTAGTTCTAGAATCTGGCCCTAATAATTTGGCAAGATAAGAGGTGGTTATACAATCTGGCCCTGATAATCTGACAAGATAAGAGGTGGTTATACAATCTGGCCCTGATAATCTGACAAGATAAGAGGTGGTTATACAATCTGGCCCTGATAATCTGACAAGATAAGGGGTAGTTATACAATCTGGCTTATCACTACGTGGCGATCTCTTCCAGACAACCAGGTTGACTTATTTTACGCAAACAGCGTATTCGCCGGCGAAGACGACGACGATCCTAGTTTTCTGACGTCGGTCGGCCGTGGCTTTTCGCCATACTCCCGACGCCATGATGACTAATCGTCATACTATAAGCCCTCCACTACACGTCGTCCTAAGCCGTGGTCCGGCCTCACAGGAGGCACCCTTAGGACAACGTTTCCCGACGCTAGTAGAGCTTCTGCACTCTACTCTCCGAATTTCGCAACTTCGGCGCTGCATCTGCGCTCTCCCGTTGACGCTGTAAAAGCCGTTAGGGCTAACAGCATATAAATCAATTTGAAAAAGACTTAATTTTGGATATTCTGTAGGAATATAGTTTACCTGAATAGAAAAGTTTCATTGAAAACTGGATTCAGATTTTTCCGATGCACCTTTGTCTGGAATTTCTTCTTGCGATCAGGCAGAAGGAATACTTTGATATAAGGATCACTGCTTCCAGACACATCTTTTACAGGCAAGTCACGAGCTTCAAATATCTGTCAAAGGAGAAATTAGCTTAAAAAAGTGTGTGGTAGTTATCACATGGAAAACCTCCATAATATTATACATACGAAAATCTGTCTGTCTATACGTCTTTCCGGCTTATAGCAAAATATTTTTTTATGCTTTAAACTGTCATATATAGGATAACAAAACTCAATTTTATGTTTATTTATTTATATGAGGAGCAGCTGTGATAGCCCAGCGGTAACACCGTGCGACTGTTTCGAGGGTTCGATCCCGGGCAGACACCAATGAGTTTTTCTGTTAAAAGCTTATGTCTAATTGATAATTGCAATTTATCTCACGCTTTTCGGTAAAGGAAAATATCGTGAGGAAACCTGCATATCTTTAGAGAATTCTGGAGATATGTGCAACCTACCAATCCGCATTGGAGCAGCGTGATAGGTCTTAGCTCCAAATTCATACTGAATCTATAAGCTGGGTTTATTAATGTGAAATGTGTTTTCCAGAACTATTTCAAAACTAGTTTCAAATGCAATGAAAAACAATATGTTTAAGATGTTTAAAAAGATACCTTAACAACAAGAGCCTCCACTTCTTGATCGTATTTCAAGGCAAAATGTAGTTTACCACAGAACTCTAGATCTCCACTATCGGTAGATGATTGACGGACAAGCTCGTTCTTGTAGAGTTCCGGCTACGAACAAACGGAAACATTTAATTAATATATATCTTTATAAATATAAAAATTTATCTCTATTTTCCTTTAACATCCCGCGTGAACGGTTGGAACAATTTCGCTAATTTCTGTTGTAAACAACAAAAATTCTTCTTTCAATCTTTAATATTTAAATGTGTTAAAAGACTAAAGTCTTCGAACAGTGCGTGTTGCCAGTGATGACCTATGGCTCTGAATCTTGGTCGCTGACTATGGGCCTCATAAGAAAGCTCAGAGTTGCTCAGCGGGCGATGGAGCGAGCTATGCTCGGAGTTTCTCTACGTGATCAAATCAGAAATGAGGAGATCCGTAGAAGAACCAGAGTCACCGACGTAGCTCAGCGTATCGCGAGGCTGAAGTGGCGATGGGCGGGGCACATAGTGCGTAGAACCGATGGGCGTTGGGGTCTCAAGGTGCTGGAATGGCGACCCCGCACCGGAAAACGCAGTGTCGGCAGACCCCCCACGAGATGGACTGACGATCTCAAAAAGGTCGCGGGGAGCCGCTGGGTCCAAGCGGCACAAGATCGTGTATGGTGGAGATCCCATGAAGAGACCTATGTCCAGCAGTGGACGTCCATCGGTTGATGAAGAAGAAGAAGAAGTGTTAATCCTGTATATATATATTTTCGGAATCTCGGAAATGGCTCCAACGATTTTTCTGAAAATCAGCATGTAGGGGTTTTGGAGGGAAAAGTCGATCCAGCTAGTTTTTGTTTAAAAAATTCGTTTTATCTCTGTTTTTAGGCAAAAAAAAAATACTAAAATTTACATTGAATATAATAGTGTTTTACTATTTTTGCCTTAAATTGTCAAGTATTACGAGAAATATAAATACCTAGGATCGCCCCTAGGATGACACCACCTACCCAATTTTTTTTTTTTAATTTTTGTTTTTGTTTATTTTGTAAAAAATTACCGAGCAAGGCTATTATATTAAATATAATATCATATGATATTAATTATAATATCGTTAGATATGCCGGCGGCTTCGCCCGCGTGGTAATCAGTGTCACAAATTCTTTACCTAATTTAAATTTTTAACAGTTAGTTTTTACATATTTTTAGACATTTTTACTTCTTATTATATGATAATAAAAATAATCAAAGAGCTTTCAATTCTTAAGGTTAGGGAGCCAAAACTTAATAACCTATGCCTTGAAAATATATGAATCTATCACTGTACACTTTGGGAAATAATGAAGAGAAAGTCATGAAAGATTCAAAAAGTTGCCATAAAGCTGTAATATTAATATACTCTAAAAAATTTAAAACTTTAAGAGTGGGTCGTAATATTTTTTATATTCGCAAATATACTTTTCGAAAGCCATTTATTGTTTGAATACATTAAAACTTTAACGATTATTCTTAGTAAGAAGTCTATTTTAGGTCAAACGATTTTTCTCAGACTGACTTTAGTATTGGTTTTAACTGTTGGTCTAGTGGTCATAATATATACCTAAGAAACTTTAAGTTCCAAACAAATTATTTTCTCTGAAAGACATGTATGTATGTAATGAGGAGAGATAAAAATCATGTGGCTAAAACAAATTTAATTGTGAAAGTGGATGAATGGATATATGACTAGAAGGAGGCCGAAAAAAAATTGATGAAAATTGTTAATAATAATTATGACATATAGACATGACACGACATGCATATAGACATGACATAGTAGGTATCCTTAAAGATAATTTCATCATTTTGTATACTATTAACGACATTTAATCTACCATGGGAACAATATTCCATGTTGTGATTCCGTTTAATTTTTTTATGTTGAGTCACGATCGGTCTAGATCCGCTTCACATAGACAGAATAAATGTAAACAATGAATAAATATTATTAACATAACACATTTAAATATTATTTTTTTGCACTCTTTTCTCTATTTGAACTTTACCTTTGCACAAAGTGCAAAAAGTTTATTATATTGATAACTATATAATTTCTATGTATTCTCAATTTATAGAAAAATTAATAATATATATATTTTCTACTTTGGAATATAAAATAAAAAAACATTTATGAAAACTAAATATATGTTACGTTAGCTCTTTATAAAATAAAATCTCTGAAATAATATTTTTATTACAACTGTTCTATATCATACTTTATGAAGGAAAATTTTATACGAAATTTCAGGCTAAAAAGCGTAAAACAAACCCTAAATTAAATTAATTATTATACCAAGCAAATTTAATGTTATTCATTATCATTCTTTCAAAGTTGTACTTTCAAAAGTTCTTTTTAATAACAACTTTTACATGCTCTACTCTACCGTTCAAAGCATCTTAATAGACGCTTTTTGCAAGTGTACATTACTACAAATAGACAGTTTTAAATATCATCAACTAGTTTTTTTGTGAAGACTAATTAGAGTCTTCTTTTTCTTCTCAAACTAATGGAAAATCAATTTGGAAGGTCTGAAAGTAATTAGCTTTACATGTAAAAAAGTAAAGTAACGGCCTGTTACTATCCCACTGCTGGGCATAGGCTTCCTCTCTCCGTTTTTTGAAAGAAGGATTGGAGCTAAGACCTACCACGCTGCTGTTCCAATGCCGTTAGGTTACACATATCCCTAGAATTCTAGAGATAATCACCTCGCAATGTTTTCCTTAACCGAAAAGCATGAGATAAATTGCAATTATCAATACATAAGTTAATGAGTTTTAACAGAATAACTCAGTGCCAGACCGGGGTTTGAATCTGTGACCCCTCGTTAGAGTCACACGGTTTTACCGCTGGGCTATCACAGCTTTACTGAATTTATTGCGTAAAATTTGACAAGAGGTTCGAGTGTTACCTAATTACAGAAAGTCAAGAGATTGATTTCCGGTCCAAAATGTAATTTGTAGTTTCGAAATCGCTTTCTCTAGACATCTTCATTAAACAATATATAGTTTTAAAAATAAGTCTATGGCCAATTTCCTATTATGACCGAATGATTTTACTAAACTGTGCAAACACGATTTAAGTCACGAGTAAACCCATAAGCACTGACGTCGATTTCATTGCGAAAATTGAAATGTTATCATTTATAAAATATTGACAACATCATCATCTTCTTGCCCTTATCATACTATAAGTGGCGTCGGCACAACATGTTATAAACATGCTGTCACATGATTTGGCTGCGTTTTTTGCGACCAGCCGCCTGCCTGACATCAATTTACCTCACTCGCCTTTTACGACACCTCGATAAGAAATGAAGGTGGTCTATTTTTATCAGCCGGATTCCACACGGTGGTTATAAAATATTGACAACATTGCACTAAAAACTGACGGTAGAATACATTTGATCTCTACAAAAGGTATAAGCGGCTTAACGGAACGTGCTATAGTTCAAGAGGATTACCGGAGTATCACTGGATCAATAATGGATTACAAAACTGTATGTGATATTCTAGCATTGTTTCTCCGGCTACTGTTTACTACTCAAGAAGGCTGTCAGAAATAAGCACGGTAGGGTCAATAAAGCTACCTCTGTGCAATACATCTGGATTTTTTTAATTATATTTATTTTTTCTTTTTATACATATATTTAGAAAAGAGTAAGAAAAAGTAAAAAAAACCACATGTATAAAGGCGGACTTATCCCTAAAAGGGATCTCTTCCAGTCAACCTTTGAGTAATAGAAGGAAAAGGGCAAGATTTGAAGAAGAAAGAGAGTACGGGTCATATAGAGAAAAAGAAAAAGTTGGTTTATATAAATTGAATTATTTACTCTATTAAATAATTTTGGTAAAATAAATAGATGAAAAGATGCTACTAATATTTAATTACTTAAGATAAATATTTTCTAATCTGTTACTTAAATACTGAAAGGATTAGTGGGATTACTTATTATACGCACAAAAATTTTTTATTTACCAAAATAAACTTTATTATTTTTTAGGACCAATATAGATTTATTTTAAGCCCGGCAAATCACACGCCATACATCATCCATCAGCCCAGTATACACTTTAGCTTAGCTCACGATCTAGATATCAGCATCTTATTGATTATATTAGTTAAAGAAAATAGTAAACTAGAATCATAAGATAGCTCTTGCAAAAATTGTTAAAATTAGCGATAAAACAAGAATTGTAAAACGTAGCTTAGACTTAAAAAAAAAGCTTAAAGCTGAATAAAAAAAAAAAAAAAAACGAGTATCGGCTCGAGACTGGCTGTGGCTTCCTACAGAAAAAAGTCGTCTTCCTGCTCTTATCCCACTCTAAGTAGGGTCATCGCATGTTATAAACATGCTGTAACATGATTTGGCTGCGTTTTACGACCGGCCGCCTGCCTGACGTCAACTTACCTCAGTCGTATTTTTCGACACCTCGGTAAGAAAGAGGTCTATTCTACTAAATCGGATACCACACGGTGGGTCAACTTTTCTTAGTCGCCTTTTACTACACCTCAGACCGCCTGTAGGACCGCCGTGTGGTATCCGGCTGAGTAGAATAGACCACCCTCATTTCTTACCGAGGTAAACGTAATTTGATGTCAGGCATGCGGCCGGTCGTAAAACACGTAAACACATGTGATAACATGTTTATAACATGTTCTGCCGACCCCACTTAGACTTTTATTCCCAATATATAACCTAAAACATCCTATTTATTCAGGTTTGTAGCCAGCTTTAAAATCATAAAGTGGTTAATAATTTTACTTGAAATATATATAGAAATATTCACGGCTAATTCACTAAAGCAAAACAAAATATTGGCCATTAGTTAAAATATTTTTTTTGGGATCAGGCAAAGTACGTAGAAAATAATTGAGGGTATATGAACATAAGGTTGACGCGATTGAAGTCGCGGAACTATTTAATTATATAAATTTACTGCTATGCTAAAATGCTAAAAACGTAAGTAGGTAATGTAAGTGTAGATCTCCTAATTATATATTGACTTACCCGGGCGACCGACTGCCCTCAAGAGTGACATTGGCTGTGTTTATAACAACTCTTTGTTTTGTCTATGTCAAAATGTTAGATAGAGTATCTAATGAATTAACGCGGATCTTATTGCGTCTACCAGATTTAATTTCGTTAAGTATATTCGACAATACATCTAAGACTTTTTAACGGAGATGAAGATGGGAAGGTTTTGTATAAAGAGAGAGGTAAAAATAGGCTCGGAAAGGGCAGGTGTCGAAAGGAGATGTGAGAAGAGATAAGGTGCGGAGAGGTGAGGTGTGGAGAGGAGAGGAGAGTAGTAGCACTTTTTAACGCATTTGTTGTCAGATTGTGCGCATGCTGCGTGCTATTTAGCTAAGTAGAATAGACCACCTTCATGTCTTGCCGAGGTGTCCTAAAAGGCTACTAAGGTTAGTCGACCTGCCATGTTGTATCCGGCTGAGTAGAATAGACCACACACATTTCTTACCGAGGTGTCGTAAAAGGCGAGTAAGGTAAATTGACCCAACGTGTGGTATCCGGCTGAATATAATTCACTGCCTTCTTTCTTAACGAGGTTCATAAAATACGACTAAGGTAATTTGACGTCAGGCCGGTCTTGAAATACGTAGCCAAATCATGTGACAACATGTCTATAACATGTTGTGCCTACTCCACTTAGAGTAGAATAAGGGCAGAAGAATGCATGATCAACCATATTCGGTAATACATTTAAAACTTTGTAACGAATGGAAAAGAAGAGAGGAAGTTGTAACATTAAGATGTGAGTATAGTTGCAGAGAGGTTTGAAAGTGCGGAAAGGGGAGGTGCGTAGTAGAAAAGAGAGGAGAGTATTGTCAGGGTGCACGTGGAGTTAATAATTTATCAAAAATTGATATTGATATATTCCTTTACCATATTTGTACCAATACCACAATCAAATATGCTTCCCAAAACTCTTAGAGCTGCTGGAAGAGATCGCTTATAGCGATAAGCTTTCCTTTGTACACATTTTTTCTATTTAAATAATGTATTTGTTAACTTGTGGTACTAATTTTGGTGGTATTAATTTTGACTCTTAAGAAAATCGTTTCTTATTTCTTGAATAAAATAAAAATAAAAATATCGTTTCGATAACTTACTTTGATAAGTCCAATAGATGAATCGGCACGTTCCAAGCTGCAAATGCTGAATTGTATGGATGGCAGGTCCAGGCGGTGAGACAACTGGCGTTGGAACGTCTGGTGACGATCGGGCACAATTGGTAACGTTGTTTGCCGGAGAACCTGGTACAAAAATGACAGTATTTATAAATTTAAACTATCGTGAGTAGTATTCATAGTTATTGTATAGAACCGGCTTACTCACGTCTTATTCTATCGGGTTAGCCCGACTAGTTTCGAACCCATCCGGGGCACTTATTCATGAGCTCTTTACACGACGTTATCGCGGCGGAAACTACGTCTAGGCGCTCGCTGGGCGCGACTCGTGGGTGGCGGGTGTGCGGGGGGACACGGTGGCGGCGAGACGTGGTGGAGACGTGAGTATAGCCGGTTCTATACAATAACTAGCTATAGTATTCTTGGTAATACGCCGTGTGGTATCCGGCTGAATAGAATAGTACCACCCTCATTTATTAACGACGTGTCGTCAAAGGCGACTAAAATAAGTCGACTCGCCGCGTGGTACCCGGCTGAGTAGAATAGACAATCCTCGTTTCAAACCGATATGTCGTAAAAGGCGACTAGGGTAAGTTGACCCACTGTGTGGTGTCCGGTTGAGTCGAATAGACCACCCAAATTTCTTAACGAGGTTTAGTCAATGGCGACTAAGGTAAGTCGATCCACCGCATGGTATCCGGCTGAGTAGAATAGACCAACCCCTTTCTTACAGCGGTGTCGTAAAATATGAATAACTTAAGTTGACGTCAGGCAGGCGGCCAGTTCAAAATACGTAGCCAAACGTATGTGACAACATGTTTATAACATCGCCCCCCTCTACATACTGCGTTTAATGAAAATCGTTGATTCGTTAAAGATATCTTACTTTTAACTTTTATGGGTAGTACCGCCGGGTTCAGCTAGTAATAAAATAAAAGTGTTATGAAGTCGTTCTAAATTAGACTCAAAATTAGGTGGAAGCCGACATTTAATATCTTGGGAAGCAATGCAACGACACAGAACTCGGCTTACTGGATATGATTCAAATTCAAATTCAAATTCAAAATATTCTTTATTCAAGTGGACTGTTTACAGTACTTTTGGTCGTCAAATGTTTTAAAGAAGATACCACTGATTCGGAAGTTTGCTCCTACCGAGAAGAATCAGCAAGAAACTAATAGCTAATCTAATAGCACAGCGGCTAATCTTTTAAAAAAATTATTACAATTTGATGGTTACAAGATAATCGATTAGACATCTATGGAATTTAGTAGTAGTTTGCTTTATATTGTGAGCGTCTGCTATTTAAATAAGTATTGGGTATATATAGCGCTGAATTTAACTAGCGTGTACATTATTAGCATCAATACTTTTTTTACCGTCTGTCCAAAATTGTATCGATTAATACAATTGCGTATTCGTATAAGAATATAATGAAAGTGGCATCGTCAGTGAAATTTTCATTTAAGTATTTTATATACAATAATACGCCGTGTGGTATCCGGCTGAAAAGAATAGTAACACCCTCATTTCTTACCGAGGTGTCGTAAAAAGCAACTAACGTAAGTTGACGCACCGTGTGTTATCCGGTTGAGTAAAATAGACCACCCTCTTTCTTACCGAGGAGTCGTAAAAAGCAACTAACGTAAGTTGACGCACCGTGTGTTATCCGGTTGAGTAAAATAGACCACCCTCTTTCTTACCGAGGAGTCGTAAAATACGACTAATGTAAAGTGACGTCAGGCAGGCGGCCGGTTGTAAAATATTTAGCTAAATCATGTGCCAACATGTTAACATGTTGTGCTGACTCCACTTAGAGTGGGATAAGTGCAGGAGAATAATTATGATTTTGTTATATTTAGTTTCTTTTATCGTCTTACTTATTTTCTACTTAAAAACTTATTGCGTCTAAGAATGATTAAATAAGAATTAAATAAAAATACTTAGAGCAACATCTAGTTATTCTATTCATAGTGATACCATTTTCCGACTTAGTGAACCCATTATAAGATTTTGCGATTGCAATCACTTTATTACATTTATACTGTTATAAACGCGAACGTATAAAAAATTATGTATGTTGTAAAATTGTTATCAACGGTTAATGTGCTTGTGGATTTATAGAAATAATTTTTATTTATTATGAATCAAGTGCTTAAAGGTGAAGGAAAACAACGTGCAGACACCTACATATCTCTGAAAAAAATGGGATATGCATAGCCTACTAATACGCATTGAAAAAATGGTTTAAGGTTTTAATCCCTTTAAGAAAATTGCAAATTGGCTTCGCAGTTTTGTCGTGGAGTTTATCTCCTGACGATGTTTCAGTTGCGAGGCGAAACGATTGTTCAGTTTGTGATAGTGAATGTGTGTATTGCGGTGGATGTGGTGGAGGTATAGTGCATATGTTTATGCGATTCCTACATGTATCAGGTATGAAAACGGATATTTTTCCTTTTTACTTATTCAAATTCAAATTCAAAATATTCTTTATTCAAGTGGACTGTTTACAGTACTTTTGAATCGTCAAATGTTTTAAAGAAGCTACCACTGATTCGGAAGTTTGCTCCTACCGAGAAGAATCAGCAAGAAACTCGGCGGCTAATCTTTTAAAAAATTATTACAATTTGATGGTTACAAGATAATCGTTGCAGCTGGATGCGTAGCTGACTGCAGTTAAGATAAGCTATCACTCAAATAATCCTCAATAGTATAGTAAGCTTTATGTAGCAACATCGTTTTGAGATAATTTCTAAACTTGTGTAAAGGCAAGTCCAGATAATGTTGAGGAATTTTGTTATAAAAACGTGTACCGAGACCGACAAATGATTTTCGTACCTTTTGGAGGCGTAATCTAGGCGTCATTAGTTTATGTCTGTTTCTTGTATGTCTGTCATACCTATCACTATTTTTACTATACAAGTGAATATTTTTACGTACAAATAGTATATTACTGTAGATGTATTGTGAAGCTACAGTCATAACGCCAATTTCTTTAAACTTTTCCCTAAGAGAATCACGAGGTTTCATATTATAAATACCACGTATAGCTCTTTTTTGCAAAACAAATACCCTGTGAATATCAGCCGCTGTACCCCATAGCATGATTCCATATGACATAATGCTATGAAAATAGGAAAAATAAACAAGTTTTGCAGTGTCAACATCAGTTAATTGTCTAATTTTCCTAACAGCGTAGGCAGCGGAACTTAATTTTCCACAAAGGTTTGTTATATGGGGTCCCCATTGGATCTTTGTATCTAAGGTCATTCCTAAAAACACAGTTGTATTTTCTTTCATTAATATTTCATTATTTAATATAACATTTTCTGTTGGTCTGGTTCCATTAAGCAGTGAAAACTCTACGCATTTTGTCTTTTTTGTGTTTAAAAGTAGGTTATTTATGGTAAACCAGTGAGATATTTGAGACAAAGCATTATTCACATCGTCAAGATTTTCCTTATATCTGTCAACCTTAAAAATTAATGATGTATCATCTGCGAATAGTACAATGTCGCAAATACTGGGCACAAAATATGGCAAATCATTAATATATACTAAAAACAAGAAAGGACCTAAGATTGAACCTTGAGGCACGCCCATAACTGTTACTGATCCGGATGACTTGACGTCATTTATACATACTCTTTGTAATCTATTGCAAAGAAAAGATGTAATAAGACTAAGCGCAATATAGCAAAATAACTCTAGTATTACTTTTGTTAATGAAACAATGAAACGATTTATATGAAAAGTCTATTTTTTTTTAAATGTTTACCGAAATGTATGATATAATTTGAAGAAACTCGCTTGTCTTTTGGCCACGAAACTTTTTGTTGATAAGTTTTTTTTTATTTAATGAATACGTCAGTTTCTAATAAAAATATATATAACCCACTTGTTTTGCCAACATTGACTACCTATATATTAAAATCATGTAATAAACAAAATTCTAACAAATTCCTTTACATTGTTCCTTTGATACTATGAAATCAAAGAGTAACCCTGAGGCTATTTGCTTTAGTCCGTATAAAAGAACGTTGAAACTAGATAGGTAAGGAACAGAGGGTTGGTTACATAACGTTGTGATCAGAATCACGATCAATTTTACATATATTCACTAGTTAATGTATAGAACCGGCTATACTCACGTCTTATTCGTGAGTATAGCCGGTTCTATACATTAACTATGAATACTACTCAAGATAGTTTAAATTTAAAAGAAATTCACTATTTATATTCGTAATTGCTGACGATTTTTTAATTACGACAATTCCGTAATAAAAACCTGTAAATTCTAACACACTTTTACATTAAATTCTATTTAGACATTTTTCATGTTAAGATTTAAATCTATTCTCAAGATAATGACGTCAATGCTTCTCTATCTATAGTTTATGTCTGTAATTTCTACCCTCTATTTATATGCACTTCATAACGATGTTTGTGAAAATTAGCTTTTATATTATTTGTCTCACATATGTCAGAAAAGAAAAAAACCATACAACATTTGTGAATAGAAACAAGAAAGGTTGTCGTATTAAATTAGTGGCCAGTACGAACGTGGATTCAATACACCTATTAGATGTTAGATTGCAACTATTATTGATGATTGTTTTTATTAGATAAATTTTAGGCTGAGATTAGTTTCTTTAAAAACATTTGACGATTCAACTGATGAAAACAATCTATTTGAATAAAGAATATTTTTAATTTGAATTTGAATAAATTTTCATTAGACGACGCAATGATCGGGCAATAACTCATTGATAAGAAATAAATTAAATAAACTTAGACGTTAATATTAACAGATAAATCGCAGACGTGACGGTACAAGTCGATGTACGATCAAAACAATGAATATATTACAGAGGTCAAATATTTGACGGAAAGTCGACGCTCTGAAGGCCCAATATAGTATGCGATAAATCTTAGACATTGTCTAATATTTGATTTTTTTACAATGTTTAACCCATCATCTTCCTGCCCTTATCCAACTTTAAGCGGAGTGCGCACAACATGTCATAAACATGCTGTCACATGATTTGGCTGCGTTTTTACGACCGGCCGCCTGCCTGACGTCAACTTACTTCAGTCGTATTTTACGACACCTCGGTAAGAAAGAGGGTGGTCTATTCTACTAAACTGGATACCACACAGTGGGTCAACTTACCATAGTCGCCTTATACGACACCTCGGTAAGAAATGAGGTTGGTCTATTCTACTGAGCCAGATTTCACACAGCGGGTCGACTTACCTTAGTCGCCTTTTACGACACCTCGGTAAGAAATGAGGGCGGTGGGTGGTGGTTATTCTATTCAGCCGTATACCACACGGCGTAATTATTAACTTATAATCTTCTTTTTAACCCATGGTTTATATGTTAATGTTTAACCCATAAACCATTTCAAATTAAAAAAGCTTGACCAAATACGTTAAAACCTTACGAGAACCCGTATTGAGTTTTACATTACGGTTCCAAGCAATGCTCAATATCACATGCAAACATTTGCTATTTCAACGTCAGCTAATTGACTCATCTTTCTAATGGCATGAGCTGCTGCAGGCTAAACTTTTAACAATGTATATCAGGACCTCAAAGGAGTTTTGTACCCTAAATGTATATTTACACGGTCATCCTACTAATATTATGAATGTGAAAGTTTGTGAGTATAGATGTATATTTATTACTCTTTCACGGCGAATCCTCTGAACCAATATCGACGAAATTTAAACACCGGGGTAATAAATAGGCTATAGAAATCCTGTTAATTCTACAGGAATAGGATGACATTGAAAAGCGTCGCCTATTATCACTCTATCAAGCGACAACAGTCCACGCAAACGAAGTAGCGGGTAAAAGCTAGTATTAACATAAAATTAAAAATCATTGAATTAATCGACGCTTTCATATCTTTTCGGATTACACTCTATAATTTAATGAACGTTAACCAATTTATAATTATGTCGTCTACCCACGAATACTTAAGTTCTAAATCATTAATCACTATTAAAGCTCTGGAGTAGATTTTAGGTCGTAATTGGTAATAATTAAGTAGGTTAATTAAGGAATATCATTAGACCTCAAGGTTGTCTAACATAAATCGCTATTTATTACATTTAACTGACTTAACTGTACAGATTGTTAATTATAAATGTACGCAGAACCTAATTATATTGAAATAAAAGTCCTAAACTTTTAGGAGTCCCTACAATCGTCAATTGTCAAATAATTGTCGGAAAATTGCTCCAACGATTTTCGTGAAATTTAGCATGTATGGGTTTTGGAGGAGAAAAATCGATCTAGGGTTTATTTTAAAAAAACCTCGTTTATTTCTGATTTTGGGCACTAAAACGATCGGCCGCCAGCCTAACGTGAATTCCTTACTCATATTTTACGACACCTCGGTAAGAAATGAGTGTGATCTATTCTACTCGGCCGAATACCACACGGCAGGTCAACTTACCTTATTCGTCTTTTACGACATCTCGGTAAGAAATGAGGCTGGTCTATTCTACTCAGTCGTATAACACACGGCAGGTCAACATACCTTAGTCTCCTTTTACGACACATCGGTAAGAAATGGCTGGTCTACTCTATTCAGCCGGATACCATACGGCTAAGCCAACTATTAGTACAACCTTTAGTGACCGAGCAAATTAGAAAAGCCATAACAACGTACCACATTGATAGCTGCAAATATTATTTTCTATGGGGTGATTGGATTGGATCTACCTCGTATTCGCCTCATACGTGACAGTCGGCGCTACGATATTTATGACCCCACATTGTCACGGGAGAATGAGCACTTTTATCCAGTGTAAATATTGTAAGTATGTTGTTGGATGGCAATTATTTTTTATGGCTAGTAATATATTAACGAACGAGGGTATCTGTTTTCTTCATAAGATATATTTTTCAAAAGGTCACTAGCAATTTGGGTTACAAATTAGTAGTAAACTTGTTAACGCCTGTAGCTAACAAAAGTAATAGTAAAATTATTTTGCTATAATCCGCGAAAAATATAGCAAAATAATGTTACTATTACTTTTGTATTATGGATCTCCGCAAAGTAACGCCTAATTCTATAAAATCCTGTAGCTAAGCTAAACGACTCGACTGGCCCGTTGCGCCGTGGGTTTATTTAATATCCTCGTCTTGGTCTCTATTATCCATTATCCAACGGTCACCGCGAACGCATATATTTATTTATTTATTTTTCTTATCCTTGTACCGTGTACCGAGTTACGAAATATACAATCATCTAATACAGTCCACTCTTTTATTATGACGGATCGTCAGAACTCTCAGTTTAATCTATCTGGACACTGACCCCAACACATCTGTTAGTAAAAATAAAATTGTGGTAACAGTATGCTTTCTTCCGGAAGAATTTCACAACCTTTAATAAGAGCCCCACAAAAATCCGTTCTATAGGGTTTTTAAACAGATCACATATAGACAAACAGCTTTTAGGACTGTTTTATAACAAGTATGGATTCTGTACAACAATTTCATATCACTGTAAGTTAGGAATAAGCATAAGTAATAAAGTAATATTGATAATAACAATTATAATGAGTTTAACTTGGCAATAATAATTATATATAAACAAAAAAAATGTAACGTAAATTGATTTGTTAAATAGTTTATATTGTTAAAACAAGCTGTCCGGTTACTCGTTGCTGTGGCTCATTCAGGTTTCGAATTCTCCTTGAAACAAAACTTAAAAGTTAAATAAATGCTCCGATCTCCAACAAACGTTACAGGATCATCCGCTGTGTCATTCTAAAGATTGTATGAAAATTATGTTAAAATCGGTCCAGCCGTTTCGAAGTCTATAAAGGACCTACACACAAACATTCATTTTTATATTCATACTCTACTCTACATTATTTAATTTTCATGGAAATTACGTAATGCGTAATATAATAAAATAAATTTTAAGATACAGCGGTTGTTGATAAATATAGATCAATTTTAAAACAACTAAGTTATATCAAATTAACAATAACGCAATTTTCTTAAGATATCAAGACATAAACAATAATTGTTTGCAAAGTGTTTCTAAGTACTATTTATTTTAATTAAGAAGCAGCGAAGACGCGCTTAATTAAAATATATTGAATCTTTAGTTGCAGAAAGTTCGCGTAGACTTGTAAATTAAGTCTCGAAGAGTATTGAACCAAAAACTATGATTACATTTTGAAGTGCTAGACTGAAAAGATGCACTAGTCCATAGAACAGTGTCTCCCAACCATTTTTCTTCTTCCAACGATTTTACTGAAATTCAGCATGTAGGGGATTTCGGGGAAGAAAAATCGATCTAGATAAGTTTTTTTTTTTTAAGTCTTTTTATCCCTGATTTTCAGGTTTTAATTCATTTTGAAATTTGCATTGAATACAATCACAATTTTTCGCTGTCAAACGTAAAGTAATGGTAGTTCATTTGAGGAACGGGCGGTCTAGAGAGGTGAAATACCTTGGATCGAGCCCCACCTGCCCTATTTTTTTTTTATTTTTTTTTAATTTTATTTCTTTACATCATTTTAAAAATTACCGAGCAAGGTTCGGTCACCCAGGTACTGTAATTCATATACATAACTTGGAGTATTAAAAAAATAAATAGTTCACTTAAGGAATTTAAACAATAGGTTTTAAGTAGAAGAGTTTCCTTTTTGCGTAAAATTTGGCACCCAAATCTTAAAATCGCATTGCAAATATCAATCACACACAATTTTTTACATATAATGTTATTGGTGCTTTCGCGGCGTTTGAATGCGTCACCCCCTCAGAAGAATCACATTGTCACATCGCTGGACTATCAGAGATTACTTTACTACTAATATATGGGCAAACAGGTGACACTGGCTAATCATTAAGTATGATTAGTTAATGACACTTATTAATTCATAATTAATTCAATTCAATTCAATAAAACACTATGACATCACTTAAGTTATTGATTTATCAATGAAATGTTTACTGAATTTAAGGTAAGGACACTAAAAATATTAATAAATAATATTAAATTTTAAATATTAAACAATAGACTACATTTCTGAGGTTTTGGGCAGTTAATAATAGATGGCAACAGGTAACAAATTATTTTATATATTATATATTTTTATTATAATTATTATTAGCTACAACTGACAATACGCTTATTATTTAAAATTTCATACAAAACGGTCAACTACTAGTACATGGTAAATTAATAGTGCGCGTACCTTAATTGTAAATGATTTTTTACAACCATCCTCACTAAACTAGATATGAGGTTGTCTCATAACAGTAAAACCTACTACTCCCGCTGGACAGCAACGTTACATATACACCAAAAATACTATACTTAATTATTATTTAATATACTCTAAAGAAACAAGTCGTAAGGAAAACTGCCTATGTAAACAGTTTCCTTTACGTTTATTTCATTTTCAAATAGCACATTATCAACTTTTAAATCCGACATCATTAAAATTATTAAAGAAAACCCCTGACAATGGCGTATTTTAGCCACAAGGGTATCTGAGTCTTCAGTTTTTTACGAATATTTATAAGACGTTACAAAAAAGTCTGTAATTTCTTTTGTAAAATATTGAGTTTTTAGTTCAAGCAAATTTCGAAGCATCTTGATTAAAGTATTCCAAGGGGACTGTGGGGAGAAAAACAAAATTATCGAGCCCCGGTGTTTCTCTTTGAAAAATGTTCAGTAAAACTACTTTGATTGTAAAGAAAAAGGAGCGATAAGATTTCCGTTCGCAAACATTTCAGCGCAACCTTTTCCCTTCGATATTTCTCGATGTTTTTTTTTACGCGGAAAAATTGAAACCTTTTAGTGAGTAGTGAGTATTTTAGTATGAAAGAATTTTCAATACGCAAATTGGATCTTTATATATAAAAAACATTAGTTACGTAATTTATTTTTTTTATCTACCAATTTGCAAATTCATTTTTGTTGCCAGAAATATAACAACTATAACTTACTAGGTTGTTGTTTGACATTGTTGTCGTATGACATGATATATGACATGACATGAAATTAGATGGCACTTTTCAATGTCGTCATATTCCTGTAGAATTAACAGGATTTCTAAAGCCTATAAGTTACCCCGGTTTATAAGTAATAATTATGCCAAATTTCATCAATATTGGTTTAGCGGATTCTCCGTGAAAGAGTAACAAACATACATCCATACTCACGAACTCTCGCTTTTATAATATTAGTAGGATGCGAAACACTTTTTTAAAACAACTGTTATAAAAATATTATGATACAAATGTAGAAAAATAGTTTAAAACCTAATTATTTAATAATCAGCATTTTTTAAAGAAATCTATGTTAAGTGTAGGAAGCACAATTCGTTTTGCACATAGGTAGTATATTGTGTTAAAAATTCCGTATTAATAATATTCACCTCAATTTTTAAATTTTATCGTTATCCCTCATTAATTTGACTTTAAATCCGGAACTAAACAATAATGCTGCAAACTCACCTTTTAAAGTAAAAAAAGTAATATCTGTAACCGAAGTCATCGCCAAAGCAACGATCACACGGTTCCTAGTCAGTTCATTGCCCTAAAAGAGCCCCGCCCGGATATTAAAGGCCTAGGGAGATTTTTACTACTTTCGTAAGTATTATGGAATATTTTAAATACTGCGTCGCAACACCATCCTTACACGATTAATTAAAACGTACGTCATAAGCCGTAATATTTAGAACGTCCTTTTATCAAGTTCACAGACGCCGTGTAGTATCCGGCTGAATAGAATAGACCAACCTCATTTCTTACCGAGGTGTCGTAACAGGCGACTAAGATAAGCCGACCCGCCGTGTGGTCTCCAGCTGAGTAGAATAGACCACCCTCATGTCTTACCGAGGTGTCGTAAAAGGCGACTAAGGTAAGTTGACTCACCGTGTGGTATCTGGTTAAGTAGAATAGAACACCCTCTTTCTAATCGAGGTGTCGTAAAATACGACTGAGGTAAGTTGACGTCAGGCAGGCGGCCGGTCGTAAAAATGTAGCCAAATCATATGACAGCATGTTTATAACATGTTGCGCCGACCCCACTTAGAGTGGGATAAGGGCAGGAAGATGATGATGAAGATGATATGGAATATTTTATATACTGCGTCACAATAGCATCCTTACATGTTTACTTAAAACGCCTGCGCCCTCATAAGCTGTAATATTTAGAACGTAACCTTTTATCAAGTTCAATTCATAGGTTTTTCAAGTTTTCTATAGAAATCCTGTCCTGCATGTATAAGGTATGTAATTGATGCCTGCTTCAAACATTTAGTATTACATATATTCTCTTAACAAACGCGGATTATAGCAAAACAATTTGTAATTTCTGTATTATGGAATTCCTCAAAGTAACGCCTGCTTGTATAAATCAATAAGATATTTTAAGTATTTATTTTAATTTTTATTTTAATATTATTTATTTTAAGTATGTAGAATTTTACGGCATTTGTTGGAAAAGCCATTGATGAAAGGAAAATATTATACCACTTAGCGGCAAACGGAGCTACAACAAAAAGCTTTTATGACGAATACAACACTTTGGGTACATATGTGAAAATTTATGACGGCTACTGAGCAAATATTGCAAGATTTATATATTTATATTTATAGTACCCAGCCTTGTTCGGTAATTTTTGTAAAGATATTTTATATATAGATTTGTTACCGGTAAGTGTATGACGCAGGCAATATTCACATATCTTATACATGCAGGACAACTCATCACACGTACGACAAAAGACGTCTTAACAAACACTCCACACAAGAACTACACATTCACAAGCACAATCTCCACGATCATTTCGCCCGAAACCAACGCATCATCAGGAGTATTGGCTCCAAGGCAAAATCGTAATCTTAGTTTATTGTGTATTTTTGTTTGTCAGTATTAACCCTTGAACTTCAAGGTGATGGGGATGAACTAATTTTTACATCAATTTTTAGATTATGTTATTTGCTATATAATAATTAAACTTATGATTTGTATACCATTTTCTTTGTTATAAAATTCCCCATTGACAATAAAAAAAATTTATAATAATAACTAACATTCATTGTTGATGATAACGCCGTATGGTATCCGGCTGAATAGAATAGTACAACCCTCATTTCTTACCGAGGTGTCGTAAAAGGCGACTAAGCTAAGTTGACCCACCGTGTGGTATCCGGTCGAGTAAAATACACCACCCTCTTTCTTACCGAGGAGTCGTAAAATACGACTAAGGTAAGTTGACGTCAGGCAGGCGGCCGGTCGTAAAATACGTAGCCAAATCATATGACAACATATTGTAACATGTTGTGCCGACCCCGCTTAGAGTGGGATAAGGACAGGAGGATGATGATTCATTGTTGGTGATAAAAACGTTTTGATTTTGCAAAAATGAATTTTAAACATGTAGACGTTGGAAGGGTGTAATTTACAGCAATTAAATTTTTGCCATGGACTTCGTTCTATACCATAAATACCATAAATAAGAAACAGTGAAGAGATACTCCTACCTTCTTTCCTGCATCCTTATGTTCTTGAACATATTCCTGCTTCAATGGTTCTGTCTGCAAATCTGGTAGAGAGTGGCTGATGCGGATCGCTGCCTGGCGGGAGAGTGAGTCACAGTTGCTGTCTTCTGAATCGCGACGGGTCCTGATAACAAAATTATACTTATCAGTAACTCAATCACATTTTAGACCGCAAAGACAATCTAGACAAAACTACGTGCCATAATAAACAAGTAACCTAGTGTTGTACATGACATGTATTTTCACATATTATTCTCCTGCCTTTATCACACCCTAAGAGGAGTCGGCAAAACATGTTTAAACATGTTGTTACATGTTTTGGCAAGTTACTTTAAGACAGTCCGCCTGTCTAACCTTAATTTATCCTAGTTGCCTTTTACACCTCGATAAGAAATAAAGTTGGTCTAAATTCTATACAACCGGATACCATACGATGGGTCAACTTACTTTAGTCGCCTTTTATGACATCTGGTTAAGAAATTAGTGTGATCTATTCTATTCAGCTGGATACCGAACGGCGGATATTATGAAATGAGGTAACAATCAAATAATTTTAATGAAAAAGACTGATATGAGATACATATATACATAAGGGTCTGAATGCTGTCAAAACGAAGACCTCTAAGTCGCGAATCACTGCGTAAATGTGGCCTTCATTATGACTACTAATTTGGAATCTGAAATGCTTAAATCCCAGTAGCAAATCTACTTAATCTCGTTACTCAAAACAAGGACGCTAACAAGGTCCTCAGGATTTGAACGTCAGTAGGCAACTATGTAAGGAAAGGACCTTCGAGTAATATCCCTTAAAGGGGTACAAAGATATTTACGATGAAACCCTTTTAGGGCTTAAGTTGGATTACATTTAGTAAGACGTATCAGAGATTAGGAATCACAGTGGTTGTACAAATAATAAACGTTAACTAGATATAGGTAAATGTTTCAATATTTGGAAATCAAATTCTTTGAACAGTGCTGCCGTTAATGATATATTCTTTTTCTTCGTCAACCGATGGTCGTCCAAAGCTGGACATAAGTCTCCTCACGAGATCTCCACGCCACACGATCTTTTTGCCGCTTGCATCCAGTGGCTCCCGACCTTCTTGAGGTCCATCTTGTAGGAGGTCTACCGACGCTGCATATTCTGGTACGGGGTCGCTATTCCAACAACTTAATGATATATGGATCCAAAACTTGGTACATATGGACGTTATAAGAAAGCTCACAGTCGCACAGGGGGGTCGAAGAAGCTATGCTGTCAGTATATTCTCATAATTAAGTAGAAAAGACATCTGTATAAAAATCTCAATGACTACTAGCTAACGGTGAATATTTGCACAGACATAACCAAGTAGCCAGGATAATACATCAACAAATTGCTCTTCAATATTCTCTGGTGGATGAAGAGGTACCATATTACAGGTATGACCCTGCGTCAGTTCTTGAAAATAGTCGTGCTATGCTCTACTGGGATCGGTCTATTATCACTGATAGGTTTATTGCTGCCAATAAACCTGATATAGTGTTAGTAGACCGGTTAGCGCGCCGTGCATTTATTGTTGATGTCACCATTCCGCATGACGATAATCTCATAAAAGCCGAAAAAGAAAAATTAACTAAATATTTAGACCTTTCTTATGAGATAACCGCCATGTGGAATGTTGACTCAACAATAATTGTTCCTATTGTTGTGTCGGTTAACGGTCTGATTGCGAAGAGCCTCGACCAACATCTTCAGAGGCTTTCGCTTAACAGTTGGATCAAGTGTCGGATGCAGAAGGCAGTATTGCTTGAAACGGCGCGCATTGTGAGGAAGTTCCTCTCTCTGGACCCCTAACCACCGGCAACTCGGGATATTTCCCCGTTCCCGGCGCACGTCAATTTTTTATATTTTTAAATGTTTTTTATTATATTTTTTTTTTAATTAGAAATATTTAAAAATGTAAAGAGTTAGGTTTAAGAAAAATAAATGAATAATAATAATAATAATAGTTTAAAGCCGCAATGAAGCGCTGGACAAAAATAGCAGAAATCATATGGTGTCGAAATTTCTCGAAGCAACCTTAGCCTATCTGAACAACCATTGTTTAATCACTTGATGATAACTGTAGATACACAGTTACAGAATGGAATTGCCCTGATTATCCTTGAAGAAATCAGCTTAAATCCATCCATTGGTATTACACTTGGTTCAAGGTATCAAACCTTAGTCTCTATTATAAGAAATTAAAGAATTATCTACTTCAAAGGAAAGAGTGTTTTGCAGAATAATAGATTTGGCTTAAGTATGAGGGAGGCATTTAAATGTGTATAAATGTAATATAAAAGAAACGATAAAGTTATTTTACTACAATTTGCGATAAAAGAAAATTTAACGCCATGTTATTGTTCGGCAAAATTGATTTTGTCGTGGAATCTCTTGAGAGTGACTTGCGTTGAAAATATCAGTGAATTGTTTCGGTGTATTAGGTGTTTGTGGTAAGCTGTGATAGCCCAGCGATGAGACAGTATGACTCTTGCTGGAGGTCATGAGATCAAACCCCGGGCAGGTATCAATTTGTGTTTCTGTCCAAACTTACTCGTATGTGTCTAATTGATAATTGGAATTAATCACAGTTGCTTCGTTATCGCTTTTCGATGAAGGAATACATTGTAAGGTTTAGAACCTTTGTAACCTTTAGAAAATTCCGGGAATATATGAAGTAAATAAGGCACTAAGTACCTAAAAATTAAAATTCGAACTAAGTATGCAATTTGATTCTATTTATTTATTTAAAAAGGCCTTCAACAATAAAAACACCTTACATAGCTACAAATACACATTGTAAAGGAATTTTTATAATTAAGTACTATATTAATTATAGATTGACAACAACTATATAAAGGCTTTTCTAAAAGGCTTTTAGAACCAAATTGCATACTTAGTTCGAATTTTAATTTTTAAGTAGGTACTTAGTGCCTTATTTACTTCAAGTGTTCATATGTGTAACCTACTATTATTCTTTACTACATTCTGTACATTATTCAGTATTCTGGACTAAGCTGGCTATTATATACTGACAATATAATACAACAATAAACAAGGAAAAAAGTTTGTTGTTATTGTGACTAACTTTCAGCAATCCATTTTTTTATTGGGAACTATAAAAAAAGTAAACATCTTATTGACTGGCCCGTTGGCGCAGTGGGTAGTGACACTGCCTTCAGCTCCGCGGGTCGCGGGTTCGAATCCCGCCGAGGGCCAACATTTTATATAAAATAATTTGTTAGTCTTTGAGCCTGGGTGTATATTTGTATTTAAGTATGTATTTAAAAAATATATAAGTATATATTCACCAGTTGTCTGTCACCCATAACACAAGTATTAAGTTACTTACTTTGGGGACGGACGACCGTGTGTGTAAGTGTCCCATATGTTTATTATTTATATTTATTATACCATGTTAGTATATTTATATATTTTTAAACTCCCTATATGATGAATTTCATGATAATCATTGGAGCCGATTCCGAGATTCGGAAAATATATTATATACATATATACATACAAGATTAACTCATTTTAATATTAAAGATTTAACAATTGTCTGTCACCCATAACACAAGTATTAAGTTGCTGCGTGGTCAGACAACCATGTGAATAATTGTCCCATATATATTTATATCCATGTTAATTTACACCAACCTTCCCATAATCCAGCGCCATGTAGCAGCACACTGGTATCCTACAGCAGCTAACAGCACAGCAGCCATTGCTGCCAGCATCAACGCTGCTGCGTAATCAACTGAATTCCCTCGGACGCTTGTTGATGCTTCCAATCCTCCTGGTGGCCACAATTCTGAGAACAAAGTATAAAGAAAATCTTTAAATGAATTAATATTTTTGTATGTATAACAAAAATGTACAAGTTATATCTATCTTAAATTACTTACACGCTAGGACTATACAAATCATGACCACGTGGAATAGTCCCAAGAATGCTGGCAGTGTCTCCGCGTTGAATCGCTAAGCTAATAGTTAATCTTGTATATATATATACTATATATATATTCTACATCTCGGACAAGGCTCCAACGACTTTCGAAAATTTAGCACGTGGTGCGTTTTGGGGGAGAAAAATCGATCTAGGCTCTACAAAAAAGCTAACATAGGCATAGATAGCAAATGAAATTTTGTGGCTGTCAAACGTAATACTATGATAGCCTAATGGTAACGGGCGGGCCGAAAAAGTTCGAAACCCAGCATTCGAGTCCTTCACGTCACCGGCACTTTATTTTTCTTTTATTTTTAATTTTTTATATAAAAAAAAAATTATCGAGCAAAGCTCGGTCACCTAGGTACTTATACATTATGTGGGATATAAAAGAGATCAACACAATGTATAAACAAGCCTAGTTGGATCAGTAACAACCTTCAATCGTACCTACTTGTCTAACCAAGCTGTAATACAATCTATACGCGTGAGCATCTCATAATCGTACGAGTCAATGTTTAAAATATAACTGCCTTCACTATGATATTTTTATTAATATAGAATAATGCCGGTATTTACACACCATCGAAACCATGGACAGATAGTTTTTCTATTAAAATTTATGTGTGTAATAGATGTTTGCAATTTACAGCACGCTTTTTGGTAAAGGAAAACATCGTGAGGTAATCTGCATATTTCTAGAGAATTCTGGGGATATGTGTAACCTACCAATCCGCATTGGAGCAGTGGTCTTAACTTAAACCCTTCTCTTTACAAAACGAAAGGTAGCAATTTAGGAAATAAGTGATCCATCTCCCGCTTTACATACCTAAATAATTGAAATCCAAATATTTTTTTCAAAATACTTTTTTAAACATTAAAAACTAATAAGTAAATTGGTATATAAACTAGATGAAAAACTATCAAACCACTATATTAGACAAACTAAACATTATTTATTAAATTAAGTATTTTTATGAATTCTATAGTATCTCATCCCTAGTATCTCATGAAAATACTTCAGTAAATCAAACATTATTATCTTAATGGTATGGGTAAAGCTAAGAGCGGTACTTTGGCCACAGAGAAATGATTTAAAAGTTCATTGACTTTCCAGTTTCCTTTTATTATAAAACATTAATATTAAGGTTAATAATCTCTTTCTGGCATAAAGATGAAATATAAAGTAATGCAAAGCGCTATTATTATAGGTTGAAACCTATAGAAGGCACCACAAAAAAAAAAAATTCTTATGAAAATTATAAACAGAATTTAGGACCGTCGTTGTCGCCCGATCTTCCATAACATTCATACATCATCCTCCTGCCCTTATCCCACTCTAGGTGGGGTTCTTGCATCATGTTGTAAACATGTTGTCACATGGTTTGGCTACGTATTTTACGACCGGCCGCCTTCCTGACGTCAACTTACCTTTGTCGCCCTTTACGACACGTAAGAAATGACCGTGGTCTATTCTATTCAGACGGATAGATACCACACGGCGGGTTAACTTACCTTAGTCGCTTTATACGATACATGTTGCGTATGTTTGTGTGTATGCATGCATGCATAAATGAGTGCGCGTCTGAGTCTTTATGTCAATGCTTCAGTCTCATCATAATTTAAACAGAGTAGCCATTTTGTAGCGATTTCTCTACCTTTACAGCAATTTACGGGATATACATTTAACATTTTAAATTTTGAAATATGAAGAATTTGGTACATGAGCTAAGTCAAACAAACATATATGTCTGTAGACAATTCTTGTGATATTTAAACCAGTTTTGTTTGAAAAAGATTAATTCAACCAAATCTTATAATCAAGACAATGACAAATGTACGAAACAATAATTCATTATTTTGTTACGATAACTCAGCAAATCTAATAATCTCCGTCTTGAGTTGATCGTCGGATGATTAATGATGATAAATAATTATGATTTAATAATTACATTTAGATGAATCGTCCCTTGAAAAGCTGTGATGGCCGAACTGTAACATTACAGGATCGTTACTAATGTACTTAGTTTTTTTCAACCTACTCGATCGCGTTAGTGCAACTCTAGTTTGTATGACGCTGCAACAGCGACATCTAGTGACTGCTGTTCAAGCGCCACACAAGGCGTTACTCTAACGACTGCAATTAATCTTAGGAGCTCCAAGATATGTATGGAATTACGTTCTGCACAGAGACACCAGGACAACGACCATGAAAGAGTTCCTCCATGGTCCATCCATCCGCATATTTGCGCGCACCATGTTTGCTCGAGCGGACTGCATCGCGCATGTCCACCTCCATAGCATAGCCCCGTTGCATTCTTATCTACCCGAGGGCCCCCTACCTACCTTCTACGGTCTCCTTCGCCGCTAGCGGCGGAACAGGATGACTATCAGGAATTCGTGAACCCGGACATGGACACCCCCTGGACTTGACACTACCACGGATTGACTTTCCACGAATACTGCACCCTACCATTCAGAAAATTCCCCGCGACAACAACACCATATCTCCTCGAACTATAGCGGGGTTTTCAATGACCAGAAGAGGTCCCTTTATAAATTAATATCCTCTAGGCTCAAGTGCAGGAACTCTGGCAATAAGGGATAAACAAAATCCAGGCACAAGCCTGCGAAGAACGGCCCGGGTATGGAGGTTCGCCCTCAATTCCTCAATCGCCTTCGGGCATTGAGAAGACCATTCGTCGAAACGCTAACGCTATCGAGGTTACAAAAACTCACACTAAGCACACAAGTAATTATGGGTTCGGTTTCCTTGCTTCATTTTCCATAAACTTCGTTGATATTTATTGTTCATTAATCGTTTTTAGTTATATAATCGTTTCTAAATATATAAATAATAAATATATGAGACAATTACACACTGTCCTCCGTCCCCAAAGTAAGTAATTTAATTTTGTTATGGATAACAGACAACTGTTAAATATGTAATTTAAAATACATATAAACAACCATACTCGAAGCACCTACAAATTGTTTTCTAGAAATCTGGCTTATGGCGGGACTCGAACCCGCGACCAACGAAGCTAATTGCAGGGTCACTGCCTTCGCCAACGGGCCAGTCGATAATATGAGTAAAGATTATTACAAAGGTATTATCTAACAATATATTTTAGCGCAGAATAAAGACCATAAATAAAAACATTGCTTAAGAAACAAAAGCTTATATACAAAAGGAGCTGACATGTGAAGAGCCTAATATTTGCCAAGCCGTATCACGTATTATATTTCGTAATTCAATTACTTTAATCAAGTTTCGCACCCAACAAATTACTTTCGCTATTGTTATATAGCAGATATAGTACAAACTTGCTATTACCAAATAAACAAACATGGTTGAAAGGTAAAGCATTTAATAGTACAAAGGGTTTGTGGGTTCAAACTCTGAAATTTGAGTTTGTTTATTTACTAAAAGTTTGAGTTTCTGTATTTACTACTGTTGGAAAACGAATGCAGTCTAAGTTTTGCGTACTTAATTAAAATAAGTAAAACATATTAAAATATTTTAATAAATAAAAGCTAAATGAAATAATGCTATGCGATGCTATAATACGTGTGTTATAGCAAAACAATTTTATTGTTCCTTTTGTATTATAGATCTCTGCAAAGTAACGCATAATTCTATAAATTAAATAAAAGCTTTAAACAAAATTTCAGGTCCATACTGTAAACCGGAGTTCCCTCGTCTGAATCCAATTCTGGCAGCAGCATTAGGTCATGCTTGTCATAAACATGTATTGTCATCGGGACTGGACCAGTATGTAAAATTTCAGCTCAATCGGTCACCGAGAAGTGGATCAAATTTAACATGCAAGATTCCACCTTCACGCACAATGGAAGTTGAATAAAAAAGCTTTTAATAAAAAATACTTAGAGCATTTTTAATACACCTTAAAATTAATCCGTGAAAAAGAGATTTGATAATAAATTTCCATCGTCACTCCATCGAGTCTCTGCAAGCCGTGTGGTATCCGGCTGAATAGAATAGTACCACCCTCATTTCTCACCGAGGTGTCGTAAAGGGCGACTAAGGTAAGACGACCTGCCGTGTGGTATCCGGCTGAGTAGAATAGTCCAACCTCATTTCATACCGAGGTGTCGTAAGAGGCGACTAAGGTAAGTTGACCCACCGTGTGGTATCCGGTTTAGTAGAATAGACCACCCTCTTTCTTACCGAGGTGTCGTAAAATACGACAGAGGTAAGTTGACGTCAGGCAGGTGGCCGATCGTAAAAACGCAGCTAAATCATGTGACGGCATGTTTATAACATGTTGTGCCGACCCCACTTAGAGTGGGATAAGGGCAAGAGGATGATGACTCCATCGAGTCTCAGGGTGTCTTACACTAAGATGGAGTGACTATATACGTAGGACAGAGTTGATGGAAGCAAAAAGCCCAGGATCTGGCTAAGTGGCAAATAATTGGAGCCTATATGACCAGCAGTGGATTAAAGTGGGCTGATTATGATGAATATATCACATTTGCCTTCTCTTTATTGTAATACTAGCTTATGACAGCAGCTTCACCCGCATGGAAATCAGTGTGTCATAAATTTTACGCGAATTGAAATTTTTTATATAAAAGTAGTTATGGTAAAGTAATTATAAGAGATTTTTACATAACTTTCACCGTTTACTTAGCTTACGCAAGGTAAGCTTTAAATTTTGCCGTTTTCGCAATATGTTTTAATGCTTATTTCCTATTTATCTTAGTGTAATGTTATATAGTCTATAGCCTTCCTCGATAAATGAACCATCCTACACTCAAAGAATTTTTCAAATCGGTCCAGTAGTTCCTGAGATTAGCGAATTCAAACAAACAAACTCTTCAGCTTTATATATTAGTATAGATGGCACATCTTGGACCGACTTCCCTACACTAGTATAATAACCCTATGAGATTCTAGCAGCAACATCGTGTTATGTCGAAACTCTTTGGCATATGCTCGTTGTCGTCTTAAAAAAAGAAAGAAATCGTTTTAAAAAAAGAATTGTATAAAATCTACCCACACAAGGCATACATATGTTTAGATATAGCTAAGGAATACATACGGTTTGTAAGATTATGTACATAATGAAAACAAATGATACCTTTTTCGCGTCGTTAGGCTTAGCTTTAATCCTTCGATAAATTACATGTTAGACGAAAAAACAAATAAACTTTTATTATATACTTAGCAACATATCATTTATCAATCTAAAATATTAAAAACTAGCTATGCTCACAACTTCGCCTGCGTGGAAATCAGTATATGACAAAGTTTTCCAAAAAATCAATTTCAAAAAAATTTGTAGTTGGGATCGATCCTAGGTCACATTTCTCAAGACTGCCCGTTCCCCAAATAAGCTACGCTGACTTGACTTTATGGCAAAAATAGTGTTTTATATTCAATATAAACTTTAGTACTTATTTATGCCCAAAAACAGGGATAAAATGATTTTCTTTGAATAAAATCTAGCTAGATCGATTTTTCCTCCCCAAAACCATCATACAAGATTAACTCATTTAAATATTAAAGACATTTATTTTATTGTTACAAACCAATCTTTTTATTTGTATACAGGACAGTTTTTCTTATCATTTTTTCGTACTTCTAAATGATCATTAATGTTAGAGCATGACTCAGTTTTTTTGGAGGGACGATACAAATTACACTGCCGTAGGACGAAACAAATTTAAGCAAAGCTTTAGTTTTGTTAAGAATTTTTACGTTCTTGTTTAAGTTGCAAAATGTAGCGAGTAAAATAAATAATATTTAATAGATCATCATCATCATCATCATCATCATCCTGCCCTTATCCCACTCCAAGTTGGGTCGCAACAACATGTCACAAACATGTTGTCACATGATGGGCTACGTATTTTACGATCGGCCGCCTGACGTCAACTTACCTTAGTCGTATATTACGACACCTCGGTAAAGGAGAGGACGTTCTATTCTACTCAACCGGATACCATACGCCGGATCGATTTACCTTAGTCGCCTTTTACGACACCTCGGTAAGTTATGAGGGTGGTTTTTCTACTTAACCGGATACCACACTCAATTTAAAGATTTCAAAATAGTCTTTTCCGTAATCAACAAATAATCAAGAAAGTAATGCCCTATTTCTACACGTATACGTTTCAGTCTTTGACGTGGTAATCAATCACACAATATTCAAAAGGACTTCAATTTATTAACTAAACTATATATATAAATACTGAGACTTTCTATGATTCTAATGATTATTTTTTAAATAAAAGCTACTACAAATTTTACCTGAGCAATAAAAGATGCCAGCTTTAATCTAAAACAGCTATATATCACAAAACTTTCGCAATCACAACATAAATTTGAACACGAAATAAAAATCGAACAACAATTGCGTCCCGTTTATATTATCCTGCGAAATTATTCTCATTTATAACCGAAATGTCGGGAGTACTAAACAAAGGGGTCCGGGAAGGAGCATTCAACTAAAACTTTGACAGTTTGTAAGTTTCGTTTGTACTCAGCATATAAACGCAGCGATTATAAATCAATTAATTATGGTTTGGGTTCAAAGACATCTTTGGTAGTTTGATTCCTACTTACCTTTAAATTGCTACCCCAAGTTTATTTTGTAACGGTCATTTAAGGACAATTAATATTCAAGGTCAAAAAACCCGGTTTTTGTTGAATTAAAAAAAATACTACTTCGTCAATCAAACGTCAATGAACAGACTATGCTAAATATATTATATATGACATAAACTTTAACCCGCAACTTCGTTTGCGTGGACTGTTGTTACGTAATAGGTTGATAATAGAAGCTTTTCAATGCCATCCTACTCCTGTAGAATTAACAGGATTTCTATAACCTATATATTACTCCGGTGTATAAGGAATAATTGTGCTAAATTTCATCGTTATTGTTTCAGCGGATTCGCCGTGAAAGAGTAACAAACATACATACTCACAAACTTTCGCATTCATAATATTAGTTGGAAGGATATAGATTATCTCTGATTATAATTTATTATCTACATGTCAAATCTCTTAAAAACTTATAACAAAGAAGACAACGAACTCTTTTAGATCATACTTTATATCACGACTTTTTGAACAGCTAAAATTAGTAGTATAATAAAACTCTATATTGTTTTATCTATTCTATAAACTATCAGAAAGCGTTCAATTATTATGCGATTAGACATGGCAATAGGGTCTTCGTTCCACCTTTATATACGCCACGTCATAGAACTGCAGCATTTCGTGGCAGCTTTAAATATCTAGCCACGAAATGCTGGAATAATATCCCTCCACCTTTTCGTCAAATTAATTCGGAACACACATTTAAAAATGTATATCGTACACACATTCTTCAAGCACAAAAGAGCGAAAAGAGCGAATAGACCTTCAAATGCATCACGTGCGTTTACACTCTGGTAGTATCTTAACACCAGGAATATATATAGTTATTTATTTATTTTTTAACTTACTTTTACCTGATCTGATTTATTTATTAATTTACTTATGCTGATACTTACTATAATTTTAAATATAATATAATAATTAGGCGAATAAGAGCATACAATATCGATTTGTACAGGAAATATATTGAGAACACAATCATAGTACTACTTAATATACGGGCTTCCCTCGACAGGGATCCGGCAGAATATCAGCGTGGCTGGTATTTTTTACCTCCAACACTAAGCTGAGCCAGAACCTTTTCATTGGCACGACACACTTTAAATTCACCTTTTATATAATTTTTTGTTGTTATTGCTTCTCTCTGTGTGTAAATTGTTTATTTTGTGTTGTGTGAATGAATAAAGCTATTCTATTCTATTCTATATAATCCAACGTTTATTAAACGTGCGCGTTAACCGCAACGCGTGGTTCAGACTTAACCTAAGGTCGAACAAAGAGCATTCAACCGTAACTACCCAGTTTTGCACTAACTGCTTTTGGTTTTGATATTGGCGAGACTAAAGTAATATTTGTATTGGAATTTATGTATATGGAAATTATATATCAGATAATTGGAAGATAATAGAAACCATAGATCCCTCTTAATTATTATCAATTGTTTTTGGATTCCAAATCATAACTTGCTCTCTGTGATATCTGGCTGAGTAGAATAGACCACCGTCATTTTTTACCGAGCTGTCGTATAAGGCGACTAAGGTAAGTTGACCCACCGAGTGGTGACTTGTCACCTTGAATGTTGCCTGCTTCATACACTTAACATTACATAGATTATCTTCATAAACGCGGATTACAGCAAAAGAATTCTATTGTAACTTTTTTTGCTCTTTAACTCTATGGCCCTAGGGTTTCAAACAAACGGCATAAATATATAACTCTGTTTGTGAGATGTGTACCGCTATATATCTGTCGCTTGCCGCATTTGGCTATTTCCGCCGCAGTCCTAGGTCTTGATGCCGCATGTTGCGTCTCCTTCGAAGTAACCTATACATTACTCTAAACTAGCTTTATCACTGGAATATATGATAATATTACGAAGACAATTTAAAAACGTTTATATTGATATTACGAATTTCGAAATTTTCGTTTAATATAAGTTTCAGCCTTGATACCATGGATAACAGATGTATTAGATAAATTTAATCCATTTAGAGCCAAGACTTCAATCTTTACAAAGGAACCTTTTTGAATAAAATTTTATTCTTATCTTATAAAATACAACAATACAATTCCACGCACAATTCATTCGATATTACATTTATACATTAGAAAATCAGCTCAAATATTCATAATTACATCTTTTCAGACACGTTCATAACATCGATTTCAAAGGCACCGCATATTAAATATTTAAGACAGACAAAAACTCTCCCTCTTACTTATGCCTTAGGGTTTAATTTCTTTACTTTGATCATCGTAAGAAGAATTTCTAATCCTACAGTAATAATCTTTGGTATTATCACATTTCAGATAAGGCCTTCACTCATCCTTAACCTGCCATGTAATAAGCCATCTAAAATAATTTTGAGTTGCCTACCATACAATTTCCCCATACAAATCTTTAATATTTAAATGAGTTAATCTTGTAAAAACTTAACGCACAGGACTTAAGTTTGCCGAGTTCTGTATATGTATCATGCGGACGGTAGCCAATAGTAATAAATAATAACAATTAGTGAAAAAAAAGAAAAAGAAAAGGGTAATCATTAATGTCATTAATTTCAAGGACCCTGAATAATACATATCAGGGGGTTCACTTAAATAAAAAAAAAAATAAAAAAAAAGAGTTAATCTTGTATGTATATATATATTTTCTCGGAATCTCGGAAACGGTTCCATTCTCCTGAAATTCAGCATGTTGGGGGTTTTGGGGGAGAAAAATCGATCTAGCTAGGTTTTATTTAAAAAAAAACATTTTATCTCTGTTTTTGGGGATTAAAAAATATTAAAATTTATATTGAATTGAATTTTTGCCCTTAACTGTCAAGTCAGCGTAGCTTATTCGGGGAAAGGGTGGTCAAGAGAAATGAAAGTACCTAGGTTCAAGCCCCACCTACCCTATTATTTTTCTTTTCTTTTAAGTATCTTTTTTTTATTTTGCAAAAAATTACCGAAAAAGGCTCAGTCACCCAGATATTAATTTTTACACACCTATAAGTTCAATAAAGTTATGTATATTACTTGCCTCTGAATATAGAGTTTTTAAATGATATGTTTTTGGCTTAAAGTCACTAAACATTGTCCAAAAAGTAATAAAGCATTTTTTTATTTTGATATAAAAAATATCAGTAAACATTTTTTATAAATTTAATTAATTAATAATTTTTAAATAACAAAACAAACAATTAACAAAGACCAAAAAATAGCAAAACAAACAAACAACAAAAAACAAAATTATGAAATAAAAATCTGTTAGGTTAGGCGGGTCAACTTACTTAAGTCGCCTGTTAAGACACCTCGGTAAGAAATGAGGGTTTTCTATTCTACTCAGCCGGATACCACACGACCTATTCCATGATACAACATTTTGATATATCTCGTAGAGATGATAAATTAGTCACTTAATGCTTGTTTGAAAGCTTATGTTAATATTCATTATATATAATGCATACACGCTACGTCGTTACATAATTTTAAAGCAATAAAAATGTAAATTAACTTATTAAAAGTTCGCAAAGTAATAGCTTTTCAGGTCATTAAAATTTATCCGGGCAATAATTTGTCATTTACTCAATCGTATGATATCGTTGGATTTCAAAATCTGAATCTCAAAAAGATTATAAATGATTTTACATCTGCTTGCACTAATTTACGTGCTCTATTGGGTGTTAATAATAGATAAATAAATTAAAAAATAATAAAAAAAAATGGTATGCATGTTAAAGGAGTGGCACCAGAGTTAACGAATGATAGAGGAAAATGGAAGAAGAAGACATATTGTGCCGACCCCACTTAGAGTGGGATAAGGGTAAGAGAATGATGATGATGATGAAATTAAAAAATGTAGATGAAATGAGAGAGACACATACGATACATATACTATACTGGCCACCCTAATTAGCAAATAAGTAATTTATAAAAGTGGGCGTTACTTTGCGGAATTCCATAGTATAAAAGTTTTGATAGAATTACTTACCTATAATCCGTGTTATTTTATTATAATCCGCATTTGTTAAGAAAATCTATGTGATGAAAAAGCAATTTCGGTCATAGCTTAAACATGCAGGATTGGCACCACACATATCACATGACAAGACCACCAACATCACACTACAAAAGCACTGCACACATTTAACACAATCCGAACGATCGTTTCGCCCCGTAAACAAAGCTTCGTATGGAGATGCTCCACGACAAAATCGCAAAGCATCGCAAAATACATAATCATTTATTTTCTTAACAACCTCGTCATCGCGTCATATAGTAAAATAATTCTGTCATAACGTTAGTAAATAAGTATTATGCTCTATCCGAAGTAAAAATTAAACATCCCATGTATAATATAAGCATAGGAAATCTAACTGTATTCTTCGAATAGGGCAATTTAAGCGTTTAGTTTGACCATTTCTTTCACTCACACATTTAAAAACGCTTTACTCAATGGTCCAGCATGACGCCATCTTTCTTTTTTGTTGATCTAAGTTCATATATCTTCTCGTAATAAAGCTATCTTTGATTTATACATAAGCCTGTATATCAAAGCAATACATGCATTCAAATAATTTTATAACAATCGTAGGATTACAAAAAACATTTACAAATTTTCCTGCGTAACATGACATTTGAGTAATTAAAAAGCTTTTTACAGGGGTGTGTCTAATGATAGTATTTTAGTGGACAATCGTAATAAATCAACTTAATCGTAACGGGTAGATTTAAGGACGACCTAGATAAGTATTATTATGTACTGTTAATATCTAAATATAATTTATATAGCGTAGCGCAAACGTTATTTTACCATATAAATTATATTTAGGGAATTTCTAGTGTACATTATAAAATAGTTTATAGAAAGCGTTACTTTCCGGAGATCCATAATAAGAAAGTCTTGAAAATAGAGTTTTGCTATAATCTGCGATAAAAGCTTATAATTTATCGCATTTATATTTAAATTATTGAGTTATTATTTTATTTCGGATTATAGCGAAATAAAAATTTCATTAATTTCGTACATAATAAAAAAAATTGCCAAAAAAATATTACGGGTGGACAACCCTTATCACTTTTTTGATCCTTATTTTGAGCCTTATCACGTAAAAAAAAACAACTGGACACCACATGGCGGGTCAACTTACCTAAGTCGCCTATTACGACACAATGGTAAGAAAGAGGGTGGTCTATTCTACTCAGATATCACATGGCTATTATTTGTAACCCATAACACCCTTTAATAATAAAGAAGCCGACAATGATTTATTGTAACACGTAAAAGGAAAAGTAAAATTTGTATATATTATATTACTAGTTCTCACGTGACAAAGAATATCCGATCATAAGTAATAAAATCCTAGTTTTGAATACCAGTATCTTTCTATAGAAGTTTGAGCTGATTTATTTAAAGCTCATTCTGCAACCTTCCTTTATAGACTAAGAGCCTGTGAACCGCAGACTTTCTTTATTTCATAAAAGCTAAAAGTTTGTCAGCGCATGCTCCCAACACTGGTAAGAACGATGATACGAATATGTTATGAAATTTGGGTCATCGTGGCTTTCGGAGATAAACGGTTATTGTTAAACTGTTATTGATAGAATTAATTTGAAAATGCAATAATTTAAGGTAGTTGTAGCATCAAATGAGTTTTTTAAACTGCTTGTAAATGTACATAATCATTAGTAAATTAAATCTACGCCAAAAAGTTTGTCATGTACTAAGCACTTAACTATACATTCGAAGTATAAACAAAAAATGCACAGTAAATAACAACGTAACTTAAAATCTCGCTCGCACCTACCCGTATGTATACCTCGCGCTCGCTCCTATAGCTACCTTATATGCTTGTCTGGCACGGCTTGAAAGTATCAAAAATGTCTGATTAATGAGAAAACTTCATCTTATCATTAATCTAAGTAATCTTTAATATTTTTATGAGTTAATCTTGTATATATATTTATTCGGAATCTCGAAAACGGCTCTATGGATTTCCTGAAATTCAGCATGTAGGGGGTTTTGAGGGAGAAAAATCGTTCCAGATAATTTTTATTTAAAAAAAATTAGTTTTATCCCTGTTTTAGGCTCTAATTTTTTTTTTCAATTAACGTTGAATACAATCACAATTTTTCGCTGTCAAATCTCAAATATGATGGTAGTTTATTCATATTCATTAAAATTTAAATTTAAGGGTGTCTGGCAAGGTGTTGCTACGATGCTAAGTTTCCGGCGTTGACTGACGTAATTTTTTATATTATTCTGAAGGTAATACCAAACTTAAACCACACTTTATAATTTGACAAATCAGAACTGTATTTAACACATCTAGAGTACTGTTTATCTCCCAAAGTCCCGATGATCCAAATTTCAAAATGTACCATTTTTCTTACCTGTGTTGAAAGTATGCGCTGACAAACTTTCAACTTTTATTAAATGACGAAGGTCTGGGGTTCACGGGCTCTCGCTCTATTACGTATTACACCAATAAATCCTGTTGTATCAGACCCCTTATCGTATAAAATGTAACAAAACATGTCAGTTACAAAAAACTTTCCCGCGGCTAACCGTCATGGACTTGACAATGAAATAACGAGTGGATCTATAAAATATATCGGTGCTGTATTTCAAAAGGATTATTGTACTCTGAAAAAGGCTAGATTCTACGGTTCATTTACTCGTTGAAAGCAAATGTATAGACAAATACCTATCCCTGAATAAATATACTGACAAATGGACCGCTTTTCCGTAATCCGCATGAATATAAATTTTCACGTAAAAAACATGAGGTCTTTGGATTTGAGATAACTTCCATTATTATTCCTCTGTCCTTATCGAGCTTCAACATTCGGGTTCGGCTCAACACGTTATAAACCTTAGTCGCCTTTTACGACACCTCGGTAAGAAATGAGGCTGGTCTATTCTATTCAGCCGGATACCATACGGCATATTTGAAAATCATGTAAAAAGTAAAAATGTACAAGTTATATCTATCTTAAATTTCTTACAAGCGTTCTATACAAATCATGCCCACGTGGAATGGTCCCAAGAATGCTGGCAACGTTTCCGCGTTGAATCGCTAAGCTGATTCTTTATGCGAAATAGTTCTTACTCTTGTCACCTTGTTAAAAAGTTGATCATATACTATCGTATTATTGACGTTGAGTATTATAATACTAAAGGACGGTAGAACGCAATAGTGTCAAAATAAAATTCATAGGAATCAGCCTATTGTAGTGAAATGTTATTCATAAACTCTGAATACAGATTTAATACAACCCAAATCATAAAAAGCAGCTTCATTTATTGAAGTATAGTTAACGCTCTGATAAATTTTCTATATAAAAATAAGTGTACATTTAAAAAATGTTCGTAAGCCTGATCTATAAAACATTTTTTTTCTACTATCGACCAACTAACGAAGATTGATTCGATACGAGTAAATGAAAACAAAGGTAACAATAGCCTCAGTTTTTGTAAAAAATGACATGAATACCAAATAGCTTTATGAAATGGGATAAATGTAAAAAATAACTCTATATTTCAGCTGCTGCTCTCTTATATGTCAAGAAGAGAAAAAGCCGAATAGGTAATAGTAGAGTATAATTCTGAATTTGTAAATTTACATTCTTAAAATTAATTAATTTATTTATTTATTTATTTATACTAGGATTATCAATAGGCTACATCTTAATCAGGATGTAGAACCACTTAAAATATAACCACAACTTACGCTTTAGTTAGTCTATAATCTTCACATAGTATTATTATATTAAACATATTTATATTTATAAGTTAAGCAAAATAATTTTATTGCAGCTTTTGTTAGTAGAAAAGCTTTAAGTTAAAATTAATCAAATAAAAATATTTAAACTATGTTAATTTTTTTCAAAGTTTAATATTAATCAGGTTTTTTTTCCTGTCCTTATCGCACTCTACGTGGCGGCATTCGGCATTACATGTTTTTCTCTTCTATTCTGTTCTCTCGCGAATGATAGAACAGAACTACTCCTTCTATAGGTATGTCATACTACACACAATCCAACCATCTCTTTTTCATTATCATCTCTTTTTTTAAATTAATCAAAGTATTCGTTAAAATACTTAATCCTTGCCAAGATATTAACTTATCCTTCTCTCTACATGGCAAGACTATTCCACCTATAGGAATAAGCAAGATATTTCGCAACGCATAATAAATTTTAAAGATCAATAAAGCATACAAGTTTTTTAAGTTTACAGTTGCAAACCCATGGTGAGGATCACGTTAGGATAACAGTTTAGTAATCAAGCTCATCTTTCAGTAGAAATAATAGCTTTTAGAGGCAAAATAGATAATTCACTGTTAAATCAACCCTAACAAGTTTATAAGTTTCCACAAATTTTAATCACAAACTAATCCATTTGCAAAACTGTCTCGACGCCATTTAAGCGATGTTCTGTAATGGTTAACTGGCTTGTTGAATTAAAGGCAAAGTTGTAAACTTTAATTATTAAAATTTCAATCATATTATAATCTGACATGGTTTCAGCTGGCTAGAGATAGAAATTAAAGGAAGAGTGTAAATAATACCAAGAACTTAAGACCTTGGTCATCATCCTCCTTCCCTTATCCCACTAAGTGGAGTCGGTACAACATCTTATAAACATGATATGGGTACGTATATTACGACCGGTAGCCTGCCTGACGTCAACTTACCTTAGTCGTTTTTACGATACCTCGGTAATAAAAAAGTTCAAGCAAGAAAGAGATCACCCTCACGGTAAGAAGTGAGGGTGATCTATTCTATTCAGCCGGATACAACACAACTGGTCGACTTAGCTTAGGCGTCTTTTACGACACCTCAATAAGAAGTCAGGTTGGTCTATATGCATTTTGGAGTAGATATATATGTGTGTAAAGTGTAGTAGGTGTGCAACTGGAACAAAAGTCAATTACGTATTATTCTAGGTTTAGACCCGTTTGTAAGCAAAATTTTGTAAAATCACTTCCATATTTTTTTTAAATGGAAAGGACAACAATTGGTTATCAATAAAGGAAGTAAAACGTGTGTTTTTAATCACAGATAAATGCTGTTTTAAAGCGCTAATGGTGACAGATAGTATAGAAAAAGGCGAACGCTGCAATATAATTGCTTTATCGATTTTTCAGTATTTCAACTTAAGAGCGGGAAGCTATAAGTGTGAAATTGACAAATGGCCGCCCGCAAAGTTTCAGATAAGCAATTGCTTTCAACCAACCGTATCTTGACGGAAATGGATGAACTGAAATTGAAAAAAGTAGATAATTCTATTTTTAAAAGCCGATGAAATCTAGTTGTTTTATAACGGTAAAAAAATTTAGTTGCAATTTGTAACTATACACAAAAGGTTAAATTATTTTTTTTAATAGATAGACTCTACGATAAATCAGTATATATCAGGTGTAAAAACGGATAGTTCTATCTACATTTAGCATTACATATCTATATTGTCTTTTATCGCGGATTATAGCAAAATCATCAAAATTAGTGATCTTCGCAAAGTAAAGCCTAATTTTATCAATTATATGTTGACTTTAATTGAAAATGATAATTAGAATCATTGTTAAATTTTGTTTTTTAATTAATAATACGCTCTTATTACAGAAAGACATACATTCGCTATCACAATCTCAACAATCGTTTCGCCCCGTAACCGAATAGAATAGTATATTCATTTAGTATTACAAAACCGCCGTGTGGTATCCGGCTGAGTGGAATTGGCCATCCTCATTTCTTACCGAGGTGTCGTAAAAGGCGACTAAAATAAGTTGACCCACCGTGTGGTATCCGGTTGAGTAGAATAGACCACGCTACTTTTAACCGAAGTCATAAAATACGACTAAGGTAAGTGAACGTCAGGCCGGCGGCCGGTCGTAAATTACCTAGCCTCGTTTATAAGATGTTGTGCCGACCCCACTTAGAGTGGGATAAGGGCAGGAGAACAATGATTTAAAACATGATTTTGTTGTCGCCATTGATAAAACGTTTCAGTGACATTCAGTCTTTGTTCGTCATTCAAGAGAAGTGCATCTCGGTACGGGAATTGTGGTATTCCTATTATATCGTGTTATTGTATATAGTGTGCGCTAGCAATTTTTAATCAAATTCAATATAATATAATTGATTGATTATAGCACAATAATATAATGATTACCTTTGACATTCAATAAATTCAATTTATAAAAGATTAAAATGATGTAAGCGAATTTCCTAAGGAAATTTCTAAACAGAATGTCCTTACGCTGTTCACAGCCTATTGGTCCATTGTCAGGGCTCAGTGGAACGCGTATCGAAGTCACATTTATCACTGTCAGTATTAGAAACCACCCAAATTTGTATGGAGGATGGAATAATAAGTGATAAATTATCTTCAACCGTACAATGTAACGGTATCTTAGTTCATTACCATGAAATAGCAATTTAATAATGACAATATTAATAATTAATGTATATATTAGCCGTGTGGTATCCGGCTAACTAGAATAGTACCACCCTCATTTCTTACCGAGGTGTCGTAAAAGGCGACTAAGGTAAGTCAACCCACCGTGTAGTATCCGGTTCAGTAAAATAGGCCACCCTCATTTCTTACCGAGGTGTCGTAAAAGGCGACTAGGGTAAGTTGACCCACCGTGTGGTATCCGGTTTAGTAGAATAGACTAGCCTCTTTCTTACCGAGGTGTCGTACTATACGACTAAGACAAGTTGACGTCAGGCAGGCGGCCGGTCGTAAAAACGCAGCCAAATCATGAAATCGAGGGGCGGTGGAGCGGTTCCGTGAACTTTTGTTCTGGATCCAATCTGCTGCTGGCGAATCCAGGTGGTAGCGACTCGGCCAAGTCCATCGTCTGCCGCCGCGTCAGGGGACCTTCGGACGTTCCGAACGGGGTATATCGGACATCTGGCTTACAGGTCCCCGAGGCGGTCGGTGCATCTGGTGCTCCCGATGCACCTGTTAGCTGAGGGTGGCTACTCTTTCAAAGGGTCCCTATCCGAAGTAGGTGTTCTCTGGGATCAGAGTTGTCGGTGGGGATGAGGGCAATGTGCACAACGATACCCTGTCCTTGCCATCGGCTGCGTGGTCTAGCACACAGGTTGTTTTAGTCGAGTGCGAGTCCGACATAACCGCCGCCTGTCCCCGTCGGGCGACGGTACCCATAAGGGGTTTTATCCTGTATAAAAAATGGGCTTGAAATTAGTCGGGCTCATCCGATAAAATAAGATGTGAGTATAGCCGGTTTATATACATTAATTATTAATAGCACTCACGATAGTTTAAAGACAATATCAATCTTTTATGTTTAAATAAGTTAATCTTGTGGCGCGAAATATCGATCTAGTAAGATCGATTCTTCGGTCGATCGGTTTGATTAAAGATAAATGTTGTTTAATCCCTGTTTTCAGGCAGTGAAAAGTGCTACAATATTATTAGAAAACAGAGGTAAATTACGCCGTAAATTATGCATGTGTTTTTGCGAATCCTGCATGTATCAGGTATACGGATAGTCCATTATACATTTAGCATAATATTTATTTTCTATTTTACTATATCGCGGATTATATTATATTATAGTAAAATAATTTTATTATTACTTTTTATTAATAACCACCAAAAAACACCATCTGCGAAAAAACTTTTAAGGATCAATCATCAATTAAAAACAAGTTTACATAAGATATTATTTTAGCCCGTAGTTATTCAAATGACTTTCTGCTTTTTGTAGTCTTAAATAACAGTAATTTTTGATATAACGACAAGTGCTTACATTGGATGAATATTCATTTAATTTCTGTAAACTTGTTCACAAACGCTCGAAATGATAATTCATTGTAATGTATTCAATTATCGCGATTTAATGTTAACATGCAGACGTGATGTTTTAATTTCGTGACTTTTTCAAAATGATTTCATCCTCCTGCCCTTATCCCACTCTAAGTGGGGTCAGCACAACATATTACAAACATGCTGTTACATGATTTGGCTGCGTTTTTACGACCGGCCGCCTGCCTGACGTCAACTTACCTTAGTCATATTTTACGACTCCTCGGTAAGAAAGACCACCCAGTCTATTCTACTAAACCGGAAACCACACGGTGGATCAACTTGCCTTAGTCGCCTTTTACGACACCTCGGTAAGAAATGAGGTTGGTCTATTCTACTCAGCCGGATACCACACGGCGGGTCGACTTACCTTAGTCGCCTTTTACGACACCTCGGTAAGAAATGAGGGTGGTACTATTCTATTCAGCCAGATTTTTTTTTCAAAATGATTTAAATCCGCGAAATACTTTGCTATAATTCGCGCTAGTTGAGATAGATTATCTATTTAATGCTAAATGTAGAAAGCCGTTTCCATATACATTCAGGTTTAGTTACTGCACGTATCACAAAACACCACCACAAACAAAACTAGCAATGCACATATTCACTTCGACAATCTCAACGATCGTTTCTCTCCGTAAGCATTATCAGGAAGAGGCTACAAGACAAGCTCGCAAACTTGATACAAAATCAAAAAGGCTTTAAAAATTAAGCTTGGTTTAGAACTGCTCCTTTCGGTTTTTGACAAAAGGGTTGAAACTAAAACCCACCAGTCTGCTCTAATGGGGATTAGTAGTTTTCACATGTCCCATAGAATTTTCTAGACATTTCTAGGCATATCCTGACGATGTTTTCCTTCACCGAAAAGCATGTGATAGATTGCAAATATTAATGATACACATAAGTTTTACACCGTGTAGTATCCGGCTGAAAAGAATAGTACAACCCTCATTTCTTACCGAGATGTCGTAAAAAGTGACTAAGCTAAGTCGAGCCGCCGTGTGGTATCCGGCCGAGTAGAATAGATCAACCTCATTTCTTACCGAGGTGTCGTAAAAGGAGACTAAGGTAAGTTGACCCACCGTGTGGTATCCGGTTTAGTAGAATAGACCACCCTCTTTTTTACCGAGGTGTCGTGAAATACGTCTGAGCTAAGTTGACGTCAGGCAGGCGGCCGGTCGTTAAAACGCAGCCAACTCATGCGACAGCATGTTTATGTATATGTTGTGCCGACCCCACTTAGACTGGGATAAGGGCAGAAAGATGATGAATGATACACATAGGTTTTAACAGAACTCATTGGTGCCCGAGGATCTAACACCCTTGTTGGCAAAAGTAAAGTCAAACTCAGATAATAATGACCCTAATTAATCAGGAATATTGTGATTGAGAAGGTGAACTCCGATTAAAGTATAAAGTCGTTAAACTTTCGAACTTTCGTATCTAAAGACTTCCTTTTAGGTGATTAATTGAAGTCAAAGTAGTATCATTAAAGTTTTAGCAAAAGTAATGATAATTAAGTAAATGGTGCTCCATTAACATTTATTGAATAACATTTGACGAAAACTTCCGTAGCACAGAAGTTAAAGTGCCGCCTAATTAAAGAAAGTCAAGAGATCGATTTCCGGTCCAAAATAGAATTTATATTTTCGAAATTGTCATGTCTAAACAGATATGGTACCTGACTGCTTTATCAGATGCTTGTTAGCTTTCTACAAAGCTTTAATGCCAAACGATTAATTGTTTCAGTGCGATGCTACGTTGAAACCATAAAATCAAATTCAAAATATTCTTTATTAAACTGGACTGTTTACAGTACTTTTGAATCGTCAATTTTTTAACGAAGCTGCCACTGATTTGGAAGTGTGCTCCGACCTAGAAGAACCAGCAAGAAACTAGGTGGATAATCTTTTCCACAAAAAATAATTACAATTTGATGGTTATTTCACAAGTTGTCGCAGCTTGGTGCGTAGCCAACTGCAGTTAAGATATGCTACTATCACTCAAATAATCCTCGATTGTATAGTATGCTATATGTAGCATCGTTTTAAGATAATTTCTAAACTTGTGTAAGGGAAAGTCTAGACAATGTTTATGAATTTTGTTATAAATGTTAACGCACACTATATTCCCGTTCCGAGATGCGCTTCTCTTGAATGACGAACAAAGACTCAATGTAACTGAAATTTTTTATCAATAGGAAGACTCCACCAGAAACAATACGGCACAGTGTTGCCACCATTTTAATCAAAAAGGGCGCGATACTCTTGTTTCATGACTGTGTTGCTATAAAATACAAAGCGACAGCATAAAAACGTGTACCGAGACCTATAAATGATTTTCGGACCTTTTGGAGACGCAACCTAAGTGTCATTAGTTTGTCTGTTTCTAGTATGTCTGTCATACCTATCACTATTTTTACTATACAAATAGTATATATTGTGAAGCTACAGTCATGACGCCTATTTCTTTAAATTACGTCCTAAGAGAATCACGAGGTTTCATATTATAAATACCGCGAATAGCTTTTTTTTGCAATATAAAGACCTTGTGAATATCAGCCGCTGTATTCCATAGCATGATCCCATAGAAGATGCTAACCTTGATTCTGCGCTTCCATTTAAGACTGTGTGGAGAGACAACAATCAATAAAAACATGTATTCAAATTCAAATTCAAAATATTTTTTATTCAAATAAACTTGTAAACAAGTGCTTTTGAATCGTCAACTCTACTGCTGGTTCGGAAAGGTGTTCCTACCGAGAAGAGCCAGCAAGAAACTCGGCGGTTGCTCTTTTAAAACTACAATTCTTAATACTAGTAACATTTAATCGTTTCTAGCTTGTACATGGTCCAAAAATATCTATGTCCACGCATTCTTATCGTCTAATTAATCCTCAACAGTATAGTAGGCTTTCTGTATCAGCCTCTCCTTAATAGTGTTTTTAAACTGCTGTAATGGCAAAGCTAAAATCAATATTAAAAACAAAGCTATTTGCGTTGTGTATCATATGTTATCAGTTAATCATATTTGGTTCTACACAAATAAGTCTTACTTAGCCACCAAATGTTTTAAATTGGTAAGGCAGTCTATGACTATTGTCTCAATACACCCCTTAATAAACTTTTAGAGTTTTATTGTTCACATATGCCAGTGACCGATATCGAGACAGTTTTAATTAAAATGAATTCTATTCATTTATTGATTCACTGAACACACTCAAAGAATCCTATACTTTCTAAAGACCTCTCTATCAGAGCAATCGATCACTTGTTTTTTTAACTTATTATCTTTCTTCACAAGCCATTAAGCTTAATATCAATTAATGGCAAACGTCGTGTGCTTTACCGAGGTAACGTAAAAGGCGACTGACGTAAGTTGACCGGGCGTGTGGTATCCAGCTGGATAGAATAGTACCACCCTCATTTCTTACCGAGTTGCCGTAAAAGGTTACTGAGGTAAGTTGACCCGCCGTGTGGTATCGAATTGAAAAGAATAGACCACCCTCATTTCTAACCGAGTTGTCGCAAAAAGCGACTAAGGTAAGTTGATCCACCGTGTGGTATCCGGTTTGAGTAGAATAGACCACCCTCTTACTTACCGAGGTGTCATAAAATACGACTAAAGAAAGTTGACGCCAGGCATGCGACCGATCGTAATATACGTAGCCAAATCCTGTGACAACATGTTTATAACATGTTGTGCCGACCCCACCTAGAGTCGAATAAGAGCAGGAGGATAAACATCAGTTTTACAAATAGCAAATATGGTTTGAAACATTTTGAAATACACTTATATTATTTTGTCATCTCGATAGAATCGGTACAGCAAATTTAATGGTACTTACATTAGCCTTCAAATGAACACACTCATATACATTTTTTATTTTTTATTCGGCCATCAACAATAAATAAATACGTGTTCAAAAGAAACATGATACATTAAAAATAGAAACTAAATGCTATATTAATTAAAGATGGCTACAACATTTACAATAATAACAAACATCCATACATTCACACATGCTACATATATACAGACACTCTTGCATGTATAATGAAATAACTAAACTTCAAAGTTAATTAATACTAAATGGATAAATCTTGGTAAAAAGCGATTAAAGCTTTTTGTAGATAAACGGAACAGCTAGACAAATTCGTCGAAGTTCATTCCTAAATCGTCCGTCACATTCTGAAAAGTTTTTTTGGAGTAGAAAAATTGGAAAAGTTGCCTGGAAAAATTAGTTCCGGGAAAAGTTCAAATGCTATTTTTTGAACTTTTGTTCAGTACCACGTTTACCGAATTACTTAGTAACTCCTTGCTTGCTTTTGCCCAGAACCAATATTCCACACAATCATGTTATGTATATCTATACCAATATATAAAGCTGAAGAGTTTGTTTGTTTGAACGCGCTAATCTCAGGAACAACAGAACCGATTTAAAAAATTCTTTGAGTGTAAGATAGTCCATCTATCGAGAAAGGCTATAGGCTATATAACATCACTCTCGAGCCATTCATTCTCGAATGACAATAATACATTCATTGACATTCTCATATATGTAAAAACACACAATATACAAACTCGCACACATCAACAGACATACACACGCATATACACACTCACTTATTTCGCTAGCACAACTCAGAATACAAAACCAAAGATCTTAGTTAGTTAGTTGTACTTCGTTTTAGTTTGGTAATTTTTACGAGTTAAAATTTTTTTTGTATTTATATTTTTATGGAAAACCAGGGCCTTTTGACACAGATGTTTTTAAACTTAAAAAAAAGTCCTTAAAACTGTAATGTTTAGTTATGTAACGAAAAATTTTTTTTAATATATTTTCAAATATATTAAAGTATTCGCCGTGTATTTTGCTCATTACATTAATTTTTAAAAAACTAAATACTTTAACGCTTCTTATAAATGGAATTACGTTATTCGAACCTCTATAATTAAAGAGACAAAAGCGTATTTAACTACCAAAATAAAGGATCATAAAACCCGATCCCGTGCCCGTTAAAATTTACATTTACATGACAATGAAAACCGGATGTATCCGTAAAATGCGCGCGCATCGAACCCTGTTACCCGGTTGACCATGACACGGAACTGGGTCAAGTCACATTTCCCGCACAACCCAATAAAGATGACTAGGAATTTAATAAGCCTACCTCAACTTTAGTAAGAACAAAGGAAAATTAAATATATACCAAACTGTTCAATAAAGTAATAAGAATTTAAATTTATTGTAATGCAATAATGGTTTTATAAGTACATACACTACATTCCATCATCCTTCTGTTCATATCCTGCTCTAAGTGGGGTCGGTACAACATGTTATAAAGATGTTATTACATTATCATATAATTATGGCAACGTATCTTACGACTGGCCGCCTGCCTGACGTCGATATTCGACATATACGACAGTACGACAGTATACGACACTTCGGAAAGGAAGAGGGTGGTCTATTCTATAAAAAATATCATATACTGAAATTATTAATTTCCGTACGTTTATGCAATACGTGTATGCATTACTTAATTGCCTTAATGCATTTTGTAACAATTATACTCTATTCCGATGTAAACCAGAGCTATACATTTTGTAATTATTTGCAATGTAGTGTATTTTTTGAAGTGTCTTCTAATATTTTAGAATATAATTATCATATCAAATTCTAAGAAAGAAATTATAATAAAGAGACACCTAATTAGTAAAAACTTTAATCATAAATATCCGGATATAAGGAGTAAAGTTTGCAACGGTCACGGACTAACGTTGACCATGACACGAAATTAGGTCAAATTTTGCCCGGACAGAGCAGACATAACGGCTTAATTAAACCCTGCACACACTGGAGTGCATGAAGGATACAAATATAGCCGTATTCATTCCAAAAAGTAACGAACGCATATTAAACATACATATGATTTTTTTTATGTCAGGAAAACCCATTATGGGTCGTCACCGCCCGACGGGGACGAGCGGCGAATAAGTCGGACTCTCACCGACTAAAAATCTGACAGTGCTCCACCACGCTGCTGATGGCGGAAACAGGGTACCGTTGTACACATTGCTCCCATCTCCGCCAGCAGCAATTCTGAACCCTGGAGTGCGCCACCTCTGGGTCGGGGCTCTAATAGTGGCCCCTCCCTCTTAGACGATGCATCGGGAGCACCAGATGCATCGATCGCCTCGGGGACCTAACTTCAGCGAGCGTCCGATAAACCCTGTTCGGACCAACATACATATGATAAATTTACTTGCATTGATCCCGCTTTACTCGTACCACGAGCTTTTTTTAATTCTTTTTCGTTCGTTGGCCGACAAAATCATTTAGCGCGTTTAATGAGTATATAGTTTAAAGTATAGCTTAAAGATTGATTCTTCTTTCCATAGACAAACTTTGGCTTCTTTGAGTAGTTTAAATCCATCACGCTGTTCCAAAATTTGCTCATCAATCACGCAATTTTAAGGAGATATGGTCACCTCACGCGTATTTTTCTTTACAAGTTTGGTAAATCCATAAGTTTCTATATAAAATTCGTAGGTGTCCAGGATGTGAATCGGCGCTCTCTGATCATGGGTTATAACAGCTGTCATTTTCCGGCTATAAATCGTACGCTTAGTATTAAAGTGACCTAATCCAAAAAAATTGTTTTGTGGGAATTTAGATAAAGCGTAGCGTAAAGTCTTCAAAACTCGTGACTGTTAAAGTTATCTATAACTTAGAAGAGCAAGAAAACACTACACTTTTTTAATAGTTCGTAGCGTGGCTTCATAGATAGTACTGAAAGAAGGATTACAATGAATCTAACTCTAAATCTTAAGCTTATTTCGAATTAGGTCACTTTAATACTAAGCGTAGTATATATTGATAAGATTATAAATCATACAGTTATAAAAGTACCGTTAGTTGATTTAAATAAAATAAATCATTTTTCGAACAGGATTGAAATTGCGTTGAAATATATTCTGCGCTGGATATATAGGATTAACAATTTCAAATGAGATTTAGAGCTCTACGTAATATGCTCTGGACGTAAATAATGAATATGTCAGACAACAGAAACTAGTTGTTTCAGTTAATTGTGCATTGCATTGTCATGAGACCGTGATTTAGTTGGCTAAATTAATTTACAAAGGAAACGCTGGAACGATCTAAACACAAGTCCCTAAAGCTGACAACCACTTAGCAGAATTAAAAAGAAGAAAAAAGGTATTATGTGACATTAATGTGTCAGTAAATTCAGCATAGATGACAACTTTGAAGGACTTCTGGACGTATATAACACCTACTTTTGTAAATTATCTGGAAAATAAATAAGTGAGCTTATTTTAATAATAATTGGTTTAAACATCTAGTAAATAAGGAGAGTCGTAAACCACATTTTTCATATAAGGGCAATCACTTACGACTTTCTCTTAAATATCTACGACCTCGGGATTATTTTAAAACTGTTCACTCCACAAAGTCTGGGTTTTTGCAGCTCGTTAACTTTCAACAAAAATTATCTCCCACATAAAATTAAGCGTTTACTTCAAAGCCTTAAAACTTCTAATGTACAGATTAGCATATTCTTTACTAATATATAAAGCTGAAGAGTTTGTTTGTTTAAACGCGCTTATCTCAAAACTACTGGACTATAACATCACGACATAATGAATAGGAGAGAGCAATAAAAAATATTACGAAAACGGAAATTTTTTTAAGCTTTCCTTGCGTGCGCTGACTAAATGGTGATAGTTATTCAAATATCATGTATTGCAAAAATGTTCCCCTCTATAAGTTCTAAATAAAAGTCCGCGACAGCATATGTCTAGCTTTTAAGGTTAACCCACATTAACCATTTTTATGGTTATTAAAATACTATATTATGATTTTAATCTTACCACGCAGGTGGAGCCGCTGGTCATTGCTAGTTAAAGATAAAGTTTTAAGCACACATGTTTTTTAACAAATTATATATTCTTCTCCCAAAGTTAAGTTGGGTTCTATGTTTTGCTCGTATGTTAATAACTTCGATACTTACTTCAATTAATAACGACATGTAATGAGGAGGGTGAAAATCCAAACCAAACGAGTATTAAATACGAATGTGGATGGATATATGACTAAAAAGAGAGGGTTGGATTGTATGAAGTGTGACATACATATAAAAGGAGTAGCGCTAGAGTTGATGAATGATAGGACACCACTTAGAGTGGGATATTGGCGATGGAATGTTGGCAAGTTGTTTGGCAAGGAACTTGGCGGTCAATCTTTTAAAAATTTACATTATTAAACCACAATCATACAAGACGGTATATGACACTTTCTTCCTAATCTAAGGAAGACAAACATCAACATCAACCTCATCATAAACGACAGAGCGTCTGATCAACGCATTGAGTCAACATTTAGTCAAAACATTAAATATGGGAACATTACCTACATAAAATCTATTTTATAAGAAATCACAATACCGCATAGACGGGTTTGAAATGTGGTGCTGGAGAAGGATGTTGGGCGTTTCTTGGACGTAACATCGGACCAACGCATCGATAATTAAGGAACTACAGATCAAGATCAGACTTTCCACTATATGTCTCCGCGGGATTTTAGAGTTCTTTGGGACGTTGCAAGACAGAGTGGCGACAACCTTGAAAAGTTGCTTGTCAAAAGTTGCTTAAGTAAAATGCTACAAAAATATCACGACCCTAAGCATTGAGGATTACGATTTAGGGAAATGGGTGGAATAGTCCAGAATAGGAGCTGACCACCCGTCCTGCAATGACGGGCGTCCCCTTAATTAGATAGATAGATAGAGGATTACGACGCCAGGAGGAGGAGGATAAGAAATCAGATATTGAGTATCTAAAACACAGATTTAATTTGTTCCAGTTAAAACATTAAGAACATTTAAGAACCTTTAAGAATACATGATAATATTGCTCAAGACGCTGGAACGAATTGCTATTATTTAATTAAGTTAACAAGTTGAAGAACATTTGCCACATAAAAAGATACATGTTTCTTATTAAAGTATAAACGGAGTTAATTAGACAAGTCGAAATCCTTTTGATGGTACACAGTAACTTGTTCCAAGAGTATTTCACTCTGTTTATTTTATTCGTTTTGTCCAATTCTTTATACGAACATACATATATTACGAGTACGTGTAGAAAAATCGTAGTTACTAATTTCTAACCACAAGGCATTATTTCTGTTTTATTTTATATAGACAAATATTATAAACATTTTTTTTTAAATAACTACTTATTTCAGTTATTATCACAATAAAGGTATCCTTCTGAAAACATACAGTCGAAATAAAACTTGCACTCACTAAAATATCGTGGCTCAAGCCAGTGACTCAAATATTTATTAATATTTTTGCAATTCCCAATGTTAAATGGGACGTATAGCGCATACACCATCATCTTTAAGAGACAACGGATTTGACCTGTTAAATCAAGAATCTTCCTTAAACTATTTCTAGATATGGTCACCTAATAAGAATATTAATATTCTTCTGATGCAACGTCACTATTCCTATTCCCAAGTACTCCCAAACTTTCTTACTAAGCATAACACAAACAAATTATTATAAAAACAAACAGGTCACATCGCAATAACTTGAGTTACCTCTGTATAAGGTTTGACGCTTCGGAGTCAGTTCGTAACCACGGTGGTTGCAACTCTGCCGAAACGTCGAACCTTATACAAAAGTAACTCGATTTATCGCGATGTAACTCGCTTGTTTATATAATAAGTAGTATGAATTGCGAAAGTTTAAAATCTACCATAACACAAACAGTCAAGTCAAAACTACCCATGCTATTTACAAATACAACATTTAAACAACGTTATCTAGTATATTTCCAAACCATTATTCTGGTTACATAATACAAAGTTTATTCCAATTTGCATCAGAGATTCCAAATTTACGAGAACGTGTAAGGAATTATGTCTTGGAATCAATACGTACAGAATTAGGGAAAACATTTCTTTTGGCCTTCACAATTTCTTTTTATCAATCCTTATTTGGAGAAAAAGTGTGATGTGAAAAGAACATTTTTATTGTTATTTTGAGACTTTGATCTGATATATGATTTTATTACGTATGTGCAAACAGTAAGCTCTATTTTTTTTAATTAAGTCCGTAGCTTTATAGAGGCGTAGTACTAACTAAACTAAATGATTTATAGAAGCATAGGCGTTACTTTGAGGAATTCCATAGTACAGAAGTTACATTATTTACAGTACATTACATTAGATTATTTTGCTGTAACAGACGCATAGAACTAGTCATTTTATTATGTATCTGACTCAAAAATCTTTAACATTATTACATTAAATTATGCTTCATTAGATAGGAAATTGGATAAAGAGGTCTTTTTAGCCAACATCGTTTGAGACGCAAAGTTTTTGTTGATGTAATTTTATAGATAATCATTTGCTTTGTATTACAAAGTAAGTTATATAAGTATTAGCTGTATGGCCACGCGTTGCTGTGCCTCGGTCCGGTTTCGAATTCCCTTCCAAACAGAACTCAACAGTTTAAATAAATGCTCCAATCGCCAACAAACTTTGTAGGTAAAAATTTCATCGGCCCTGACATTTCAGAGTCTATAGGGGACATACATCATTTTCTTGCCCTTATTCCACTCTAAGTGGGGTCGGCACACCATAGGGTTATAAACATGTTGTCACACCACCCTCTTTTCTTACAGAAGTGTCATAAAAGGCAAATAAAGTAAGTCGATCCGCCGTGTGGTATCCGGTTGAGTAGAATAGACCACCCTCTTTCTTACCGAGGTATCGTAAAATACGACTAAGATAAGTTGACAAAAGGCAGGCGGCCGGTCGTAAAATACTTAGCTAAATCATGTGACAACATGTTTAAAACATGTTATTCTAAACCCACTTAGAGAGGGATAAGGGAAGAAGGATAATTTAAATTTTAGCAGTTTTTCAATGTCTGAAAACAGGGATAATGTGACAATTTTTTTTAGCTAAACCTAGCTAGATCAATTTATCATCCCCGAAACATACTATGTTTCATAAAAATCGTTGGAGCCGTTTCCAAATTCAGAAAAAAAAATGTATATACAAGATTAACTTATTTAAATATTAAAGATATGTCACATTTTACCCCCCACCCCCCTTTTAGTATAATAACTATATGACAACGAATCAAAAATATTTTGTTTTACTGTGGACTTTGTTTGTCAAAATACGACTACAGAGAAAATCTGATAAAAACCCTCTTTTCGACAGACGCTCGGGGCGTTATGTTTTTGTTGGGCCAATTTTTTGCGAGTATCATTTTTTTTGTTCTATGCTATTTATTTACCGCTAAATTCATTTAGGACAGCCTTCAATTATAAAATGCGAGTTTTACATTAAAATATAAATTGTAGAATATATTTAATAATTGTACCCACGATTTTGAGTTAAACTACCTTCTTCTTGCTTGAGGAAAAATGGAATTTTTCTATTATGTATGTTTGTCTGATGTATAAAGTTGGTCACTATGATTTTTTTTTATAGACACTTATACACACATTTTTTCCCAAAGTAAGTAACTTAATACTTGTGTTATGGGTGATAGACAACTGGTGAATATATAATTATATAATTTTTTAAATACATACTTAAAATACAAATGATTGATAGTCATAAAACCGTAACAGACTAATAGACAAACAGAAAAACTAACAATTGACTTTTATAATATTGGTATGAATATATGATTTTTCTATTAAAAAATACTCAGTTGATACTAATAAAACAACAACAATAATAATAAAATATGTATAAATGCAATCAAGAAGTACTTTGCGAGAAATTAATAAATAATAAAAGTAAATGTAATGTGCTAATGTACATAAAAGTATTGAAATTACAAAAGTACTCAAAAGAACCCCGCATTGCTTCGTGTTAGTTACATTAAATCATTCATGTAATTATTCACGAATATATTAATCGGGCAATTCAAAAAGAATTTTCACGAGAAAGTATTTCTCTTATTTTAATCGTCTTTTCATTTCGCAATCGAGGAAAAATGGCATGTTAATAAACATTTTTAATGAATATTTCAACGCGATGTATAATGACCGATTTTACTTCAAAAAAGGTAAAGAGAATTTTAAATTCAAGCATAAACACCTAAATAAATAAAATAGGTAATAATAATAAATAAATAAAGACTGCCGAGTCTAAAACTATCATCATCTTCCTGCTTATCCCACTATAAGTGGGGTTGGCACAACATGCTATAAACATGTTGTCACATAATTTGGCTACGTTATATAAGACCGGCGCCTGCCTGACATCAACTTACCTTAGTCATATTTTACGACACCTTGGTAAGAAAGCGGGTGGTCTATCTACTACACCGGATACAACACGGTGGGTTAACTTACCTTAGTCGCCTTTTACGACACCTCGGTAAGAAATGAGGTTGGTCTATTCTACTCAGCCGGATACCAAACCGCGGGTCGACTTACCTTAGTCGCCTTTTACGACACTTCGGTAAAAAATCAGGGTGGTTTATTCGACTCAAACGTATACCACACGGCGGACCAACTTATCTTAATCGCATTTCACGACACCTGGGAAAAAAATGAGGGTGGTCTACTCTATTCAACCGGATACCACTGTGGGTAAACTTACCTTAGTCGCCTTTTACGACACCTAGGTAAAAAATGAGGGTGGTTTATTCTATTCAACGGTATACCAGACGGATCGATTTACCTAAGTCGCCTTTTACGACACCTGGGTAAAAAATTAGAGTGGAATATTCTACTCAGCCGGATACCTCACGGCGGGTCAATACTAGACTTTTCACATACACAATACAGTCATTAAATGAGTAATTTTAAGTGGATATATAGCCTTGACAGTCTTTATTGATCGCAAAGCTACATTATTTAAAAGGGAAGACTTGAGCGATGGTTGCCCGACTGTGATTCATTCGGCCTTCTAGAAGAAGATGATAGACATTATAATTTCAGAAAAAAAACATTAATTAAACTTCAAACAAGTCGTAAATTCAAACATCATCAAATGCGCCTTGAGCATCAAAGTATTTAAATCCAATAATCTCACAGAATACCAGAAACACGTTGGGATACATAAATAATTCATGCAAGATTTGTGCGTCTATTAACTTGCAAACGCGTACAAAGATATGAGTAAAATCTGGGCTTTCAAAATTGGCAATGAAATATTTAATACATGTTAAAGCATGTCTGCATAAGGGGTGCCAAAGTGTTCGGCCTCCTCGTGGCGCACCCTGGGCTAGCTTAGTCTTGGCGAACGGACCACTGTGTGGTGGTTAATCCAGTTGTCCCTCTGATTAGCAGAGGGCAATCAGGATGGGCTGAGGACTCCGGGGGGGTTGGGGTGGAGTCCCTAATGAGCGACGGGTTAAGTTGGGCTTGATTAAGTCTGGCTGGACATGGTTACGGCCACCGTCGGTCAAACCCGGAAGCCCAGCTATGGGAACGGGGACCTTCGGATTGCGAGGAAGAAAATTATTTTTAACAGGGATTGACAAGTTAATATCACGATCTTACAAATGTATTTAGGTTACGGGGGAGTATATCGAAAAAGAAAAATATTTTAGGGTTCATTTGTGGTTCAAGCCAATACCGGGAATACATTGAACGCTTCTCGTACATGTCCAGCGCCGTTCATAAAATCCATTGAGCTAGTGCTATCCAATGCGCATGTCTATGACGTCACAACACTTCCCTGTGATCTTGACACAGAAGTGGGTCACGATCGAGTCCCGCGCAGCCTGTGACCTTGCACCAGTTGCTAGAACCTTCTGATTCGCAACAGCTGCGAATAAACAAAGTGAAGGTTGCCTTTGTCTTATTCTCTTGAATTTTGTACTTTGTATTCTTTATCGTTATTACTACAGTATATTAAATAAGGGCAATTTATTCAACCGTTTTGTACAAATATTTTCTGTATAAAGCAATTTCTTGGTTGAAGCATTATTTTATCACTTATCAACAGCTGTTGTTAAATTGATAATTTAACGATTCAAAAGTACTCTATCGATCAGAATAAAGCAGTAGGGTGTTGTCTCGACAATCAAACCACCTATCGACGTGTGTTGTGTGTTTTCGACGAATTGAGTATGTTTAGAATTATCATCACAAAATTTTGCATTTTTATTTGCGGTTATAAAATAAACAGGAATATACACTAAAAATATATTTGGAAACACTTTCACAATTTCAGATATTTTTTCTGGATAATTCGACATCTTTAATATTTCAAAGAGTTAATCTTGTATGCATATATATAAATATATTTTCTGAATTTCGGAAACGGCTCCAACGATTTTCCTGATATTCAACATGCAGATGGTTTTGGTGGAGAAAACGATCGATCGTTTTATTTTAAAAAAATCTCGTTATATCTCTGTTTTTGGATACTAAATAAACTACGAAAATAGGAATAGACAGCATCTCATAATTTGAGTTCAAATGCAAAGCTGCAACAGCCTAATGGTAGCGCGCGGATCAAGGAAGGTTCGAAACCTAGGTTCTATTCCCACATTCGGGACTTTTTTTCTTTTTTTCGTTGCATTTTTTTGTACTTTTAAATAAATGACCGAGCAAGGCTAGGTAACCCAGGTACTATTTTTTATTACTTAAGAAGTATTTACTACTAAGAGTAAATACTTCTTAAGTAATAAAAAATAGTATATTTGCGCACAACACACTGCACTTAATGGAATACATATACGTCAATCAATTGCAAGTGTTTATATATGCATTAATGTGTCGAGCCATGTCATCGTTTGCGAGATATAACTTATACCACAATAAATAACTTATCATATTTTTTGTTACATATGTGAAGTACGAAAAAGAATTGCATAAAGTAATTTTTCGGAATTCTTCTTTAAAAAATAACGAATATCACCGAATTATATTCCGCAAAAATCTGATAGATATATTATAGTGCATTAACCGTATCCACGTGTAGGATTAGTTAATTGCACATCTTGAAAAAGTACTACTTTTACTTAATAAAAAAGTTAAAAAAGTAATACTTTTGTATTATGGATCTCCGCAAAGAAACGCCTAATTCTATAAATTATTTGCACACCTTGCATTAAGGATATATCATCATCATCTTCCTGCCCTTATCCCACTCTAAATGGGGTCGGCACAACATATTACAAACATGCTGTCACATGATTTGGCTGCGTTTTTACGACAAGCCGCCTGCCTGACGGCATTAAGGATATATGAACAGCAATAAAAAATAGTACGAAAACGACATAATTTAAAGCTTTCCTTGCGTGCGCTGTGTAAATTGTAATAGTTATTAAAAAATCATGTATTACAAAATTGTTCCCCTTTAAAAGTTCTAAATAAAAGTCCGTGACAGCATATGTCTAGCTTTTACGTTAACCCACTGTAACCATTTTTTGGTTATCCTGTATTACGGTTTTATTCTTTCCACGCGGGCGGAGCCGCTGCTAGTACAAAAATATTATTCAATTCAAATTCAAATTCAAAATATTCTTTATTCAAATAAACTTGTAAACAAGTGCTTTTGAATCGTCAATTCTACTGCTGGTTCGGAAAGCTGTTCCTGCCGATAAGAGCCAGCAAGAAACTCGGCGGTTGCTCTTTTTAAAAAAATACTAATGCTAATGCTAGTTACATTTAATCGTTTCTATCTTGTACAGGGTCGAACAATATCTATATCCACGCATTTTTATCGTCTTAACAGTATAGTAGGCTTTCTGTATCAGCATCTCCTAATGAAAAATAAATCATAAATTATTATCGAATCGTTCATAACATACGACGAAATCTTCTAAACGGACTCTTTTGTTAAATGAAAAAGCTTTTGCAATCATTTTAAAAGCCTGAATCTGTCAATAGCAATTGGCTACAGGCCTATAGATACAATGAGTAATGCTTTCATCGGTTATCCGATTTAATAAGGCCGTATAAACCAGATCGGCAATATAAATTTTATAAATGCCTTTGTCCTATTGTTTGATATCTGTTGCGATCATAAAATTCAAGCGATCGCAAACTGCTTTATATATACTTTGGAGTTTTTTGGAACTGCAATTTATTATTATCCTCCTGCCCTTATCTCACTCTAAGTGGGGTTGGCACAACATTTTATAAACATGCACATGATTTGGCTGCGTTTTTACGACCGGCCGCCTGCCTGACGTCAACTTAACTTCGTCGTATTTTACGACACCTCGGTAAGAAAGACGGTGGTCTATTCTAGTAAACCGGATACCACACGGTGGGTCAACTTACCTTAGTCGAATTTTACGACACCTCGGTAAGAAAAAGGGTGATCTATTCTACTAAACCGTATACCACACGGTGAGTTAACTTACCTTAGTCACTTTTTACGACACCTCGGTAAGAAATGAGGGTAGTCTATTCTACTCCGCCGGATACCACACGGCTATTATTTGGAACTGCAAATGAAACCTATTTAAAGTAGAAATTAATCAGTTTCTCGTGTAAAGCAAAGCAAGTGTGTAAAGCAGGCGACATTCACATACATTATACATGCATGACAAGTCACCACGCGTATCACAAAACGCCGCTAAGACCAACACTCTACACAAGTACTACACACACACAGTACCACAATCTCTACGATCGTTTCGCCCCGACACCGAAGTATCATCATAAAGGTCTACGGCATTACGATTTTGTCGTCGAGCGTGTGTAGTGAGTGTGGTGACTTGTATTGCATGTATAATGTATGTGAATGTCGCCTGCTTCATACACTTAGCATTACATAGATTCTCTTAACAAACATCATCATCATCATCATCCTGCCCTTATCCCACTCTAAGTGGATTCTCTTAACAAACGCGGATTACAAAATAGTTCTAATGTAACTTCTGTTAATTTGTTGGTTTGACTCAGCTTTAGTTTTATCCATGACCTCTTTTAAAGCTGTTAGTGAATATAAAATCGTACCATAAAATTACTTCAAATAAGGGAATTCCCTTACGCCAGCCACACCCACGCTTGTCTGTCGGCAATATTCGTTATGACAGACAGTATAATATTTATTTTGACCTATTTACTCGTTGAACGTTGACATCATCTGGTCTGTTTCTAATTATTAAACATTACTTTTATCCCTAAAATATACTCATCATCCTCCTGCCCTTATTCCACTCTAAGTGGGGTCGGCACAACATGTTGCAAACATGTTATCACTAGACTTGGCTACGTATTATACGACCGGCCGCCTGCCTCACGTCAACTTACCTTTATCGCATTTTACGACATCTCGGTAAGAAAGAAGGTGGTCTATTCTACTCAACCGAATACCACACGGTAGGTCAACTTACTTTAGTCGCCTTTTACGACAACTTGGTAAGAAATGAGGGTGGTCTATTCTACTCAGCCGGATACTACACTGCGGGTCGAGTTACCTTAGTCGCCTTTTACGACACCTCGGTAAGAAATGATGGTGGTACTATTCTATTCAGCCGGATACCACACGGCGTATAATAAAAAAATGATACCTTCTATTTGTTATATCGCAGTTCGATGATGTAATTTCCGCATATTTAAAAAAATAATTTAAATCAGAATTCAGTTAAAGAATCGGTTTTACAAGATTCGAGGTATATTCGGTATAAAGCTCTTTCTACGTAAAAGTATAAAAAATGTTCAAGTGCATATGAAATTAATTACTTCAAAAGATTAATAAATTAATGACTTGACACATTATACAGTGAACATAAATATGTTCACTGTATAATGTTCTTTCCAATTTTTATACCTACCTAGCCGTTATCTGTGTCTATAAGTAAGTAAGTAGCGGCCTGTTACTATCCCACTGCTGAGAATATGCCTCTTCTCTCCGTTTTTGAAGAGAAGGTTTGGAGCTTAGACCTACCACGCTGCTCCAATGCGGATTGGTAGGTTACACATATCTCCAGAATTCTCTAGAGATATGCAGGTTTCCTCACGGTGTTATCCTTCACCGAAAAGCGTGTGATAAATTGCAATTATCAATTAGACACAAGTTTTTAACAGAAAAACTCATTGGTGTCTGCCCGAGTTTGAACCCGTAACCTCCTCGAAAGAGTCGCACGATGTTACCGCTAGGCAGCTTGTGTACATACTGTCAGTATATACGTACACTAGTACGTATATACTGACAATACGCCCAGAAGGTGAGTTTCTGTATGTATATATATATATATATATATATATGTGTGTGTGTGTGTGTGTGTGTGTGTGTATATACCGAACCTCGCAAACGGCTCCAACAATTTTCATTAAATACTGATTTCAAAAATTCAAAATAGCAAAATAGGCTATATAACATTTACATGTAATAAGGTGTAAAAAATTGGTCATAAAAATTAGTAGTAAGTAGCGGCCTGTTACTATCCCACTGCTGAGAATAGGCCTCTTCTCTCCGTTTTTGGAGAGAAGGATTGGAGCTAAGACTTACCACTCTGCTCCAATGCGGATTGGTAGGTTACACATATCTCCAGAATTCTCTAGAGATATGCAGGTTTCCTCACGATGTTATCCTTCACCGAAAAGCGTGTGATAAACCCTGGATTTGAACCCGCGACCTCCTCGAAAGAGTTGAACGGTGTTACCGCTGGGCCATCACAGCTTTTTTAAATTAGTACATTCATTATATTATGAATGTTAGTGTAAGAGATAAAACTTTTATGTTAACAAAAAATAAACCTATAGTCCGACTTAGTCGACTTTGCACTGCACTGAGATCGGTATGTACGCGGGTGAAACCGCAGGATATTACTAGTATAATAATAAATATGAATTGCAGAAGTTTAAAATCTACTTAGCAAAAATAATAATAATACCCTACATACTCTTGTATGTGTATGTTATAAAATAATAACCGGGGAACACCTGTACGCCAGCCACGCCCACGTTTCCGAAGATACGCTGTTTATCAGATAATTTATATTTACTTTATTCACGTTACACGTTATGTCTGCCTTATCGATTTCAAAATTAGACGGGAAAATTCTTAGGCTGTGTTTTGATGCATATTTTTGTGCGATAACATATTATGAAACTAAGTCTCTAAAGTCTGTCCATCTGTATGTGATCATCTTCCTGCCCTTATCCCACTCTAAGTGGGGTGGGCACAACACGTTACATGTTACAAACATATTGTCACATGATTTGGCTACGTATTTTGAGACCGACCGCCTGCCTGACGTCTACTTACCTTTATCGTATTTTACGACAGCTCGGTAAGAAAGAGGGTGGTCTATTCTACTAAATCGGATACCACACGGTGGGTCAACTTATCTTAGTCGCTTTTTACGACACCTCGGTAAGAAATGAGGGTGGTACTATTCTATTCAGCCGGATACCACACGGCGTATAACTTATTATAAAACTAGGTCTCTAAAACCTGTCCATCTGTATGTGATCAATTTATTAAAATCTACCGAATGCTACTTTTAAGAGTCATCAAATTTCGAATACATGATCGATAAGGGCTGAACCGATTTTGATGGGACTCTTACCAGAAGAAAAATGAGGCTACATATAGTCTCCTATTTAGAACGTTAACGTAGAATTCCCGTGGAAAACGTGATTATGCTCTGATTTTCACACACGCACAGTTTTATACATAATACGATTTACAATAATACAGAAGAAGAAGAATAACTTTATTGCATAAACAAAAATACAAAGTGAAAAGAAGACATAGATAACAGGTACAGTTGATTATGCAAAGGGCGGTCTTATCTACACCGTTGTGATCTCTTCCAGACAACCCTTTGAAAGAGAGGATCTTTCGTATAATTATCCATTTTTTTGTGATGTCATTTTTAATGTAATTTTTTTTGACACTTACACACACGGTCGTCCGTCCCCAAAGTAAGTTCTTGTTTTATGGGTGACAGACAACTGGTGAATATATAGTTATATATTTTTAAATACATACTTAAATACATTCATTTATTCATTTAAACAAATTCATTTATAGAAAATGTTGGTCCTCGGCGGGAATCGAACCCGCGACCCGCAGAGCTGGAGGCAGGGTCACTACCCACTGCGCCAACGGGCCAGTCAAAATATATATTATACAATATGTATTTTTTTCTTTTCTCGAAAGTAAAGTAGGAATTATTTATCCTATATATCCCCGGTGTATATGCTTTAATTACGCCAAATTTTATCAACATTGGTCCAGGGGATAAGCCGTAAAATCGAAACAGATGACAGACAGACTAGCATTCAAAATATTCTTCTTCTTCTTCGAGTGCCTCTCCGACCAGCGAAGGTTGGCAGTTAGCTCCATAAATTTGTCCCTATCCCTCGCTAGCCGGAACAGTTCAGCGGCGCTCGCGATCCCCGTCCATTCCCTTACGTTGCGAAGCCAGGATTTATTTCTGCGTCCAACACCTCTTTTTCCGGAAACTTTTCCCATTAAGATGAGTTGCAGAAGTCCATGTCTGTCGTGCCTAAGAACATGTCCTAGATATGCGACTTTTCTCATCTTAACGGTCTGCAAAAGTTTCCGGTTTTGATGGACGCGTCGCAGAACTTCCACATTCGAGATTTTCTGGGTCCAGCTTATAGACAACATGCGCCTGTAAGCCCACATCTCGAATGCTTCTATTCGAAATATTAGTGTTGCAAAAATATTGCCATCTAAATTTATATTCAACTTGGACGTGGGTTTAGGACACGCCCCTCTTTCTATTTGAGTAAGCAGTGATGAAGTTTTCACGATGGAATGGATTGTAGAGTTTTGCAAAAAGAAAAACGCATTAATTGTAACACGTGCAAAAGTTTTGTTCATTTATTTTTTTAAAATACTCGACCAAAACAATTTCATAACTTTTCTAATGAAAAATCGAATTTTATCTGTGTTCAGTTGTTTTAAACTAAAACAATACTATTTTTATGAATGTTTAAAAATTGTATAATTTTGAAAAATCTTAGTCGAACAGATTGGACATAATTCAATCGAACTCCTTTAAAATATGACTGCAGGTTTTATATCTATATACATATATAAAAGAAAGTTGGTCTTAGTTACACTATTTATAACTCAAGAACGGATAAACCGATTCGGCTGAAAATTGGTGGAGAGCTTAGAACTAGGAGACGGACATAGGATACTTTATATCCCGTTAGACCGCATTGATTTTATCCCGTCAAGTCACTATAAAACGTGGTATAACAAAAACGACTATGACATGGAAAAACAAAACGTAAATGACAGCTAAACGTAATTTTGTCTTTTGGTAAGTATGGTAAAAATTTGACAATTATCAAAACAGTAGTAGCTATAAAAATTACTACATAGTATAAAACAAAATCGCTTTCTCTGTCTGTCCTTATATCTCTATGTTTGCTTAAATCTTTAAAACTACGCAACAGATTTTGATGCGATTTATTTTAAATATATATAATGATTGAAGAGGAAGGTTTATATGTATAATAAAATTCAATACGGAGTAGAGAAATACTGTGATTTTCACTGAGTGACATAGGCTATATGCTTTATACCCGTGCGAAGCTGGGGCGGGACTCCTAGTTATTTAATAAATTAATTACTACAGATATAATCCATTCCTCAAAGAACTTTTGTTTATGTTCAAGGTTCGATTCCCGTATGAGAAAAATGAAGTGAAATAAATACAAAATATATCCAGAATATTCACCCAAATTGCATTATAGAAGCTTAGACTAAGTTGATTTTATTTTTAACCGACTTCAAAAAGGAGGTGGTTTTCAAATCGGTCGGAATTTTTTTTCCTTTGACAGCATCATCCTCCTGCTTTTTCCCACTCTAAGTGGGGTCTGCACAACATGTTATAAACATGTTGTCACATAATTTGGCTACGTACTTTACGACTGGCCGTCTGCCTGTTGTCAGGTTACCTTAGTCGTATTTTACGACACCTCGGTAAGAAAGAGGTTGGACTATTCTACTCAACCGGATACCACGCGGCGGTTCAACTTATCTAAGTCGCCTTTTACGACAACTCGGTAAAAAATAAGGGTGGTATATTCTATTCAGCCGGATACCATACGGCTTACTTGTAAACCCTACTTACTAATTACAATTAACAACAAATGATATTTCACTATTTCCGATCGTACTTACCTTGTATAAATGATTTAAATAATACAAGCCTCAATAACACAAACACAGACAACCGACTTATTCGAGATTCACAATGAAAATAAATACCCTGTCATATAAAGGATATTAATCAGCGGAAGCTCATATCCGTCGGATAAATATCGTTCGAGAATATTCATACTACAATATGTACAACAAAATATAAGCTATACTCTATTCTACAGTATTTTTATATATTATGACAGTCTAAAGCTTTCAAATTCTAACAAATTTAAGCTTTTTAAATTCAAATTCAAATTCAAAATATTCTTTATTCAAATAAACTTGTAAACAAGTGCTTTTGAATCGTCAACTCTACTGCTGGTTCGGAAAGCTGTTCCTACCGAGAAGAGCCAGCAAGAAACTCGGCGGTTGCTCTTTTAAAAATATAATTCTTAATACTATTTATATTAAGTCGTTACTGTATTGTACAGGTTCAAGAGAGCTATATCCACACATTCTTATCTTCTAAATAATCTTCAAGAGTATAGTAGGCTTTCTGTATCAGCCTCTTTTTAATAGTGTTTTTAAACTGCTCTTTAAAAATGTTATCTAACAAACATTAGCTTTCAATATATGATATTTTTTTATATTTTATTTGTGAAAATAAAGAATAGAATTCCGCCGTGTAGTGTCCGGCTGAGTAGAATTGACCACCCTCATTTCTCGCCGAGGTGTCGTAAAAGGCGATTAAGGTAAATTGAACCATCGTGTGATATCAGGTTGTGTACAATATACCACCTTAATTTCTTAATGAGGTGTCGTAAAATACGACTAAGGCAAGTTGACGTAAGGCAGGCGGCCGCTCGTAAATTACGTAGCACAATCATATGACAAAACATGTTTATAACATGTTGTGCTGACTGACCCCACTTGGAGTGGGATAAGAGCAGGAAGACAATGAATATTTAGCAACGAATAACGATAGGTTTCCTCACAATAGACTTTAAAAAAAAGGGAAAAATAATCGGCCTGTAGACATTTGGACTCAAATCAGTCTTCTGGTTTCAGGTTTTCTAAAAATGCACAAGAATTGCACACATTTACTTCCACAATCTCAGCAATCGTTTCGCCCCGTAACTGAAGCTTCATCAGGAGATAGACTCCACAACGCAAAGCAACTTTCAAAATTTTATTCATAAAAATTGTATCACATATTTTCGTATATCGCGGAATATAGCAGAAAAATACTTTTGTAAGCAGAGTGCAGTTACGTTATTCTGTCATCCAAAATTAAATTATGTAACAAATATTTTCTTCCCAGACTTGAGAAGACTCTTCTATTTTAAATCCTCAAACGGATAGTGAATGCACCGCAAAGTAAGAAAACTAAATCCACAGAACTTTTAACGTAACATCAGGAAAACTTTCCAACATTTTCTTAGTAAAGTTTGGTCTCCATTTAATTTTTTTTATTTTATCGGGCAATCTTTTTTAATATATATATTTAAATGCAAATTCAAATAATTCTTTATTCAAATTGGCCTTTACAAGCATCGTCAAATTACAATGAAGCTACGACTTGTTCGGAAAGGTGCTCTTACCGAAAAGAACCAGCAAGAAACTCGGCGGTCACTCTTTTCAAATTTGAGTATTACAATAATGGCTTAATTAAGAACAAATTAAAAAATTTACAATATAATCTAGTGCGTAGCAGGTCGCAATTTAAAACCAAGCTTTCTTACTGATTATTTGTAATATATAGTAATATATACTGAATAGTTTTTTTTTTCCTTTTTTTTTATAATTATAACGCCTCAGGAAATTATATAGACGAATACGTAAATAATAAATAGACTGAAGCTGTGATAGCCCAGCGATGAGATCTAGAAAATTGAAATTATTTATTTTTCCTACCGGTTTTAATATACAATGTTTAACAAAAGCTCACGAGTAATAATATCTTGATTACACTCTAAATGTCACCAATAGTAACCAAACTAATCCTAGCTTGCATTTTTGGTTAATAATGCTTTCCATTGTCATACGTACTTATAACGTGTATAAACAAAGTATAAAATAATATTACCTCATATTGTCTATGCACCTACCTTACGACGCTTTCAAGGGGTTTAGGAGTTCAAACCCCAGGAAGGCAATAATGAGTATTAAAACTCCGTCGCTGCCTACTTAAGTTAAAAGCGGGGCTCGTCCTTATACCGGGTTCACGTTAAATACAATTTTATCTACTGAACTATCCGTTTTCATACCCGTTACATGCAGGATCCGTAAAAACACATGCACAAACCTTCAAAACATCAAGCACTACACAGATTCACTATCACAAACGCATATATCGGGTAGGAAAACGGATAGTCCACTCTACATTTACCATTATATATATTTTTTATTGCTGAAAGAAGCTGTGGTAGCCCAGTGGTAGCACCGTGCGATTCTTTCGAGGAAGTCACGGATTCAAACCCGGGCAGACACCAATGAGTTTTCTATTAAAACTTATGTGTCTAATTGATAATTGCAATTTGTCACACGCTTTTCGATGAAGGAAAACATCGTGAGGAAACTTGCATATCTCTAGAGAATTCTGGAGATATGTGTAACTGACCAATCCGCATTGGAGCAGCGTGGTAGGTCTTAGCTCCAATCCTTCTCTCCAAAAACGGAGAGAAGAGGCCTATTCCCAGCAGTGGGAGAGTAACAGGCCGCTATTTACTTTACTTACTATATTTTTTATTTACGTTATCGTAGCAAAATAATCTTATTATTATTTTTGTGTTATGGATCTCCGCAAAGTAACACCAAATTCTATAAATTACTATTTTCAAACTTCGAGTTCAAACAAAATTTGTAACAATCGCTATTAAGGTAGGGTACTAAATAGAAACTAATCAAACATGATTATTTATGATAAGTAGTTTCGGCCCTATATAGAGAGAACTAGGTCGAAGAAAAGCCATAAATTCAAGTTCAGACAAGCTTTGAGGTCTCATAAACGTAAAGAAAATGACTTCGGGTAGATGATGACCTATAGTTTTTTTATATCATTTAGTCATCGATGTGTATCTATCTATTCTATTTCTTATTATAAAAACAAATTACCCAAAATTGTCTGTATGTATGTGATCGCTTTTCTCTAAATCTACTGAACGGATTTTTGTACGGTTTTTACTAATAGGTAATGCAATTCTTCCGGAAGGTTTCGATTAATAGTACATAACAGTTTTGAAAAGGTCGCGCGATTGTAAAAAAAATCTTAGTTGCATACGCTGCGTAAACCAGCAGAAATATACTTAAGTAATTTATTGGAGAATTGTAGAGCTACAAAAATACTATAAAAAAGTCTGCAATAACATGTCTCTATCTCTTATGGTTAGCTCACAATAACTACTTTTATGTTTAAATTCAATTAAATACACCACTAGAGCAAGCCGCAGGTATAGTAAGCTATATGACATAAAAGTAATGCCTGTTGCTATCCCACAGCTGGACTTAGTCCTCTCTAGCGAAGACCCACCACACCACTACAATGCGAAATGGTAGGTTACACATATTCCCAGAATTAGAGATGCAGGTTTCTTCACGATGTTTTCCTTCACCGAAAAGCGTACTAAATTGTAAGTTCTAACAGAAAAACTCATTGAAGTCTGCCCGGAGATTGAACCCCTGACCCTGCCATTCTATTATATATAGTGTCTTTAATTGTTTTGTCCTTTTATTTATTTATTTCTTTTTATACATATAGTTAGGAAAGAGAAAGAAAAAGTAGAAAAACATGTATATCGGCGGACTTATCCCTAAAAGGAATAAGTCCAGACTCTTCCAGTTAACCTTTGAGTAACAGAAGTAAAAGGATAAGAATTAAAGAAAAAGTTTATATAAAATTTAACTATTTAATCTTTTAATTAATTTGGCTAAAAATAAATAGATGAAAAGATACTACTAATATGTAATTACTTAAGATAAATATTTTCTAGTCTGTAACTTAAATACCGAAAGGGAAAGAGATTTGCGGATTGATACTGGTAAATCATTTCACAGCTTAACACCTTGAAAGCTAAATGATCTCGAGTAAGTCAGTGAGGGGCATTTAGGGAAAGCAAGATCCAAGGTATTTATAGATCTTAGCTGGCCACATCCTACATCCGACAAGAAGTTGAATCGCTCTTTTAGATATATTGGGATAGAATATGTAAATGTCTTCTGGATCCTTTTTCTGAAATGGATCAATGTAAGTTTTAATAATGTGAATTTTGATTAGCTCAAAAAAAGTGTTTAAAGTAAAGTACTTTTTATCACAGTTGGTACTTATCCTTCAAATAATTCACGCAGACAAAGTTGCGAAACAAGCTAGTTAAAATATTCTCAAATTTTCTACTTTTATTAATAAGTCATCTTACTTTAATACAATACAACATTTTCACAAAAGCGCACTCGGACCAATACAGCTTGCATTTCGCAAGAACTTTACAGTTTTAAGTGCTCAAGTGTTTTAGTTATAAACAAAGAGAATGAAGTGAGAATTTTGCATTTATTCATAAACTATTACTGTAAATAAACAAAGAATCTTAGATTTGAAGTTGTTTTCAATTGTATTTTAGTACTGAGTACTTAGCTGTAATAGCCGTGATAGCCGATTGGTGCCGAGGGCGTCTTGAGTTCGAATCCCAGGTAGGCACCAATAATTTTTTATAATTAATTTGCTTAAATTATGTGCTTAATATATATTTGCAATTTCTCACACGCTTTCCAAAAATCAAAATTAAAAAATTCTAATATAAATATAAATAAATAATTATATAGGACACTTACACACGGTCGTCCACCCCCAAAGTACTTAATACTTGTGTTTATGGGTGACAGGCAACTGGTAAATATATACATATACAGTTTTAAATACATATACACACAGGCTCGAAGAACCAACAATTTTTTCATGGAAAATGTAGGCTGTCGGCAAGAATCAAACCCGCGACAACTGGAGCTGAAGGCAGGGTCAATGCCACTGTGGGTAGCCAAATCATGTTGTCACACGTATAACATATGAAACGTAATGAAATAAGGGCTGGAAGATGATATAAAGCAGTAAAATCCCCGCTTTTCCTAAAGTTAACATAAAGTTGCTGGTACTACTAGTAATCCTTTCACAGCTAATCCCCGGGAACAATAGTGACGAAATTTGGAACAACTAAAGCTTATACCGAGGTATAAATATAAAGGATAAACGGCCGCCTATGGACGGCTCTGCACAAATGCGTCTAACTAAACATAAGGACACTCATCACAAGGACACAAGAGTGCTTATTTTTTGTGGTCACATCGCCAGAAATGAAGGCATCAACCTAAAAAACTCAAAGTTGTAAGATTGAAGGTAAAAAACGAGGATATAGCCCAATTAGGTGGACTGACCAGATCCTAACTGCCTTGGACACTAATCTATATCCTGCTCTTCATTGGGTAATTTTTTGAATTGACTATATGCTGTTAGCCCTAACGGCTTTTACAGCGTCACCGGGCGGGACGGGCGAGCGCAGAAACATCGCCGAAGTTGCGAAATGCGAAGAGTAGAGCGCAGAAGCTCTACTATCTTCGGGGAACGTCGTCCTAAGGGTGCCTTCTGTGAGGCGGTAAAGTCATTGGGTAAAGACGAGCAACAAGTGGTGAGCAACTGTCAAAGATGATCACTCTAGGGAATTACAACCCTCAGTAATGAGAATAATGAGGAGGATAAAACATAGAAAAGCCGCATTTTTCCTCCGAGAACAGATAAAAAATTGTACATAAATAATAAATAAATATATGGGACACTTACACACACGGTCGTCCGTCTTCAAAGTAAGTAACTTAATATTTGAGTTACGGTAGACAGACAACTGGCGAATATATACTTAAATATTTTTTTAAATACATACTTAAATACAAATATACACTCAGACTCGAAGACCAACGAATTCATTTATAGAAAATTTTGTACTCAGCGAGAATCGAACCCACGACCCGCGGAGGTGAAGGCAGGGTCACAACCCACTGCGCCAACAGGCCAGTATATAGTTTTAGAGTACTTGAATACTTAAGTTGAAGCGAAAAAAGTCGCGGGTATCACCAGGTCTTAATAAGATCAGTAATTCTACCTACATTCGGACGGACGACTGTGTGTGTAAGTGTCCCATATATTTTATATTATTTATTTATTCATCTTATAGTCCAAATATCAACATCCATTAAATATGACCTACCGAATACCTAAAATAAATAAAAAATAAGTATGGTGTTTTTTTAATATTCACGCATTAAACCCATTAGACTTTTTCCTATGATTATATCATGATATATCATATATATAAATGTAAGCGAATTAATAAAACTGTATCAATTTTAGGTTCATTTAAAAAATAAAATAAGAAGTACAATACAAAATTGCTTAAAGTTCCAAGCTTCATCGAGACGTGAAAAACCATTTTCAGAATTAAAAGGATTTTATAATAAAACCCGAAATAATTTTAAAACTTACTTTCAATGAATTCAAATTTAGAAAAGGATACTTAAATCTACCTTTTAACTCAATCGAAAGAAAACTTCTTGACAAAAGGTTAGGATTTAAATCGCTTTGGTAAGATTGCAATTTCTAATATTCAAAATTCGTATATATTTTTTCGTATAGAAACTATCAAAGATATTTGAATATTTAATTATAAAATTCTGCAATAAATTAATATACTTTGTTATTTTTTATACAAAGCTTAAATCTAATAAACAAAAGATTACCCCTTTAAATATTTCAACATATATGTAATCTATGGCGTAATTGCTTAGTAATGTAACACAATATTGCGATAATACAAAATTAACGACCGAATTAACTCTTCGATACCGAAAGCTGCCAAACAATTTAATTAATCAACTTCCATGAAGTGCTTCAGACGAAATCAAAACTAATGAATTTATCCATAGAAGAAGAATATTCTTATGTATTTCAAATACAATAAAAAAAATGAATCTACAAAATACATTAATTTTTATTCTGTATTAAAACCACGTAAAATGTTAAAACATTTAAATAAAGAACACGGTTGATTTTTCATCACAATTTAAAGTACGAAAACGATTTCCAAATGTAATTGAATTTGAAGATGGAACGCATAAAAGGGGCACTAACCTTCGTTCACGCGCGCCTCTCTCGAATCGTCGACGATCAACAGGTGGGGCCTCGCTCGCCCGAGCTCGAGCTCGGCTGGCGCTGTGCTACTGACTCGCGGTACGCCCATCACTGCCGGTGGTCAGGGCGCGAATGTAACGGAACGGCGACGCACCCCGTGCGGCAGGTACTACACTAGGTAAGACCGTGGATGGAAAATTATATTCCTTGAACCGAACCTTATTAAAAAAAGGATTGTCTATAGCACATTAAAACTAAAGTTTATATTGAAATTGTATTTACTTTTCACTTCATACGTTAAAATATACACATATTTTGAATGTAATTAAAATTATTTTAGTTGATGTCTATTGTTACTATATAATGATATATTAAATAACTTAACTGATATCCTTGTACTTGTATTCAAATAATTCTTGACGTAGACATTCATAACTGCGTAGTCTCGTAGCAGTTCGAAGTGCTACAATTAATTGTAACGAACAAATTGTTCCCTACAACTTTAAATTAGATTCCTATTTCATTTTAAGTCAGACTTAAACCCTAAGTTATGTTTCTTTGGTAATATTAAAGTAAAATAACGGATGAGAATTAATTAAACAATATGGTGGGGAAAATAAAAAGGTTATAATTTTATGAGTTATACATTAACTAAGCTTGCCGACTGCTGATAGCGGGGTTACTATTTAAAGGTAACTAGTTCGATTTCGGTTTAATATACATTTGGGAATTTTTAATAATACCGAATTTGTTTTCACTTAACTTAAATAAACTCCATTATCTTAAATAAACTCTCGCTAATTTATAACTTTTACAAGACTTAAATTTGTCACCTTATATTATTATTTTGATAGTGAACGCCGTGTGGTATCCGGCTGAATAGAATAGTACCACCCTCATTTCTTACCGAGGTATCGTAAAAGGCGAGTAAGGTAAGTTGACCCACCGTGTAGTATCCGGTTAAGTAGAATAGGCCACCCTCCTTCTTACCGAGGTATCGTAAAATACGACTATACACTGTCCATTATATTAACCATCTTTTGACAGATTGACGATAGTGATGTCCTAAAGATTCTCGTATGCGATACCATTCCGATTATAGTACCTACTATCATTAATCGAATTACGTACCTAAGTAATTCGATTAATGATAACCTACGTAAACTAGATTACTACTTGAGAAAAGAAATTCCAACTTTGAGAAAACTTATTGTTTCTTTGAAAAGAAGTGGTCTATTTCATGGTGAAAAATCTTCTTTGGTCAAAGTTTTGAACACAATTGGCTTTTCATATAAAAAGTTAAATAAAAGAAAATTATTAATGGAACGCACAGATATAGCTATAGCACGTTGTGATTTTTTAAGAGAGGCAAAGAAAATACAAGATTGGGCAAATATTGTTTTCACGGATGAAACATGGCTCAACGCTAACCACACACTATCTCGTTTCTGGACTGATGATACTGCTGATTCCACTTCCTCAGTACCAATGGGAAAAGGTGAGCGCCTAATCATTTGCCATGCAGGTACAGCAAAAGAATTTGTACAAGACGCACTGTTGGCATTTAAATCGAAGAAATCAAATGACTACCACGAAGAGATGAATGCAAATGTGTATGAAGAGTGGTTCAAAAAAATGCTCATTTCATTGGAAGAACCATCAATAATTTTTATTGATAATGCACCCTACCACTCCCGTCAAATTGACAAAATGCCAACACAGGCTAATAAAAAGCATGAAATAATTAATTGGCTTCGGGACAATGGAGAAAATGTGGACGACTCAATGTTAAAAGTTGAATTAATAAAAATATTAAAAACCAAAAAGAGAGCAAAACGCTATGTAATCAATGAAATGGCAGCAGAATATGGCCATACTGTTCTTCGGATTCCTCCATACCACTGCCAGTACAACGCAATAGAACTTATATGGGCACAAGTAAAAGGGCATGCTGCGAGATGCAATACAAGCCCCCCATTCACAGCGAATAAAATGTTGCAATTGCTAAAAAATGCTTGCACCCACGTAACGGCCGAGAACTGGGCAAGTGTGGTGGAAAGAACTAAAAGAGTAATATTCTCTGATTGGGAACGTGATATTGCGTTTGATAATATATTATCTACACAAGAGCTAATAATAACTGCTACTGAAGACTCCTCATCGGTGGAGTCTAATGTTGATTATCATTCCGACGACTCGTGCTAATAAAATAAATTAAAATATCCTGATTGTTTTATTTGTATTCATGTATTAACTAAGAAGAAAGTAAAACTTTATATAATGTTATTAAATGTCTTTTAATACTCGTAACATCGATTTCTACCGATTATTTTTAATCTGTGGCATAATCGTAGAAACCATTATGTGTGACATCACTAAGTGGGCGGTACCCATCCATAAAGTACAAATATTATTTGTATGATATTTGTACGTAAGCAATACAAAACTTAATGAGCGTGAGCTGTCAAAAGACTGATAATATGATGGACGCAGTATAAGGTACGTTGATGTTAGACAGGCGGCCGGTCGTAAAATACGTAGCCAAATCATGTGACAACATGTTTGTAACATTTTGTGACAACCCCACTTAGAGTAGGATAAGGGCAGGAGGATGACGATTATTATTGTCACAGTGACACGAAATTCCAATTTCAAATAAACATAAAAAAACGTGATATTTTTTAATGCACAACATGGACGCTAGGCATTATTGGAGCATGTGAGAACTAATTAAGAGTCGCAAGTTGAGACGTCTTGTATTTTCCACATAACATAACAATTATAAAAATCTGCCATATATAGCACCTGTGGCACGCGATAAATTAACCTGAGCTCCATACACGTCATCAAAAGAAATTAAAGGTTATTACATTGCCTCACGGGATATTTAGTTTATGAATGAATAATTTCAAATCTTCATAAGCACGAGACACCTGTCCATCCCAATCCTACTCGGCTTAGCAGTTTTTATGCCTACATCTAAAATGATAATAATGGAGCGAGGGATTATTCAAATACTTCACGTAATTGACTTTACTACTTTGGGATTTTTAATATTTAATACGGTAAAAACGCTCGATTTTTTTGGTACTATTAGAAAGCTGTAATAGATTATAAGAAGGCTCAGAGTCGCTCAGCGATGGAGCGAGTTATGCTCTGAGTATCGCTACGTGATCAAATGAGAAATGAGAAGATCTGTAGAAGAACCAGAGTTACCGATATAGCTCAGCGTGTCGCGAAGCTGAAGTGGCAATGCGCGGGGCACATAGTGCGTAGGGGTCTCAAGGTGTTGGAATGGCGACCCGACACGGGAAAACGCAGTGTTGGTAGACCCCCCACGAGATGGACTGACGACCTCAAAAAGGTCGTGGGGAGGATCTTGTGCCGCTGGGTCCAAGCGGCACAAGATCGTGTGATATGGAGATCCCATGAAGAGACCTATGTCCAGCAGTGGACGTCCATCGGTTGACAAAGAAGAGGAATAGCTTAGCGGTGAGACCATACACTTTTTCAAGGACCACGGGTTCGAACTCCTTGCAGACATCAATGAATTTTTGTGTTAAAACTTATGTGTCTAATAGATAAATTGCACTTATGCAATTTATCACACGCTTTTCGGTGATTAAAACTATCGAGAGGAAATCTGCATATATCTGGAGAATTCTGGGGATATATGTGAGTCCACTGCATTTTTGTAAAGTAAGTAACGGCCTGTTACTATCCCACTGCTGGGTATAGGCCTCTTCTCTCCGTTTTTGGAGAGAAGGATTGGAGCTGAGACCTACCACGCTGCTCCAATGCGGATTGGTAGGTTACACATATCCCCAGAATTCTCTAGAGATATACAGGTTTCCTCACGATGTTTTCCTTTACCGAAAAGCGTGTGATAAATTGCAATTATCAATTAGACACATAAGTTTTACTAGAAAACTCATTAGTGCCTGCCCGGGGTTTGAAACCTAGACCTCCTCGAAAGAGGCGCACGGTGTTACCGCTGGGCTACCACAGCTATCTGCATTTTTGTACATTATAATTATTTATTTTCTGTTTTAGCAATATTTAAATATCTTTACTAAATGTAATCTAGATATTATTGTTTTGATTTTAACAAAACAGCGGTTACAAACGAGATATATCTTAAATTCTTCAAATATTTTAGCAACTGTTAGATAATAATAATAAATATATGGGACACTTACACACACGGTCGTCCATCCCCAAAGTAAGTAACTTAATACTTGTGTTATGGGTGAGAGATAACTGGTGAATATATACTTATATATTTTTTAAATACATACTTAAATACAAATATACATCCAGGCTCAAAAGACCAACAAATTCATTTATAGAAAATTTTGGCCCTCGGCGGGAATCGAACCCGCGACCCGCGGAGCTGAAGGCAGGGTCACTACCCACTGCTCCAACGGGCCAGTCAGTGTTTTGATAATATTTTTTTAGTATATCCAATGAAAATGTATTTTCTGAGATAAACACGAATCACCGTTAGGGATCTATTAAGGTCATCATCCACGTCACAGAGTCTAGACCTTCAGATTATTTTTAAAAGACACCAAGCCACGGTGGACAATAGGTGACAGTTTATGAAATATTGTTTATAATGGATGATGATAGATTAAAAGTTTACGAACAATTGTTCGCATACGTCCATTAATATCATCTGAACTTGAACTTGAAAGAAGGTGTAACGATCTCTATTCCTAATGATGGAGATGTTTTTTTAATATATTGAAGAATAATAAATATAATTACCTGTCATTGTCTGCTAAATGATCGCTTAGTACCTAAGAGACCAAGTTATGGTCGCTAATTTTTTTTTTAATTTAAAAAGAAAAAATGGGCTGATAATATTTTGGACTTAAACCCAGGTCTTTTCACTTCCATTTCCAATTGCGCTATTACAACCTTACAAATGACAGCAAAATTAAACAGTTTTACAATACCTGAAAACAGGGATTAGATCGATTTATCGCCCCCGAAACTTCCTACATACTAAATTACATGAAAATCGTCTTAGCCTTATCCGAAATTCATATATATAAATACATAGTATATATATTAGTGAATGAATATTAATATTATATACAAGATTAGCTCATTTAATAGCCCGCCAAAAAAATATAGTAAAAAAGAGTTTGTAATAAATAGCGTTAAAAAAAACACGCTTTCGAGCTAAAACTTGCAAAAATATTATTCTTAATGTAAAAGAGCAAGGGATTTTTAATCCGATCGTAAATGCCTAGAGAAAGATATTCTGCGAAAAACTGTATAAAAAGATTGAAATAAATATAATCAACATAATTTTTTTAAATCCTTATTTTATAACTTCTTTGTCTCCAGGATATCGATTACTGATAACGAAATTACTTCGTTTTCTTTTGTTAAAATACTCTTCCTTAGTTAAAAACTTCGTTATAAATTGTATTACTGCTGAATGAAGCTTTGAAAGCTTTGTTTGGCAGACGTGGTCACTCAAGCGTATCTTGGATTGTCCTTATCTGCGGTATAATATTACAACTTGTCACCATTTGATACCCGAATTGTTGAATAAAATAGCAGCCTGTTACACGCCCACTACTTATAGCATAAGCTGTGGTAGTCCAGCGGTAACACCGTGCGATTCTTTCGAGGAGGTCACGGGTTCAAACCCGGCCAGACACCAATGAGTTTTTTCGTTAAAACTTATGTGTCTAATTGAGAAATGCAATTTATCACACGCTTTTCGGTGAAGGAAAACATCGTGACGAAACCTGCATATCTCTAGAGAATTCTGGAGTTATGTGTAACCTACCAACCCGCACTGGAGCAGCGTGGTAGGTCTTAGCTCCAAACCTTCTCTCCAAGAAAAACGGAGAGAAGAGGCCTATTCTCAGCAGTGGGATAGTAACAGGCCGCTACTTACTTTACTTACTTTTACTTATAGCTTAGTCGCCTTAAAGAGGTATTATTCCAAAAATGAACGCTGCCCAAATGCGCATTAACTGGTGATATGTTACCAGTTTATCCTCTGAAAATTTTTCCAGAGATATGCTTAAAAATTAAATTAACGAAATACTGCATTTTACAGAAATCTTAATTCAAGCTGTGATAGCCCAACGGTGGGACCTCTCGAGAGGGTTATGGGTTTCAACCCCGGTCAGACACCATTGAGTTTTTCTCTTAAATATACGTATCTAGATTTGATAATTGCAATTAGCAACCGCTTGACAGAAACCATCGTGAGGAAACCCGCATATCTCTATAAAATTCTGGGGATATGTGTGACCTATCGCTTTGGAGTAGCGTCGTGGGTCTTAGCTCCAACCCTTCTCTCACAATAGGAGAAAGGCCAATGCCCAGCAGTGAGATAGTAACAGGCTCTTAAATACTTTTTATGGAGGTTAACAATGGTCTAAATGTGATAAACTAAGCACAATATTTGCCAGGATACTATTTCAAAAAATCATCCACATATCAAGAACTGCGCCATGAAGTTAAAAATAAATTTCATTACTTTTAAAAAGTTATACTCTAAGTTCCCGTCGCGATAACGTCGTGTAAAGAGCTCATGAATATGTGCCCTGGATAGGTTTGAAACTAGTCGGGCTAACCCGGTAGAATAAGATGTGAGTATAGCCGGTTTCTATACATTAACTAATGCATAGTTAATGTATAGAAACCGGCTATATTCACATTACATTACTACTCACGATAATTAAAGGTTATATTCTAAATTATTATATTCCCTTTGGATTACACTCGTGGGTATAATCCCAAAAGGCCATTGACATTATTTTATATGGCGAGACTAGTCTTTGGAGTAATTAAACACTTGCTTAACGAATCCCAGAGGCACGGTTATTTTTCGTGACAGCTTTGAATATTGAACATAACATAGCCGAAGAAATTTAAGTTATGTTAATAACTTAAATTTCTTCGGCTTTGTTCTGTTAGTAAATAATAATGCATATGTGACACTTCTGATAAAGTTATAGTCATCATACTCCCGCCCTTATCCCACTCTAAGTGGGCTCGGCATAACATGTTACAAACATGTTGTCATGTGATTTGGCTACGTAATTTACGAACGGTCGCCTTTCTGACGTCATCTTACCATAGTCGTATTTTACGACTCCTCACTAAGAGAGGGTGGTCTATTCTACTCAGCCGGATACCACACGGCGGGTCGATTTACCTTACTCTACTATGTCTACTCGACTTACCTTCCTCGTTAGTCTATTGCATTTATGTAATATTTTCGTCTATGTTTGAAACCAAAAATTCAAATTCAAAATATTCTTTATTCAAGTAAACTTGTAAACAGGTGCTTTTGAATCGTCAACTCTACTGCTGGTTTAGAAAGCTGTTCCTACCGAGAAGAGCCAGCAAGAAAGCAAGCTCTTGCAGCAGTAAGAGCGGTTGCTCTTTTAAAAATATAATTCTTATTACTAGTTACATTTAGTCGCCTTTTACGACACTGCGTTAAGAAATGAAGTTGGTCTATTCTACTCAGCCCGATACCACAGACAAACTTCTGATGTCTAAATTATAATATGGTTCTAAAAATCAATATTATTACACCCTACCAGCTTTGTTGCTTTAAGTTACTTAATTTTAAAAAGCTTTTCTGGAAGAAATCACTTGAGAGTTGATGATAAGATCGATCTTTACACGCTTCATCATTAGTTTATTAGGTTTTAGAACATCTGAAAATAGTGTCTCTAATAGTATCATTAGGATAAAATTATGTTTATGTATCTATGTTTTATACGCAGTGTGGTATCCGGTTGAATAGAATAGTACCACCCTCATTTCTTACCGAGGTGTCGTAAAAGGCGTACTAAGGTAAGTCGACCCGCCGTGTGGTATCTGGCTGAGTAGAATAGACCAATCTCATTTCTTATCGAGGTGTCGTAAAAGGCGACTAAGATAAGTTGACCCACCGTGTGGTATCCGGTTGAGTAAAATAGACCACCCTCTTTCTTACCGAGGAGTCCTAAAATACGACTAAAGTAAGTTGACGTCAGGCAGGCGGCCGGTCGTAAAATACGTAGCCAAATCATATGACAACATGATTGTAACATCTTGTGCCGACCCCACTTAGAGTGGGATAAGGGCAGGAGGATTATGACCACCAGTTAAATATGTAAAAATATCATAACAGACAGTTTATTATGTAATCAGCAAAAAGGGTTTCAATTTTGTAACGGAATGTAACAAAACAAATCCTTGGTTACTTGTGCATTAAACTGAAGCTAAAAGCAGGTCGAGGTTGGTCGAACTGCAAAAGTTTACACCGCCATATTGCTAATGCATTTCGTATGTCCATATATTACTGTCGAGTTACACGTGGGAGATATAAAACATATTGCAAGGACAATTTTTAGAAAGTGCAGGTCGAAATGGGAAATAATTTTGGGTAGTATTTTCTAACGAACGACATCTAGACACATTTGGTAATGATTACCTACACCAAAAGCTAACTACTACCAAAAGCTGTGGTAGCCCAGCGGTAACACCGTGCGATTCTTTTGAGGAATCGCACCCGGGCAGACACCAATGAGTTTTTCTGTTAAAACTTATGTGTCTAATTGATAATTGCAATTTATCACACGACATACACTAGAGATATGCAGGATTCCTCACAATATTTCACTGCGTTTGATAAATTGACACATATCTTCAATTCTCCAAGGATATGCAGGTTTCCTAACGATGTAATACTTCATCGAAAAACGTGATTGCATTGCAATTATCAATTAGATACATACGTTTAAAGAGATAACTCACAGGTTTAAACTCGTAACCCCTCTTAAAAAAGTCGCACGGTCTCAACGCTGGGCTACCCCAGCTTACTGCAGAAGAAGAAAGAAGAAATATAGCAGAATAGAACAGGCCAGAACAGAAAAGACAAGACCTATACGAGTACAATTTATAAAATGCCCATCTATTTATATAATATTTTCGTCTAAGTTTTAAGCGACAATTTTAAATTCGATTCAAAATATTCTTTATTCAAGTAAACTTGTAAACAAGTGCTTTTGAATCGTCAACTCTACTGCTGGTTCGGAAAGCAAGCAAGAAAAGAAAAGATCCAGCAAAAAACTCGGCGGTTGTTTTTTTTTCAAAATATATTTCTTATTACTAACTAGTAATTAATAACATTTAGACATTACTGTCTAAATGTTATTAATTAGTAGTTAGTAATAAGAAATATATTTTGAAAAAAAAAACAACCGCCGAGTTTTTTGCTGAATGCAAAGTCTTGTACAGGGTCGAAGAGCTATTTCCACGCATTCTCAATATCTAAGTGATCCTCAACAGTATAGTAGGCTTTCTGTAATAGCCTCTTAAATGTGTTTATAAACTGCTGTTATGTTAGTAGGCACAGCTACAGTAATGGCAAAGCTAAAATTGATTGCGGAATTATATTATAGAATCTTATAAATAATAATAACAGTAGTTTGCGGCCTCCAAATCAAAGCACTTAAAATGGTGTGCGCCATTTGCCAAACTTAATTAAGAAAACAATCAGAAATCACTTAATTTCTGAATGTTCCGTCAACATTAAGCCCACGTATACCAACCCCAAAGTTAATTGTATTAACACAGCCCACGTATTTCGCAATAATATTACAAATACTTCATGGTCGAACTACAAAATTTATTCTCGCCTTTTTTTCTCTCTCTATTTTAGGTTAAAAATTGAAATCTTTGATTGAAATTAAATAAGGGTAAATAGGACATCTGTGTTTAGTTAGAGCATTAATATTCTCGATCTTTCTCTATGGAGTAGAGACTTGGACTATCCGAGACAGAGAATAGATGCATTCGAAATGTAGTGCTGGAGGCGAATTCTACGAATACCCTGGACGGCCAAACGCACTAATAGAAAAAAGAAAGAAAGAAAAATATTTATTTAAACATCTAATGTATCTAATGTATCTAATGTATCTGTTCTCTCTCAACTCGGTTTAAAAACCCGTCTGTCCACTATCTGTCTCCAACGCATACTTTCTTATTTCGGCCACATAATGCGAAAAGGAGATAGCAATCTGGAAAAGCTGGTCATTGTTGGCAACACAGAAGGCAAAAGGCCAAGAGGCCGGTCACCAACACGATGGTCTGACCAAGTGAAAGAAGCCACCTCCTCGTCTAAATTCTATCAGACGGTGAGGGCTACTTTGGATCAGAACAGGTGGAGACAGATTATACGAATAAAGGCTTCAAATGACCACGATCCTCAGTAATGAGGGACAGTAAGAAGAAGAAGAAGGATAACTGTGAAAGCTGTGATAGCCCAGCGGTAACACCATGCGACTAGTTCGAGGAGGTCAAACCCGGACAAACACCAATGTGTTATTCTGTTAAAACTTATGTGTTTAATTGATAATTACAATTTATCACACGGTTTTCGGTGAACGAAAACATTGTGACGAAACCTGTATATCTCTAGAGAATTCTGGAGTCACATGTAACCTACCAATCCCCATTGGAGCAGCGTCGTAGGTCTTAGCTCCAATCCTTCTCTCTAAAAACGGGGTCTATTCCCAGCAGTGGGAGAGTAATAGGCCGCTACTTTACTTAACTTTTTTTTAAATAGAGACAACTATAATAATTTATTTATTTTATTTATTTAAGCTTTTATTGTACACCTCTGTAAACAAGTAAGAAAAGAGAAATATACGAGAAAAGACAGTCTTTTTGCTGCGTATATCCTAAACCCAGCTTAAATGTAATCATGATGAACTATTCATCACGGCCATTCTTCTTAATATATACCATTTCTTAGTAAAATTTGTACAAAAATTAGTTTAGTAGATTTTGAGAAAATCGATCATATACCGACAGACAGCTTTTGGGGACTTTGTTTTATAATATGTATTAATAGTAGCTGCCCTGCGATTCTGCTCGCGATAGGAAGTTAATATACCTTAAGAGAAAAATGGATATGTAGAAAAAATATATTTTTTTAATTCACTTAAGTTTGCAGAAATATAATAAAAAATTAGTAAAGACAAATTTTGTCAAAAAGAAATGAAATTAAAATTTAGTAGAGAAAAATTTGTAATAAAAGCCATAAAACAAGCAAAAAAACAAGAATTGCACTAATAAAGTAAAAACACTCTATGTACCTATTAACTTAGGGCCTGATGAGATAAATTTTATCTCTCAAGTTTATGTAACATGTGGTATTTTTCATATCATATCATATTATTGTTAATAAACGCCGTGTGGTATCCGGCTGAATAGAATAGTACCACCCTCTTTTCTTACCGAGGTGTCGTAAAAGGCGACTAAGGTAAGTCGATCCGCCGTGTGGTATCCGGCTGAGTAGAATAGACCAACCTCATTTCTTACCGAGGAGTCGTAAAAGGCGACTAAGGTAAGTTGACTCACCGTGTGGTATCCGGTTTAGTAGAATAGACCACCCTCTTTCTTACCGAGGTGTCGTAAAATACGACTTAGGTAAATTGATGTCAGGCAGGCGGCCGGTCGTAAAAACGCAGCCATATCAGACCCCACTTAGAGTGGGATAAGATAAGAAGATGATGATAGCGAGCATCGTCAATGTACCACAGATAAAAAAAACAATCCAAAAATAACACGCACTAACGTTACGCGTAAGCAGTTATCATAATATTTTATAATAACGATATGACAGGATACCCTATCGGTATAAAAGGGGTTAACAGATCCAAAACGTTTTTCGATATCGGCAAAATTTTTATGTCATTTAACAGATTAAAGTGATCCTAATTTATTTTAATATTTGTTGATATCTGTAATGATGATAATGTAAGCGGAGTTTTTTAAAATTACAATTTGGTAAATTAAGTTTAATGACCTTTCGTTAAACGTGTCTCTCTTTAATTCAGGTAGCATCATTCTCTTGCCTTATCCTACTCTAAGTGGGGTCGGCACAATATGTTATAAACATGTTGTCACATGACTTAGCTACGTATTTTACGACCGGCCTCCTGCCTGATGTCAACTTACCATAGTCGCCTTTTGCGAGACCGCGGTAAGTAAGTGGGTAGTCTATTCTACTCAGCCGAATACCACACGGCGAGTCAATTTACCCGGCTAATATTTAAAATTATATATGTATAATATATACCAGTTGTCTGTCACTTATAGCACAAGTATAAAGTTACTTAATATACTTTAAGGTCAGACGACCGTGTGTCTAATTGTGCCATGTATATTTTTTTTACCTCGGGCAGGCAACAATGAGTATTTATTCTAAACTTATATCGCTTATATGTATTTATAATTTATTACACGCATTTCAGTAAAGGTAAACATCGTAATCCTGCATATCTTTTAGTCATTACAGGAATATCTGTAACCTACCAATACGCATTAGAGCAGCGTGGTGGTACCCTAAGCGTTCTCTTCTCTTCAAAAAAAGGAGAAAAAAGCCAGCGTTCTCTTCTCTTCAAAAACAGGAGAGAAATGGCATAAATATTCGTTACTAACTTACGTAGATTAACTTACCTAAGATTAAATACGAAAGTTTGACCTTTACTAATAATAAACGTAATTGGTTATTAATTAAGTTCGATATTAGATTCTACGAGAACTCTACGGTGCTACGAACGCCTACGTCTGTCTACGAATCGACGTGTGCTGATGACAGCTGTGTGGGTGAGCGTAACGATAATACTCGCTCACATGTAAATAAAACGTGATAACCTAGAAATAGCCTATTCACGGATCGGTTATATCAGATTGAACAATTTCTTAGGCAATTTATTACACGTAAAATATTTTAGAATTGTTATTTTTGGTAGAACAATATCGCTATTTGAGTAATTTAATAAACAAGAACCGAAATGTTAGATCGTACGCTTATCTTTAGGAGTTCATGGATTCAAACCTCGGATGGACCAATGAGTTTTTCTATTAAAAACTTATGTGCAATTTAACACACGATTTCGGATGAAGGAAAACCATCATCCTCCTGCCTTTATCCCACTCTAAGTGGGGTCGGCACAACATGTTATAAACATGATGTCGCATGATTTGGCTTCCTTTTTACCACCGGCCGCCTGTCTAACGTATTACTACCTTAGTCGTTTACGACACCTCGGTAAGAAAGAGGGCGGTCTATTCTACTCAGCCGGATACCACACGGCGGGTCAACTTACCTTAGTCGCGTTATACGATATCTCAGTAAGAAATGAGGGTGGTACTATTCTATTCAGCCGGATATTACACGGAGTTTCGGATGAAGGAAAATATAGTGAGGGAACGAAATTTTAGAGAATTGTGAAGATATTTGTAACCTACCAATCGGCATTTGAACAGCGTATATGGGTCTAAGCTCCAACAGTTCTCTCAATAAAAAGCGGAGACAATGCCCATGCCCAGAAGTGGGATAGTTTGAAGCCGTTACTTTAGACCAAAACTGATTTGTTCTGAATGTCTATCGGGAAATGGCTATAAACCCAAATCAATTGCGGTAGGAAATTAATTCATCAATTTCCTTGTACAAATAAAAGCTCTACATAAAGCAAATAAAATGTTATTAAAGTACATTTGTTTTATAAGTAACTTTATTTTGATTTCGTTTCGCAAATGGCTGGTAAAATAAAATAACATTCGTTACAGCATTAAAAACGTTTACTTTCTTTTAGGTCTTAAGATAATAAGTGTTATTCTATATTCTTTTTTATAGCAAAAATGTACATGTTATATCTATCTTAAATTACTTACACGCTAGGACAATGCTCCCAAGAATGCTGGCAGCGTTTCCGCGCTGAATGGCTACGCTCATTCTTTGTGCGAAAAAGGAGCCAGCCCTCTTGTCACCTGAAGAGGCAATTAACCGAGGTGTTAAAACGGATAAAAGAATTGTACTTTCACTCCATTGCCCTGGGGTCTCAACTGCAAACGGCACAAATATATAACTCTCGATGAGAGATGCATACTTCCGTCGTTTGCCGGATTCGGCCATTTCCGCCGCAGCTCCAGGTCTTGACGCTGTTTCTCTGATATGTGACGAGGCTAACGTATCAACACATGTTGCGTCACACATTCCTAAAATAGGAAATAATAAGTTTTTATAGATATACGTACGTATATACGTACATAATAAACATTACGAACATTACGATTTTGTTCGTGGAGCCTATTTTCGTGATGATGCTTCGGTTTCGGAGCGAAACGATCCTAGAGGTTGTGATGGTGGGTGTGTAGTGCTTGTGTGGAGTTTTGGTGTTGCCTTCGTTTTGTGATACGTGTGTTATTTTGTCATGTATGTATAAGGTATGTGATTGTTGCCTGCTTCATACACTTAGCATTACATATATTCTCTTAACAAACGCGGATTACAGCAAAATTATTTTAATGGAACTTTTGTAGTATAGCATTCCGCAAAGTAACGCCTGCTTCTATAAATCATTTACCTTACTCGCCTACTACGAGGCCTCGGTAAGAAATATGGTTGGTCTATTCTACTCAACCGGATATCACACAGCACAGCACATACTTTAGTCGACTTTTACGACACCTTCGTAAGCAATGAGGGTGATTCTATTCTATTCTACTCGGATACCACACGGCAAGTAAATAAATTTACTTTAAATACCTACCTACCCATAAATATCTATAAAATGTTGTTTCTTATACTCTCATTAACGATAAAACAAATTAAAACAACAACAAACAAATAACAAAACAACAGGAAACATCAAGGAGAAATTGACAAACTTTTACAAAGCAATTAATTTCTTTCAAAGTGATGTCCGGGCTTCTTTGTTGTTATAGGCAAATAGTCGGATTTGTATTCAGATAATCATAGATTAAAGGTAGAGATAGAAAGCTGTGATAGCCCAGCGGTGAGGCCGTGCGACGCTTTCGAGGGGACCACGGGTTCAACCCCGGCCAGGCACCAATGAGTTATACTATTAAAACTTATGTGTCTATCACACGCTTTTCGGTGAAGGAAACGTGGCGAGGAATTCTGCATATCTCTACATAATATATAACCTACCAATCCGCATTGGAGCAGTGTGGTGGTATCTTAACTCCAATCCTTCTTTACAAAAAAAAGGAGAGAGGAAGCCTATGCCCAGCAATGGGAAAGTAACAAAATCTGGTGAGCAAAAGCGAGAAAATAAGAATATTTTCTCGCTTTTATTACACCAGCGACAAATTCCAGATATGCTATACCTCAAAGTTGATCCTTTAATTAAACTGCCTTTCATCCTATGAACAAATAAATATTAGCTTCACATTTTGGGTGACCTTTAAAAATAGTACTTCCAAAATCTAATTTTCTAGTATATATTGACTTTATTCCGTCTTTACAGATTTTGCGTAACCAAGCAGGAGTAAAAATAAACCCTAAAATCTACCTACTCTCCCTATTATAAAGAGGCTACAATAAAATATATTTGCCTTAAGTAACATCCAATCACCACTTAGAAATATAAAGTTCAGGTAGATAGAGATTATTTATCTACACTTCCAATATTTGTTCGAAATCTACACTCCGTAGGCTACAGGGTTTTCAATTTTTAGGTCTCATATTTGGGCTTATCCTAACCAGACAAATAGTTCCTCGGTGTCGCAAAAAATCCACTTTTATGTGTATTTTTATTGAGAATCCATACGGATCGTAAATTTGATCGTGCGACCAATTTCACTAGAGTGCCCCTTGAAAATATCCAAAGGTGATTACCACCCTGTTATTTTTAAAATACGTTTTCAAGCATATCAGTACGTATTCTAAAATTAAGTCACCAAAATCAGTATATATTATAAAATAAAGTCACTAAGAAACTGTATGTGATCGATTGTCTCAAAATTTTTTCTCAAAACGGATTTTTTACGGTTTTTACTCAAAGATTCTTGCTTGAGGAAGGTTTAGGTTATAGAAAAGTAAGTTTTTGTGTAATTTGAAAAAATCTTTACGACAAACAACACACAACATGTTATAAACATGCTGTCACATGATTTGGCTGCGTGTTACTACCGGCCGCCTGCCTAACGTCAACTTACCTTAGTTGTATTTTACGACACCTCGATAAGAAAGAGGGTAGTCTATTCTACTTAACCAGACACTGCACGGTGGGTCAACTTACTTTAGTCGTCTTTTACGACACCTCGGTAAAAAATGAAGTGGTACTATTCTATTCAGCCGGATACCACACGGCATAATATAATATTGCTTGATAACTTAGGCTAATTATATTGTAATTTATAAAGTTGTAATAGCTCAATATAATTGTGCGGTCCGAATCCTTAGTTCATATCCCTTTTTTTGTTTTTTTTTGATATTGCATTTTTTTTATATCTTCTAAAAAAATCCAAGCCAAGAGAGGTCACCAAGGTACTGTAAAGTTAATAGAGCAAGACTTCGGCCATAATTCATTTTATGCCTTACTTTGAAGAAAAATTTTTAACCATAAAATGGAGACTATTACTGATAACTTTCACAACAAAATAAACTTGATTCTGTTTAATAATAATGTTTAGAAAATTGGGACGGATATCTCCTAAAAGTGGGTTAAGGTCAATTGAAATGCTGAATTGCGCATTGGAAAAATAAAAGCTTAAAGGAGATATTCAATTACAATTAGATGTGAAATAATAAATTATCAGTAACCAGAAGTATTATGTCTTATTCATGTCCTTAAATAACGGTCAAATACTCGAATTTTCTTGAATCAAATCTTTGAAAGATCTGCTCTGTCTTATAGCAAAGTCAGTGTTAAATGATACTCAAAAGCTACTTTGTAGTCTACTCTACCTACATGTACATCTGTTGCTACAAAACCTCGAAATAATTGTGAAGAAGTTAAACGGCAACAAAGACCTACAAAAGCGATTATAATCCATAATTAGTTAGACTCATCATTAGGTCAACACTACAATAATACTCACTGAGAACCTTAAGAATAATTGCGCCCCATGTACATCTTACATTCAACGTTATATAGGTTACTATAGATCAGGGCTTCTTAAACTTTTTTACATAGCGACCCCCTTCAAGCTTAGGAAATTTTAAACGACCCCCTCCTCCATATAATGAAATATATATTAACCGTAGATGTAGATTTAATATCGCACTATTTTACAATGTAAATAACAGTTTTGCATTGCCACTTTTTTCAAAAAATAGTTATAATAAAACTACAATAGTATTTTGTATGATTTTTATTTGTATTTATATTTGTACGTAGTGTGTATACTAATTTTAAAATTTTATTTATAATTGTTGTAAACTAACCAATCATAAATTTAAGTAGTAAGTAATGGCCTGTTACTATCCCACTGCTGAGCATAGGCCTCTTCTCTCCGTTTTTTTTTTTTGGAGAGAAGGATTGGAGATAAGACCTACTACGCTGCTCCAATGCGGATTGGTAGGTTACACATATCCCCAGAATTGTCTAGAGATGTGCAGGTTTCCTCACGATGTTTTCCTTCGCCGAAAAGCGTGTGATAAATTGCAATTATCAATTAGACAAATAAGTTTTACTAGAAAACTCATTGGTGTCTGCCCGGGGTTTGAACCCTAGACCTCCTCAAAAGGGGCGCACGCACTGGGCTACTACAGCTTGGCTGGTTTACTATAGATGATGAATATTTTTTTATTATTATTTTTGAAGACTTTTCAAATTCCCATATTTTTATAGAAATCCGAAACATAAAAATCCTCTAAATACAAACAACATCCTGTCTGAAAACGAACTGTTTTTTGTTATCTGTCTGTCTTTATTAAAGAAGTATTTTTGTGTAATGTAACTCGTGTATCACAGTACACATTAAAAAGTGTACTTTTTAATGTTAATTTAAATCTATAGGACATTAAAAACAAAATGCAGTAAATTGTTTTATTTAAGTTTTCAATGTCTTACATTTATGATATTTGACAAGAAAAACAGTGAATATGAATGGACTGTTTGAGCGTTAACATATAAAAGGAAATCAGGCCATACTATACCACCATAAGCTACGCTGAGCAAAGTGTGTAAGACAATATACAAGGTTAACGGCGGCCGTGGCACTAGGTTTACGACTCACTGAGATCATAATATATGGGATCTGGTTCAGCGTGCGGTTACTACCATATGTTACAGAATAAAGTATTCGTGTTTTCCGATTTTATCAAAACAATAGTATAAATATGTGGGAAAAGGACAAAGAACCTGCATAGTCCCTACTTTTAAAGCAGAACACCGACCCGCCGTGTGGTATCCGGCTGAGTAGAATAGACCAACCTCATTTGTTACGGAGGTGTCGTAAAAGGCGACTAAGGTAAGTTGACCCACCGTGTGGTATCCGGTTCAGTAGAATAGACCATCCTCTTTCTTACCGAGATGTAGTACAATATGACTGAGGTAAGTTGACGTCAGGCAGGCGGCCGGTCGTAAAAACGCAGCCAAATCATGTGACAGCATGTTAATAATATGTTGTGCCGACCCCACTTAGAGTGGGATAAGGGCAGGAAGATGATGATTTTGAAGCAGAACAGATAGAATAGTGCGAAATGAAAATGTGTCTAATTGATAATTGCAATTTATCACACGCTTTTCGGTGAAGGAAAACATCGTGAGGAGACCTGCATATCTCTAGAGAATTCTAGGGATATGTGTAACCTACCAATCCGCATTGGAGCAGCGTGGTAGGTCTTAGCTCCAATCCTTCTCTCCAAAAACGGAGAGAAGAGGTCTATTCTCAGCAGTGGGATAGTAACAGGCCGCTACTTACTTATTCTCAGCCATATTAAAAAGCATTAGTTGACATTGAGTTCAGAAGCGACTTACTTTAGATAAAACATATGGTAGAGGATAAGTTTATGGAGGTAATAAGCATCATAATACGAACCTATATGGTGCTGTATGCCCGCCTTAATACAATATTGTACCCTACTAATATAAATTAATTACTGGAGTACTTGATTATAATTAGTATAAAGTAATGAATTGAAACATTCCCTTTAGAAGTATTTATATATGTAGTATTGTAGTATTTATTAAGAGACCCTTGTCTAATCCTGTTAAGTTGACTTCCATTTGTAGAATAGAGAATATAAGAGCGATTATTATGAAAAAGCATTGTGACTGCCATTTATGTGTCATTGAGTTGTTGAGAAAGAGTAAATGGATTGACGGGAAAATTGCTTTTTATTTATTGCATAAGTATAAAGGAGAAATATCAATATAATATTATAATAATATATAATTATAATATATTTTCTGAATCTCGGATACGGCTCCAACTATTTTCCTGGAATTCAGCATGTAGGGAGTTTTGGGAGAGAAAAATTGATCTAGCTTGAAAGATTAAAAATTGATCTAGGTTTTATTTTTAAAAAAATTCTCGTTTTATCCCTGTTTTTGGACATTAAACTACGCAAATAGGAATAGATAGCTCATAATTGGAGCCGTCAAATGCAAAGCTGACAGCCTAATAGTAATGCGCGGATCCAAAAGGGTTCGAAACCTTAGTACGATTCCCAAACCCGGTGCTTTTTTACTGCATTTTTTGTATCTTTAAAAAAATTACCGAGCAAGGCTCGGTTACCCAGGTACTGAAATTAAAATGGCATTGCTTTATTTTAGCTGGAAAACTTTAAAATTAATTTGATAAATTACATATAAAAACCATAATCTTTATATATAAAAATCTCGTGTCATAATGAGCGTTTACCTTAATTAAATCAATTAATCTTCAAAACTGCTGAACTGATTTCAGTGAAATATTTTGGTTTAACTTTTAGGATAGTATTTATCTCATAAGGCTACGAACTAAAAAAGCTAGTGTTTTCTTGCTCTTCTATGTTATGGTTCTCTTCACAAGTTTTGTAGGCTCTACAAAAGCTTGCAAATTGCCACAAAACAACTTCTTTGAATTCAGTCACATTAATAAGCGTGCACATCGAATATATGCATAAAATTATTTGAGCTTGAGCTGTGATAGCCCAGCGGAAAGATCAAACAACTCTCGCAAGAGAGAGGGTCACGGGTTCACACCCGGGAAGGTACCAATGAGTTTTTTTGTTAAAACTTATGTCTAATTGATAATTGCAATTTAGCACACGAGAATGCTTGGGATATGTGTAACCTACTAATTCGCATTGGAGCAGCGTTGTAGGTCTTAGCTCCAATCCTTTTCTTCAAAAGCGGCGAGAGGAGCCTTAGCAGTGGGTTAATAACATAGTAGTAATAGTATATATAGTAAAAGTAATAAGTAATAATATATAAATAATAAAAAAATAGTAGTTACTAGTAGTAATACTAATAGTATACATAGTAGCAATATAAGTAATAGTACTTTTTATATGAGCTATTTCATACTTACAATTATATTTCGTATATGTATTATAAACGTTTTTTTAGATGTACATTTTATAGCATAGATATATAGCTATATTATAAAACGAATAACTTGGATCGATAGTAACGAGATCCTACAAAAGGCAATAGAAAACAAATATCACGACAAACTTAATAAGAACAATGCCCAAACTAACGATAAAACACCGATATATAAAATATAGCATCATAACTTGCTGTACGGTAGGCAATACAAGTTGTGAAATAAAAACAAAAAAGGCTTTCTAACAGCAGTCTTATTAATGTACTCTTTGTAAGGAACTTAATACACTAAATTATTTCACTTGGCGTGTATAATTTTAAAAAATGAATTCAGCACTCGGTGGCGTAGTTATCGGAGGGCTAAACAGCGCATTGCCCCGGGGCCCCCAAGCTCCGGGGGCCCCAATCTCCGGGGAGCCCAAGCTCCGAGGGTCCCTTTGAACTTGACCCCCACCGCCTCTCAGAGTATGTCGAAGCGAGAACGTGAAAACACGCAACAAATAATTTTAACTACCTTAGTTGAGGCCCTAGTTTCTTATTTGTCCTGGGGCCTTTAATTATCTAACTACGCCACTAGCAACACTGAACTTATAAGACTGCTAGAAACGTAAATGTGTACGTGTTAATTCATTTATTTAGCTATTTCATAAGCCAAAAAATATATTACTAAAATATACAGTTGACAGACATAAGTTGATAATGTAATGAGGAGCGATAAAAATCATGAAACAGCTTTCATGATTTTTAGTCGCAAGGTGTTACTGCTGGGCTATCACAGCTGATAGCCCAGCAGTAACACCGTGCGACTCTTTCGAGAAGGTCACGGGTTCAAACCCGGGCAGACACCGGGCAGACCAAGTTTTTCTGTTAAAACTTATGTGTCTAATTGATAATTGCAATTTATCACACGCTTTTCGGTGAAGGAAAACATCGCGAGGAACATCGTAGACACCAATGAGTTTTCTGTTAAACCTTAGGTAATTATTTAATTGATAATTGCAATTTGGCACAATCATTTCTGTAAAGGCAAACATTGTGAGGAAACCTCCATATCTCTTGGGAATGCTTGGGATATGTGAAACCTATCAATCCGCATTTATCCCCAGCATATTTTTATGTTTATCTAAGATTTACTGCTTGCAGTTAATAAGGAAAGAATATAAATATATGTGGCGTACTGTACACACCCGATCCAGCTACTAGCAAACAAGTGAACGTTCATTATTGAAAACAAAAGCTCCACCTCAGACAATATTGAGTCGTGAAAACTATAGAGAGTCCTTTCTTTAAAAAACTAACACGTCCGGGAATTATTTTACGACTCGTTGCTCTGATTGTGTTAAATTTAATTATTAAATCGTTTATTGTCATACTGCACATTTTACACTCAGCACACGCCTTATATTGCCCACACGATGTCTGACGCAGAAGATTTTAATCTCAATCGGCCCCCTGATCCGACATATACATATATATATTTCTTACCGTGGTATCGTAAAAGATGACTAAGATAATAAGTTGATCCACCGTGTGGTGTCCGGTTAAGTAAAATAGACCACTCTCTTTCTTACCTAGGTGTCATAAAATACGACTAAGGTATGTTGATGTCAGGCGACCGGTCGTAAAATACATAGCTTAATCATGTGACGACATCTTTGTAATATATTGTGCCAACCCCACTTAGAGTGGGACAAGGGCAGGAGGATGATGATTCATATTAAGTCTAAGATTTAACATAATCGTAGTGTAATGCAGTATAAAGCTATATATGTAAGAAGGGTGTGACAAATCTGTTCTACACTTATATTAGATTAGTAATAAAAATTGTATTATAGATTTTTTCCACATATGATAAAAATATTTTTACGTCTCTATTTCTTTCACTGTTCTCTCAGTGAAAACAACACCGGTATAGCGATATTATTGGTAAAGAATAAGCTGCCACTAATGAGAAACCGAAAACTTTTTTGAAATACCACAACCGAAATTATGCTCCTACATTTCTAAATATTGAAAATGAAATGCCATTTTTATTTACGGTTGGACGCATATATTTGAACTTCAGATATTTGAGCTGAGAGCCCAGCAGTGACACCGTATGACTCTTTCAAGGAAGTCACGAGTTCAACCCTGGGCAGGCACCAATGAGTTTTTGTATTTAAACTTATGTCTAATTGATAATTGCGATTTATCACATGTTTTTCGGTGAAGGAAAACATCGTGAGGAAACCTGCATATCTTTAGAGAATTCTGTGGATATGTGCAACCTATCAATCCGAATTGGAACAGCGTGGTAGGTCTCAGTTCCACATCTTCTATTAATATAAATATTTATCTTAAGTAATTATATATTAGTAGCATCTTTTCGTCGATTTATTTTACCAAAAATAATTAATAGGTTAAATATGTAGTTAAATTTATAAACCATTTATTTTTCTCTCCATAGCTATCTTCTTGTTTTTAAGCTACAATTTCCATCCTATTTTTTGTCTTCCGCAACAATATATAAATATAGGTATATGGTAATATGTACATAAAATAAAATTTATAATATTAACTTCATAAATATAAGTTATAATAATCTTATATATAAAACCGTCATAAACCTATAATCACATCGCTATACATACTGACATAGAGATGAGCGTATCTCATGAATAAAATACGAATAGCAGTTATCACTGCCTATCCATATTTTCAACATAAGTGGATTTTTACCCAAAGCGACTTGCCGTCTGACCTTCGCGACCCCAGGGGAATCCTATTTCATAAAGTAGGTATCACTGCGTAAGAAATTTATTATAACTGCTAACATTTAACATTTATTTCTCGTTTATTTATCATGACACTTATAAACGTAACTACTTCTATATTAATTATTTTTCTTCCGGAATACTATATTGATTTGAAAATCAATATAGTATTCCGGTATTTAAATTTATTAATGTAAATTGAAAATGTTTGAAATAGTAACCGCCGAGTTTCTTGCTGGTTCGTCTAGATAAGAGCAACATTCTGAACCGGTTGTTAACATTATTTATTGATCCTTGACGATTCAAAAGTGCTTAAAAAATCCTATTTAAGTGAAGATCTTACTCTGTCTTAGTCTGTTTTTATTGATTTGGATAATGTATGAAATACAAAAGTTACCGTTTTTCTTCCGAAAATAAGAAAAAAATTATATAATTCACTGAAGTGTAAATACTACTACTACTGAAGTGTAAGTACTACTACTGTAAATACTATATAATTTTTTCTATACCATATAAGAAAAGTGATCTTTGATTCTAGGGCAAGGGGGATCTTCAGTTTTTTTGATATTTGTATCACGAAGATAATCAAATACCCTTATTTAAGCAACTTTATTTCAAATAATATACCTTCTTAATTTTTTATAAACTGGGGTAAAACTTGGGTTGATTTAAAGCTTTCTAATCCTTCCCTCAATAACAATAGAGTTTACCTAGCAGTGCGATACTAACTGGTTATTTCTTAACTTTATTAAGTTTAAACTATCGTGAGTGGAATTCATAATTAATGTATAGAAACCGGCTATACTCACGTGTTATTTTATCGGATGAGCCCGACTATGATGAGGCTATTAAATAACACGTGAGTATAGCCGGTTTCTATACATTAACTTTATTAAGATTGAATATTCCACATTGGGGCTATGTCATAAATAGGAACTATGAGTTAATTGTCGTTTGGGATTATTTCTAAAAATTTATTAATTTATTGATAAAATTTTTCATTTGTTCTTAATTATTTAAGACATTATTGTAATAATTAATTTTGAAAAGGGTGACCGCCGAGTTTCTTGCCGGTTCTTCTCGGTTAAAGCACCTTTCCGAACTAGTCGTAGCTTCATTGTAATTTGACAATTCGAAAGTGCTTGTAAAAGCCAATTTGAATAAAGAATTATTTGAAATGAAATGAAATGAAATGAAAAATATTTATTCCACAAAAGTGCTAACAGGACATTAACAAATTAAGCTAAAGCTAAATAAATATTAATAAATAAATAAATGTCCGTAGCACAATTTGAATTTGAATTTGAATATGTATAAACTTATTCGGTTTCGCTACAGGCAACTTTTATTATTTTTAAGTCTTTAACGCGTAAAATAAAAGTAATAAAACTAACCGTTATTGACATCCTGAAATGGAACGATAAAAGTTTTTCAGCCGGAATGGCGTAAACCTCTGTATAAATGAAACCTGTTCAGCCAACCGTGGATATTATGGGACTCGTACTGTCTATAAAATGTTTTTGGGGTACCATTTAGAAACATCAAAAACTAGGTAACGAAGTCCGAACATCTTGTTATACATTACACGTAGGAAATAAATGCTTCTAAAACCGTGGATTTTAGATTTAGACTTTTTTGACAGATTAAAATTATGCCTAGTGCATAATTTATTTTGTTCGCAAAAATATAGGTTTTTTTTAAAGAGAAACCATTTAGAGAGAGCTATGTTCAACCGTGGATAAATTGATTTGACTATTGAAAAATGGTTTCTTATTTATAATAAACTAGCGGCCTGCCCCTGCTTCGCACGGGTATAAAATATATATCCCATGTCAGTCAGTGTAAAAAAAATTATTAAATTCGATCCAGTAGTTTTGATTTATTTATTACTGCCCGTGGCCCGTAAGCGTAAGCGGCATCGTTACGGCATTTTAAATCCGTCATATCTCCGAAAATGTTCACTTAAATTACATGCTGTAAACGGCCATATTGATCTATATTAAATCAACTATTTATTTAAGGTACTTAATTGGATAAGGATTAATGCTGTATTGTATAAAAATTGCTTCAAAAATAAGGCATTATTTTTCGTAAAAAGTAAATTACATAAAATGCTATTGTGGGTTATCCATAAGAGATAGAAATATACCATCGCAGAATTTTCTGTAGACCTTTTCAAGGTGTACAAATACTTAGTACATCATTTTGATAAATCTCGTAGGGTTTAGCCTGTGTCTGCAATGTAAGCGGAAAAAAATGTAATTTTTTACAGAAACCTCAAAAATTACAGTATTTCTCTACTCCGTATTGAATGTTATTATACATACAAACCTTCCTCTGGAATCACTCTATCTATTAAAAAAAACCGCATCAAAATCTGTTGCGTAGTTTTAAAGTTTTATGCATACATAGGGATATATGGACAAACAAAGAATGCGACTTTGTTTTATAATATGTAGTGAGGAAAATAAAAATAAGGAAAATGTCGTCCCTATAAAATAGTATTCATCATCATCTTCCTTCCCTTATCCCACTCTAAGTGGGGTCGGCACATATTATAAACATGTTGTCGCATGATTTGGCTACGTATTTTACGACCGGCCGCCTGCCTGACGTCAACTTATCTTAGTCGTATTTTACGACACCCCGATAAGAAAGAGGGTGATCTATTCTACCTAACCGGATACCATACGGTGAGTCAACTTACCTTAGTCGCTTTTTACGACACCTCGGTAAGACATGAGAGTGGTCTATTCTACTCAGCCGGATACCACACGGCGGGTCGACTTACCTTAGTCTCCTTTTACGACAGCTCGGTAAAAAAAGAGAGTGGTACTATTCTATTCAGCCGCATACCACACGGCGTATAAAATAGGATTTTGATCGATTAACCACAAAACGTTAACTAATGTTATAGTGCATAGATAAAAGACTATATTCGCCTAGTGGTATCCGGCGGAATAGAATAGTACCACCCTCATTTCTTACCGAGGTGTCGTAAAAGGCGACTAAGGGAAGACGACCCGCCGTGTGGTATCCGGCTGAGTAGAATAGATCAACCTCATTTTTTACCGAGGTGTCGTAAAAGGCGACTAAGGTAAGTTGACGTCAGGCAGGCGGACGGTCGTAAAAACGCAGCCAAATCATGTAACAACATGTTTATAACATGTTGTGCCGACCCCACTTAGAGTGGGATAAGGGCAGGACGATGATGATAGATAATACACTATATAAGATGTATTCGTAATTATTAATTAGATTTTATCTATAATTAATTAAATGAAATATTAGCTTTGATTTGTAGAATTTTGATAGCTCAGAAATAAATAGATCCCGGGGATCAAACCCCTGTTATTACCAATTTTTTTTTTTTTCATTATTTTATAATTAAAAAATCGTTCACCCAAGCACTATAAACGCATTGATAAGTAGATTCTAAAGATCTATTATAATTATTAAATTAAGAGCCGTGTACTTTGGAAGAACTTGTCAACGGTGAAGATAAAGACCGTTAAATTGTAGGGCGCAGGTTTCTAACATTTAACATTTCACAGCTGACATTAACGAAGGAAATAAATGTTGGGCCCTCTTGAAATTTACAGTTCATTGTTAAATGAGTAGGCGTGTGGATTCTGCGATCTTTATTTCGAAAAGTAAATTAGAAATTTGTGCTAACAATGAATAGTGACCTTGAAAGTTAATTTAATGTTTGTGTCGCCCTTTAGGACACTTCGTACTATATTTTTCTGGGCAAACATCTTCTGCAACAATCTACAATATATTAATTTTTAGTAATTACTTGAGAAGCGATCCTTTCATCCCCAAAAAACTATTACCATCCTCCTGCCCTTATCCTACTTTTAAGTAAGGTCAGTACATGTTAAAATATACTGTCACATGATTTGGCTGCGTTTTTACGACCGGTCGCCTGCCTGACGTCAACATAACTTCGTCGTATTTTGCAACAACCCAAAAAACTATTACTATTATTAAAAGTTTGCCTAAATGGCTGGACAAAATACTAATTTCGAGACTAGTGCGGGACTCAACCCCGCAACCCCCGGAGGTGAAGATAGACTTATCACCTTCACCAACGGGCCAATTTAATAATATTATAAAATAGATGAAATGTGGTTTTCTGTTACGTGTCACTGCTAAACCGCTGATGAAATTTGAAACAATTGAAGCCTATATACGAATATGATATAAAATACCAAATTTTTTGGAAACAGGAATCAAAATTAGTGCATATTTCAGGATATTTTTATGATAAATTTGACATAAAAAAAAATTCTCGGAACCATTTGTTGTAAATCAATTCCAAAAAAATTATATTACTGAAAATGCATAGATAGACATAGATAGTCTAAGGTGTAAATTTGTAATGATTAGGTTCTCACAGCTCTTACTTCCTGTTTTAACTCTAGATATAAAAGGCGTCGGTAGAAAAAACCTTTTTATAAATAATATAATTAGTTCTACATATACAGAGTGATACCGACAATACGATATTAAATATCCTGATCACTTAAACGTATAACTTTGGCATAATTCAATCTTCATTATTCCTCTCGGTCAAGGTTATGCATTACATACAAACTGGAGTAGAATGGAGTACGGTAATTCACCCTTCTACATCACGTATCTTTTATTCAAAACGTAAAATATTTCCTGTACATTACTTCACTAAACTAACTGAAATTTCTTATGTGCCACGGTATAACCCTATATGTATAAAAATCCCAGGAAAGTTAATCGTGTATAAATAAAACAACAATTTATTGATACATCAATTATTTATTCAGAAGATAAACCCTAGAAATCTGTCAATATGTACGGAACAAACCATACGAAATTCTTAAAAACTAATACTAATCTACCTTTATATCAAACTCTTAGTATATAGAACATAGATTTATATTTCTAAGAAATTCTATAGAACGTTATATTCAACACAAGATTTGGTATAAAGTTGAGGTTAAAGTTGAACCTCACGTTGGAATGTTGACCATCCATACCATAAACATTAATTTATTTTATTAAAATTGTTAATCCTTAACGCGCATGTAATAAAATATTTCTAAATGTCTATGAATGAAATTAAATTATATTATATAACATGCGCGTTCTGCTTTATTCACAATTACTTACTAATTGTTCAATGGATAAATCAATTTGAACTCTTAACTACAATTTCAAAAAAGGAAACAATGTCACAACAAACCGTTTTCTATAAGCTTTTATTGAAATTTCAAGCCATTATTGCTATGTTTCAACCACAAATCGACTACTTTCCATTCTCTTGACAACTCATTGCTAAATTAAATAAGACATATAGTCTTATTTGGTCCATATTGTCCAAAATCTGACTGTTATTATCAGACATATAACAAACTCCTTGTGAACTACACGTGTTGTATTTTGCTTATATAAAAGTTCAGTAATCCCGTACAACGCGGTATTCTTATAACGCTTTTTCGCATTACGAAATTTCAGTTCCTCGTATAACGCGTTTTTGCCCGAACCACGCGAGAATGTCCCATGTTACACGCATTATAATTTTTGTGCATTAGCATATACATAATTATAAAAAAATGCCCATGTATATAATAAAGTAGAAACCGATATAAGGTTGCGGCTTTTGCTTTACGCCTTGCAAAAGTATCTACATAAGTGGTTTGTAGATTTGGGTATAAGGTTCTATAATAAAATACCGCAATCAATTTTATCTCAGACATTCCATTTGAAAAACACTTTAAGAGGCTGTTACAGAAAACCTACTGATAAGGATTACTTAGATGATAAGAATCCGTGGATATACTCGTAACCACTCCACGACCCTGCATATGATAGTAATGACCAATCGTAAGTTGTATGATAATATGATCAAAATCAGAAGCTATTATAAAATTATTTTGCTATATTGCACTTTTGTTACATTTATTAATAAACCCAGATTATAGTAAAATAATTCTATCACAACTTGGTACTATGGAATTCCGCAAAGTAACGCCTACTTCTGTAAATTACGCTCAAAATCCCTTATTGAGATCTTGATGACGGGAGGTATAAAGCGGAGAGGTATAGTACCTATCACGGACAAAAGATACTCAGAATCCCTTAGTAAGTAACGATTATATCCCACAGCCGAGCATAGGCCTGTAGGAACAGCTTTCCGAACCAGCAGTAAAGTAGACGATTCAAAAGCACTTGTTTACAAATTTATTTGAGTAGAGAATAATTTGAATTTGATCTTTTAACAATAGTTCAAAGTACGTTGGTGATAACGGCTTGTATACGGCAGAGTGTCGCCTGATAGTAGGGGGTAAAAGATTTCCAAATCCCTTTGAATTGGGGGAAATGAAACACCTTGGTATCGTTTTAGAAAAGGGAGTTGGTTGATCCCTCGGTTTCAGTATGTGATCTTTTAACAAAAGTTCAAAGTACGCTGGTTTCTGGTGACGGTTGGTGGTATACTAGTGCCTGGCTTCCCGACGATGGTCACGGTCTCGGTCACGGTCCCGGTCTGCGGGCGGCGGGTCACGGTCCCTGCGCTCGCGGTAGCGCTCGTCGTAGTACGGCGCCGCTGCGGTCCGGCTCTTGCTAGCGCTCGCGTCACCCGCCCCGCCCTCAGCCACCGGCTCCACGGGCGACTTACGAGGTCTGGATAAAGAAATATATATCGATATTTACTAATCTCCAATATTTAAATGAGTTAGGGCCTGTTTCAAAAGTTACTGATAAAGTGTCGGACAGTTAACCGACAAATAAACTAAGAAGCAGATAAATGTCTCTAAAAAGATCGCTGTACGCTGTACTCGCCTTAAAAAGTGTTTTACCTAGAACTTGCCTTATGAAAAATTGTATTAATAAGTATTTGTAAAATGCTATTGACTTGTCATAATAAATAAATACATAAAAAGAAATTAAAAAAAATAAAATAGCGGCCATTTCGAAATAGGTATTTGCTATCCAGCAGATAAACAAAATAACAGTCACGTGATCTGCCTGTTAACTTATTAGAGACTTTAAGTGCTGAATAAGCATATCAGAAACCTGAAAAACGCAATATTCCGAGATATTTGTCAGATATGTTCCGCATAAGCTAACTGACAGTTTATTGGTAACTTGTGAATGCTATTACTAATGGTTGCAAGCAAGAACCACTACGATACAAAGTAATAATACCAGTGACGTAACTAGGGGGTGGCGAGAGGGGCGGTCGCCCCAGGGCACCACAGGCAAGGGGGGCATCAAACTTGATAATATTTTTTTTTTTTGATGAATAATGAAATCATTTCAGAAAAAGTTGAATAAGACTCTTATTCAACTTTTTGCACATTGATTTTGTATGATTATATTGTCTACAATAAATACAAAAAAGTTTCTTAGCTGTAGAGCTCGATGAAGAAACAACGGACTTTGCCACTCAAAAAGTGAGGAAAGTTCGTTTTTAAATTTTCTAAATAAATTTTATCATAATCTAATGTTATTTTATATATAGTTATTATCATTTTGAACCAATTTAAATTTATATATTCATTTATAAAGTCATTGCGTTCTGAAATCTAAAATTATTTAGACTCTTTAGAAGGCCCCCCCCCCCTTCTTCGGGCATCAGGTGACAATTGGCCCCGGGCCCCAAATATATATATATATATATACTAGCTATGCCACTGAATAATACTTAGGTAACAGTTAAAAAAAATTGCAATACTATAAATTTTATATCGGCTTCTAAGCAAGAAGCACCTACACTATACTAGCACTGCACATATTGCACGGCTCCAACGATTTTCATGAAATTCAGAATGTAGGGGATTTTTGGGGGGAAAATAGATCTAGCTAGGTTTTATAATTACCTTTCCTCAGTCCGACTGTGGCCCCTGTTGTAGTGTTCGGTGCGCTCGCGGTCCCTAGATCTGGACCGATCTCGCTCACGTTCACGATAATCCCTGTAATATCTGCGAACAAACAATATTGATTCAACATCATCTTCCTACCCTTATCCCACTCTAAGTGGGGTCGGCACAACATGTCACATGATTTGGCTACGTATTTTACGAACGCCGCCTGCCTGACATCAGTTTACCCTAGTTGTATTTTACGACACCTTGGTAAGAAAGAGGGTGGTCTATTCTACTTAACCGGATACCACACGGTGGGTCAACTTACCTTGGTCGCCTTTTATACCTCGGTAAGAAATGAGGGTGATACTATTCTATTCCGCCAGTAAACAGTATCATTTCAACATTTAAAAAAATCTTCTATACACAGATACATATTTACATTTCTGTAAAATATATTTAAGTAAAATCCTATCTTTCTTTTTACATATATACATAGAATTTTTTGAACCTTTCTTCTCTAATATAGACAAACAATTGTCCAAAATCTGTAAATATGGAAACAATGGTGACAATTTTCGTTTAGATTATCATTTCTGAAAAGTTAAATTATTTTTTGTAAAATTAACGCTCTTTTACAATATAATTTAAAGCAAAATTAATTAAATTGAAAAAAGCAAATACAAATCCGTTCTATTAATGGCAATGGACCCTTAACAAAATGACACGCCCAAACGTTGGAAAAAGATTATATTTGCAATAGAAAGATTAACTGAATGTTTTACTCGTAAAATACATATATTCATTAATCAATCACGCTCCATTTATGTGATTTTTAGTACATTTCAGAGGAAAAGGATCAGAGCGTTTTTTTTGTTACAACTAGAAAGCGATTTATGCAATATTACGTCAAGTCAAGGTATAAAGCAAAAGACACATTTTTTTTAAGACAAATGAAAAATTTGCCAATAACTTATATTCAACTAAAATCCATTATAAACTAATGTAGATATGTTTAAAAGTTAATTTATTGACGTTATAGTACAGTTTTTTTATATTACATTTAATAAACTTCTTTTTTATATCTCAGTTAATGGAGTGACAGCATAAGTTTACTAAGATTTCTCAATCAACTTTTAATCATTTGAACAAGGTAAAACAAGGTTTTGGAGGCCTTCTTGTGGCGAAAAGCGATTACACGACGAGGATATAAGACACGAATGGGAAGTGAAACAAGAAAGGGGAAAGGTCTTTTTTATACCGTCTAGTCTAGACACTTGACCTTTGATATATATTAAGGTGCGTACAGAAATCGCGGAGCGTTCTTTGCGAATAGTTCGTCTCGCATGCCTCGTGCTGTGTGGACGTGTGTGCTCACAGTGAGCATTCGCGTCATACGATCGTTGCGAAATGCGGACGCACCCTCAGTGCGAGCCGTGCGCTCCGTGTAGACGGACGTTTTGTTTGCGTTGCACACTCATGAGTAATGGAGACCATGTATTCCCATAATGTAATAGATTCATAAAAAATAATTTTGTCCGCTAGCGTCTTTTCTCCTTTTTTAATGTTTTATGAATTACTATACAGGTCGCAGTTGCAATCTACACGTCATTTTTCTACTGACGAATACCATGGTTGTTTGTGTGCTCAGCTTGAGTATGTGTCTTGCGGGACGCGTTTATGTAGAGATCTTTTATTCTAAAGATGTACACCCCTCCAATGTCTTTACTCACACATATAAAACTTATGTATAGATGAAACACACGCAGCCTGGTAATTCTAATTGGTTATTCAGTTGCCGGCCAGACACGAACGCAGGAGTACGCGACGATTATTGCCAAAAGTACAGTTAGCATGTCACAAAAAAAATCGATTTAACATTGAAAAATAAAGAAAAATTTAAAATATTTGCCATCGATGACTTAATAAGGTCAAAAGATTTTGAGCTTCTCCGATTAACCCATTATCACCCAAACCACAGTTCCATTGAAAAACTATAGGAAACATTTAAAAACTATTTGGCGAAAAAAAAAACGTTAGGCAAAACTTAACATCCATAATAGCTCTAAACAAGGAATACTCATTCCTTATTTGAAATAATCGGGAAAATACGTGAATAATATTGAGAAAGATATAATGTACATTACTTTTTATTTATCATTCTAATATATTATGTTGTATAATGAATAAATGATATGCTTTTTGTTAGTTGGGCACGTCCGAAGTATCTCTTATTTATTATAATTCTAGTTATTATGCAAACGTTACTTGTAATCCGTGTAATTGGATTGGTTGGTCAACCAGTGCACAAATGATAGGAACGCCTGACAGAATAGACGCGTTGTCTCATACAAAGCGTGCGTTCTCCGCCATATAAAAGCCTGACTTAGACCAGTCGATCAATTAGTTGACATTAAAGTGCGTAAGTGAGTTGAGTTTACTTTGGAATTGCTGCGCGCATATAAGTAAAGTAGTACAGTAAATATTATCACTCACACATTAAAATAATCTAATTTGATGGAGGGGTGGAATGAAATATCTATTATATTTCATTGATTGAAATATCTATATTAGAACGAAAGATCTCTACCGTCGTATGCCTCAGTTTGATGCATACGTTACGGACTATTCGCGACGCACGCCTCGCGATATATCTATATATCTATATATATATATATATATATATCTGTACGCGGCCTAAATATTTACAGACAGAACTTAGTATGGAAGGCAATAATCGCTTCTAGCCGTAACACAAACGTGTAATACACTCTTTTAGGCCTATTTATGAAAATAAGGCTTACGTATCACGGTCGCGTTCACGATCGCGCTCCCTCGACCTTTCACTGTACCTGTAATCAAAGTGATTACATTCAGTTTAATCCATACTAATATCATAAATGCGATAGTCTGTCTGTCAGTCTGTTACACGGCTAATATGCTTGAGCAATGTTAAATAAATTTGGTACAACTAACGCTTTTATACCTTGATAACATATGGGATCTATACAATGCTTTAAATATGCTTATATGTAAAGCATATAAAAAAATGAAAAAAATTTGGATGATAAAAATGTCTGAATTTGAAAATCTTTTCAGCTTCATACAAGACTGCGGTTCAATAAGTAAATAAATAAATAAATAAATTTATTGACAGTAACAATTTTTACATTTTGTATGATATATTGTTGAGGACTTCTTTTAAGCTTAATAAAGCCTGTTTCAGAAGTCCTCACTCTTCCGTAACACCTGAGCTACCACAATTAAGTATATTTTAATATATAATAATTAAATAAATATGTATAAATAAATACATATATATATAACCATTAATAAGTAGAATTGAAGGTGTTTAAAAGATTGACCGCCGAGGTTCTTAATGGTTTTTCTCGGTAAGAGCAACATTCCAGTTGTAGCTTCAATAATCATATTGATCCTGGGCGATTCAAATGTGCTTGAAAGAGCTTACTTTGAAGAATATTTTGATTTGATTTGATACAAAAAATTACTATTTTTCTTTCGAGAACAGGGAAAAAACATTAAACACATAGTGTTTAACTTGGACCCAAAAAAGACGTGGATTTCACTTTCGATTCATATGCATATGGACCCCATTGGGCTTTCAACACGCCTATACAAAACCCAATATGAAAAGAAAACGGGGATTTTTGACCGAATTGTAAAAGGTTGAGATATAGCTTGAAAAAAGCGGTATAATTTTGTATTTCAAAATATACAAAAATTAACGCAATTCGCAATCTCAAAATTGAAAAATCTTTAAAAATATGTTTGACACAAAAAAAATAAGTTCTCGATTAGAATAATGGAATAAATAAAAATACCACAAAGATTGCGATGATTACATGACTATTTTATAAAATAATATTTAACAGTATTGATGTTTTATTGTTAAATATTTCAAATAATAAAAAATAAAAAAAATTAAATTATTTATATTATTTATTGTTCAGAAATCGATTATTTCTTTGTTTCATCACTAGTGTGTCACTTAGAGTGGGATAAGGGCAGGAGTATGATGACTAACTTAGGCACATAAACGTTTCACAGAAAAACTTATTTGTTTCTTTCCGGGGTATTGAACCCGTGACCCGTTCACCGTTAGCCCGATTAGTTTCGGGAACAGTTCCCGCTGCGTTAACGTCGTGTAAAGGGCTCATGAATAAGTGCCCCGGATACGTTCGAAACTAGTCGGGCTAACCCGATAGAATAAGACGTGAGTATAGCCGGTTCTATACATTATATTATCTATTACATTATCTATACATTGAGTAATTTTAATCTAAGCTTAAAATGTAGTAATCTTTAAACAATACTCACCTTGTTGAGAACTTGTGCGTGCCTCATATTTCTTCCTTATTGTTGCAACAAGTCTTAACGAGATAATAAATAAATATATAAATATATGGGACACCCACACACACGGTCGTCCATCCCCAAAGTAAGTAACTTAATACTTGTGTTATGGGTGACAGACAACTGGTGAATATATATACTTATATATTTTTAAATACATACTAAAATACAAATATACACTCAGGCTCAAAGACCAACAAATTCATTTATAGAAAATGTTGGCCCTCGGCGGGAATCGAACCCGCGACCCGTAGTGCCGAAGGCAGGGTCACTACCCACTGCGCCAACGAGCCAGTCAATTTATTTGCTATATCTCATTAAGACAATCATCTCATTAATACACACTGCGTCATCTGTACTAATATATAAAGCTAAAGAGTTTGTTTGTTTAATTGAATAAACGCGCTAATGTCAAGAAATCATGAGACATGTTTATAACATGTTGTGCCGACACCACTTAAAACTGGGATAAGGGCAGGAGAATGATGATTCCGACTTAGTAGACTTTCCACTGCCATGAGATCGGTATGTACGCGGGTGAATCCGCGGGAGTCAAGCTGTAAACCTAGCTTTGTTACTCTCTATCAATCTTGCTCTCTATGAATATATCTCTTTCTTTCTCTCTCCCAAGTCTCACCTGTCACGATCTTCCCTGTCCCGCGACCTGTCCCGGTACCGCGACGCCGACCTCTCCCGGCGTCGCGGCGCCCGGTGATGCGCCCGGGCGTCCCTCTCCCTGGACCGCGACCGCCTCCTCTCCCCACCGTAAGATTTCGTCTCAACACCGTGCAGCGTGTCTTGGAGCGAAGAGATTAGAATCTTGCACCGATCGTCATGCGCCACCTGTCAAGCAAACAAGTTATTACAAGTTAGTTATATTCAAAATTTAAAAACAAGAGCATATAAGCGAATGTTATATCCACTATTTGCCTTCGAAGAGTTATGGAGTTCTTTGGACACATCGCCCGGAAAGAAGGCCATAACTTGGAGCAGCTCTTGGTCACCGGCAAAGTGGATGGAAAACGGCCAAGAGGAAGCAGCCCCACTAGATGGTCTGACCAGATCCGTGCCACACTGGACTCCAAACTACATGATGTACTCCACATGGCCAAGAACAGAGGCAGATGGAAGGAAGTCCTTCGAGAAAGTCTGCTTCCTAATCGTAGGGATCACGACCCTCAGTAATGAGGAATGCGACGCGAGGAGGAGGATAACATTGTCAAACGCGGTCCATCTTAGGCTGTATCATTTGCTTTCATCAATTGCCAGACACTTATAGGCCTATACACTTTAGGCCTTATCGTACTAAAAAAGTCTACACGAAGCCTAATATTCGGTTTTTTTCTTTATTAGGGCTTTTTTGTGAAAAGTTTGTTAATTTAACTGATTATAATATATCGCAGGCTTCAAATCATAGGGCCGTACCAACGAAACTACGTTTTTTTATATTGTTTTTCAATGTTATTGGATTCCACTATTGGTCACTGACACTGGTCACAGACTCGTAAATAGATTACGTTCCGTATACCGTATTTGCATTTGTAAACGTTTGTTTGTGTGTGTGCCTAAGTTCATGTGTTCGTGTGTGTGTTTACATATTTACGTATTCGTGTGTACCCGTGTTCGTGTGTGTCACTCGCTGTGTATGTGTGTCTCCCTTGTGAATTTGTGTGTGCATGTGTTTGAGTTCATGTGTGTTCACGCATCATTATCTCCCTCTCTATCTGTGTGTACGCAGTGAATGTGAGTGTGTGTGTATTCGTGTGTGTGTGAGTGTGAGTGTATTCGTGTGTGTGTGTGTGAGTGTATTCGTGTGTGTGAGCATAGGTTCGTGCATATTATCGTATGTGTGTCACTCGCGGTATATGTGTGTGTCTCCTTGTGTGTGTGTGCATGTGTTTGAGTTCATGTGTGATCACGCATCATTCTCTCCCTCTATCTGTTAGCGCGCGAGTGTGTGCGTGTGTGTGTGTGCTTTCGTGATGCGTGTGTATTCATCAGTTTAAACGTATAGTGGTTAGAAATAATCTATAGTCACCTTGCTCTGCTTGATCAGTGAGATAGCGGTGACCAACGTCTCGATAGCGGACGCGTACTCGCCCGCCGCTGCATCGCTGACGGCGCGCGCTATAGCGCTAGACGACACGGTCCGGTTGCGGTTCATCACCTCCTCGAACTCCGCCTCGCTGATCACCGGATGTGGTGGGTGCGCTGGGTGGGGAGCGTGCGCTGCGTGGGGGGGCGCGTGGGGACCCAGTGGGGATGGGTGGTGAGCCGGCCGAGCTTCTGCCCCACCAGGGTAGCTCTGTAACGAAATTGATTGTATTGTACAACTGTCATCATCCTCCTGCTCTTATCCCACTCTAAGTGGGGTCGGCACAACAGGTTATAAACATGCTGTCACATGATTTGCATTTTTACGACCGGCCGCCTGCCTGACGTCAACTTACCATAGTCGCCTTTTACTACACCTCGGTATAAATGAGGGTGGTCTACTCTATTCAGCTGGATACCACACAATGTACACTAGAGCCTTGAACATTTTATTTTGTAAATTTGTTGATTTTTTTTCTTAATATTTTTCTCTCAAATTGGTATTCTAGGTCACGAACTGTAAGCAGTAGCGATTATAATAGACCAGAGACGGCGAAAATACTGGGCCTTGAGGGACTGTAGCCCCTGTAGATTGGGTCCCTTGAAGACCCCTAAATCTGTTAGTGGATAGATGATCAGTTTAAAAAGAATAATAAGAATAAGGCATACCGTTGGTGGTCTACCGTATGGCTGGCGCGCACCTGGTGGCGGACCCTGGGTCGGTGGTGGACCTCCGTGAGCTGGATGACCGTAAGGAGCACCAGGACCTGATAGAAAAAAGAAAATTAATGTATTTTTAACGTAATTATGTATTGTTGGAGATCGCTTTCATCGCGCATATTACAACTACAACTAATAAACTGCCAACGATCAACCTTGTTTGGCCAATGGCCATGTTTGTGAACGGAAAAGCGCGGCCATCTTTAGAGACGGAAGCGATGTTGACGTTGTGTAACGTGTGACACAACATTCGGTATTTAAATTTAAGCGCGAAAATAGTTACAACTCACTTCTGAACTTTCTTTAACATTTAATCACAACCTGGTTCGTTTTAAATTTTTGGTTTGTCGATTTTTAGTTGTTAAGAGGATATGACACTGAGACTCACTTTTACATTGCTATTATTTACTTAAACTTATTTTTACATTTTTATTATTATATTACATTTAACATCTTTATAAAATGCCATACGATTAAATAAACTTAAACTTATATAATGCGAAATTTGTTGAGCTTGCATGGGAAAATTCACTGGACTAATATTAATGAAGTTTGAATTTGAAGCTTATATACAGGATAGCATGTAGGTACTAAAAAAAAGTAAGTTTTCTTATGGGAATAGAAAAAAAGACGCTTATGTAATTAAGGTAATTAAAACTATTTAACTGGCGCTAACGGAGTCACGAATACCATTAGTAGTTAGAATTTTTTTTTACAATATATACGATTTTGAATTAAGAATATTTTGAATTTGAATTTTAAATAACCTGGTGGGGCAGGTTGTGGCGGGGGTTGCACGGCTGGTGCGGGCTGAACGGGTGGTTGTTGACTGAAGAACGCTGGATTCACGTGCGGCGCCGGAGCACCACCTACACCTTGAAGAAATTCATTCACTAGTGCATTAAATCATTTTTTTTTATAAGGACTTTTATCCTACAAGGATATCTCAGTCCCATCGGCGCCTAAATTACGTACATACATACATACATACAAAACTAAATTAAATTACTTCCTTAAAAATATGAAGTAGTACTTATTAGATGAATTCATACTTAACACATTTTACGCTTTACTTAAAGATTATAAAAATAATAATAAAGAAAAAACATGTAGAGACAAGTTCGAAAAAAAATACGCCGTGTGGTATCCGGCTGAATAGAATAGTACTACCCTTATTTCTTACCGAGGTGTAAAATACGACTACTAATGTACTAAAATTGGAGAAAAACAATTTTTTCAATTTACAAATTAACTTTTTTTCACTGAGTGAAATGGGTTATATATTTTATACCCTTGAGAAGCAGGGGCAGGCCGCTAGTAGATAACAATTATAAATGACAATTATCCACAGACTACATACTCAAAATACGTAGTTTATTGCAGTTATCTTTACCTGGATGTTGGGGAAGAGGCGCAGGCCCACGAGGAGGGCCTTGCTGATGAGGCGGTAGCTGATGATGAGGTGGTGGCAGACCTTGGCCAGGTGGCTATAAAGAAAAGGTAAAAAGTTAAAAAAAACGAAAGTAGCGGCCTATTAATCTTCTACTGCTGGGAATAGGGTAGTAACAGGTGCTACTTACTTCTTTTACTTACATACCCGATTTCTATACATAAATTATAAAAGAAAATAATATATATACACGTCGCTGAATGTATAAGCAGCGATTGCAGCACGGCCCATGAGTAAATGTCCAGGTTATTGAAGTAAAACTTCTTTATGGACGCTTGAAATTGACTAAGCTGGTGAATATGTGACGAGAGCGTTACGAAAAGTATGAACGGGCGAGGCGAACGGAATTTGGGAGAGATTCAAGTTAGTGAAGAGAGTAAGAGATATATTACTGTAGAGCGAGAGAGAGATGCGGTGACAAAATTTCTTTCTTTCTTAGCCAATAACGTTTCGTATATCTAAGACTCATGAGCCCTGAGCATATTTATTTTTGTGGCTTTAGTGATGTTTCGACATTTTTGACAATCTATTCTGATATAAAAATTTTACGAGTTCACTTGCACAGCAGCTTTATTGTGATCTTCGTCAATTGTTATAAAAAGGCTTAAGTGAGAGGTTGCGAAAAAAATGTAGGTGAAAAAAACATTTTAAAACAAAATAAATATCATTTAATTTGGCTAACAAGTAATGGTCGAGTGATTTGGCGCGGCGCACTTGTTAAAAAATAAATAATAAAACAATAAAACTATAGTTGTCTCCTTCGCACTTGTATGTAGTCTTGCGGTCAAGGTCAATGCATTACACACAAAATGAAATGGAATCAGATACAGTCATTCACCGTTCTATATCATGTATCTCTTTTTTAAATTACTACACCAAAATAAATTATGTGCTAAAAAAATTTATGTAGGTTGCTAAGGTGTGTGTACTTGGAATTAAACATTAATGTCAGATGATCGGTACCACCCTGTATATCAGTGATTCTCAACCACTGTGCCGCGGCAATTTTGCGTGCCGCCAAATTTCAAAAGTGTGCGCCAAATTTTGCAAATATATAATAACAATGTGATGTGCATAAACTATTTATGCAGTGTGTTGTAGTAAGTAAATAATTTTTATCTTTTTCTTTGTGTGCCGCCAAATTTTGAAATCGTTAAATATGTACCGCAACAAAAAAAGGTTGAGAATCACTGATGTATATTATACATATATAAATGTATATATACGTATAGATGGAGCAAAGAAGTTTTACTTCAGTCGTGTGGTCTGAAGCACACTCGTTTTTTTTACAATAATTGTGGTTCTCACCGCGTGTGGTGACAGCGGTGGTAGCTGACGCGCCAGCTGGTGTTGCGGTGGGCCGTACTGCGACGCGCCGCCGGGCAAGTGGTGCCAATCGGGATCACCGCTGGGGCCGTGGCGACCGGGCGTGTTCTGAATTTGCAATAATCCTTAGAACTGGTGTTATATACTCACCGTGAAACAACACGAGCATACACAGTAATCCCCTCTATAACACGGTACTCTTATAACGCGTTTTCATATTTAAAAAAATCAGTCCGTATAACACGGAATATAACCCGGAGATTACCCCCCTCGTATAACACGGTAATAACGCGTTTTAATATTAAACAATTTCAGACTTTCATATAACACGTGTTATGTCTAACACTTAGGGATTATACACCTGTACCAGTATGTACGGTAAATATATATTATTTAATTTGATTTTAATAAAACCTGCATACAAAAGTAATAATAAAATTACTTTGCTATAATCCGCGATGAAGTAAAATAAAAAAATATATGTAATTCTAAATGTAGAGAGGACAATCTGTTTTCATACCTGATGCATGCAGGATTTGTAAAAAAACATACACAAACCTCCACCACCGCCACCACAATACACAAGCACTACATACGTTCAAGATCACAAAATCAATAATTGTTTAGCCCCGCAACCGAAGCATCATCAGGAGATAGACTCCATGACAAAGTCTTAATGTGTGTGTAGTGTACATGTGCAGTGTTTGTGTATTGTGTTGGCGGTGGTGGAGGTTTGTGCATGTGTTTTTACGAACCCTGCATGTATCAGGTATGAAAACGGATTGTCCACTCTACTGGCCCGTTGGAGCAGTGGTTAGTGACCCTACCTTCAGCTCCGCGGGTCGCGGGTTCGATTCCCGCCGAGGGCCAACATTTTCTATAAATGAATTTGTTGGTCTTTGAGCCTGGGTGTATATTTGTATTTAAGTATGTATTTAAAAAATATATAAGTATATATTCACCAGTTGTCTCTCACCCATAGCACAAGTATTAAGTTACTTACTTTGGGGATGGACGACCGTGTGTGTAAGTGTCCCATATATTTATTTATTTATTTATTTATTTATAATATATTTTCTATTTTACTTCATCGCGGATTATAGCAAAATTATTTTATTATTACTTTAGTATTATGGATCTCCGCAAAGTTACGCCTAATTTTATAAATTATTTAAAAACGCACATATTTCTTAACATAGTCGAGTCATAGTTATTATATTCGATTTACACACCTTTTAATTTGAAAAGTTAAATGTGAATCATTTTTACATAACGCGTTATACGAGAATACTACTACAACGCGTTTTCCTAAAACGCGGAACCTACCGTGTTATTGGGGGGTTACTATACTGCAATATAAAGTTTCTACGTTTCGACAGCTTGTTAGTCTGTTAGTAATCATAATCATTACTTACCGTTCGTGTAGAAAGCATTTGATTATTGGTTAATTTGGTATATATAGGGTATGGTTACAAAGTAAGGAAGTTGGAATAGCTGCATTCTTCAATAACCTCGATTCTTCCTGATTTATATAAAAAAACAATAATATACTCACGGCATAAATAGCATATACAATAAAAAAAACCAAGCTGACCTCTCACCTTTTTTAAACTTATTTTATAGAATGTTCTAACTGTTTTAGTTTTTACCCTCAACTTGGTTCGCGTGCACTGTTTACATGATAGGTTGATAAAAGATGGCGCTTTTTAATTTAATTCTATTACTGTTGAATTAACAGGATTTCTATTGCCTCTATGTTACCTCGGTATATAAGGAATTATTGTGCCAAATTTCATCGCTATTGATTCAGCGGATTCACCGTGAAAGAGAAACAAACATACATCCATACTCACAAACTTTCGCATTTATAATATTAGTAGGATATGTTTATAAATAACGTAGAAATTTTGTACTTACCTTTTTTGGAATTGGGTTTATATATTGCCTTTTGTGAACTTCAAAGCATTTGTTACATATAGCCGAGAAACAAAGCATTTAGCCAAAGGCGTTTATTAGCTGTAACGAACTACCCTTAAGATAAATCAAACCTTAGGCATACTGTATCTCTAACTAGTAGACTTAAACTCCTGATTCACTTTATAGATGTTAGGTATCTATAGAATCATGATAGAAAACTGGGATATTGATATTACAAACTAAAGACATACTCTTTATCATTGCACTAGTATATTCTTGGTCTTTGACTAGAGTCTGTTGGTTATATATAAATCTGTACTCATTTTCGAATCAACCAAATTTAATATATCATTATTAAAATCAATGAAATGAATCTTACAGATATGGAGGGTGAATTACCCAAATTAAATAAATAGTCTTCTCATAACATGTTATAATGTATTGAATTCAAGTTTACAAAACTATCAAGTTTTAGATGGCAAAAATTTCATGACTGATGTAAGATTTTCTTGTCAGAGTATATTTTTTAATACTTTTTTAAATAAATTTTCTACATTTACTAAAATAGTAAATCGGCCACGTTCTTAAGAGATTGCGATATTGAACATAACTCATTTTTGAATACGTGAATAGATACAGCTACATGAAACTTTTTTAGCGTCAAAATCCTTTACAACTTTGTTCTTATGGGCCATAAGGCAATTTTTGTTTTTAATCAACATATTGTACGAGTAAATAATATTAAAATCAATGTTTGTTTTTTAATTATATAGTTGTTACATAGAGAACATAGAGTATAGGTGCATAGGCAAACCTGTGAGCGTCCGATAAGTAACAAGAGAGAAAAATAAAGAGACCCATACTTCGTCTAATCACACAAAAAAAAGCGAGACAGATAGCTAGCCTCTTTTGCTTTCTGTTTTTTCGATGGATAGATTTAAAGCTCCCCTACTCTTGTTTAATAACTCTATGTTTTTAAAACGAGTCTATATGTCTTTGGTTCATAACATCAATACCAGACAACTCTAGGCAGAGACATGTAGAAGACATCACTTACGGCATGTGGTGACGGTGGTGGCATCTGATGTGGTAACTGGTGCTGTGGTGGGCCGTACTGTGGCGCTGGTGCAGGCATGTGGTGGGGGCGAGGCCACTCGTGTCCTCCACGGGGACCTCCTGGACCGGGACCTCCGGGAGCGCGTTGCATTTGCGGTGGCCCTTGGAACTGTGGACAAAGAAAATGAAGAATGTAGTGTAGCCTATAGAATATCGTGTGGTATCCGGCTGAGTAGAATAGACCACACACCTTTTATTACTAAGGTGTCGTAAAGGCGGCTAAGGTATTCGGGCATTTAAATAATGCTAAAATGTAGATTAAAAAATTATATATTTGGCCGTCAAACGTAATGCTGTGATAGCCTAATGGTAACGGGTGGACCAAGAAGTTTCGAGGCTCCGTTATCGAGTAACACATATTACCGGCGCTTTATTTCTTTTTTAATTTTCATTCCGTTTTTTTATATCTTTTAAAATACCGAGCAAGGCTCGGTCACTTGAAATGAACAAACAAAAACCGGTTATCACTACATATTATAAAACAAAGTCCATATTTCCGTATGTACGCATAAAACTTTAAAACTACGCAACCGATTTTGATGCGGTTTTTTTTAATAGATAGAGTGATCCCAGAGGAAGGTTTGTACGTATAATAACATTCAATACGAAGTAGAGAAATACTGTAATTTTTGAGGTTTCTGTAAATAATTACATTTTTTTCCGCTTACATTGCAAACGCAGGCTAAACTCTACGAGATTTAACAAAATGATGTACTAAGTATTTGTACACCTAAAAAGGTCTACAGAAAAGTCCGCGATGGTATATATCTATCTCTTATGGATAACCCACAATAGCAGTTTTTTTCATTTACTTTTTACGAAAAATGATGCCTTATGTTCAAAGCAATTTTTATACAATACAGCATTAATCCTTATCCAATTGAGTACCTTAAATAAATTGTTGATTTAATATAGATCAATATCGCCATTTACAGCATGCAATTTAAGTGAACATTTTCGGAGATATTACAGATTTAAAATGCCGTGAGGACGCCGCGCTTCACCCTATAGCACGATAAAGATTCGAATCTTTTAGAGTTTGTTTAAAGACATTCTGTAATTAATTGTAAAAATAAAATACATAGGTAAAATAAATAAGTAAAAATGTACTATATGAGTTTAGAAATTCCAAAGATAGCAGGAAATCGTCTTGGTATAGGGAGAGGAAATTGTTTTTCTCCAAATTTAACGCTTGCGGGCCACGGGCAGTAATGAATAAATCAAAACTACTGGAACGATTTTAATCATTTTTTTTACACTGACTGACATGGGATATAAATTTTATACCCGTGCGAAGCAAGGGCAGGCCGCTAGTAATATATAAATATATGGGACACTTACACACACGGTCGTCCGTCCCTAAAGTAAGTAACTTAATACTTGTGTTATGGGTGACAGACAACTGGTATTATATAAACTTATATATTTCTAAATACATACTTAAATACAAATATACACCCAGGCTCAAGGACCAACAAATTCATTTATAGAACATGTTGGCCCTCGGCGGGAATCAAACCCGCGACCCGCGGCGTTGAAGGTAGGGTCACTACCGACTACGCCAACGGGCCAGTCCCAGTTATATATTTATACAGTACAATTTGATTCAATAAATTTATTAACATCAATAAGTACCTGCATAGGAGGTCTATGTTGAGGCGGGCCTTGGTGCGGAGGTGGTCCCTGATGCGGTGGCATATGATGTGGTGGTGGGCCTTGGTGCTGCGGGATATGATGCGGCGGAGGCCCGTGAGGCCCGGGTGGTGGGCCTCGTAGCTGATGATGAGGGCCAGGGCCGGGCATCATCATCCGTGGTCCGTTAGGGCCTGGACCATTAGGCCCGCCGCCGAAGAATTCTATAAAAAAAAAGAAGCGCAAGCCTGTAGTTCGTTTTAAAATAGATTAAGTTAGAAGCTGTGATGGCCTAGCGATGCGACCGTGTGAATCATGGTTTCAGACGATCATGGGTTCAAACCCGGGCAGACACCAATGAGTTTTTCTATTAAAACTTATGTGTCTAATTGATAATTGCAATTTATCACACGCTTTTCGGTGACGGAAAACATCGTGAGGAAACCTGCATATCTCTAGAAAATTGTAGGGATATGTGTAACCTACCAATCCGCATTGGAGCAGCGTGGTAGGTCTTAGCTCCAACCCTTCTCTCCAAAAATGGAGAGAGGAGGCCTATGCCCAGCAGTGGGATAGTAACAGGCCGTTACTAAAGTTAGCGTTGATGATTGACGAATAAAGGACAATTTAATAGTTATATAGAAATTATAGTTATTGTTGTAGATTTAGTAAGGTGTAATGTATGTACTATTGAGATCTAAACTAATAGTAATAAAATGATAGTCTCAACTGGCGGTATAAATATTACTCTAGCTGATCCACTATCAACCATTGCAAATATTTTAGTTAAATTATATAATGAAGCTTTAGGTATAAGATCTGGTAGTGGATAATTTTAGTATTTTTTGTAAGCTGCCTATACAGAGCGACATAGTCGGGCACGACTAAGCTCTTTAATAAAGATTGAAAAAAAAAATGTATGTACTAGTACGGGTGGGACAATAATTGTCTGTGGCGGACGCGTCGTCTCGCGTCACTAGTGTCAGTCAATAAATATACGCCGTTTGCTATAACTTCTTTTATTTACTAAAAATATAATAAATCAATAATAAATGCTTTGCGATTTTGTCGTCATCTACTATGGGCCTTATTAGAAAGCTCAGTTGTCTACTATGGGCGTTGGGGTCCTAAGGTGCTGGAATGGCGACCTCGCAACGGAAAGCGAAGCGTTGATAGACCCCCAACGAGGTGGACTGACGACCTCAAAAAGGGTCGTGGGGAGCCGCTACAAAATCGTGGATTGTGGAGATCCTTTAAGAAAACCTATGTTCAGCAGTGGACGTCCATCGGTTGAGAAAGAAGATTTGGTCGCGGAGTCTATCTCCTGAAAATGCTTCGGTTACGGGGCGAAACAATTGTTGAGATTGCGGTGGTGAATGTGCGCTTGCGTATTGTGTTATTGGTGGCGGGTAGTGCATGAGTTCTTACAAATTCCTCATATATCAGGTATGAGAACAGATAGTACACTCTACATTTAGCATTTCATATATTTTCTTTTATCGCGGATTATAGAAAAATAATATTTTTATTACTTTTGTTAAAATACTCTCAATTATGGACTATATTTTCTTCTTTTTCCTTGCGAAATAATTGTTTTTTATTTTATTTATTAATCCGGTGTATACCTACGAGGTCCCATCGTGAAATACGTAGCCAAATCATGTGTTATGTCGTGCCGACCCCACTTAGAGTGGGATAAGGGCAGGAGGATGATGATAAATATTTCGATTACCCGGTACATATAGGTATACTGCCGGTGACCAGAATCTCCACAGTAAGTCGAAAACACGTTACTGGAAAGTTTACAGCATACAGCCCTTAATTACAACAAAAACGTTTTAATAATATAGCATTTAGACGAAATACCTCCGGGGTGGGGTCCGGGCGGACCACCGGGATGAGGTCCTCTCATACCAGGGTTGTTGGGTCCTGGGGGAGTGGACCTGGTCTTCGATTGACTCTCAAATTGGTTTAAGGCCTGTGAAACACGGTTGAGGTTGCTTTAAGACGTATTATTTTCTATAGTATCCAGTCATTCCTCAGATTTAACTTCGTACACAAATTTCCTTTCATTAAAACAAATAAATAAATATATGGAACACTTACACACACGGTCGTCCGTCCCCAAAGTAACTTATTACTTGTGTTATGGGTGACAGACAACTGGTGAATATATACTTATATATTTTTTAAATACATACTTAAATACAAATATAAGCCCAGGCTCAAAGACCAACAAATTCATTTGTAGAAAATGTTGGGCCTCGGCGGAAATCGAACCCGCCTCCCGCGGAGCTGAAGGCAGGGTCACTACCCACTGCTCCTACGGGCCAGTCAAATTTCATTTTTCTTTCATTAAAAATTTAAAGCAAATAAATTTTAAATACATAAAATTCATTAGCCTTTAAAAAGAATACAAATAACACATCTGACGGCTCGAAGGCCCTAATTACGTCTGCAAATAACACAAAAAAATCTATAAATTGAGACTTGTGTTAATTTACACAATAATTATATTCAACGTTCACTAATATTGCGTTTATTTATACAATACATTTAATAATAAAAAGAATAGAATTCTATTGTGTTAAATTATACATGAATTCATTTATACACAAATTCTTTAGCTATAAACCTTGGTGCATTAGTTATTCTTAATTATTCTCGGACAAAACTAATTTCATAGAAGGACATAAACGCTTATGAAAAAAAATACGTGAATTTAAGATATCAATAGATATATCAAGCTGCAAGTTTATGAAAGCTGGTAAAAGCTATCGTCATCCTCCTGCCCTTATCCCACTCTAAGCGGGGTCGTCAAACTGTTACAACCATGTTGTCACATGATTTGCCTAAGTTTTTTACGATCAACCGCCTGATTGACGTAAACTTAGATTAGTTGTCTTTTACGACACCTCGGCAAGAAATGAGGGTGATCTATTCCACTCAGCGGGATACCACACGCCTATAAAGCTCTTTTCAACTCGAATAGAGTCAAGGTCAACCAAGGGTACCTCTATCTACCTATGTTAAAAGTTTTTAATTTGTGAAATTTGATAGATTTTAAAAAGCAACTAAAATATATACTGATAAATTGATATAGTATTGAATCATATATTTGGATTAATAATAAACGAAGATAAGAAATAATATTTTATTTAATTTAATATTTCAATAAACCACCCTCATTTCTTACCGAGGTGTTATAAAAGGCGACTAAGGTAAGTTGACCCACCGTGTGGTATCCGGCTGAGTAGAATAGACCACCCGCACTAGACTCGGAACTTAGATAAGTTGACTTTTAGGTAGGCGGCCGGTTGTAAAATAATTAGCCAAAACATATAACAATATGTTAACACTCAGAGTGAGATAAGGGCAGGAGAAAGATGATTTTTTAAACACATTCCAAAACATTATAACATTACATCGATATAACAATTGGCACCTCACGCTTTTAAAAAGCGCTGCATAACCGAAACTTTACATCGAATAAGCCGCAAATTGGCAACCACTAACCTATACCAATGCAACCAAGAATTTGTGAGATCTAACGACTTCACTGAAATATACGCCATATAAATTAGGCAATCCTAATCCTTATGAAGAAACTTGTAAAAGGACGTAAGTCGACTTATCAACATATTCACGCCTGATACAGATATATCAGTTTTCTAACCTACTTGATCGCGATAGCGTAACGCCAATTTGTATGACGCTGCAACAGCGACATCTAGTGACTAATGTTCCACCGCCATAACAATTACGTTCCACTAACGCGATCGAGGTTATAAAAACTCGCTCTAAGCATATAAATATCTACTTTACTTTCGTGTCCAAGAAAGCTTAGTTACAAAAATCTACACCGCAATAGAAACATGTTTTATAGTTACATCGCAATGTTTAAATAATTAGCAAAATGGTGAACAAGTGCTTTATAAGTTAAATTTCGACAGGCTATTAATTTTATCATGAGTGATATTCCTAAGACGCCGTCTGGTATCCGGCTGAATAGAATAGTACCACCCTCATTTCTTACCGAGGTGTCGTAAAAGGCGACTAAAGTAAGTCGACCCGCCGTGTTACCACACGGCGGGTCTATTCTACTTAGCCGGATACCTCCGGCTAAGTAGAATAGACCACCCTCATTTCTTACCGAGGTGTCGTAAAAGGCGACTAAGGTAAGTTGACCCACCGTGTGGTATCCGGTTGAGTAAAATAGACCAACCTCTTCCTTACCGAGGAGTCGTAATATACGACTAAGGTAAGTTGACGTCAGGCAGGCGGCCGGTCGTAAAATCGCAGCCAAATCATGTGACAGCATGTTTATAACATATTGTGCTGACACCACTTAGAGTGGGATAAGGGCAGGAGGATGATGTGATGATATTCCTAAGGTAATCAAAACTCCCTCCACCCTTCGGAGAGATTAACTTCACTGAAAGTTTTTTATTTGTCCTCCAATTTAAAACGCGGTATATCTGCGACTTCGTTCGTACCTCGTTAATGTAATTTCAATTCCAAAGAAACAACCGGAAAAAAATTCTTATGTTAGCCAAGGGGTCGCCTACTTTCTAAAACCATAAGCGGCAATAGAAAAAAGCATTTTAAAAATCCTATAAATAAAATTTCTTAGTTATATTGTATCGCTATATATTATTTCAATTTAACTTCTAATTTAAGAAATATAATTTTATCGTATTAAATTTTTTTTGTTACATAATAATAATAATTTATTTAAATTTACAGACATTACATCCATTGTGTTTATAGACAATAATAATAAAATATAGAAACTTATGGACTATGTTAGTTAGAATTAGAATCAAAATTAAATTATACCATAACCATTTATGAAACACTGGGAATGCATATGCATTCGAATCCAGTGCTTCATAAACGGGTTATCCAATTTTTCATTAAGTGTTTTAATTGAAGTTTTATTACAAATCATATTGTAACATTCGTACATCTATGGGACCAGTGGTGTAATTTTATTTTGGTTGCGGAAATGGAGAACTTACACAAATTAAGAGCCGCAGGTTGCTGAGCCGTGTGTAAGCCCGTTAGATTAAATTCTACCAAGTTTCTTCTATAGCCTATATATATATTTTTTTCCCCTAGCCATAAAAGCGTAACGGTCAAGCAGCATTTTACGCTTTTAATATTAATATAGTCTTTGCTAATGATCATTTTTGTCTATAGTAAATTGTAGTTATAACGGGATATACTTTCATCATCATCAAACATCTTTTTTTTTTCGTTAAAGATCAAAATGTTTATACTTTCTAACTCTAACAACAATCACGAATGTTAATAATTGGCTGATAGATATTATGATCTCCTTGAAGCTTAATTTTATTTTTCATGTGTTTAAAGCTAAACATGCTTTGTAATATCTGGCTGAATAGTTTTCTATACCAGAATACCCTTATTTCTTACTGAGGTGTGATAAAAAGCGGCTAAGGTAAGTTGACCCACCGAGTGGTATCCAGTTGAGAAGAACAGACTATCCTCTTTCTTAGCGAGATACACCTAAGGTAAGTTGACGTCATGTCATGTGACGTTTATACCATGTTGTGCAGACCCTAATTAGAGTGGGATAAGGCAGGAGGATGATGTGTTTAAAAGCTATCAACAATTTATTGGCGCATAAAATTCTTCTATGTTTAACCCCTTTATTTTTACAAACTATAAAAACTGTCAGAACAATAACCTCCAAATTTTATGCAATGAAAGGTCTTTTATATTATCAATACTTTTATGTGTAACATCTTTAGATTAATTTAAAGTTTGGCTTCGTGGATTTATTGCTGCGCAATATTATTCAAGTTACCTGTTTAGTAGGCAGCGTGACAACAGGGTGCTGACCGTGGATCTCCTTCTTGGACAGTCGATCCAAGACCATTCTAAGGGACTGGTCGGAACCCAGCGATATGACGCAGAATCCCTTCGACTGTCCATTCGCTCTGTTCTCGAAGAACTTCACATCTTGAAAATCCGTAACGCCAATATCGGCGATCGCGTTAGCTATGTCTTGATCGGTCGCCCACTGGAAAACATACGTATCCAAAACTCAGGGAAATACCATCACTAGGAACGCGAAGCGATATAGAATGTACGTACTTTATTGTGCCTTGTTCTTATAAGTCCAAACAGTTAAAAATTGATATAAACCAATTTTCCTCAACGCGCATTTGAACTGTATCAAAACCTTACTAAACTTTTTCTTGTGAAAATATACCTCAACTTTAAAACACCCTATTGCGGTAAAAATCATCCATTCAATCTTTCCATCAGACAAATTCTCTCAAGCATTTATCCGTTAAACGTTGAAAACATTATTATTTCCATTGATATGAAATATTGGGTGGAAAGGAAACAGTTTTCATTTTAACCATTTTTTTATTTCATTATCACATTGATATTGTAATAATTTCAAATATATTATTTTTAAAATAATTATGCAGTGGCACACTGCTGTTAAGTTTATTTAATTACGGGAAATAAAATATTCAGACAGCATCGAGCAGCATCAGCAACGATTAAAATATACGTACAGTATAGTAAAAACAATATCTTTACGAATATATTTTAAAAATTATTTAACAGCATAAATTAATTGAGTTTGAATTCGCAACAGATTTAAATTTTTTTTAATCAAAATCAAATATAATTCACTAATTATTGTTACAAGACCATTAAATTACTATATAAGTAACACCCAAACCTCAAGTTGTAAAACGTCTCGTTCAATACAATGAACGTTGGAAACTCACAATATATTTTCTTGGATTATATATAAAATTGTTTTAATACAAATGGCTCCGTTCTTTAACATAAGGGAATCAAAGTGTGATTGAAAAAATACTGTTACTCAAACCGAAACCAAGATCCGCACAAAAAACGTAATACATAAATTAAGTCTTATTTGAAACATACATCCTAATAAATTAACGTTTTTAGTTAACTCACACTTTACCTAAAAATGAGGACAACACACACGATAGCTATAACATGATCAAGGGCACAAGTCAGTGAAAAATGAGAAAATACACAAAAATTAAATTGACACATAGAACAAAATCAACCAATTCATAAAATTTATAAAACGCTACAATTAGGTACAAGCATTACCTTACCTTGTTGAAAACCTGATAAAGGAAAATATTAATTTTTGTAATATTAAAATCATCAGAATTTTGGTTGCCAAACAGCGATAAAAATACCTCATGCACAAACCAATATTCTGATTTAAACAAAAGCCTTTATTTTAAAATAAAGCAAATAATCTACCTTATAAACTATTTTATTTATATATTTATTCCTCATGAAATATATATTACACAATACCAGATAAATTCAGTTAATTTTTAATAAATAAAAAAATTGTTCAGACTATTCTTTCCTTAAATGTTAGTTTTCGAGATTTAATAGGTCTATGTCTATGGGTACACATCATTTGTGATACTTTATCTAACTAATATTTCCGAAGAATGTATATTATATCAATTGTTATATGGAAATGTAAAACTAGATAATGAATCATAATATATAAATTAAATACATACAGAATGAAAGCTTTCTTCGCCATACACTCATTTACCCACATCAAAATCAATTACACCCAAAATATGATGACATTATATGTATGATGTTCTCAACATTTAAGAGATATTTACAATTCCTTTTTATGGGGTGTATAAATATATAAAATTACCTTAACATAACCCTATAAATACAAAACTATACATGCAGAAAACAATAGAATCACAACATATTTAATTTGTGTTGAGTTTAAACATACTCAGTATGTTTTAAAATATTTATAACACTACTTTTAGACTAAGGCAATGGTACATTTTTATCAAATTTACATGTGATGTCACACTGCAATCCATAAACAAAGAGGAAAATATAAATATCTCTTAATATCAAATCAAACATATTTTTAACAAACTATCAATATAACATGTCAAAATATTTCCTAAGTTTTGATAAGTGCAAAATATAATTATTGTTAAATATCATGGTAAACAAGCTTTAAAAAAAACATTTGCCTTAACCAATCAATAATAAACAGTGTTGTGAGTTTTTTTGCTAATTATCTATAATTATAAACATTTATAAAAGGTTTATATAGCATTGTGAAGTGTCATTTCTTTATAAATTCCAGAATCTATTTTTTTTTATTATTTAGTAGCAAAAACAAGTTGAAACCGATACTAAATAAAAGAAATAGTCATGACAGATCAAAACAATTATAATGTACACTATTATTATACATATGGTCAAACATTTTAGTTATAATGTTTGAACATAATGTCTGTACATTATGTTATTAATTGCAGTTTCTTTGCAAGACTTGTCTTGTTGAAATTTTTTATTATCCATTAGCATAATGTGGAAAAAAATAATAATTAGAAAGTCAAGACATGCAAAAATTCTATGAAAAAGTCTTTTTCATGTCATAACCTATTTTTAGCTATCCTAACCGCTTTCATGTTATATAACCTATTTAAGGTAACAGTAACAAAAATATTTAGATATTTTGAAGATATTACTGCAAAATTTTACATTCTGCAAAATAGTTAAATTCTTTACCACTGCAGTATCTGTATCACTTTTAAGACCCATCATAAGTCAGTCTCATACCAATATTGTACATGATAAAGATAATGCCTATGTTTAAAAAAAAAACTAAAATTAACAAATGTCATAAAGATTGAAAGAAAAAAATGAAAGACATATTTACACATCAATTTTTCCAGAAATAGATCATTTAACCGATTCAAATGTTAGGACCAATATTGAAATTATAATTCAACAGGTATTGAATATTACTGAAAACAGCTTACCACAGACCAGACAGTACGATTATTTTTTACAACTACTGAAAACAAAAAATAGGGATGTCTACCTTACGTACATATTAATTGTATGACATGTTTAAGGCTTCAAAATTTACATGAGAATACCAAAGGCAAACTTATAAACCTTGTAATGTAAAAATCTTTACCAGCACTATACAGTTATTTATAACAAAGCAGTTTTTGTACTTTATCAAAAATCCTATTAGAGCATGGTAGATTACATCGCCTGATTAGTGAAAAAAAACCTAAATTTTTATCTTTGTTTTTGATATTAATACCTTGTTTTTGCATTGATATTGTTATAGCAACATTATTAATATAAATTGTAAAAATAAATGTAGATGTAAAAAAGGACTTAAATTATTATGACTAGATAGATGAAACTAAAAACAACCTCAGCGGTAAAGGTAGAAGTTACAAATTTCTTTTCAAATTGCTGAAACATATTAATGTTTCAGATTGATAATGATCAATGTTGATAAATGAATAAACCTTAGTTTATTCATTCATCAACACTGATCTCCAATCATATTAGCATTCTTATATGATCTTTATAATTTTAGTTTAACTTAATATTATAATTTAATTTTAAAAATCTTATAAACAATGTTGCTATATCAATAAACTAGAAAATATTTTAACACAACTGATGTAAATATATATATATGCAAACATAATAGAAAATTATTTGAGCCACCATAGTTTATTAATTAAAAAAAACAATAGTGGAACATATATAATTAACAATAAATAACCAAATGAAACAATGTTTACAATTAAAACCTATTTTCTGAAACCATTATAATGAAAGTATACATTAAATTGTTTTGTATTTAATAATTTATTGAATTAGTTTCTTAACATGAAATGGCAACTACATTTAGAAATAAACATATTATAGACTTGTTATCTACTTAATACAAATTGAATAGTTTATGGTAATAATTAAAAGATTTTAAATTTAATTTTACATTATTAACCAATAAAATATAATGTATTTCATTAACCACAAAAGTAATATTTAACACTACAGCTTCGCAAGCAATAGTTTTAAATCATATAATGCAATCTTTATTGAAACATTTTAATAACACAATCTTAGCATGTCGTTTTTAAATCATGTTCTTTTTATATGTTTAGGAAATATTAGGTTTATATCATGCTAATTAAATTTTAAAAATGACAGACATTTCAAATTAGCTCAATATAGACCTAATTAGTCTTAAATTTCTTCATACATGAGTTTTATTTATAGTTTTTTTTTACAATATATATGCACATATATTGCGAAAAGGTGTATCAAAAAAACTAAATTATCAAGTTCCCTGTAAAATATTCTAATGACAGTCACTAAAACTCTATTCAAGTGTAACGATCTATTTCATAACATGAAGTTCATTTGGTTACTTATTTATTAGGACTGGAATCTTTTATTCATAACAGGTTTTTTAAAATATAATTAAATTTGCATATAAGATCGGGAACTGAAAATTTATAAATTTGGCTTACATTTTGTGATAAAAAACATATAACATTTAAGTTCAGGCTACGCGTTATTCAATAAATTTAGGTTCAAACTACGCGTTATTCAAAAAATCGAAAGATAGGGCGGCGAAACCGACCGAATAGTATGTATTTCTAAATTAAAAGATATCAGTCCTAAATATAGCCGTATTATCGCAAGGGACGTTTAAAAAATAATTATTATTGTCACGTACTATATTTACATTAGATCTAATGAGAAAATCAGGTACAAACCCAGGTGAGGTTGCCGACGTAAAGTTGGAAGCGGCGGCCATGATGGCCATGGCTTGGTGCGTTGTTGTGGTGATAAGGTATAGAACCGTTAGTTTCTTCCGGGGGATGCTGATGCTGCGGTGGTCCAGAGTTGGGAGGTCCGTCGCCATCCTCGGGTTTCGATGCCGGCGCTGCAATTACGTCGTCGTACAAATCCACATTCTCACCTCCAAACTCGTCCTGTAAACCATACAATTTCTCGTTATATTAATTGTTTAGAGTTATAGAACACCTCCAACGATCAAGGATAACTTAACAACGAAATTATATACAATTAATTTACTTACCTGTCTATTAAAATCAGATTCTATGTCGTCGGCGTACAAATCTATATCCACGCCTCCATCCGCCATTTTGCGAATTGAGCTCATTGCCGTTCGTCGCTGGCTTGGCGTCAGCGACCGGCGCTCATAGATTACTAACATGGTATGTTATCTTAGAACTAAAGGTCCTGATTCGGTTTTCAGCGACATCCAGAGTTCAGTTTTTGAAACTATGCAACAGTGTTTACATATTTTAATTAAAGAGTGTAGTGTTAACATATTAAAAAAATAAAAATTTATAAATTTTATATTTGTAATTATTTTTTTAATGTTATGTTGTTTTAATTAAATAATTTAACAAGAATAAGTAATATTTTATATAATTTAAATAGAATAATTTTTCTACATAAAAAACTATAGCTAAACTTGTCTTTGACCATAGATAATACACTATAATGAGTGCTTGACAGATATCTGTTAAATTTGAAAAAATACGATGAATATATGTAATATATGGACTTTGATTTGAATATTATTAGTTTTTGTATGTTACGTAGAAAAAATGTCGCAAAATGTTTTTTCTCCAACAGTCTTTGGTAAAGGTGAGTGCTTATTATTAAATTAATCAAAACTCCGGCCGCGTCTATGGCAATGACGTTTATACTTAGATTATCGAATAGTATTAATTTATATCTGCTTAAAATAATTGTTGCAGATCCTCTAAAAACATGGATTTATTCCAAACTTGGATATGGAGGATTGGAGGTCCGCTAAATATAATAATTTGGAAGCAGATTACGTGTTCAGAAACCGACGTGTTTTGGCGCAAACATGTTTACATATATCCGTTTTTATTTCCTTAAAAAATTTCCATTTCATTTTAATTTGTTCGATTTGTTAATGTTGTTTTGGTGAGTTATTTAATACACAAGGCAAGTAGTAAAGCCAAGATTTTCTATATGCATCATTGCTTCAAGTACATACTTTATTATTAACTGGACTGGCCCGTTTTCTCCGTGGGTCGCAGGTTCGATTTCCGCCGAGGGCAAACATTTTCTATAAATGAAGTTGTTGGTATTTGAGCCTGGGTGTATATTTGTATTTAAAATTATATAAGCATATATTCACCAGTTGTCTGTCACCCATAACACAAGTATTAAAATTAAGTTTACTTACATTGGGGACGGACGACCGTGTGTGTAAGTGTCCCATATATTTATTTATATTTATAATGGCTTGATTTGTATTTATAACTTAAATTTATAATTTGTAGATATTATTTATTATTTATTTATTTATTCTTCTTGCATATATTTTAACAAAAAAACAAATATGTATATGTAATAATTAACAAGAACTTGCAAGGGCGACCTTATCGCCTACAGCGATCTCTTACAGGCAACCCATAACTTACGGATCTTAGAACAAAAAAAAATAGGTTGGTGCAACACAAATAATACTAGGAGTTATTTAATTCATATTTATACATAAAGTATAATAGATTACACAAATTTGAATACTAATACTACATATATATTATACAGTATACATACCTTAATACATATTCCTATAATATAATACATACAAATATTACCTATAATATATTACATACTAATATTAGCATATAGATAAATAATAGTTTTTCAAACGACTCTTAAAAACGTGAACCGACTTGGAATGACGGATCTCCGCAGGGACAGAGTTCCAAAGTATTACGCACTTTACTGTGTAAGAATTTCCATACCAATGGGTGCGACTGCGCGGTATTTTAAGCTTATTATCGCTACTGGATCGCAGATTGAAGTCACTATCAGAGCCAAGAAAATTAAAACGCTCCTTTAGGTACTTTGGGGCCTGGGGATTATAAAGAATACCATAAAGGAGTGATAAGGCGTGTAGGTTCCTTCGATAGCTGACTGGCAACCAATTCAGCTGAGCGCGGTACTGGGAGACATGATCATACTTTCTTAGGCCGAATATAAATCGTATGCATAAATTTTGCAACCGTTCCAGTTTGTTAAGGAGTTCTTGACTCAAATCTAGATAGCACGAATCTGCGTAGTCTAAAATAGGTAAGAGGAGCGAATTGGCTAGTAGGATTTTAGTTTTAATCGGTAGCAGATTTTTCCAGCGCCGCAGGTTACCCAAGGTAGTGAACATTCTACGCCTTATCTCCGACACTTGCGTTACCCAGGTGAACGTGTTATCTATATGGAGCCCTAGATTCTTGACAAATTTACTGATTGGAAGTACAGTGCCATCCAAATAAATAACAGGGACACTTTCATCATTTAATTTTGACATGATTTTAGGACTGCATATAATAATTACTTGCGTTTTTTGCGCATTAATTCGAAGTCCGAACGATTCACACCATTCAGAAATTTTAGCAAGATCAGAATTTAATGCTTGAGTTGCAGTTTCGATATCCTCCACCGAGGCTGATACATATATTTGTAAATCATCCGCGTAGAAATGAAAGGAGGAAGAAATCACTGTAGACAAAGTGTTAATAAAAATTGAAAAAAGGAGTGGGGATAGAACACCACCTTGAGGGACTCCGACGGAAAGATCTGATTCAGTAGAATAAATATTGTCGACTCTGACGCACTGCCTTCTATCGTACAAGTAGGAGCGAAACCAGTTCACAGCATTTGAAGAGACATTTAAGGATCTTAAAGAGGCAAGAAGCAAATCAAAATCAACGGTATTGAACGCATTGCTGAAGTCAAAAAGAACCAATACGGTCGCTAGCTTATTGTCCAGGCCTTGGCGTATGTCGTCAGATACTTTTACAAGTGCTGAGACAGTGCTATGACCCGGTCGAAAGCCCGATTGAAAGGTTGATAGCAAGTTATTTTTAGAAAGGAAAAAAGATAATTGATTATTAACAATGCGTTCGAGTACCTTTGACAGGAAAGGGAGGATCGAAATAGGTCGGAAATGCGAAGGTAAAGAAGGATTTTGAGTTTTGGGAATAGGGATAATAAATGCTTTTCGCCATGCTGCTGGAAAGTTACACGAAGAGAGAGAGTAGTTAAATAGATGAGACAATAATGGCAAAATATTCTCAAGAACTAGTATAATCATTCGACGACTTATACCGTCACAACCAATGGCGTCAGATTTTATTGATAAAATATGTCTCTTTATTTCCGTATGTGTAATTTTAGAAAAATCAAATGGTGGAAAAATAGGGACTGGTTGTGAGCGTAACTGTAAGAGTGTGTTTTGCTTTCGTTGGCGATCTAGAATGGATGTAGAAGTATATTACTTGTTTATTTTGTACATAAATAATATAATGAGCTTTATATTATAAAGTTAGCTTTTCGCATATATATTTATAAGCCTGTAATACTAAAGTAATTGTAATTTTCGTTATATTCAAATCAAAAGTAATTTATTGTTAAAACGACTGTATTATTTATACAAAATAGATAACTTTTCAATAATTTTGTTTTTTCATTTCTTTTGTATTTATACCCCGCCCTACTGCAAAAAATTATATATATATAGTATATATAGATATATATGACCCTTTTGACCTTTTTAGTACAGAAATTGATCTCTAGATGGCGCTATTACGGATCACAAAAAACGACTGCGAGTTACCCATATATTTCATTATGTACACTGTAATCTTTGATTACTAACTATAAAATAGATGGTTGAGATTATACATTGGCGCGAGGCTATTTTCGGTGGTATGGGGGGGGTGCAAAGTAACACTATAGCTACTTACATTCTCATTCATAAAAAACTATCTGCCTCTCACCCGTTTCATTCATAAAAACGGATTTAGTCTCAGCTCTGACTCTTTCTCACATATGGAGTAGTAATATATATAACGTATGACGTAAAATCGTAGTAAAATTAGTGATGTACTTGGTGCGCTAAAACCGTAATTAGTGATGTCAAAAGATGATTATCGATTCGCACACCGCTCTTACCGATTTTTGGATAACCGCTTTTCCTGTTACATATTAATAATGATTTTTAAATATTAATAAAACAACATATTTAAGGAACTTATTAAGACTTTTAATGCAATAAAAAAAAAATATACAACAACCGTTTTGCATTTCTAAGTGCATGCTTCTTAAAAAAAAAAACGTTTTTCTTAAACACGCTAAAAGTACAACTTCAAAAATTATTACTATTTTTAAATAGGAAACAGGAACAGCAAGCTGACTAAAAATTATCCAAACAGAGCTTTCACAGTCCTCAAACTATCTAGAAAATGTAGGAATTGTAATTTAAATTATTATATATTATTATTAAACAAAATTAATTTAAAATATTCACTCGAAAACAAATGTACAAGATTAGTATTTGAAACAATAGATGCTTTCGTTTTTACCGTTTTAGTATTTAGGAAAAAACATTATACTTAAAAGGAGTGTACTTGATGGAAAATTATAAATATTTCTTTTATATTTAAGTCTTTTTTAGATATATTAGTAGTAGTTTTATAGAATATTAGTGGTTTTTATCTCTAAGTATAATATTTTCCATCATATCAGTTAACACTTCGGATTTATACATATAAAGTAAGAATTAAATTGTGAAATTTTGCCATATTTAATGTGCCAATTGATATCAAGCTTTGCGATGAAAGAAAATATCATGAGGAACTATACTCCATGGGTTAAATATTTAACTAAATGTAAACATGTCAAAACAGGTACTTTATAGTAGGCATTATCTGCCTAGTATAAAGTATATTTTTTATTACAACACATGATACTAATATTAAATGTTATTTATATTTCTTTCAAAGAATTTAAAATTATTGATAGTATTCGCACCACTTAATAAGGTTAAATATGGTATGATTGCTATCAATAATTTTACAAATTTTGAAACAAATAAATAAGAATATTATGTAATATCCACTTTTAAGAACCCAAACATAAAGGTATTATAAAAATTTTAAAGAAAACGATGGACAATATTAAAGACACTAAAATACTACACATTTAAGTATCACAGAGTGAAACTCATAGAATATTGATATTATGTTACGTCGGCTAATCTAATGCAATTACTATTTTAGGTAGTTTACTTGGCTAATTTGTATCTGCTGAAATTCATTAAATTATATATTGCTGTTTTGCTATACTAAATATATAAATATTTAATTTTAGAAAATAACAATCAATTTAAGAAAATTACTTTTATAAATATTGGAGATATTCTTTGGACCACTGCAGTTGAATTCCAATTTCTTCATTTGTTAATAATATTATTGTAATGACATATTTGTCACTCCTGAATCACATGGTTTTGTTTGTTTACATCTTGTTACGTTTTTATACTTATGGAGTATGTATAGTAAAATACTAATATTGTTAAATATGAAAACTGTATCACTTTTTAAATGTTAATAATAGTAATATTAGTTAGTTACTTTTGCCTCATGTATCATAGATCTATAACTTTACTTGCGATAAAATTTTCCATTTCCATTATCGTTTTTCAAGTATCTGTAGTACTGTGAATTCTCCTTAACATTAATACACCATTGTCTAACTCGCATTATGATAACGAATATGCAAAAAAACTTATAAGAAATCATATTTATGATTAACGCAAGTTAACCAAGAATTATAGTTTTTTAAGTTATATAGATTTTTGACTAATTAACACTCTACATGCCATATAATGCCATTCCAAAGATATAAGTTTTTGTGATGGATAATATAATTTTAACTAGATCAAATCTTTTAGTTTTATTAGACAATAGCGTAATTATAAAAATTTCACAATTTAAATAATCCTGTTTTGAAAATATATTACTCCCAGGATTGCTCAGGTTTTTAGTTTTGCTACACAAGTAAAAACACGTGTTTTGAATAGGAATAAATGGTGTTAATGTTAAAATACACAATTTTTAGCAGCAATACAGGCAGAACTCATAATGCATTATAAGCCCGTCGTTTAAGCAAACTAGCAATTAAACTAACAACTAAGCAATTGTTATTCATTTTCCTTAGTAATGAAAATTTTAAACCCATTCATCTCAAAATATGAGTTTTTGAGTTGTACCGCTATTGCTGCACATGACCGATATATCAATATACTGAACCGGTAATATGATATGGCTTGGGTCTGGAAAATATTTCTGATGGAATACAAGGTACTATAACTATCAAACAATAATATTAACCAATAATGTTTTAAACAATGAAACCAAATTATGATCCGTTCTAGTGTGCTAGAGCCCCCTTATCCACGGATTTGAGAAAAAATCCAAAGGGTCCTAGTTAAGAAGTTTCAAACTTCATAATGTTTGTCAATTATACTAATATGAATACTATTTTGAAGACACAACCTTCTCTCGAGTCTCTAGCATGGAAGCGGACTTTTACAGCCTTATTCCAAAATTCCGAATGGTTCAGGCGGCAAAATAAATTGTTAGTGAATAAAAGCATTCGCGCTGTGAAAATGTTATTACTAATGTCAATAAATGAGGCTAAATAATTATGATTCGACTGAAGCTCTTCATATATGTTCATCTGCATCATCGGGCTCGTGGACACTTCCCGGCGGAAGAGTTCGCAGCATATTTAACCTGTAATAAATAAGTAATTCTTAAATAAAGTATAGATAGAACATTAGTTTGCAAAGGTAGTCTTACAGACAATCTTGGCATTGATATCCCCTGAGTAGAATAGACCACCCTCATTTCTTACCTAGGTGTCGCGAAAACCGATTAAGGTAAGTACGTCGGGCAGGCGGCCGGTCGTAAGATACCAAATCATGTAATAACATGTTTAAAACATGTTGTGCCTACCCCATTTAGATTGGGATAAGGGTAGGAGAATGATGCATTGACAAATAACAGAGATTTTAAATTTTAAAACTATGTTATTAGCTTCTACTGGGCTTAAATAGTATTTTAAGTATAGAATAGAGACTATAATTATAAATAATATTTTTTTTTAATAATCACTACATATTATAAAACAAAGTCCATATTTCCGTATGTACGCATAAAACTTTAAAACTACGCAACAGATTTTGATGCGGTTTTTTTTAATAGATAGAGTGATTCCAGAGGAAGGTTTGTACGTATAATAGCATTCAATACGAAGTAGAGAAATAATGTAATTTTTGAGGTTTCTGTAAATAATTACATTTTTTTCCGCTTACATTGCAAACGCAGGCTAAACCCTACGAGATTTATCAAAATGATGTACTAAGTATTTGTACACCTTAAAAAGGTCTACAGAAAAGTCCGCGATGGTATATATCTATCTCTTATGGATAACCCACAATAGCAGTTTTTTTCATTTACTTTTTACGAAAAATGATGCCTTATGTTCAAAGCAATTTTTATACAATACAGCATTAATCCTTATCCAATTGAGTACCTTAAATAAATTGTTGATTTAATATAGATCAATATTGCCGTTTACAGCATGTAATTTAAGTGAACATTTTCGGAGATATTACAGATTTAAAATCCCGCGAGGAGTCCGCGCTTAGACCTATAAGCACTTCGAATTTAGCAGCGACCGGAGGCGCAATTAAATGTCCTTCTTTCAAGTTTATATTGTCTAATGATAAGAAAGCTATGAATGTTGTATGTAAAGATATTGTCTAATCAATTGTAAAAATAAATAATATCACTACATAGTATAAAAAAGTCGCATTCTCTGTCTGTCCCTATGTCCGTATATCCCTGTGTATGCTTCAATCTTTAAAACTATGCAACAGATTTTGATGCGGGTTTTTTTTAATAGATAGAGTGATTTTAGAGGAAGGTTTACATGTCTAATAACATTCAATATGGAGTAGAGAAATACTGTAATTTTTGAGGTTTCTAATGTGATGTCGTAAATAATTAGGTACATTTTTTTCCGCTTACATTGCAAACGCAGGCTAAACCCTACGAGATTTATCAAAATGATGTACTAAGCATTTGTACACCATGAAAAGGTCTACAGAAAAGTCCGCGATAGTATATGTCTATCTCTTATGGATAACCCACAATAGCAGTTTTTGTCATTTACTTTTTACGAAAAATGATGCCTTATGTTCAAAGCAATTTTTATACAATACAGCATTAATATTGATCAATATGACCCTTTACAGCATGTAATTTAAATAAACAGTTTCGAAGATATTACAGATTTAAAATGCAGGGGCCGCGCCGCGAGCCTATAAATAGCGCGTCGGAGGTCGCGGTTTGCCTCTCGGCGATGTTTCCGCGCTCGCCCGTCTTATCGGTGACGCTGTCAAAGCCATTAGGGCTAACAGCATTAGTCAAATTCGAAAAAAAAAAACGCGGTTCGCCCTTTAACCATTTGAATTTAGCAGCGACCGGACGCATTTATGATCGGAGCTCTCTAGCGAGGAAAATAACAATCATCACTACATATTATAAAACAAAGTCCATATTTCCCTATGTATGCATAAAACTTTAAAACTACGCAACAGATTTTGATGCGGTTTTTTTTAATAGATAGAGTGATTCCAGTGGAAGGTTTGTACGTATAATAACATTCAATACGAAGTAGAGAAATACTGTAATTTTTGAGGTTTCTGTAAATAATTACATTTTTTTCCACTTACATTGCAAACGCAGGCTAAACCCTACGAGATTTATCAAAATGATGTACTAAGTATTTGTACACCTTGAAAAGGTCTACAGAAAAGTCCGTGATGGTATATATCTATCTCTTATGGATAACCCACAATAGCAGTTTTTTTCATTTACTTTTTACGAAAAATGATGCCTTATGTTCAAAGCAATTTTTATACAATACAGCATTAATCCTTATCCAATTGAGTACCTTAAATAAATTGTTGATTTAATATAGATCAATATTGCCGTTTACAGCATGTAATTTAAGTGAACATTTTCGGAGATATTACAGATTTAAAATCCCGCGAGGAGTCCGCGCTTCGCCCTATAACACTTCGACTTTAGCACCGATGTCGCTCTTTCAAGAGTTTGTTTAAAGACATTCTGTAATTAATTGTAAAAATAAAATACATAGGGAAAATATAAAAGTAAATAAGTAATAATGTACTATATGAATTTAGATATTCCAAAGATAGCAGGAAATCTTCTTGGTATAGGGAAAGGAAATTGTTTTTCTCCAAATTTAACGCTACGGCCACGGGCAGTAATGAATAAATCAAAACAACTGGATCAATTTTAATCATTTTTTTTACACTGACTGACATGGGATATATATTTTATACCCGTGCGAAGCAGGGGCAGGCCGCTAGTAAAATATAAGGGGTATCTGTGTCAATCTTTGTGTTATGTTAAATATCTTTGATTTTGTACCGTTAGCAGTACCAGGCTAAAATATTATGCTTTCCAAATACTGAATTGTATGTGACAATTAAGAAGCATATGTGACAAAGTTCCAATGATCATCACTAATATGTCTTTTAAGCTATTCTTATATCACACACTTTTTTGCATCACTATAATAGAGGAAAAATTGTACCAAACATTTTTTGTTATATCTCAAACGGATTAGGCAGTTAGCCCATTAGATATATAAGCTTCAGTTTTAATTGAAAGTGAAATGGACAGACTGACATAATTTACATCAAATATTTACTTGCCTTCATCTAGTCAAATCAATTGACCTAATCATGTGCTTCATCCCATAAAGCATCAACAGCATATAGCCCTTAGACGTCATCCCAATGAGTACTCTCTTTGGCAATGACCAGGTTTATCTGAAAATTATTGCAAAATCATTTTAATAAATATGGAACAAGCTGTGATAGCTCAGCGGTAAGGCCGTGCGACTCTGTAAAGACGATCATGGGTTTATACCCCGCGCAGGCACATGTCTATTTGACTATTGCAATTTATGACACGCTTTTCGTGAAGGAAAATATGGTAAGGAAATTCGCATACTTCTAGCGAATTCTAGGGATATGCGTAACCTACCAATCCGCATTGGAGCAACGCGATGGCAGGTCTTTGCTACAATACTTCTCTCCAAAAAACGGATAGAGGAAGCTTATGGTTCCCACTGCTGGGGTGGATAACAGGCCGTTACTTTAAACATACACATGCCAATTTTTGTGTTTACAAACAAAAATGATTTATATTTGAAACATTTTAACTCACTTGAAGAATATCAGCCATTGTATCAGATATTAATGAATTCATTGCAACAACAGTAGCAGTGCCTTGACCAGACACAGTTACTCAGACAAAAAATCCAGTTGAAATGTGCATAACTAAATGGGATAGTATGTTAAAGTATCTTGAACAAATAACTTTCTGTTAAATAATTAAAGTATGTCTATAATCCATATTGTCTGTCGCAGAAAGAATAAAAACTATTCAGAAATAACCACTTAAAACATAGAATATAACTGATATTGGGTATGACATATTATGATATACAACACTTCAATAAAGCATACACAATAAATATTACTATAGAAGGAAAAGTTTTATTTTTATTATTTTAGTTTTATTTTAAAATTAAAAAATAAAACTTCCCAATATTATTACAGTTCAATAAAAACACTAAGGATATACTATAATGCTATATGCTTCGAGGTCCCTGCTTTATACCTTGTAAACATATTAAATAGACAATAGGTTGAGATATACAAATAAATATATATATATATATAAATTGAAAAACACTAGCTTAAATTGTACTATATATTATAGAAAAAGAATATAGCACGAAAAATACTATATTTTTATCGCTAATTGCAATTGTCGTGCTTTTTTTAATTAACTGTGAATGGAACGCACCCGCAGCACTGCATAGGGAATGTTTGAACGAAACTCATTCATGTATTTACGGGGCTTAGTTATAGTCCGTCAAGAAAGTCATGAAAAAAAAGGAGGGCGCCACTGTTTTTTACATGGTATCTCTATATACTTCGATTAATAAATTTTGGTACTTCAATACTTGGTTGAAAAAAAAACAGTCAATGATAATATTTTTTAATTAATCATAGTCAAAATCAGAATCAAGGTATTCAACTCCTGAAATGTGTCCTTTGCATGAATTTGCTTCAAATAATATTCACGTTTTGAAGCTATAATTGGTTTTTCTATAAGCGCCAGTCTATTTGTTTTGCATTTTTTGAACTTAAATACGATTGAATGTAATATCTGTCTGAGAAGTTCATGGCTGCCATCAAAATCTAATTCTTGTTTCACCACAGCTAATAGTTTTCTTAGCGTAGGTACTTCTTTTTGGACTTTTTCATACGCTCGTCCACTATACGTCGAACGATGATTTCAGAAACACCTGGAAGAAAAAAAATTTCAAACATTGTAATAAAAATATAGGAAAGGAAAGGAAAATAATATAGGAAAGCTATACCTACAATAACATAACCTCTTAAAATTCGTAAACAATATTATCACAAAGTTAAAATATCACTTAAAAATGTACAATTTCAACCTATTTCATTTCTGTTACAGTGTCTAACATTAAAATACGAGTACATACCTGTTATTTTAGCTGTTCGACCATAAACATCTCCCAAATCAGAAAATAACTTTCCCGTTTGAAATTCACTCATAAATTCTTGAAAAACCTTAAATATGATCTGTCTCGTACTACTTTTATAAACAGTGCGATTCATTTTGACCACAAAACGGTTAAACGATAAGAAATATTCGCAGTAATTAATAAAAATCCAGTAAGCTAACCACAACAACCTCTGATGTGACAATTGATGAACATTGAACTCAGTTAAACAGGAATACAGTGTTGCCATAACAAGTAAAAGCTTTAGTTCTCAAAACATTCTTTTCATGACTTTCTTGACGGACTATAGTTAGTAACTCTAACTCCGTGTCATTATCCAGCGAAAAGTAATAAAAAATAATTATGGAAAAATAAATAATGATTGAAAATAGATGTGTCCTATTTTTTTTCCTGAATTTCCTAAAAGTACTATATTTTTTTGATTTAAAAAGAAAAATAGTATTTTTCTTCAAAAAAAAGGTGGCAACCCTAATCGCGCCCTTTTTGATTAAATAGGGGCAACACTGTGTCGTTATTGTTTCCGGTGGAGTCTTACTATATATACCGATAAAACGTTTCAGTGACATTCAGTCCTTGTTCGTCATTCAAGAGAAGTGCATCTCGGAACGGGAATTGTGGTATTCCTATTATATCGTGTTATTGTATATAGTGTGCGTTAACAAGAAGTTTATGGAATTGTCTAATTTTAATTAAAAACCATTTGTTGGTTTATATATTTTTGCGTAAGTAAAAAGTGATTACAGTTATATATTACGTATAACGAACGTTTCAGGTGAGTCAGTACGTTTCAATTTTCTTCGTATTAAATAGTGCAAAAGTATAGTTTATTTGTTATTAAGTTTTGGATAACTACTCACATTTTATCCGAGAATGTTTGTTGAAATTCAAACATTTGAGTTGTTGAGTTTGTGATAGTGAATGTATATAGTGCTTGTGTATGGTGGTGGCGGTGGTGGAGGTTTGTGCATGTGTTTTTTACGAATCCTGCATGTATCAGGTATGATAACCAATTGTCCACTCTACATTTAGCATTATATACATTTTCTATTTTACTTCATCGCCGATTATAGCAAAATAATTTTATTATTACTTTTGCATAATTACTCTGTTTTAAACATAGCTTAGGTAAATATAGATTATAGTATAGTAAATATACATTAGCTTCAAAAGCGCGCTACTTTGTAAGACGTTTTATTAACGGGCTAGCCATTATAAAGGTGTCGTACTGATTTCTGAAATTGTGCAGTTTTGGTAATTCGTACGTCATTAATTTTTACAATTTTTTATGTAATGGTTATGTGTTTCGGTTGGCAAAGAGCCGGTATTTGGCACCTGCAATACATGTAAAACCTTAATTCTTTTCCCAGTCGCTTTTGGCTACTGATGTTTGAGTGCACGCTTACATCTGTGGCTAAAATTACGGGAATCTAACTTAGCTTCATAAATTCAGACTTCACTTGAGTATTAGTTACCTCAAATGCATTTTCTCAAATTACAGAGGTCCTGGTGGTTGACGCTACTGTTCGGCCTGGCGCTGTTCGAGCGCTCGAGGCGACGGCGGAGCGACAGCAGCTGCGGCTTAGCCGGACGGGCCGGCCTGGGGTGAGGGGCGGCGGCACGTCTCCATTGGCGGCAGCGAGGCCAGACCAGCGTAGCTCGTGTTGGTAATGTACGTTTTCTGTATCGTCATATAGACGATACAGAAAACGTACAAGGTTTTTGGTACTTTTACATTTTTTTTGTAATGGTAATGTGTTGCGGTTGGCAAAGAGCCAGTATTTGGCACCTGCAATACATGTAAAACCTTAATTCTTTTCCCAGTCGCTTTTGGCTACTGATGTTTGAGTGCACGCTTACATCTGTGGCTGAAATTACGGGAATCTAACTTAGCTTCATAAATTCAGACTTCACTTGAGTATTAGTTACCTCAAATGCATTTTCTCAAATTACAGAGGTCCTGGTGGTTGACGCTACTGTTCGGCCTGGCGCTGTTCGAGCGCTCGAGGCGACGGCGGAGCGACAGCAGCTGCGGCATAGCCGGACGGGCCGGCCTGGGGTGAGGGGCGGCGGCACGTCTCCATTGGCGGCAGCGAGGCCAGACCAGCGTAGCTCGTGTTGGTAATGTACGTTTTCTGTATCGTCATATAGACGATACAGAAAACGTACAAGGTTTTTGGTACTTTTACATTTTTTTTGTAATGGTAATGTGTTGCGGTTGGCAAAGAGCCGGTATTTGGCACCTGCAATACATGTAAAACCTTAATTCTTTTCCCAGTCGCTTTTGGCTACTGATGTTTGAGTGCACGCTTACATCTGTGGCTGAAATTACGGGAATCTAACTTAGCTTCATAAATTCAGACTTCACTTGAGTATTAGTTACCTCAAATGCATTTTCTCAAATTACAGAGGTCCTGGTGGTTGACGCTACTGTTCGGCCTGGCGCTGTTCGAGCGCTCGAGGCGACGGCGGAGCGACAGCAGCTGCGGCATAGCCGGACGGGCCGGCCTGGGGTGAGGGGCGGCGGCACGTCTCCATTGGCGGCAGCGAGGCCAGACCAGCGTAGCTCGTGTTGGTAATGTACGTTTTCTGTATCGTCATATAGACGATACAGAAAACGTACAAGGTTTTTGGTACTTTTACATTTTTTTTGTAATGGTAATGTGTTGCGGTTGGCAAAGAGCCGGTATTTGGCACCTGCAATACATGTAAAACCTTAATTCTTTTCCCAGTCGCTTTTGGCTACTGATGTTTGAGTGCACGCTTACATCTGTGGCTGAAATTACGGGAATCTAACTTAGCTTCATAAATTCAGACTTCACTTGAGTATTAGTTACCTCAAATGCATTTTCTCAAATTACAGAGGTCCTGGTGGTTGACGCTACTGTTCGGCCTGGCGCTGTTCGAGCGCTCGAGGCGACGGCGGAGCGACAGCAGCTGCGGCATAGCCGGACGGGCCGGCCTGGGGTGAGGGGCGGCGGCACGTCTCCATTGGCGGCAGCGAGGCCAGACCAGCGTAGCTCGTGTTGGTAATGTACGTTTTCTGTATCGTCATATAGACGATACAGAAAACGTACAAGGTTTTTGGTACTTTTACATTTTTTTTGTAATGGTAATGTGTTGCGGTTGGCAAAGAGCCGGTATTTGGCACCTGCAATACATGTAAAACCTTAATTCTTTTCCCAGTCGCTTTTGGCTACTGATGTTTGAGTGCACGCTTACATCTGTGGCTGAAATTACGGGAATCTAACTTAGCTTCATAAATTCAGACTTCACTTGAGTATTAGTTACCTCAAATGCATTTTCTCAAATTACAGAGGTCGAAAGATGCGTACGACGTCTTCGGTCCTGTTCCTGGTGGTTGACGCTACTGTTCGGCCTGGCGCTGTTCGAGCGCTCGAGGCGACGGCGGAGCGACAGCAGCTGCGGCATAGCCGGACGGGCCGGCCTAGGGTGAGGGGCGGCGGCACGTCTCCATTGGCGGCAGCGAGGCCAGACCAGCGTAGCTCGTGTTGGTAATGTACGTTTTCTGTATCGTCATATAGACGATACAGAAAACGTACAAGGTTTTTGGTACTTTTACATTTTTTTTGTAATGGTTATGTGTTGCGGTTGGCAAAGAGCCGGTATTTGGCACCTGCAATACATGTAAAACCTTAATTCTTTTCCCAGTCGCTTTTGGCTACTGATGTTTGAGTGCACGCTTACATCTGTGGCTGAAATTACGGGAATCTAACTTAGCTTCATAAATTCAGACTTCACTTGAGTATTAGTTACCTCAAATGCATTTTCTCAAATTACAGAGGTCGAAAGATGCGTACGACGTCTTCTGTCCTGTTCCTGGTGGTTGACGCTACTGTTCGGCCTGGCGCTGTTTGAGCGCTCGAGGTGACGGCGGAGCGACAGCAGCAATCTATTCATATAGATTCAAATACAACCTCTTATGAAAGAGGTTGTATTTGAATCTATATGAATAGTTGTTCTATAATATAAAAAAAATGTTGTCTGTGTCATTATGCATTGATTTGTTAAGAAAGAGTAAATGGGTTCACTTTTAGAAAAATTGCTTTTTATTATTGCATAAGTATGAAGGAGAAATATTGTTTGTTATTTAATTTCTGTTAGATATAAACAGTTGCACATTTTAAGTGATTTATAAACTACATAAATATTTACTTTCAGTTTTATAGAACAGTCTTTTTATATTGCTGTTATTCTTTCATTCATTACACATACTATTATGTCTTTTATTAGCACTGTAAATGTAAAGATATCTCAAATCATAAATATAAATAACATCATGTAACAATCATATTAAAATAAAAAATTACTCTTAATCTTGGATCTGAGGATTCTTGAATCTGCAATTAATCAATCAATCGTTTAAATCAATCGTAAATTTAATTTTTGCTTTTGCTTTTTAATTAAAAATCAACAATAGTGTTATATAAAGCAATATACCCTATATTGCTTTATACAGAATAAACTTGCTCTCTTTTGCTATTTACTCCCTTTTCATCCGAGTCTCATTATAACAAACTTGACAATCATTTTTAAAGTTCTAATATAATACAATGAAGTATACAACTTCAATTGAAAATACTTCTAAAAAAAAATATTAAGTAGACCATTTAAGTTATGTGCAAATTATTCATAACTAAGATAGATACACACTTATGATCAATTAGAACAACTTCTAATAAACTTTAACTTTAATGTTCCATTATTAATCATTTATTGCACTACAAGACACTAGAAGCTATATAAAATCTCAAGACATATCCTTAATATAATAATGAATATAGCTAATTCATCAATCAAAATTAATGTACATATCATAATTTTTATCTAACGATAACTAAGTCAAATAGGAAATAAAAATTATACTGCATGTTAAAGGTTTTAGGTTATCCATGCAAGGTTAGGTTATTATATTTAGAACTAGCGGCCTGCCCCTGCTTCGCACAGGTATAAAATATCCCATGTCAGTCAGAGTAAAAAAAAATGATTAAAATCGATCAAGTAGTTTTGATTTATTCATTACTGCCCGGGGCCCGCAAGCGTTAAATTTGGAGAAAAACAATTTCCTTTCCCTATACCAAGAAGATTTCCTGCTATCTTTGGAATATCTAAATTCGTATAGTACATTTTTACTTATTTACTTTTACATTTTCCCTATGTATTTTATTTTTACAATTAATTACAGAATTTATTTAAACAAACTCTTGAAAGAGCGACATAGCTGCTAAAGTCGAAGTGTTATAGGGCGAAGCGCGGCGTCCTCACGGCATTCTAAATCTGTAATATCTCCGAAAATGTTCACTTAAATTACATGCTGTAAACGGCCATATTGATCTATATTAAATCAACTATTTATTTAAGGTACTTAATTGGATAAGGATTAATGCTGTATTGTATAAAAATTGCTTCAAAAATATGGCATAATTTTTCTTAAAAAGTAAATGACAAAAAATGCTATAGTGGGTTATCCATAAGAGATAGACATATACCATCGCGGACTTTTCTGTAGACCTTTTCAAGATGTACAAATACTTAGTACATTATTTTGATAAATCTCTTAGGGTTTAGCCTGCGTTTGCAATGTAAGCGGAAAAAAAATGTAATTATTTACAGAAACCTCAAAAATTACAGTATTTCTCTACTCCGTATTGAATGTTATTATACGTACAAACCTTCCTCTGGAATCACTCTATCTATTAAAAAAAACCACATCAAAATCTTTTGCGTAGTTTTAAAGTTTTATGCGTACATAGGGATATAGGGACTTTGTTTTATAATATGTAGTGATAGTGATGTGAGAATGTAAATTTTAAGAAAGCTCTTACTATTATTGAGATGCACAAAATTCATTAAAACTCAACACTTACATTTATATAATGATTAAGTAAATCCTCTTCTTATTGTTTTATGACTGCACAATTCTTCGTTGTTATATTTCTCATTTTAAGAAATATCTCAACAGCTACTGGTGAAATAAGACTTTATACATTTAATTTGCTTCTAGTGATATTTGTTTCAAGAATTTTGCTAACTAAATTAAAACAAAATTATACATTTTAGTAAAAATTAAAGTACTAGAACTTTACAACGGGAAATTTAAAAATTTAATACACCGCCTATTCATTGATAAAATTAACTTGTTATATGATAGACAGTCAGAATGAGAATGAGTGCGTAAAAATATGTATGTAGGAGTGGAGCGAGATGCAGCTGAGACTATTTTCATACGATTCATTCATAAATACAGACATGTGTAAGAGGGATGCGAGATAGCATGTGTTGGCGCCTGTAGTAAAACCGCCCTGCCGGCGCTCTAAATTCTACTAATTCATAATTGTGTACCTAGTGTTGCCAACGCCAAGAAACTAAAAAAACAGCAGCTTTTAAAACAGTAAAACAGTAGAAAAACCTCAATAAAATAAAAAAGACAAATTTCATACTGTACTAATATAATATTTATTTTTATTTAATTTTTAAAGTAGGTAAACCAAGAGTCAATATATTATATTGATCAAATATTATTTTGCACTTTCATCATCATCCTCCTGCCCTTATCTCACTCTAGTGTGCCAACATATATTATTTTGCACTTTCATTCTAAAAATATCCTTTTAAAACCTTTTTCGTATTCAAACGATACTTCTGATCAGATACGGCTAAATTCCACCGTCGTAATAAATGAATTAATATGTGGAACACTTACACATACGGGTTGGGCTTTCCAAAGATATTTTTTTGAAATCTAGTAAAAAAATCATTTTCAAACAAAAAATAAGTAAATCTACATTTTTATAAATAATAATAATTTGTAGCATATGAAAAAAACTTTTACTATACAAATACTTTTACTATTAAAAATTTGAATTCAGTTTCAATGTATTTCAATTTAATTATAATATGATGTTCCTGCGTCGTATTTATATAAATTTATTAACTGTTTTATCCTATGTCCAAATAAAAACGAGTTTTTTGTCATAGACGTTTATTATGTTAGTTCGTAAGTTTCAATTGTATCAAAGGTTTTTTTAATAGAATTTCGTTGCGTCATAAATTTATAAGTTTTCGGATACTCAAAATATTATCGATTTTTATTTAAGCAAAGAGTAAGATTAGAATACATACATTTATGGATACATGGATTTAATTATCAATACTTGTATATTATAGAAGAGCGAGATCTTCTAACACAAGTAGTTTTATACTTACCAGAAGATCTCGACCACCTGTTTTCAAAACCCACAAAATGTAATGGAAATAAACATTTTTTTATTTTTTATAAATTTTGTTTCTTTTTTATTCTTTTGTTGCCAACAAATAGTCATACATATAAATTCCAAATGAAAAATTATCATAAAAATTTGTCTTTTAGGTACTTTATACATAATTGACGCAGCAGTAGCACCACCTATCATTATTCATATGTTTTATCTCATGCACGCCGGACTAGTGCTGTCATCTAGAAACTAGTTTAAGAGTTTGTTAAGTCTTAGCATGGCATGCGCGGGATGAGAGGGGGGCAGTTCACCATCCCTCGCCATTTTCCGTCAACCTCAATCAAGTTAGCTTCTGTCAGTCGCTGTGTTTGTGTGTTGTGATATGATAAATTATTTGTACCGATGAATCTCAATGGGAAATCGTGTTGATTACGACGCCAAACGATGGCTAGTTTATTGTGTTTGTGGCTTTAATGCAACGTTCGGTCAGTGATGATGGCCAAGTGATTGGGTAAAGTGAAGTGATTTGTGTCGTATGCTGGGCTACCGCAGCAACATTGAGCTCCTTTCTTTGGATAAATCGTCCTTACGACGACGTCGGGTAAAGGATCTGGAAGGTGACGCACCATGTCGGCAAAAAACATTCCAGGAGACAAGGTAGGTGTGATTTGGGAGCAAACATTAATGAAAGGTCACTTTTTATTTATATCTTGTTTCCTTTCTCTTACGAGGCGTGGACGGTCCTCAAAAAAGCTGTTGAGTACGTGGAATGAAGTTAATTTTTTTGATTAAATCCTTTTAGTATGTATTCATAATTTTCAACACTTCTTTTCAGCTGTTGTTAATACATTTCTTATGGGGGTAGAAAACAATTTTAAAAATACCTTTGTTTACTTTTAGATAAAGTAATAAGGTGCTATTATATTTCAAACTATCTTTTACTAGATCTTACTTTAACAAAAAAAAAACAATTAATTTTAAAATGTCAATTTGTAAAAGGAACACACTGATATGTTGCTGAAATCAGTTTCAAGTAAGTCAATTAAAATTTTATTATGATACTCAATAGAAATGTTAGTGCATTTCTATGACAAATATAGACTCCAATTTGGTAGTTTGAATTTCTTTTCAAATACAGATCAGTTTAACCTTTGCAACCTTGTGAGTTGTGAGACCTGTTATTTTTGGTTTAAAATACACAATGGAGCTTAAATAATTTTAAAAAGCAATTTAGTATGCATACAAAGGCTGAGCAATCAGAATTAGAGTTTATAAAGTCTTAAAACAAAACTAATGAGAATATTATTTTGCTATAATCCGTGATAAATATTATTAGTAAATTTAAAATTTATCGTGGATTATAGCAAAATAATATTTGCATTAGTTTTGTATTATGGACCTCCGCAAAGTAACGCCTAATACTATAAATTAATAAAATATTATTTAGATAATAAAAAAAGTAATGTAAATTTAAACTGCATAAAATTATTATTATTTTAATGACTTTAATGTAATATAATATTATGAGGTAAAATTATTGATAATTATTATTAGTCATTATAATTGAAATTGGCATTATATATGTATTATTGACATTATTGTTGTACTTTAGGTTTAATTATTTTTATGAATGACTAGATAACCTTTAGTTAATAGAACATTTATAATGAGATCAGAATAGTTAAATTAAATTAAATAAAATGTTGCTAATGTTGTCCATTAAATAAATAACAGCAGGGATTTTATTGTCTGTGTTTGTGTAATGATAAAAATTAAATTTTACTATGTTAGCTTAATCAATATCTATTCTTTATTTATGGCAGCTTCAATCTTCTAGGCAAGTATGCTTGTATATGTTAGTTTACCGAAAACAAGAGAACAGGTCTAAAAATTTTGTCAAATGTAATTTTGACTTTAGTTAATTATTATAAAAATATGTTATTCAGTTTGATGCATGATAGTTTATTAGGTCCAGACATTTGTTTGCTATATATTTATAAAACTAGCATAATAGGTATTTATATTTTTAATTAATCTTAAATATTTAAATGAGTTAATCTTGTGTGTGTGTGTATATATATATTTCTGAATTTTGGAAATGGCTTTCTAACGATTTTCATGATCTTTAGCATGTAGGGGTTTTGGGAGGGAAAAATCGATCTAATGTTACGTTATTCCTTTTCTCGGACATTAAAAAAGTGGAGGTTTGTGCATGTGTTTTTACGAATCTTGCATGTATCAGGTAAGAAAACGGATGGACTTCTACACTTAGCATTATATATATTTGCTATTTTACTTCATTGTGGATTATAGCAAAATTGTTTTATTATTACTTTTGACAAATTGTATTGCTATTTCAGTTATCAAAATATTTAGAACGGTAGATGTAGGTAGCTCTAGTATCTATTACCTTATTAGTATACGTAGTTTATGAGGATTTAATTGGCAATTATTGTGATCGTATGTCAGTTAGCCGTACATCGTAGGTGTAAAGGATGCCCGTCGGTGCGTTCAACCGGAAGGCCGGTATCGTACGGTTTGTAAATTGAAAGGATTTGTGTCTATGCCGCCCGGCGAGTTCTCACCGTATATTAAATTTCAACCAGAAACTACCTCCGATACCGGTATAAGGTTACTAACCTCGCAATCAGCCCCGATGTAGGCTTCCGAGGGCCGAGTTAAATTTCTAAAGAAGGTCGTAACTTTGTATTCGGGAGTAGTGATGGTTATCTTGTCTATACTAATAGATATTGTGTATTTTTGACGTGACAACATCTTAAATTAGGTTGCGGCTTGGAGTCACTCATGAAAAAGTGTAACGCCCGCTCACGTCTCATACGATGAGTCACCGAACGAAAGAGAGGCCCGCCGGACTGGCGAATGCCTTGCGTCTCTCTCCCACTCCAATCCATCACATTTAAAAAGACGTTGTCACGTTAAATCTTTGCCCGTAAAACCGACTTTACAGGCAACCGTTTTTTATATATCACCTACCTTGTGCCTGCAGCTTCGCCCGCGTGTAAATCAGTGTATTGTGTATTTAATTAAAATTTTGAACATATATCTGGTTAACCTTGCCTTGCTCGGTAATTTTTTACAAAATAAAAAAAATTAACATCAAGAAAAAAACGAAAATTAATAGGGTAGGTGGGGCTCGATCCTAAGTATTATCATATCTCGCGACCACCGTAATACTAATAACAACGTAAAACCGTAAAAGCACACATAAAGCACAAAGTACCTGGTTGAACGAGCCTTGGTCGGTAATTTTTTACAAAATAAAAAACAGAAAAAAAAAAATTCGGTAGTTAGGGATAGATCCTAGGTATTTATTTTTCTCGAGACTGCACTTTTCCCGAATAAGTTACGCTGACTGGACAGTAAATGGCAAAAATAGTTTTATAATTATAAATCTTAGTATTTTTAATAACCAAAAACGGATAAAACGATTTTTTTACATAAAACCTTGTTTGACCAAAAAAATTGACTTATCAACATATTCACGTACAGATGTACAATCTATCCACACTAATTGTTATTAGGACTGAGAATGTGGGATAGACCCTTTCCGTGCGTTATCCACCAGATATTGACATGTTACTTTACCGGTTTTAAAGTAGCAGACTGATAGTTAATGTATAGAACCGGCTATACTCACGTCTCATTCTATCGGGTAAGCCCGACGTTGTCGCGTAAAGAGCTCAAACTAGTGCGAAGTAGTCGGGCTAACCTGATAGAATAAGACGTGAGTATCGCCGGTTTTATACATTAACTATGAATACTACTCACGATAGTTTAAATTTAGAAATAGCAGACTGATCCTAACTGGTTATAAGTTCCATTCTCAGTGTTCACACAATTTGTTCTTGAAAGTCATTATTAATAACAAAAAAATATAATAAGCCATAAACACAAATTCCGTGCGTGAAGTGACCGCAAAAAAAACTCGTTACTCACTTTAAGCCATTTTATTCTATGGCACCATGTTGAATTTTGTAGAAATCGAAAGTTTTTTCGCGGAATACGTTTGTAAATTTATTAAGTAAAACGGAGCATTTGTTTTTATTACTATGTTTATTTCTATAGAAAGTTATTTAGTTATATTTCAGATTCGTAGTCATTTTTAGTGTAAGATATTTAGCTCGTTTAGTATTAAAGTGATTTAATTCAAAATTAGGCTTAATTAAGTTGAAATACGGATTATTAATATAATAGGGAAATGCCATGTATAAAATCACGCTACGAACAATAAAAAAAAAATGTTTTCTTTTCTAAGTTATTGATGGACTTGTCGACTTCATTGAAATATTCACCATACAAATTAGAGAATCCTAATGCCTATTATGATTTAACATATAAAAAGACTTAAATCGACTTATCAACATATTCACACCTGGTACGGAATTCGCCGCTGATCTTGAACCTAATACAGAGGAGAACTAGTTAATAAAGGACATTATTTATTATTGCCAAATTGTTTTATATAAATTATGACAATGTTCTTTGTTGTTTATTTAGCTTTGTAAATAGTCATTCATTGTTAATGCAAGGGACATATGAATATGTCAATTTCATTTTAAAAAAATCATTTTTAATTACTAGCTTGACTGTTGTTTATTTTCGTAGTTTGTATATATTACACAAAAACCTAATTTTTCACACGCAATATAACTTACGAACACTTGGCATCCACTGTGCCATAATTAATTTATATTCAATGTCCGACCGCTTTGACGTCTCAACTACGAATTATACGTCCCTCTTAGTCCTTAAACTCCACTATTTAAGACAGTGTGACACATTTTTCAGCAATGACTAATGAAATTATACAGAATTAATCCAAAATTGAACGTCGAATAATTAAAAAAACTTTATTTCCATATTATAAAAATTCGATAGCATATTTAGTTTCCAGGCCAAGGAATTCTCAGGCAGACTTATAATATATTATTTGAAATGTTTACGAATAAATTGTAGTGTAAAAATGTTTTAAGTATGTCAGGTATTTACTTGTTTAACCATATTAATGAATTCTATTTTTTTTAGTAATTTTGGTCGTCCACACGTATTTTTTCTAAACTATTATAATTAACTTGTTAATAATATGATGTACCGACCCGTGTTTTCATATTATACTAGCTAATCTGAGATTCAAGCGTTTAATTGAAATTTTAAACGCAAAAGCAGTTATTGTGAGATAACCATACGAGATAGAGACATGCTGTCGTGGACTTTTTGGTAGTATTTTTATAGATCTACAATTCTCTATTACATTACTTTAGTGTATTTTTGTTGGTTTATGCGGCACACGCGACTGAAATTTCCAGTAGGCGAGATTTTTACAAATGCGTGACCTCTTCAACACAATTTACATATAACCGTAATGCAATATTAACTTTCATCGTAATACTAATATTCCTCAAGAATTCAAATTCAAATTCAATTTTTTTTATTCAAATAGACTTGTAAACGAGTGCTTTTGAATCATCAATTCTACTGCTGGTTCGGAAAGCTGTTCCTACCGAGAAGAGCCAGCAAGAAACTCGGCGGTTGCTCTTTTTAAGATAATACTTATAACTAGTTACATTAAGTCATTACTATCTTACGGTACCCTGTCCTCGCCACCAGCAGCGTGGTAGAGCACAGTCAGGTTTTTAGTCGGTGAGAGTCCGACATACCCGCCGCTCGTCCCCGTCGGTTTTCCTGACATACAAAAAAGTTATTACTGTCTTGTACAGGGTCGGACAGTGGCTATATCCTCGCATTCTTATCGTCTAAATAATCCTCAACAGTTTAGTAGGCTTTTTTGTATCAGCCTCTCTTTAAAAGTGTTTTTAAACAGCTGTAATGGCAAACCTAATATTGATTACGGAATTTTATTTAAAAAAAGCACTCTTCATCATCTTTTGGCGAAAACCGTACAACATTTGTATCCGTTCAGTATATTTAGAGAAAATCGAAACAGACAGACAGACTGCATTTGGGGACTCTCTTTTATAATAAGTATAGATTGTTGGATAGATTGTTGAAGCTGTGATAGCCCAGCGGTAACACCGTGCGACTCTTTCGAGGAGTTCACCGGTTCAAACCCGGGCAGACACCAATGAGTGGTTCTGTTAAAACCTATGTGTCTAATTGATAATTGCAATTTATCACACGCTTTTCGGTGAAGGAAAACATCGCGAGGAAACCTACATATCTCTAGAGAATTCTGGAGACGTGTTACCTACCAATCCGCACCGGAGTAGCGAGATAGGTCTTAGCTCCCTTCTCTCCAAAAAACGGAGAGAAGAGGCCTATTCTCAGCAGTGGGATAGTAACAGACCGCTATTTATAGATTTTTGTGCGGTTTTACTTTTATTTTAAGTACCATAGACAAAGGAGCGTTTGGATATACTTTAACGATTTTGTCTGGTTAAAAATAATGGAATTGCGAGTGGATTCGAACAATAAACTTGCCGTAAAGTGAGCGTCCTTTCATCATGGGCGTACCATTTAAACACTTAAACTAGGTTAATTGTTGTAATTTCAGCTTGCCGTTTTCTCATATCTATTAAAACCTGCGGCCATAAACAAGTTCATAAAAGTTTATAACTGAATATTGTTAATTCGGTTTACTGTAGCCGTGTGGTATCCGGCTGAATAGAATAGTACCACCCTCATTTCTTACCGAGGTGTCGTAAAAGGCGACTAAGGTAAGTCGACCCGCCGTGTGGTATCCGGCTGAGTAGAGTAGACCAACCTTATTTCTTACCGAGGTGTCGTGAAAGGTGACTAAGGTAAGTTGACCCACCGTGTGGTATCCGGTTTAGTAGAATAGACCACCCTCTGTCTTACCGAGGTGTTGTAAAATACGACTGAGGTAAGTTGACGTCAGGCAGGCGGCCGGTCGTAAAAACGCAGCCAAATCATGTGACTGCATGTTTATAACATGTGCCGATCCCATATGGAGTGGGATAAGGACAGGAGGATGATGATGTTAATTCGGTTTCCTGCTTTACCATTATTGGTTGTTGTTTCCATACATCATCATATCCAAATAATATTCCTTGACGTGATTAGAATGCTTTACGGCAGGTAAGTGAACTTGCAGAGTGAAAGTTTCCAAAGACTTTTGACCTCTTAATTATGATTAAATTGGTTATTATTAAGTTGGCAAACGCAATTGTGCGGCGCAAAGGTTATTAAAAATTATTAATTACCTTTTAGTTCATTCTGTACATTAGTAATATAATATTTGTTTTAAATACGATATTAAAGTGTTGAAAAGTTTATTATATTTTTTTATGTACTACTAGTATTCGCCCGCGTGGAAAGATTAAAACCGTAATATAGTCTTTTGATAACCATAAAAATGGTTAAAGTGGGTCAATCTTAAAAACTAGATATATGCTGTTGCGGACTTTTATTTAGAAATTTTGGAGGGGAACAATTTTGTAATACATGATTTTTGAATAACTATTACCGTTTACTCAGCGCATGCAAGGGAAGTTTTAAATTTTGCCGTTTTCGTACTATTTTTCATTGCTGCTCCTCTCCTATTCCTCTAAGCGTGATCTTATGTTAGGCATCATCATTGTTTATCATAATCTGTGATTTATTTAAGACTATAGGCATGAGCCTATAGTCTTAAATAAATGGACTATCTTACACTGAAAGAATTTTTCAAAACGATCCAGTAGTTCCTGAGATTAGCGCGTTTAAACAATCAATCAAACAAACAAACTCTTCAGCTTTATATATTAGTATAGATATTGTATCTGTTGAACAATTTAAATATTGTTATACGATCCTTGAGCTACAAAAGCATGTGTTGCAATTAAAGAATTGGATATAGCCGGACTAATTTTTGCCTGTTCTAAGTAGAAGAGCAAATAGTGCCTAGTTAACGATTGATTCGTAGATTTTCATAACCGGAAGATTATAGCATCATCTTCCAGCCCTTATCCCATTCTAAGTGGGATCGGCACAACATGTTACAAACATGTTGTCACAAGATTTGTCTACGTATTTTACGACCGGCTGCCTGCCCCACATCAACTTACCTCAGTCGTGTTTTACTACTTAGCCGGATACCACGCGGTGGATCAATTTACCTTATTCGCCTTTTATGATACCTCGGTAAGAAATGAGGGTGGTCTGTTCTACTCAGCCGGATACCACACGGTGGGTCGACTTACCTTAGTCGCCTTTTACGACACCTCGGTAAGAAATGAGGGTGGTACTATTCTATTCAGCCGGATACCACACGGCATCACCGGTAGATTATTAAAACATCAAAAGGCAGAGTAACTACCCATTGCGCCAACGAGCCAGTCATTCCTTAGTCAGTCAGTCAGTCAGTATATCCTTATTTTAAAGTTTACTTTTTTTAAAACAATTCAGTATAGCTTCATTTACACAGCAAATTTCGTTGTGTTTAAAAATCGTGCAACTATCTTGCGACCTAGTTTTCATAAGAAAAGAAGTGTACAAAGAAACAAAGGCCGAAATAGAAAAAACTCAAAAGGGCCTGAATAAAAAGACAAGCTTGAGGTTCCTAATGAAGGTTGTTATAATCTTACGCTCGGTGTAGAGAATATAACGAAGTGAATTTTAGATGCCGAGTAAAAAAAAAAGTATTGTATTAAATTCTATAGAATTAGTTATTTTTGCGAAGATCCATATAACAAAAGTGATTTTTTGCGACTTTGTTGTGAATTCAATCTTCTGATGATGCTTCGGTTACGGGAACGATCGTTGAGATTGTCGTAGTGAATTTGTGTAGTGCTCTTATAGTAGTGTGTTGGTGGTGGTGTTTTATCCTACGTGCGATTACTAAGCCTGCATGTATAAGGAATGAGAACGGTTTTTGCTTCCTGCACTTAATATTACTCCTCTTCTTCCTCTGCTGGACATAGGTCTCTTCATGGAATCTTCACATCATACGATCTTGTACCGCTTGGATCGGGCAGTTCCCCGCTAGCTTTATAAGGTTGTGAGTCCTCACACGGATTATAGCAAAATAATTTTATAATAATGTTTATACTATGGAATTCCCCAAAATAACGGCTACTACTTTAAGTTATGCAAAACATCTCTTTATGGTTACGTCCGGCTCAAAATATATCGTGATTACGAATATACAAAAGGATAATTTAATTCTATCGTGCCATGTTAAGACACGCCTACACCAAAAATGTATTTGTTAATTTAATTACACCTAAGTTATAACGATATACGTGATACATAATATTTATATGAAAAACACATACGCTTAAATAGTACAAGGTTAAATTATGAACCGGTACAGCGATTCTTGTTTAATGTTTTGTTGTTGCGTGCTTATCGTTAATTGTTATTGTTATGTAATTGTGATAATTATATACAATGTTACTTCCGAATGTTAATAAAGTGAAATAGATAAGTGACCGAATACTTAAGTGCGTTATGAAATTTAAATAACGGAGATATGCTTATATTATATTCAAATTAAGAATGAAAAGTAACTAAAACTCTTAGTGCCCCTGCACATTTGCGGCCAGCCCGCGCGGACAGTTCAATCGTGCGCATCATTTCAAATCCTCTGTTTAGTAAAGTAAAATAGATAAGTGACCGAATACTTAAGTGAGTTACGAAATATAAATAACGGAGATATGCTTATATTATATTCAAATTAAGAATGAAAAGTAACTCAAACTCTTAGTGCCCCCTCATATTTGCGGTGAACCCGCGCGGCCATTTCAATCGCGCGCATCATTTCATTCTTTTGGGGTCACGTGGCGACCAAACGCCATCCTGTACGAACAAAACTCGTGACCGCTGCGACAAGTGCGTGCATACTGGTCAATTTCTAAAGAAATGGTGAATCTCGTTGGTCTGTAATATTCCAGCTGGCAGCGTGGCCAATACGTGGTCGCTTGCTGCTAGTCGCCTAGTGCGCGCACTTGCATATGTTACGGAAGAATTAGTTAGCCGCGGCGGCTAAACCGCGCGGCTTGGTCACTTAATGTGTGAGGGCACATAACTTTAACATAACAAAACATAACGGAAAATTATTTTGAAAAAATTATTTGATGTTAGAAAATATCTGTTTTTGTAAGGACGAAAGTTGTGAATAAGGGAGTGTGTTTGGTTTGCTTTTTCGCACGAACGGCAAAAAGATGCATACATAATTTTGCGTATACGTTAATTAAATAGGTAGGAAATAATAGTAGCGATTATTATTTGTCTTTCAAGATATGGAGATTAGTTGCAGTTAGTCTGGACTGAAGCCCCTCGTCCTTCATTCGTCAACTATCGCTGCTTCTTTTTCTATGTATGTCATTCACACGATCCATTCGTCTTTTTGACGTATGATGCCATGTGATTTAAGAAAGATCTAATAGTATTATTCCTTTATTCACGTGAATAAGTAAGTAACGGCCTGTTACTATCCCACTGCTGGGCATAGGCCTCTTCTCTCCGTTTTTTTTTTTGGAGAGAAGGAATGGAACTAAGACCTATCATGCTGCTCCAATGCGGCTTGGTATGTTACTCATATACCCAGAATTCTCTAGAGATATGCATGCATGCATGTATGCATGTTTCCTCACGATGTTTTCCTTCACCGAAAAGCGTGTGATATATTGCAATTATCAATTAGACACATAAGTTTTACTAGAAAACTCATTGGTTGGTAGAAAACTCAAGGTCTAGGGTTCAAACCCCTGCCCGGGGCTATGAACCCTAGACCTCCTCGAAAGATGCGCACAGTGTTACCGCTGGGCTATCACAGCTTCACATAGAATAATTCGAACTATTTTATATAATTTAATATTGTTATATATATCTCACAAAATAACAATTGAATTTAAAATAACGTAGTCCTCTAATTTAGAAATAAATTAATGTAGTTATCAAACGGCAGGAGCCGTCTAAAAATTGACGGGCTTTTCTCGCAAAACGCTTTGTTTGCCACGATGAATGGATCGAGCTGAGTTTGGCATGAATTGAGGGTGACAAATTGAGCCTGTATTTATCGTGAATATTTTGATACACGAAACATATGTTATTTTAAAACTATAACGATACCAAGCATATACGGATACGAAAACAGGTTATAGGTAGGTAATATCCGCAATCAATTTAAGCTTTGCCATTACAGACGTTTAAAAACATTGTTTAAGAGAGGCACAGAAAGACTACTATACTGTTGAGGATTATTTGGATGATAAGAATGTGTTGATATAGCTCTCTTCAAAACAAGACAGGAATGACGAAATGTAACCAGTATTAAAAATTATATTTTTAAAAGAGCAACCGCCGAGTTTCTTTCTGGCTCTTCTCGGTAGGAACAGCTTTCCGAACCAGCAGTAGAGTTGACGATTCAGAAGCACTTGTTTACAAGTTTATTTGAATAAAAAGTATTTCGAATTTGAATAATAGACTGACCGCCTTATCAAATGATATAAAACACAATACTACGATCTTGTAAAGGTTTTCTGAGCTTTTGAAAAGCCATACAAACATTTTTCCATCCTATATGCGGGCCCGGTATATTGAGGTTATCTTTCGCACACCCATTCCTTAGCAGGTAACAGTATCTAATTTTTTAAATTTTGCATTAATTTAGTTCTTTTTTCTGTTGTAAATAAATAAATATAAGTCTTAATAATATAGGGTTACTCTCATATTCTTAGGATCAATCCTCCGTGAGTCCTATAATACAATATGTAGAATATAATTAAAGTTATTAAAAATTTATTTATTACGAGTAATCACCAGCGGTTGCGTCCGCGTGGAAAGATTAAAACCGTTATATAGTCTTTTGATAACCATAAAAATGGTTATAGTGTTTAACTTTAAAAGATAGACATATACTGTCGCAGACTTTTACTTAGAACATTTAGTGGGGAACAATTTTGTAATACATGATTTTTTTAATAACTATTACCGTTTATTCAGTGCACTTAAGAAAAGCTATAAACTATGCCGTTTTCGTACTATTTTTATTGCTGCTCCTCTTTTATTCATCTTAGCGTGATGGTATATAGCCTATATCCTTCCTCGATAAATGTACTATTTTATACTGAAATAATTTTTCAAATGGGTCCAGTAGTTTCTGAGATTAGCGCGTTCATACAAACTCTTCGGCTTTATATATTAGTATAGATTTACATAAAAATATTTCACAATTTTAACAACTTTTCGCAGTTATTATATTGGTTAATATAAAATGTAAAATAAAAGTAGAGAGAGAACAAAATCACAATAGAATAATTATATTCGGCTTTGTTTATTTGATTGTTCTACGGAACTCTAAAAAGGGAATCAAAATAAATGTTATATACGCTGTCTTTGTCCTTTTTTGTTTAATGATTTTTCTCTTGTAAATCTAATTATATTTTTTTTAATTTTTAATCATCCCTTGTAGATGTAGTATAGGCTTGATCTAAAGTAAACAAAACTAGTGAAACAGGTAAAGTTATTATTAGTTCGTTACGCAGCGGTAACTGTTTACTATGTAACTTGTAACAACTAAGTTTATAAGCCTCACGTGGTTCGCCTACGTGACGGCAAGGTGTTTTGATTTTCCCAATAAATAAATATTGACTTTTGATAAATGCTTTAGTTTATGCTGTTTCGATTTTAAGCGTGCCGTTATGATGTTATTGTCCTGAGCTTTTGCTCTATGCCAACTTTAGTTATGTAAAAAAAAAGCATAAAGTAATTCGACCCGCCATGTGGTATCTGGCTGAGTAGAATAGACCACCCTCATTTCTTACCACGGTGTCGTGAAAGGTGACTAAGGTACGTTGACGACAGCCAGGCCGCCGGTCGTAAAATAACAAGGTAAAACATGTAACATATTTTAAACATGTTGTGCTGACCCCTCTTACAGTAGAATAAGGGTAGGTGTTTAGTAATATGTAGATTAATTGGTGAAATTAAAAAGATCAACATATTTTATATCGGCACCTCGCTTAAAACAAAATAACGGCGTAGTTAGTTTTAGTTATTAACCTTAATTACATATCTACTTCAAGTACAATGTCAAGGCGAAAAAATAATTGCTTATCATTACAACGGCGTGACATTGTAAGTATTGACTTTGTAAAAAAAGAATTAAATTTATCTCCTTGTGTTGTTTGATGATGATAATTCATTGAAATAGACGTTATTTCGCGACATTTCAATATTACTATTTATTTAATATCCGCGTTTGTTGTGTTGTTATATAATATAATAAACGACGATATTTTACTTTTATTCTGATTCAATAAATAAAAAGCAGTTTTCCCAGAGTCAACCCATTTACTCTTTCGCTACAACTCAATGAATGACAAAATATGACAGCCACAATGCTTTTTCATATTAATGACCAACTCAACTCTATGAAGGAGGTTGTATTAAAAACATGTTGTAACAATAACAAAAAAAAGGTTAATATAGTAACCTTCTTTTAAATGAGTATGGGTTAATTATTCATAAAAGATACGCTATCGCGAACCTTGCTTTAGAACTATAATGACGGCTGTACATTCTCTGCGCGACACTCCGAGCCATGCCGAGTGCGGGAGTATACAAGATAGCTTTCGCAACGCTTCGGTATGTCTCGGAGTGCATTGCCTAAACGCGCTCCCGTATCGGTTTTTGACTCGAGAAAAAGTGTCTCTCGTTGCCTCGCATACTAAATCGTCGAGCGTATAGCTGTTTACTCTTGAGAGTTTACATGATTACTCCGAGCTTACACGTCTAGGTCGAGGCGTCTCGGGCGAGACATAGCAAGCGCTTTCGGATGAAAGTGTGCAGCCGCTAAATCAAATATTATAATAGATGAGACAGCATATTGAATGAAGGTTTTCGCATTGATTTTTTCCGACATTTTAAACAATTATCGTGCCACGTCAGTAACATCAGAGCCCTGGGTGAGAGTGGACGTGCGTTGTCATACTGTTAGTACGCGCTTGAGCTTCTATTGATACTCGTACTATATAAAATAAATAAATATATGGGACACTTATACACACGGTCGTCTGTCTCCAAAGTAAGTAACTTACTACTTGTGTTATGGTAGACGGACAATTGACAATATATAGTTTTTTAAATACATACTTAAATACACCCAGTCTTAAAGACAAAAAAATTGATTTATAGAAAATGTTGGCACTCGGCGGGACACGAACCCGCGACCCGCGAACCTGAAGGCAGCATCACTACCCACTGCACCAACGGACCAGTCAATATATTCGGCTATTTTATTCTAATATAATTATGTTTATTACATATTTGATACGTTAATCGCGGTTTCATAGTCCCACAAAAAGCGGTTAATTTATTGCGATGCTACATAACAAAGGTGGCGCAAGGGGTTGCCTCCTCGGGGGGGACTAGGTAGAAGGTTTCCCTTAGCAAACACTTTAATATGGAACCGTGCGATTCGTCCGTCTGTCTGAGTAAAAAGGATGCGAGTAAACACGGGGCATTTGAAGAAATGTTTTACATTCCTACTACATATTGGAGCTATGCATAGTGAATACTGGCTTTGATTTTAAATTACGTATTTTAAAGAAAACAGCTTTGTTCTTGAAAGCTCATTAAATATGACACTTTCAGTAGAAGCATAACTTTTAGTCGTTACACGCCCACACAGGTGTCCTGATTTAATCTATTTTTATACCTGTATTTACGTTTAGGAACTAATGCGGACTTTTGATCATAGTGTAGGTGTAAGTGATTATACCTAAGGCGTGGATAACGGAACGGTCCTATAGCTTGTTGCCATAACTACGTCGATATTAAAAAATGCTATCCGTACTTATTATCAATGCAAAAGTCCGTCTGTCTGGTTTCCATGGCTTATTTGATGGTGTGATATTGATATAATTAAGTGAACTTATATATCGGGCTACAAATAGACTAAAATAATTCCGATTTCGGGAATAAAAAAAACACATAGTATATAATTGAGAGTATTTTAAGTTATATAAAAAACTTATTATATTACCAGCTTTCCTCGATCAGCATCCTTCGATATCCCAAAAGGCGACTGAGGTTAGGTTAGGTTAGGCCGAGGTGTCATAAAAGGCAAGTAAGGTAAACTGACCCGCTGTATGGTATCCGGCTGAGTAAAATAGACCATTCTTCCCGAGATGCCGTCCAAGGCGACTAAGGTAAGTTGACCAAAAAAATTTAATAATTTAATAGGCCAAATCACGTAACAACTTGTTTAAAACATGTGCGAACCCCATTTAGATTAGGATAAGGGCAAGAGAATGATGATAATTGCCTGGTCTAAATAGTCGTTCCACTTAGTTCCATAGAGTTCGTACTTTACCCGTAAATGTTATTATGATTTTTGATATAAGTTACTTGAAGACTGGTAATTAAAAAAAAGAATTAAATAATCAAAAATTTAAGGTTCTTACGTACTCGTAGTTATTTCGATATCTATATAAATACCATACTAGATTGAATTCATGAGATAACTGCTATGCAGTGATTGTTGCGGTTCACCGTCTCAACTCAATATCTCAAGTGGATCTCGCTTAATTGTTGGATTAATTGGATGGGCACGGAATCAGTATTGCTAAAGGCGACATGTATAGGGAGGTATTTCCTCACTATTTAACTCTAACCACAGGTGGTTCGATGTGTGTCTAATACAATGGAAAATATCGTTCCACACGTTTTACTCTCTCGATATAATAAGAAATGATCTTTATTTAAGACTTCACAGACAGTCCAGTTGTTAGTAAAGTACATTAAGCTTAAGTGTTAGTAAATACAATTAAAATCCGACCAACAAATACCTAATACTATTACCTAATAATGCTTCGGACAAAATGAACAAACAATTTGGCGTCAATTAAAGTATTACGTAAGGACAGTACTTTTAGATCTAGAATATCTTTATATATATAGAAATATAGATATAGAACTCCATAGTACAGAAGTTACAATAAAATATTTTGCTGTAATCTGCGTTTGTAAAGAGAATATATGCAATGCTACGTGCAAGAAGCAGGCAACAATCACATACTACATGCATGCAGGACAAGCCGCCACACGTATCACAAGACGCCGTAGACACCAACGCTTAGCATTGCATGTATTCTCTTAACAAACGCGAATTACAGCAAAATAACTTTATTATAACCTCTGATATAATTGCTATCTGAAATAATTATCACAAACTTTAGTATGAAGCTCGAAAATCGACACGAAACATATTTATACTTTTGTGTAACCGAGGGGTGGGTGTAAACTAACAAGGGTGCAAAGACTGGCCCGTTGGAGCAGTGGGTAGTGACCCTGCCTTCAGCTCCGTGGGTCGCGGGTTCGATTCCCGCCGAGGGCCAGCATTTTCTATAAAAATGAATTTGTTGGTCTTTGAGCCTGGGTGTATATTTGTATTTAAGTATGTATTTAAAAAATATATAAGTATATATTCACCAGTTGTCTGTCACCCATAACACAAGTATTAAGTTACTTACTTTGGGGACGGACGACCGTGTGTGTAAGTGTCCCATATATTTATTTATTTATATTTATAATATTCGTATTAACGAGCCGTCAAAAACGTTATACTCTAAGCCTGAGTTATGTTCCCTAATGCTATCGAACATTGGATACATATCCTGACTTTATGGTATTTCAGTACGGTACATTTTTGGTACAGTGTCATTTGACTTATCACTTATCTTATTGTTGAGTAGAATATACAACTCTCTTTCTTACCGAGGAGTCGTAAAATACGACTAAGGTAAGTTGACGTCACGGAGGCGGCCGGTCGTAAAATACGAAACCAAATCATGTGACAACATGTTTATAACATGTTGTGCCGACCCCACAAAGAGGGCGATAAGGATAGGAGAATGATGATGTCATTTGACTTATCACAAAGTGTCTGGGAGAAATAGAAATAAGCATTCAAATACTGGCTGGACTGGCCCGTTGACGTAGTGGGCAGTGATCCTGGCTTCAGCTCTATGGGTCGCGGGTTCGATTGCCGCCGAGGGCCAACATTTTCTGTAAAAAAAAATTGTTGGTTCTTCGAGCCTGGGTGTGTATTTGTATTTAAGTATGTGTTTTATAGTTTTAAATATGCTATATGTATATATTTACCAGTTGTCTGTCACCCATAACACAAGTATTAAATACTTACATTAGTTATATCATACGACATCTCGGTAAGAATGACGAAGATGTTGGTTTATTCTACTCAGCCGGATACCTCACGGCTGGTCAACTTACCTTAGTCGCTTTTTACGTAATCTTGGTAAGAAATGAGGGTGGTCTATTCTACTCAGCCGTGTGGAATACACCACACAGCGGGTCAACTTACCTTAGTCGCCTTTTACGACACATCTCTAAGAAAAAAATGTTTAATTAAAATGTATGACACACTTTAGTACGGTTACGAAATAAATAAATCTAGTAAAAGGTAATCTGACATAAAAACAATTTTATCAAAAACCGAAGTTATTACCTATTACCAACCTCTACTATATTTGAACGAAAAATTATTGAAATATAAAGTCGGCATTTGACATTTCTCCATTAGAAAAGCCAATGTTCCCCGTCGCAAGCCATTACCTCCGAAATGGCTTACGGTGTTCCATTCTCACCATTTTATATTCTACCTCGAATATTCGTGATACTGCGTCTCGGCAAAATGCGGTATAATTCGTCGATAAACAAAGGAGCTGATGACGTCTTATAAGGCTTTTCTGAAGTCTTTTAAGGCTTTGGTCTAAATCTAGATTGAGTCATGAGAAAATTTCCACTACAAAAAAGAGGTTTGTAAAGAGGACTTTATGGAAATATTATAAGTATTATATGGTCCAAAAGTAATAATAATTTTTTTTTGCTTTAATCCACGATAAAGTAAAAAATGATTTCGACAAAATTAATAAAGGTATCGTGGAGTCTATCCCCTGCATGCTTTCTATTTACTGTTTACATTAGGGATTATAGTAAAATAATTTAATTTATTACTTTATTATTATGGATAAAAGCTCCTACGATGTAACGATAGAACGCGTGATGAATATGGGCTCAAATCCTGGGCTGGTATAATATCAGTTTTCTATAACAAAATTATATGGTCAAGTCATGGAATTGGAAGTATCGATCAAATCATAAAGCGCTTTATAAGGTTAAGGGTAAACGTGAAAAAACACAAGTTTTATCTGGCAATTTAGTGATGTTGTGTGGTGGGTTTAAGCTTTCTTCTCTCCAAGGAGACAGAAAGTATTTGTCCTTTGGCCAGCAATGGGACAATAATAAGCGTTTACTTTAAATTATTTTTCTCTTTTCTTCCTACATTAAAAATCATATTGAACGCTTAGTATTAAAGTGACCTAATTCAAAATAAGCCAAGCCTAAATCTAATTCAATAATGCCATCTAAGAAATCACGCTACGAAAACCTCTTTAACACTTACGAATTTAGTAGGCGCTTCGCTACGCTTTATTGCAATTAGCCACTACAACTTTTAGAATTCGGTCAGTTTAATACAAAGCGTGCGATATATCTTCTTCTTACCTTGCGCATCGATGAACAATTAAATGTAAATGAATTTAATTTATATACTTCGAATTTGAACCCACGAATTCTTAGTCGGAATCACGCACTTTGACTGTACGGCCTTTAAGGCTTAGGCTCCTAGTTTACTAAAACGGCCGAACGTTTCCATTCATATGGGTTAACAGGATTATTCTATCTTATTGGAGACATCTATATTTGCGGATATTAGACCTTTGATGTCGTTTTATGGTGAACAATTTTAGATTACTTTTTATATCCAAAGGGGTTATATTATATCTAAAAGGGTCAATCTAAAACCCATTCGGTTTCTCCGAATTGACCATTGATCGTTGCTTCTTATGATAACATCTGTTTAGTTCGGTCAAGAGAAATAATGACTTCTTTTTTTGCTAACCTTTTATTGGGAAAAAACATTTGTTAAAAGTTTTTTATCGATATAAAAAGACCATATGAATTTACCCTATCACACAATGACGTTTCGATAAATAATGCAATCTCACTCGGCATTTTTTTTATATATACATTTCATTCGATGTCCTCCAGAGAGGACCATCTCAATGCGAGCAAAAAATTAAGTTTAAATTGTATTGTTTTTCCATATATTTTTAGGATATACAAGAATATGTTGCTTTTTCGATGTTTATCATGTAAGTATAATTATAAAATGTAGCTTATTTTAATGCTTTATGATCGCGTGCCCTCAAATCCTACTAATATTATAAATGCTAAAGTTTTTGATTAGGATGTATATTTCTTACTCTTTTATGGCGAATCCGCTGAACCAATATCTAAGAAATTTGTCACAATTATTCCTTATACGACGGGGGTAACATAAGAAGATATTTGCAGGGTTGGAGAATGACAAAAGCTACTGGTTTAATCCAAGACTACGCGAACGGAGTTACGAGTAAAAGCTAGCTTAATATGAGTGGGTTTTTGCCCTTTGATTTAATTTCATGCAAATCTATGAACAATTTATAAAAGTAAAGTAAACCAATTTCCATTACAATATAACAATCACAGTTGTTCTAGGTTTTAATTTGAAATAGTTGTACTGCATGCACATTAACGATTAAGGTGAAAGGTTTATTTTAATCACTTTTTATATAAAAACAACATTATTTCTGGTACGTAACAAGAAGCAAAATTTAATTCGGCAATCGGTTTTTATTGTTTTGTTTACAACAACTTACGAATATATAATTGTTGTACACGCGACTTCGTTCTTCTTTTTCCTGCATATCCCTTTAAATGACCCAGGATATGATAAATAACCTGTCATTCGTGAGGTTGCTGAGTTTAAATTAAAATAATTCTCCCAAAGAACAGACATGGATGGCCAGCGGGACATAGCCAACCGGTACTTTACGTGACAAAAAATCAAATCATTTCAATTTAATTTAAATATGCTTTACTCAAATGTTACACTACATTCGGCCCTAAACAATTTTTAATGGGGACAAAAATTTACTAACAAACCGTCCGTCTAGGCATGAAATCCGACATAAAACTAATTGACATGGGGCCACGAAGTCATGCACAGTCATTTGTCTATCCTGTGACTCATCGGACCAAGAGGGTTGTGGCTTTATAATTTATTAACACGCCAGATGACCGTGACTAAGTTACACTTCAAATTTTGAACATGTTCAGCGACTTTGGAGTACCATAATGGGAAATTAATGACGGACTTACAAATTTAACAAGCGAAGAAGTTTCTTATGTTTAAAAATCTGTTCCTGCTTGTCGGTACTCTAGATTCAGGTTATGTGATTTACAATTTTTAAAGGGAACGTGGAATTGTGGAAATGTATTTGTGTCTAAATTCCTCCAAGTCGTGGTCGCAGACTATTTCATAACGTGCTATAAAGTGTATCAAAGAAAAAAAAACAAATCCCCCGATCGTATAAGTAAGCATAAGTGACTTAGAGAGTAGCAGCCTAGTATATGTAACGAAGTAACTAAAATACTTCACTAATGAATATAGCACAGGCTCTAACACTCACTAACAGTATACACGTCCACTCTCGTCTAGGGCTCAGGTGTTACTGATGTGTTGCGCTTGAGACATTGTAAAGTTTTTTATACACTAGTACATGTGTGTTTTTGTATACAAAACAAAAATATACAATATAGAATGTAAGGATTACACATCTCTACCTACATACTTGTACAAACACAACACATTCTACAAATATTAAATCAACTTAATTGAAATACCGTAAAGTTTAACGGGACTTTAGCTTATCAATGTTATAGATTACTTGATCAAGTATTACAGAGTCGGTTGCCATTAACGATACAATAAGAGTCGTAAAGATTATGGCGGCTTATCAGGAAACCTAACGCTTTGTAAAGAGATATACCAATAATCCCCAGCGATACCAAGGGGTTTCTCGGCCCCCTTTTTTGCAATGTATTCCTCCTTTTCATCTGATTCATATCTTTTCAGGAATTTCATCTGTATTTCTTATATGCTAAGGTTTATATTGGTATAAGATCATAAATGGCTAGGGTGCATTTTGAAGTGCAAGCACAATAATCTTTTATAACTAGACTGTCTCGTGCTTTACGTGGTATTGCGTAACTTTCACTATATCACTTGTTTTTTGTGGTAACACTGTCTTTTGTTATCGATCAATCTAAAATGCACTTAAATTAGTTGAAACAAGATCAAAATTTCGAGCGGTTCTATATTTTAGTGCAAAAGTGAGAGGATTTGAATTGCGTTAAATTTAGTGAGCTAGTTTTATGCCGATATGTTTAATTTTTTTTAAAATTGATAACAATTTGTGATACAATACGTCATTTTGATATGGAATTATAAGTATCGGTATTAAATTATACTTAAAAGCAGATAAAGCAAAATTATTCATACACAAATTGGATTTCATCTCTTTAGTCTCATAGAGTTTAAAATACATACAGAAATATTTGACTGGCATATTGGTTAAGAGCAGAATTTGAATATTTAAAATTCATATTGAATAATATGAAACTATTAATAGAAAACTAGTGATACTCTAGACTCCTTTCGCGTCGACTTTAGTCATAATAAACCTTGTATTATTTTCTGTATGGGTTCCGGGGTAATATATACTAGAAAAGGAAGTAACTTTTTCTAATACGTATTAATCCAGAATATATGCTTCAATTATACTATATTTCCTTAATATCGCTGTAGCCATGAAAGCATAGCAGACAGAGATAATCTCATATTTATAATACTAGTGTGGATTAATATCGAAATTTATAAATAGTTAGAATTTTCATTTTCAATCATTAGTATTCATAATAATATTTTATATTCGGATACGAAGGTATTCGCCGATAACATTACGTCCAACCAACTAAAACATAAAAATACAAACCACTGCAAATTGAAACGAACAATGGCGCGGTGGAATTTTATCAGATCCGCAGTATATCGTTCCTCAGGCATAATGGCTACATAATTCGCGTCCGGCGTGCACCGCTGACGGCGTAAGACTACGGTCGAGATGCGAAGCGATAACAATCACCGATAAAATGCGGGTAGTTTTATGGGCTGGTAGGACCCTGTTTCCCGTTATTGCCGACAGCGGGCATTAAATCAGGTAGCTTTATTCTTTCAGGATTTAAGCCAGAAGGCGCTCCGATATAAGCCTTTGTTAAGTTTTATTTATTTTATATGACGCATAATATTTGTTTTGTAAAAACCGTATTTTTATATTTAGTTGATTTCGGACACGAGGTGTTTTAGAATTGCTTAAATTTTCGACATTGACAATGCTTTTATTTATGTTGTTTTAAAACCAAAAAAGATATCTCCAAAAAGAGACTTCCTGGAAGCTTCTGGACTTCTTATAGTTTATTATTTGAATTCATATGTATATGCCAGTTACTTGCAGAATAAGTAAGTAGATAAGGATAATTTTGACTCAATATTAAATTAAAATCTTTGGTGTGATTATGTGCAGAACATAATTTTGAGGCAATACAAAAAAATATACGTTACGTTCTTTGAATGTTACCAAGGTCGTATGTTAATTAGCCGTTCCGGTTATGATTCTGTTTATAAAAATGCATAACAAGCTTAATAATTACATTTCTTCAACAACAATCAAGCCCCAACTTCAACGCCCTCTAATCATCAATCAGTTTGGAGAGCAAAAAGCGTGTACCCTATTGACACCCAAAACAAAAAGTTAAGTCAGAATTGTATAATTTGCAACGACACGATTTAAGATATACTATACAAGCTATACTAGCACAACGTTCGTCCTCACACCATAACTTCTTTTAAAGAAATATGGCATTTCCGATTAAACAGATGAAGGAAAAGAAATTATCATAGAGGAAACTATAAATTTATGCTCTAAGTCTATGTCATTCGCAGCTGCTTTTTATTTCAAACTTTTTACCAGGGTATTTCTACTCATTTCATGTACCTACAGTATTGCTTGTCGCAACCAAACATTCCAAAAAAAAATTGTAAAATCATTTAAGTACTTTTTAGCTATATATAGTTGTGATAGGTAATCGGTGAAAAGGTGCGTGAAATCCCGGGCACCAATGAGTTTTTCTGTAAAAACTTGTGTCTTATTGCAATTTATTGCACTACAGTGAAGGAAAACAACGATAAGGAAACCTGCATATCCTTAGAGAATTCTGCAGATATGTGTAACCTACCAATCCGCATTGGAGCAGCATGGTAGGTCTTAGCTCCATTCCTACTCTCCAAAAACGGAGAGAGAAGGCCTACTTTACTTTTACCTTTTTTTTAATCGAAAACTCATACCATAATGATAGTACTTGTCCTTTTCACGTTGTTTACTCAGGTTCACACCCTTATACCTACAGTATTCCCCAGTGCGATTTTGATTTTAATCAAGACGAAAAATGGTCAGGCAATTTTAAATTAAGTGCCTCAGCCAGCGAAAAGAGTGATCCCGGGAACCATTATTGAGGAGTCCACGGTTTGTTAAGCCATTCAACGGCAAGATTCCTTTGAGAATCGAAGAAATTATCCGCCTTTGTGCCGCCGTTCACTTCGTTAGACTTAAATGAAAACTGACGCCTGCTGCGGATGATAATGCGATGTGAATTATGCAAAGATTGTATGTATCGGCAAAAAATGGAAATTGTAAAGAATGGTATTTTAATTAAATCTTTTTGTTGTTGATTTTATCAGCGTATCTTTAGCATTACAAACAAAAACGACAACACTTCAATTTAATAATTGGATTGTATAACAATCATATCACAATATTATTTCATATTATTTATGTAACGTAGAATACGCCGTGTGGTATCCGGCTGAATAGAATAGTACCACCCTAATTTCTTACCGAGGTGTCGTAAAAGGCGACTAAGATAAGTCGACCCGCCGTGTGGTATCCGGCTGAGGAGAATAGACCAACCTCATTTCTTATCGAGGTGTCGTAAAAGGCGACTAAGTTAAGTTGACCCACCGTGTGGTATCCGGTTGAGTAGAATAGACCACCCTCTTTCTTACCGAGGTGTCGTAAGATACGACTGAGGTAAGTTGACGTCAGGCAGGCGGCCGGTCGTAAAAACGCAGCCAAATCTTGTGACAGCATGTTTATAACATGTTGTGCCGACCCCACTTAGAGTGGGATAAGGGCAGGAAAATGATGATTATGTAACGTAGGATGTAAATATTAGAAAGTACGTTTATCGATTATATTATGTGTGTTGTGCATCGTTCTCAACCTTTCTTCTTAATTTCTTACTGTAGAGGTTGTTTGCTACAGATCACTCTTAGTGATAACACCGTCATTGCACTTCTGTTTGTGTCCTGTTTATTTCTATTTCTTTAGTATTTCCTATGTATTTGATGTGCAATAAAGATTTATATTATATTATTATTATTATTATCAAAATGAACAGATTTTTCTGTATAAAGAGTCATTTATTGCTTGATGCTTCTTATGATGTGTTCTTATGCTGATTATCTATTAGAAATAAGAATGCTAAAAGTTTTTATTTTATTAATGATCTGTGATTATTAAATACTCATCTGCGTACAACTAGCGGTTCCACCGCTACTTCGACTTCGTTCCGTCAACTTTAGTTTTTAAAAATACCTTCGATTATGTATTATTGTTTCAGTTCCAGGTAGAAAAACTGATACTTTTTTACCCTATACGTTAAATAGATAAAACAATATATGGGATAATTACATACACTGTCGTCCGTATCCAAATTAAGTAACTTAATAGGTGTTGTGGGTGACAGACAACTGTTTAATATAATGCTTATATAAGCTTAACGAAAGCTGTGATGGCCTAGCGGTGCGACCGTGTGAATCTCTAGAGACGATCATGGGTTCAAACCCGGGCAGACACCAATGAGTTGTTCTAATAAAACTTATGTGTCTAATTGATAATTGCAATTTATCACACGCTTTTCGGTGAAGGAAAACATCGTGAGGAAACCTGCATATCTCTAGAGAATCCTAGGGATATGTGAAACCTACCAATCCGCATTGGAGCAGCGTGGTAGGTCTTAGCTCTAACCCTTCTCTCCAAAAATGGAGAGAGGAGGCCTATGCCCAGCTGTGGGATAGTAACAGGCCGTTACTATATAAACTTTAAGGAAGTACATAAATACAGCAGACTCGAACAACCAATAAATTGTTACTAGAGAATGTTGGTCCTCGAGATGGTGAAATCGATATCACGAATTACCCATCGATTGTCATAAAATTCAGCATATATAGAGGGAAAAATTGATCTAGCTAGGTTTTATATCAAAATCAAAATTAGAAATAGAATACAAAGGTTAATTGCGCTGTCATTTGTGAAGTTGTAATAGTTCAATGGGAAACGGGAGGATTATAGAAGTGAATCGATCCGGGATCGAGTTCCAGCTATCACCAGCCTTTTATTAATTTCTTTGATTTTTTAATTGCATTTTTTATATCTTTTAATAAAATTACTGTGCAAGGCTTGGTCACTGAGATACTAATCTTATTTTACAAGTAATATTTAGGATAAGTAAATAAATCACACATCTGTATGCATGTAGAGTAATGCAGAAAAAAGTTAATTAAGAAACTGTGGTTGGACCCGGGGTATAAGGGAGCAAGCCGAGGGGAATTCTGATTTCACCCGGGATTATGTTAATGTTCTGATTTGAGCTGAATCACGCTCAGCTAATCTAGCGGGCGATGCGCTTGCAGATAAAAGTGAGTTCAAAGGACTTTTATTTGTTTTTTTTTTATCGTTCCGATCGTAGTTTTTAAGCGTATTAAGTAAACCACTATTTTCACTAAAAGGTGCTCTATTTTCATTAAATAATAACATTAGAGTTAGGAAATATGATTGTTAATATAACTGCTATTCTTTATATTAAGAAAAAGGTGAATTGATTACGTAATTGAGCTGTAGAGGTCGAATTGACATCAATCATCATTCTGCTGCCCTTATCCCACTCTAAGTGGGGTCGGCAGAACATGTTCTAAACATGTTCTGCCTTCTATATTCACTTAAAGGTGGTATATGAAAGCGATAATAACGTTAGAGTCAGGAAATATGACTATAAATGTAACGGCTATTCTTTATATTAGAAAAAGGTAAAAGGTTACGTAATTGAGCTGTAGAGGTCGAACTGTCATCAATCATCATTCTCCTGCCCTTATCCCACTCTAATTGGGGTAGACAGAACATGTTCTAAACATGTTGTTACATATTTTGGCTAGTTATTTTACGAGCGGCCACTGCCTGATGTCAACATAACTTAGCCACCTTTTATAACATCTCAGTAAGATATGAGGGTGGTCTATTTTAATCAGCTGGATATTTCACGAAGAGTCAACTTACTTTAGTTGCCTTTTATGACACCTCGGTAAGAAATGAGGGTGGTCTGTTCTACTCAGCCGGATGAACACGACAGGTCGACTTACCTTAGTCGTCGTTTACGACGCCTCAGCAGAAAATGAAGGTCTATTTTACTCAACCGGATACTACACGGCTTCTTTAGACGACACTAATTTTTTTAATTAAACAAAAACGTGACCCCTGATGAAAACAATAACTTAATATTGTCTATAGTTTATAGTGTACTTATAAATATGAAGCCCTCTTAATTCTTACATTACCGTTACACAGCGGGTTAAAGCGTAGAGCGCACCTAGTACCTACTTTTATTTTATCGGTAATGCATATATGAATTGCTGAGTACCCGCTGAGTTAAACGGATTTCGTTCTATTTTGACGTATCCCAATATACTGTTACAACATGTTTCAAATACAATCTCCTTCATTTAATTGGTCAAATTAAATAGAAAAAAACATTCAATGTCACATTAAACCCCGTGTAGTATCCAGCTGAAAAGAATAGTACTACCCTCATTCCTAATGAGGTGTCGTAAAAGGCGACTATGGTAAGTCGACCCGCCGTGTGGTATCCGGCTGAGAAGAATGGACCAACCTCATTTCTTACCGCGGTGTCGTGAAAGGCGATTAAGGTAAGTTGATCCACCGTGTGGTATCCGGTTTAGTAGAATAGACCACCCTCTTTCTTACCGAGGTGTCGTAAAATACGACAGAGGTAAGTTGACGTCAGGCAGGCGGCCGGTCGTAAAAACGCAGCCAAATCATGTGACAGCATGTTTATAACATGTTGTGCCGACCCCACTTAGAGTGGGATAAGGGCAGGAAGATGATGATTCAATGTCACATTGAGTTGTTGAAAAAGAATAAATGAGTTGACTTTTGAGAAAATTCTTTCTTTTTATTGAAAAATTGTAAAGAAAAAAGATCGTTGTTCGTTGTAGATGTAACAGTATTATACTCTTAGATCTTAAATACTTTTATTCCCAAATAAAAGTCCATATATATTCTTCCTTCATAAACTCGCTATATATTAGAAGTATTAATGTAAAAAAAGTAATACGATAAATGTGCCATACTTCTCTAATGCAGAGTAGTGTATTTCATGTTTTATCATATTTTACTTATGTTTTCTTTCAAATTAAAGCGGATATAAAATTTATCTTTTTATTAATCTTATCCTACTCTAAGTGGGGTCGGCACAATATGTTTTTAACTTCCAAACTTATAAACTAACGTCTTAACTTATCGTCTTGTACTTCGCATATTTTCGTTTTGTAATTAATCCATTTTAGGCCCGGAATCAAACCTGCACTTTTAACCTTAACCTGCGTAAGCTTCCTCCTCCTCGAGTCGTCTTCCTCAATGCTGAGGGTCGTGACCCCCACTACGGATCACTTTGGTGCGAACTATGTTGCGCCAACGGGGTCTGTTGTTCGCAGCGTGAATGGCCTCATACATCTTGCTGTCGAGAGTGGTGCGGATTTGATCAGTCCAGCGCATTGGACTTCGACCTCGTGGTCTCTTCCCCTGGATTTTGCCGGTGATGACCATCTTTTCAAGATTATCACCACTTTTACGCGCAATATGGCCAAAATACTCAAGGACTCGTTGCAGGCAGATGGTTGAAAGCCTAGTTGAAACGTTGAGTTCCTTGAGAATTGATAAATTGGTTCTTTTGGCAGTCCAGGGGATGCGCAACATTCTCCTCCAACACCACATCTCAAAGGCATCTACGCGCCTACGGTCACTTGCTCGGAGTGTCCATGTTTCAACTCCGTAAAGGAATATGGAGAATATCAATGTCCGCACGAGTTTTTGTTTTGTGGCAATCCTGATATTTCTATCCTTCCATATTCCCTTTAGCTGGCCCATGGCTCGTTTGGCCATACCAATTCTCCTCCGGATTTCCGCTTCGCATGAGCCGGTGTTAGAAATGCTGGAGCCCAGATAAATAAAACTATCCACTTTTTCAAGGTTTAATAGTCCAGTGAGCTCCAGTTTATTAGTACGGTCAACCACCATTAGTTTAGTTTTGTCCCTGTTAATCTGCAGGCCCAGTTCACCACTTATCTGTTCAATCCGGTCTAAAAGGCGTACCATGTCATTTTCTGAAGCGGCAAAGAGAGTAGTGTCGTCCGCATACCGTAGGTTAGTAATCTTGAACCCACCGACACTAACTCCTCCTTCCCATCCATCCATGGTTTGTCTAATAATATACTCTCCATATGCGTTGAATAGGATGGGAGACAAAATACAGCCTTGCCTCACGCCTTTACCGAATTTAAAGGGTTCAGAAATACTGTTGTTAATTTTTGCAACCCCGTGGCTTTTAAGGTATAGGGCCTCAAGGAGGGCAACCAAATGCTGTGGAACGCCTAGCTCCGCCAAAATATTCCAAAGTTTGTCCCAGTTCACATTGTCGAAAGCTTTTCTGTAGTCCACGAAGCACATGATAAAGGGAGCATCAAACTCGTAGGCTTTCTCGATGAGCTGTCTGATGTTTAAAATATGTTCACGAGTGCCTCGGCCCTTGACAAAACCTGCCTGTTCCTCGGGTATCTGCCAATCCAAAAAGTGTCTAATGCGATTATTGATGACGTGAAGCATGATTTTACTAGCATGCGACATTAGCGAAAGGGTTCTATAATTGTCGCATTTTTTCGTAGACCCTTTTTTGTGTAGCGGTATTATAGCAGATTGAGTCCAGTCTTCGGGCCATTTACCAGTGCGCCAGATGTTATTGCAGATCATATGCAGTACGTCGATGCCTTTATCACCCATGGATTGAAGGACTTCAGAAGTTATCATATCGAGTCCGGGCGCTTTTTTAGGCTTAAGCAATTTTAGTGCAGCATTGACTTCGGTGCGAAGGATATCAGGTTCGAGATTGAAAGAAGTCCAGTCCATTTGCATGGTATTTGAGCTTATGCCGTTTGGGTCTTTGTAGAGTTGTTCACAATAATCCCTCCAGCGTGCAGTTATTTTATCTAATTCTTGTAGAACTCGGCCGTTAGCGTCTTCTACGACCCAAGTTAATGGTTTAAACTGCTTTGCCAGCAAATTAACTTTTTTGAAAAGATCTGCAGTTTGCATTTTCTTCGAGTGCTTCTCAATCTCTTTGCAGATACTCTCAATGTAACTGTTTTTATCAGATCTACACCGTGCGTCAATAGTTTTGCAAAGCGCTGAGTACATTTGCGCAGTTTCGGGGTTACGTAGTCCGTTTATTTTCAGGTCTTTTCTCTGTTGTATGAGATCCCAAGTAAGTTTAGTGATGTAGTTTTTCGTAAGCGTTGCGTAAGCTTACCGTGAGTTAAATCATCACGATTTTCATTTTTATATGCCTAATCGTTGATGTTTTTAAAATAGGAGATGCCTAATACTCTTGCTTTGGGTCTTTGTTATTTTTCTTATCCAATATTACTATTTTGTCAAGAATCCTTGTTATTGTGCAATTCAATTTAAACTAGTTTGCTTTATTATTATACGTTATCAAGCTATTATAGCCATATTACCCTCAATAAAGAGTGAATTAATATCATATTAAGTTTATAGGTTAACTAGCCGGAGTGACCTCCGAAACAAAGTAGATAAAGGCGAAATGTCAATGCCAAGATAAATATTTTAACGAGTGTAAGAAAGTAATAAAATAGTTCCAATGTATTTTTTAGTATACATCCATACTAGAAGTATTATGAAGGCCTGTTCATCCGTCTGTCACAACTAATCCGCTGGACCAATAATAAAATGAAATTTTTCATTTTATTTCAGTGACGAAATAATAATAGACTATAATACTCTACGAGTCTCAAACGAAAAAACAAATCGTAAGTAAAATATCAATCTTAGCCGTGTGGTATCCGGCTGAATAGAATAGTACCACTATCATTTCTTACCGAGGTGTCGTAAAAGGCGACTAAGGTAAGTCGAACCGCCGTGTGGTATCCGGCTGAGTAGAATAGACCAACCTCATTTCTTATCTAGGTGTCGTAAAAGGCGACTAAGTTAAGTTGACTAAGTTAAGTTGAAGAGTAAATATTTTTCTTAATGAAAAATAAATATATCTCTAACCTCAAATCCATATTGTTCCAATTGAAATTAAAAGAAGGAACAAGAAATTAGCACGCTTTTTCATTTGTATGAAATAATTTATTTTATTACTTAACTATTGAATGCTATTGTTGAAACACTGATAAAAAGACAAAAGTAAAAAACAATTCCCCTACGTAAAATGTTCCATCATGACTCGGGAGAGACTGCATGTGGGTTTGTGAACGATAAAACTACTAGAGGCGTCTATTTATGGTGTTTTTATAAAGGGAAACACGTGTTGATAATAATAAATAATACAGGAGAAAGTGTGTTATGTTTAATAATGTCACATATGCCGAATGTATATTGGATATAATTATAACTGACAATATTAATAATTGATTACGTTTATTTGACAACGCAAGATAGATTTGTCACCACTTCTTAACTAATGTCTTTGACATCAAAAGAATTCGGTGGTTTGGTTTTTATACTGTCATTTCTTTTTTATGTAACAACACAGTAATTTTTGAGTCCTTAATTTTGTTCTCTTTGATAGTCTTAGATAAAAAGTGGCCTGCGCAGACATTTTTCCGAGATAAGCGTTGAGTTTCAATACTTAATATCATAAATGCGAAAGTCTGTTCCTCTATCTTTAAAGCTTTCACGGCTAAACCGCCGGAGCGATATTTATGAATGACTTAGATTTTTAAAAGTTTCTATTTAACTTGCTATAGTGTATATAAAATAATGTTGTATGAATACAGCACAGGCTCAAACACGCACTAACAAGTAACCACATATCACTTCACGCACTTCGCTTTCGACCTCCGTCGCGTACGGATGTCTCGACAAGCGAATTTCGATTTGATCACCCAATTAGTGGTTGCGCTCTGTTTAGTTACGATCGTTTCCGATCCAATCTTTTATTTGTATAAATAAGCTTTCTATTTGTAAAGTTTCGTGCCTAAGTGCCGCCCTTGTGTTGTGTTGTGTCGTGTTTTCGTAGCGTGTCGCTCGCAGTGCAGTGCGGCTAGCGTTTTCATCTTTGCTCGATTAGATTGGTGCAGTGCTTTTGTGTACAGTGCCTGTTGTAACCGGTCCGTAAGTACACTAGTTTATAAATTAGGTACACACCTCTGTCCCCCGAAGGGCAAAGACTCATTAGGGGCACACCGCAGGTACACACCTCCCTGCCCTTGCCGGCAGGGAGGACATATTCTTCTGGGACCCATTCTACTATGGACCCCCAACGAAATTACTTGGGCGACCCGCGAATGGAGGGACTCTTAGAGTACCTCCAGACGCGCCACCCAGCCGTCCATCGCGACGTATTGAAGGGATATCTTCGACCGCAACCTGCCGTCAAAGATAGCCCTCCAGTCACTATTACTGCTTGCTCTGTGTCGACAGGCATGGACTCTGAGCATTACCAGGTCAAAGAAATTCCTTCTGAGACCTCTATCTCGTCTTTGGACGCAGAAAACGACAACGACGGTTTCGAGACCGTCGTTAGCAAGAGCCAAAAGCGAAAGCTAAAGGCTCCCAAGACCATCCCTTCTAAGAGGCCCGTCACTACCGCGGCTAAGCCTCCTGTCCGACATGCTCAAAGTGAGGCCAGCGAGGAGCCACAAGACTCCCCGATGACCGAACGGCGAGAAAAAGTTCCACCCCTTTATATCAGGGAAAAAGCTGCATGGCAACGCCTTTTACCTAAGATCGAAGCCCAATCGATCTCATTCGGGAGCGCACGCTCCACTAATGTCGGCATTAGGGTTTCTCCACCTACCTCGAATGACCACCGCCGACTTACAGCGCTACTGAGAGAGGATAATATCGAGTATCACTCATACGCGCTAGAAGATGAACGCGAACTTCGCGTTGTCATCCGCGGTCTGCCTGTAGAGATAGACACGGAATTTATTAAAGAGGACCTTAAGTCCCAAGATCTTCCCGTCAGAGAGGTACATCGTATGTACCATTCGCGGACCAAAGTCCCCTACGAACTTTGCCTTGTTGTGCTTGATTTGTCACCTCAGGGCAAAAATGTCTTTAACGTGACATCTATATGTAGATTGTCTGGGCTTCGTATCGAAGTCCCACGTAACCGAGGCGCGATCGGCCAATGCCATCGCTGCCAGCTCTACGGGCACTCAGCACGTAATTGTCACGCACGACCCCGATGCGTGAAATGCTTAGGTGACCATGGCACGTCAGATTGCTCTCGTACGGTTCCGACTGAGGAACCACCGAGCTGCGTACTTTGTAGGACCAAAGGGCATCCTGCAAACTATCGCGGTTGCCCAAAAGCTCCGCGAAAGGTGAAACGCACCCAAAAAATATCAGTCCGCAAAAACAATGCACGTGGGGGTCATAAAACACCTGTGGCGGACAGGTACATACCGGCTCCATTGCCCGCTACTAATCCCTGGCATAAAAAGCAGCAAGCAGCTGCTGTCTCCCTCCCCGTCCCCCAGCCCCCTCCGGCGATTAAAACAAAGCCAATACAGGTGGCACAAGTGGCTGCCAATTCAGTAAACAATACTGCTAATAGTTTCGTGGAAGACATGAAGCTTATTAGCTCTATTGTTGCGCTTATCGACGTAAACGAACTGTCGATACTAGCAAACAAACTGAGGAATAATCCTCAAGATCGTCTGTCGGCACTTCTCGAGCACCATCGGCTCATTGAAGTAATTCAAAAAATAAATGCCTAATATGGATAGTACACCAAAAGGCAGAATTAAACCGAACCGACTCTCCATAGGTCTGTTCAACGCAGACGGTCTTTGGGATAAAATATACGAAGTGCGCGAATTTATGGCTGCGTACCCGATCGACATCCTCTTAGTGCAAGAGACATTCCTGAAGCCTTTCCATCGCGATCCTAAGATAGCAAACTTTGTCTTAATCAGAAATGACCGACTCACAGGCCCTCTTGGAGGCACAGCAATTTACTACAGGAAGTCTCTTCACTGTACTCCTCTAGATCCCCCTCGACTTACTAATATCGAGGCCTCAGTATGTCAGTTAGGGATGACCGGCCATCAGCCGATCACATTAGCATCAATCTATCTCAGTCCGTCAAAAACTCTCTTGGAAAGCGACATTAGGACTTTGTTAGGACTTGGAGACGCCGTCTTACTAGGCGGTGACTTCAATTCAAAACATAGTCAATGGAATCGATCGTCTCCAAATGCCAATGGCAATCTTTTACATAGGCTCAGCAACTCTGCGTTCCTGAACTTTGATATTCTGGCTCCAGACGAGCCCACGCGATACTCTCGGCCTACCCATCCCATTCCGACTGCCAGTACCATCGACATGGCACTAATCCAAAATATTACCCTTCAGCTACATAGCATACAAGTCATTCATGACCTAGACTCGGACCACCGCCCAGTCTTACTTCAGCTAGGACCCCCTCCAACCGCGGTTTCTCGAAACAAAACCATTATCGAATGGAAAAAACTTAGCGAGCGTCTCCAATTTCTTGATTCAGACCACCTCAAAAAGATTCCTGACCGTATAGATTCAGTGGAAACTGCAAAAACGGCGACCACTCATCTCACAGCTCACTTATGTGATACTCTCAAGGATTGCTCTAGGGAAATTCCCGATAACTTTCGTTGTCGAGAACTACCAGATGATCTGCGAGAATTAATTGCTAAAAAACGTGCTGCCACTAGGGCACGCGACAGATACCCGACCCGAGAAAACCGGAGTGCGCTCAATAGATTACAGAAAGAGGTTAAAGAAAAATTAACCTCTTTCCACAACGATTCCTGGAATAGAAAGCTCTCGGAGATCAAGCCAGGACACCAGGCCTACTGGTGCTTGGCAAAATCTCTAAAAGCCGATGGGTACGCAGCCACCCCACCACTACTTCGCCCGAATCTCCCACCTGCGTTTGACGACGCTGAAAAGGCCGAATGCTTGGCAGACAGCCTGGAAAACCAATGCTCTCCCAACCCTAGTGTACCCGAATTCACCAAATTCCACTCCAGAGTGGAAAAGGTGGCAGACAATCTTTCCGCAACGACTCCCGAAAGCGAGCCGTTACTTCCCACTACCGGAGAAGAAGTCCGAACCATAATTAAAAACCTCCACTCCAAAAAAGCTCCCGGTCCTGATTCCATCTCTAACAGGGCACTGAAGTGCCTTCCCGACCAAATCATCCACCTACTGGTACTGATTTTTAATGCCCTCCTTGCCGGATGCTCCTTCCCTGACGAGTGGAAAGAAGCTACAGTGATAGGTATCCCCAAACCGGGAAAGCCTCGAAATCTCCCGACTAGCTATCGTCCCATTAGTTTGTTAAACAGCCTAGGAAAAATATACGAGCGAATTATCCTTGCCCGATTAAAATCCGTAGTCGATACTTATAATCTCCTTCCCAACGAACAGTTCGGATTTCGTCCAAAACACACCTGTGTTCAACAAGTGCACCGCCTCACGGAGCACATATTGCAAGGTTTGCAAACCAAGCAGTTTACAGGTGTCATATTCTTCGATGTCGCCAAAGCCTTCGATAAGGTCTGGCATGCAGGCTTAATCCACAAGTTGCTCCTATTAAATATACCTGACAGACTCGTACTTATCATACGAAACTACCTCACTAATCGTACATTTCGGTACCGCGTAGACGGCACTCTGTCGTCTCGCCGCCCTATCCGTGCCGGTGTCCCTCAAGGATCTGTGCTGGCACCCTTATTGTACTCGCTGTACACGAGTGACATTCCACGGGCGCCTATTAAAGAGCGCACTCATCTTGCTCTTTTCGCGGATGACACCGCTGTATTTACCACATCTCGCCAACCTCAAGTTATCACTAGACGTCTCCAGAAAGCGGTAAACAGCCTCGGACGCTGGTTCCGCCGATGGAGAATCGAAATAAACCCTGATAAAAGTGCAGCTATGCACTTTATCGGTAATCGCTTCCGATCTCACATAGACACACCTACGGAAATTTCCCTTTACGATACACCAATTCACTGGCAACAGAAAGTCAAGTACCTAGGTGTCACCTTCCAACCTTCCATGACCTTCCACGAGCACATACGCACAGTCTGCAATAAGGCTGCGTATGTCATGGGACGACTTTATCCGATGTTATGCAAGAAAAGTAAAATGTCACTTCGCAACAAAGTGACACTCTACAAAACTTGCATAAGACCAATAATGTCCTATGCGAGCGTTGCGTTCGCGCACGTTTCAAAGGTCAGATTGCTCACGCTCCAAAGAATGCAGAACCGATTTATGCGTACAGCCACTGGTTGTCCGTGGTTCATGCGGAACGTTGACCTCCATAGAGACCTCGACCTCCCTACCATTACTCACCTCTTTAAACGTTTTTCGAAGTCTTACTTCGAGAAATCCGAGGTACACCCGAACCCTCTAATCTCAGTTGCTTCCACCTACATCCCAGTTAGGTCTGACCATCGAAAATATAGGCGTCCAAAAAGCGTCCTATATGACCCTGACGATCAAATAACGATCGCAAACACAAAAACACGTAATACACACACACAGCGTCTTCGCCGGCGAAGACGAGGTCCCAGATTTCTGATATCGGTTGGTCGTGGCTTCTTGCCACCCTTCCGTCGTCGTATTGACTAATCAAAGTCATACCATCAGCCCTCCACTACACGTCGCCCTAAGCCGTGGTCCGGCCTCACAGGAGGCACCCTTAGGACGACGTTCCCCGACGCTAGTAGAGCTTCTGCGCTCTACTCTACGCATTTCGCAACCTCGGCGATGCTTCTGCGCTCGCCCGTCCCGCCCGGTGACGCTGTAAAAGCCGTTAGGGCTAACAGCATATTGTCAATTCGAAAAAAAAAAAAAAAAAAAAAAAAAAAAAATCACTTCACGTCCACTCTCACCAAGGCCTCTCGTGTTACTAACGTGGTGCATCATGAGACTGTGTATATTCCTTTGTAGATCAGTATTAGTGTGAGTTAATGTATGTTCATGTATATATTACATATATTACCTTGTATATAAATATACAAGGTAAATTACACACATCTCAACCTGCATACACTACACTTGCGATTGTCAATCAATCTAGGAGATTGCTAACATCAACTGCCCGAGAAGCATTACAACAAAACATTTTAAAATTCATTTAACTTGCCGTGTATGTTTGTGAAGGTGGAACCTTGCAAGTTAAATTTGACCCACTTCCCTATGCCCGAATGAGCTGAAATTTTACGTACTGGTCCAATCTCAATGACAATGCATGTTTAAGATAAGCATGACCTGATGCGAGGACTGGCCCTAGATGAGGGAACTCCTTAATAGTGAACAAAAGAGATATGATATTTGGTTAAAAATTATTTTATATCGGAAAAAGACAGAAATTATTGACCGTATGTTTATTATCATTTGTAATAATCCAACAATAAACTTTCTCAAATTATATTTTTCGATATATTAATTAAAAAATTCAGTTAATCCATCGAAATTATTAATTTCTAATCAAGAATTTAATTATATTCTAAGTATTTGATATGTGATTTGAATTATGTTGAATAATTAACGCCGTAGCAGAAATTCCTGGTATTTAACAAGGGTCTTCTTATTACCCTATATCTATCAGAACTAGTAGCACGAATATGTTAGCTAATGTTGCGAGGAGTATGGGGAGCTATGTTTTTAATTGGATCTAATTAATTCCATTGCTCACATACATTGTAAACCTGCGTATTGTAGCTTATATAAGAGAAACGCTCAATGGCGATGTTGGCGTTTTGTATCTCAAATGAAGGATTTTTTTTACGCACATCCAATAGTTGAAAGTTTTATTTCAAAATTACTAAGTAGAGATGTATAAAAATAATCGATTTTTAAAAAAATCGATATTTTTTTATGAATCGATTTAAAAAAAATCGTTTTTTTGTGAAAAAAAAAGTTTTTAAGATCATTATGCATTGTTGGATGTCACCAATGTATCTAAATTACACATTTTAATAGAATATCATATACAGCGCATCTGTTATTATTTTTTTGGTAGTTGTCGATATTAATTAACCTTTATTTTAATTAACTATTTATATTAAAAAAGTCAACTTTTCAAATAGTCAGAACAAAACGATTATTTTTAAAGAAAAAAAAATCGATTATTTATTAATCGATTTTTTCTACTCCAAGTGACATCCCTATTACTAAGCGCGTAGCGGCCTGTCAAAAAGGCCTCCTATGTCATTTATAGAATTAGGCGTTACTTTGCGGAGGTCCATAATACAAAAGTAATGAGAATATTATTTTGCTATAAACCGCGATAAAAGGAAATATATGTAATGCTAAATGTAGAGTGTACTATTCGTTCTCATACCTGATACATGCAGGATTTGTAAGAACTCATGCACTACCCGACACCGATGGCACAACAATACACAAGCACTGCACTCATTCACCACCACAATCTCAACAATTATATCGCCCCGTGACCGAAGCATCGTCAGGAGATAGACTCCACGACAAAATAGCAAAGCCAAAAATCGATCGCAAACGAGATAAGTGCCTACTTCATTCCACTCCCTTAAAAAATAGATGTTCTACGCGGCCATTTTCCTTTCCCACATCGGACTAACGCCCACTACATTTAAGGTAAATGTACTAGTAATTGACCATGTAGTACAATGAAGCTACAACAAACAAAACGCTTATTATTTAAAATTTCATACAAAACGGTCAACTATTAGTACATGGTCAATTACTGATGCAATTACCTTAGTTCAAAAAAAAAATTTCAACTAATTGCTAATAATTTGTAAAGCGTTGAACTGTACAGGTGTAACATGTTAGACTCTAAAGAATCTTTCTCCGAACAAACGCTAGTACTCGTTTGAGTTTCTTTTATTTTCAAACGCGGCGTTAAGTAAATTCGGTATCTTCCCACATGTGTCGCTCATTACTTGTGTTGAAGTGTCACTTGCTTCTCTACACTATTTTTGGATAGGAATATGGTATACTAGCTTTTACCCGCAACTTTGTTTGCGTGGACTTTAGTCTTGAAATTAACAGTAGCTTCTGTCAATCTCCAACCATGCAAATATCTCCATCACAAAAATGAGATCGATCCGGGAAGACTCAGACAGATTTGTCGTTTTATCATAGTTAGATAATTTTAATAAACAACCCGTATGACTTACATGAAATATATTTTAAAATAGGTCAGTTATAGGAAACTGCCAAAATTGCGCATAATAAATACGAAAAAATAAATAAACATTTTTAAAATTGTTTGGTAAACATAATATTTTAAAATAGGTATGTGAATATATTTGGTCATTTAAGTTGTGTTGTAGTTTTTTTTATTATAAACGTGACTTAGTAAAATATCAATGGACAAATCATTCACCTAGTATTAAATTGACCGAATTCAAAATTTTGCCTAATTGAGTGGCTTTAGTTGCTTTGTGGGGTCGGTACAAAATGATATAAACATGTTGTCACATGATTTCGCTACGAATTTTACGACCGGCCGCCTACCTGACGTAAACTTACCTTAGTCGTATACTTAAATTACAAGAGCAAGAAAATACTAGATTTTTTAATTGTTCGTAGCATAATGTCATAGATGCCATTGAAATAAGGATTACAATGTATCTAACATAATTATGTCATGTGGTATCCTATTGAGTAGAATAGACTAACTTCTTTCTTACCGAGGTGTCGTAAAATAAGACTAAGGTAAGTTGACGTCAGCGAGGCGGCCAGTCGTAAAATACGAAGCTAAATCATGTGACAACATGTTTATAACATGTTGTGCCAACCCCACTTAGAGCGGAATAAGGGCCGGAAAATGATATTTAAAATGAAGACTGCATGACTTCTACTAATAATATCAGAAATAAAACGTGAAAATTAAAAAATAATAAAAATCCTGTAGTGTTTGTTTAGATCCCATTAGCTTAGAGACTCGAATCAAATTGATTATTTCCGAAAATAATCTCATCTCGTTTTCCAAGTTTAAAAAGTGTGAGGTATATATGGAATACCACTTTGGGATAAGCAACGAGCGACACATGTCACAGATTATCTCACTTACTTAATGCAGTTAAAAATAAAACAAGCCCCAAATAAGTCGTTCATTGAAGCATTCATAATATTAATCTCACGTCTCTTTTTAGTTAATAAATCGAAAAAACTACTCATTATACGGTTGGTCTAAGAAAATGATTTGCATCATACAGTTTTATCATACTAATATTATAAAAGCGAAAGTTTGTGAGTATTGATGTATGTTTGTCACTCTTTCACGGCGAATCCGCTGAACACATATCGATGAAATTTGACACAATTATTTCTTATACAACCGGGGTAACATACGCTATAGAAATCCTGCTAATTCTACAGGAATAGGATGACATTGAAAAGCGCCGTCTATTATCAGCCTATCACGTGACAACAGTCCACGCGAATGAAGTTGCGGGTAAAAGCTTGTTGATACAATAGTTTAATTTTTAGCACTACGCGTTAGTTTGTGAAATTCCATAATACAAAAGTGATGATAAAATTTTTGTGCATGTGTTTTTACGAACCATGCATGTATCGGGTATGAAATGGATAGTCCACTCTACATTTATCATTATATATTTTTCTATTTACTTTTCTTGGGGATTATAGAATTTTTTTAGTTTATATCTGTTGTTATATATCGTTGTAAAAATATATGAAATTTAAATTTTGTTTTTCCATTAAAATTGGAAATGTTTTGAAATATTTTACCCATACTCAGGATAATGAAATCATAAACGACCACTTCACAGTTTCAGTACAGATAATGTTTATTACGAATATTATCTTTGTACCGTTCATGTTATATTTTATACGACTTAGAAAGGAGGCTCTATTTTATCTACTCTCATCTTAAGGTTCACGCACATTAACTAACAGATATCAATCTCTCGTTTGTAAGAGGAAAATGTCAGTCTCTGGTGCCGTGCTGTGGTCGTTCAATAACCACGTGATAACGTGTTTGTTTGTTCTTTTTCAAAACCAAATTGAGCAACGGTCCGATATTTGGAATGTAGATAGTTCAAGTGGGGGGAGTCTAGTCACATCATCATTCTCTTACCCTTATCTCACTCTAAGTGGGTTCGGGACAATAGGCCTTCTTTTTTCGTTCTCTTCTATCATTCGTCTGCTCTCGTGCTATTCCTTTTATATGCATATACTTCTTCGTAAGATCCATATTCTTATTTTATTTCATTATATGACCATACCAACTTAATGATTCCAGCAACATACGAGTAAAAAAAGTAAGTAAGTAGCGCCTTTTTACTATCCCACTGCTGAAAATAGGCCTCTTCTCTCCGTTTTCAGTTGGTTTGGAGCTAAGACCTACCACGCTGCTCCAATGCGGATTGGTAGGTTACATATATCTGCAGAATTCTCTAGAGATATGCAGGTTTCCTCACGATGTTTTCCTTCACCGAAAAGCGTGTGATAAAGTGCAATTATCAAGTAGACACATAAGTTTTAACAGAAAAACTATTTGGTATCTGCCCCAGTTTGAACCCGAGACCTCCTCGAAAGAGTAGCACCAGAAGGCTGCCACAGCTCACAACATACGAGTATAAGATGTAAATTGGTACACTATGTTTATGTTGTACAATTCTAACTCAGCACTCATACGATGTTACTGACTGGTTCATGTCTGTAATAAATATTTACCACTTTTATATTACTGAAATAATATCACCCCCAGACTACTTAGACTTATTAAAGCGAGCTTTCATTCAGGACGATATTGGACATAGAGTGAATAACACAAAACAATGTAATAACCCTTTCATAGGTCTTTGCCCTGTTGTGCTTTGAAGTTATTAAAATTCGAAATAACTAAAAAGAGAAAATTGCTTTTCTTCGTCCATTCTATTTTAATATAGCAATATTTACTATTTTATTAGGAACATTTTCTTTGATAGACGGGTCTTGTAGACAGAATTAATACAGTTGATGATGTCTGGGAAAAGATTTCAAGCTACAAACAGGACAAGGGTTTTCACGTAGATTATTACTATTATGTAGTAAAGTAATGTTACTGCCTTTTACTATCCCACTGCTGGGCATAGGGCTCCTCTCTCTGTTTTTTTTAAAGAAAGGATCGAAGCTCAGACCTACCACGCTGCTCTCATGCAGATTGATAAGTTACACATATCTCTAGAATTCTCTAGAGATATGCAGGTTTACTCGTGATGTCTTCCTTCACCGAAAAGCGTTTATCAATTATCAATTCGACACAAGTTTTAACAGAAAAACTCATTGATGCCTGCCGAGGTTTGAACCCGTGATCCCTCAAAAGGCTTACATAGTGTTTAAGATAAATAATACATATAACAGACAATTACGCGCACGGTTGTACGTCTCCAAAGTGTAATGTGTGACAGACAACTGATAAATATTTACATAGGTTTATAATTTTAAATTAATACTTAACATGCAGACTCGAAGAACTAACGAGTAATATATAGATACCTAGCTGTCCGGTCACGCGTTGCTGTTGCTCTGTCTGGTTTCGACTTCCCAACGAAACAACTCAATTAAAAAAATGTTCGATCGCCACCAATTTTTACAGAATCATCTGCTGAGTCATTCTAAAGATTTGAAGTCTATTTAATTCGAAGTCTAAATAGGGCATACAGACAAACATTCATTTTTATCTATAGGGAGATGTTGGCACTCGGCGTCACTGCCGCTTGCGTCAACTGGCTTTATTATTGTTTGCACAGTAGAGATTTCTACAATTGGCTTAATAATTCGTAATATATTGTAATAAGAACACCTTGGACTTATCGGCATCGGCGCTAGTCTATTGTGCTGTTGATGCAATCGCGGCCTTGGGAAAGTGAACAAAAGTGAGTGCGCAAGAACACTTGTAGAACCGCGATACTAATCGCCCACGCAGTTTTCTAAGCGTTGAGGCGTGCTTCAAGAAATTAATTATGGCTTAGGCGTATTAGCGTAATGACACAGTTGAGTATAGTAGGCATAGATTTGACTGGAATATAAAACCTCATATCTATAAAAGTAATACGCCGTGTGGTATCCGGCTGAATACAATAGTACCACCCTCATTTCTTACCGAGGTGTCGCAAAAGGCGACTAAGGTAAGTCGACCAGCCGTGTGGTATCCGGCTGTGTAGAATAGACCAACCTCATTTCGTACCGAGGTGTCGTAAAAGGCGACTAAGGTTAGTTGATCCACCGTTTGGTATCCGGTTGAGTAAAATAGACCAACCTCTTTCTTACCGAGGAGTCGTAAGATACGACTAAGGTAAGTTGGCGTCAGGCAGGTGGCTGGTCGTAAAATACGTAGCCAAATCACATGACAACATGTTTGTAACATGTTGTGCCGATCCCACTTAGAGTGGGATAAGGGCGGGAGGATGATGATGTCTATAAAAGTAATGTTACAATTATTTCGCTATAATCCTCGTTTTTAAGAAAATTTATGTAATACTAAGTGTAGGAAGCAAAACCGTTCTCATTCCCGATAAATGCAGGATTAGTTATCACACGTATCACAAGACACCACAACCATTACTATTATATATTATTACAGTACACTACACACATTCACTATGACGATCTCGACGATAGTTTCACCTCGTAACCGAAACATCGTCAAGAGATAGACTCCACGACAAAATCGCAAATGGCTTTGCGATTTTTGCGATTTCGTGGTAAATTTAATTGTCGTAGTGAATATGTGTAGTGCTGTTAGTTTTGGTGTTTTAGTGTGGTGTGTGGTAACTAATCCTGCATGTATCAGGTATCAAAAAGGTTTTGCTTCCTACACTTACTTGTAGCATTATATAGGTTTCCATATGTACTATGGAATTTCGCAAGTAAGGCCTACTTCTATAAATTATTTATCCATGATTATTGTAAATTAGTATGTATTAAAAATATATATTTTCTTGGCCTCTCTACATAAAACTGACGTTCCAGTTTCGATTATCTTAGGTTTTTGTTGACTAAAGGCTTCTCCTAATCGTCCCATAAAATCAAACAGATAAGCGATTACGTGTTCGGATATGAACCTGTATAGAAATCCAGCTTAAATAACGGTTAACTTATACCTTTTAGATTAGTGTGCGCTTTAAGATTATAGGACGCTGGAGGCTTATAGATCTCGTTTAAAATGTAGGTTTTTTTCTTATAAACAAGTTTCTTAGGATAATATTTATGTTCGTCTTGAAAAATCAGCTAATTCTTAAATGTGGAACCGTCGTGTGGTATCCGACTGAGTAGAATAAACCACACTTCATTTCTCACCGAGGAGTCGCAAAAGGTGACTAAGGTAAGTTCACCCGCCCTATGATATCCGGCTAAATAAAATATACTACCCTTCATCCTTCACCGTGATGTCGTAAAAGGCGACTAAGGTAAGTTGACTTGCCGTATGAACTATGAACCCATTGGCTGAGTAGAATAGACTACCTTCATTTGTTACCGAGGTGTCGCAAAAACCGACTTATGTAAGTTGACGTCACGCAGGCGGACGCTCGTATAATATCTAGTCAATTCATATGACCATTTGTTTATAACATGTTGTGCCGACCCTACTTAGAGTGGGATAAGGGCAGGAGAATGATGAATTCTTGAATGTGGAAAGCCTTAATTGAAACTGGGAATAAATAAATATACAAAATACGAAAATATTTATTTCTTTTCCTAAATTGATTATAAGAAATAGAGATTGAGATCTTCCTTCTAAGCATTAGAAATACTTGTGAGCATTAGAAAATACGTAAGCATTAGAAATACTTGTGTCTGAAAGTCTCGCTCTTCCATAATATAAACTAAATATAATCAAATATAATCCTTTACTTTAAAGGAGAGCATGCCTTAACAAGCATCGTAACAGGTTTTTCTTGCTACTTTCTGACGTATAAATACTTTTATTTAAGTATAATCAACGGCCTCACAATTTATTAGGCACCATTAGGACTGCTAGACATTAGCTTCTGCGTTCTACTCTCCGTATTTCGCAACTTCGTCGATGTTTCTGCGCTTGCCCGTCCCGCCCGGTGACGCTATAAAAGCCGTTAGGGCTAACAGCATATAGTCAATTCGAAAAAAACTAAAATCAATACATTTCTTACAGTGTTTACCGAGTAAGGACTCGCATGCGTTCTCCAGAAATCTCCAGAATGCTACAATATCCTGTCGTAATATCCGTTTGTTTATAGTATTGAGAAATTCTCGACGTTTGTCGGGCCGGCTTGATTGTTTTCAGTTCTCCTTAAATCAGTAATAGTTTATTGTTTTGCCCTTTGTGAGTTTGGTGTTAATGGTGAGCGGTAAAATTTGTAAACATCCAATGTCAACATCGAAGTTGTCAGGAAATGCCGCTAATTGTTTATTGGTTTGGGATTTCGTAATTGAGAACTAATATGTTATGCGTCAAAAACACTTTCACTTATTTTTTTATTTTATTTATTTATTTGTTCATACACAATATTAAAGTTACATAAATAGGTGAAAACATAAACTTATTCAAGTTTTAACGCACACCAGAGTCAGTCGACAGATAGTGTAGCAAAACAAAAACACAATATATATATTTCTTATACAGTATACATACATTTGTGATGTTTGATATAATAATAATAATACATTATAAATTTAAGACACATATTTCGATAGTTTGTTTACCTATATTTATATACCTATTTATATTTTTTAACAAACGCCGTGTGGTATCCAGCGGAATAGAATAGTACCACCCTTATTTCTTACCGAGATGTCGTAAAAGGCGACTTAGGTAAGTTGGCCCACCGTGTGGTATCCGTTTAAGTAGAATAGACCACCCTCTTTCTTACCGAGGTGTCGTAAAATACGACAGAGGTAAGTTGATGTCAGGCAGGCGGCCGGTCGTAAAAAACGTAGCCAAATCATGTGACAACATGTTTATAACATGTTGTGCCCACCCCACTAAGAGTGGGATAAGGGCAGGAAGATGATGATTTATATTTTTGAACAGCCACACTACATACATACGGTTTTAATTCCTAGAAAAATAACACATTAGATACTAAGTTTCTTAACCAAAAAACTGTGTTAATGAGGAGGCGTGCTGCATGATTTAAATCTCTACTGCCCTAGATTAAGGTAACCTACTTAAATAACTCACGGAAACGACTCGCATAATATATCTTACCCCAACACGTACCTTGCACGAGTAACATACTACTGACTTGAATAAGTTACGAGCGGATGGAATGGATGCTATTCAATATTTTTGAACCTCAAGTTTTGATACTTTAAGAAACTATTCTAATATTAAGAAAAAATTGTTCAAAAATATATTTTAATGTTAAAAAAAAGTTAAAATTGAAATACTTTACTAATAGTACCTGGGTGACCGAGCCGTGCTCGTAATTTTTTTAAAATTATTATTAAATAAAAAGCAAAAAAGGTTAGTAATATCAGAGACGTAATCACTTGTAGTTTGACTTCTTAAGTCCGCCCGTTTCCTATTGGACTATCACAACTTAACAAGTGACAGCAAATTTACGCTTCTGTTTCTATTTCTATTTTAGCAGTTTTTAAGTGCCCAACAACAGGACTAAAATATATTTTTTTTAATGATACCTAGCTAGATCGTTTTTTGCCGCCGAACTCCTTTACACAGTAAGTCAGTTTATCTAAAATCAAAATTAAAGAGTACTTAAGACGTAGCCATACGATGTAGATAATAATCTTTAAATGTTCGTGGGTTCTAACTTCGGGAGAGCATTTTTGAGGTTTCCTATAAAAACTTATGTGTCAAATAGATATGCTATTTTTCACAAATTTTTAGCTAAAGGAAAACAACGGGAGTAAACCCTTCTTATATCTGAAGAATTTTTGTGGTTATACTGGCTGGAATAAAAATTTGAGATGTTATCGACCGCTATTTTACTAACTTAGCCCAGTTCTTGATATTAATATTTATGTAAAAAAAATTAAGATTTCAGTAATGTACTCTGAAAATAGCGTATTGTATAAATAATTAAAAATGTAGGTTAATTGTTGAATGTCATTTATCTACGGTCTAGTTTACTTATTCATATGTACACTGTTACGCAGTTAGATTACGATTTTGGTTATATAAGATAAACTCTCGCACACTCATTGATGACAATCACACGCCTACTATTGTTGTTCTGTGAAAGTATGTGATTTCGCATGATAGTAGAGCTTACTCTATTCTCGTTATTTAAAACATTTGACAACAGTTCAACTGTTTCACAACATTCTTACCGTGTATACAAACATCTACATGAGTCATTACAACACTGGCATAATTCTTAATTGCAGATTATCCATAAACATTTTTTTTTCGATTTGACTATATGCTGTTAGCCGTAACGGCTTTTACAGCTTCACCGAGCGGGTTCATAAACATGCAAAGCTAAGTTAGTGAACCGTTTTTTAAATGTAAGTTATAACATACATCTTGCCCTTATCCTACTCTAAGTGGGGTCGACAAAACATGTTACATACATGTTATGTATTTTACGACCGCTTGGCTGACGTCAACTTACTTAAGAGAGAGCGTGCTCTATTCAGCCGGATACCACATAGCGGGTAGACTTACCTTAGTCGCCTTATACGACACCTCGATAAGAAATGAGGGAGGTACTATTCTACTCCGCCGGTTACCACCCGGCGTATACCCTAATTGGGCTATTATAGCTAGTTAAGTTGGTCTTAACAAAATATAAGTAAATTAAGAATGATCTGAGTTACTTTAAATGATTGCATTGCGACACCAGAGACAATATTTCCATCATTCAAAGAAGATATTAAATGCGACTAATGTACCTTCGCTAACATATTAACTATTCCTGTTATTAATTCGTTTTGTCTCATTATTTTGTAGTTAAATAAGTTTGTATTAATTACTAGTAATTAAGAATAATGCTCAATATCCTAGTCGTTTAGGTTTTTAGATATGAAGTAATAAATTGTTTAAAATTGATATTATATATATCGAAAAGACATATTTAAAATGTAATAAATAAATCGTTAAGTCACGTGCTTTAACCTTTAGCGCATGGCTGGTTTTAAATATATGTACATATACTTGCTGTGGACGCGGCTTCGTCCGTTTGTAAATCAGTGTGTCACAAATTATACCGCGTATATCGGGACCCTGCGGGAATTCCTAAATCTCCTCATATTTCACAGTGAAAGTCCTATCATAATAGGTTTAGGCGATCTGGATAATGTATAATTACCCTATACGTTCCTCAAAAATTGCACTATTGTGTATTTTTTTTTAGTAAAAACCGTTCAAAAATCAGTTAAGTAGATTTTGAGAAAATCGATCACAAACAGATAAATCATCATTCTCCTGCCCTTATCCCACTCTTAGTGGGGTCGGCACAAAATGTTTTAAACATGTTAAAGGATTTGCTAGTTATTTTACGGCCGGCCGCCTGCTTGACATCAACTTTCCTTAGTCGCCTTTTCCGACACCTCGGAAAGAAATGAGGGTGGTCTATTCTACTAAGCCGGATGCCACACTGAGGGTACGCTTACCTTAGTCGTCTTTTACGAAACCTAGGTAAGAAATGAGGGTGGTCTATTCTACTAAACTGGATACCATACGGCGGACTTTGTTTTATAACATGTATAAATAAAAAGAATTTTACAACTGCATAAATATCTAGTGATTTATCAAGATGGCCGTTTTGTCGGACAAATCTTGCGATCGTGTGGATTTAAGTTTCTGTGTCGGAGCGAAAAGCCCTTTCCTAAAACCGGTTCACCTCTAACAGGTTTCAGGTTTGTAACATTATTTCACTTTGCTTTTATGGTTGCGTTAGTTTTTAAACAGTTGAAGTATCCAACAGGTTTTAGAATGTTATTGACGTCACCTTTAAATAGTTTTTTTTTTAGTTAAATGAATACCTAAACAAGTAAAGATAAAAAGCTTTAAAAAAATTTCATGTCCCTACTGTTCACCGTTGGAAGTATTACGTCATGTCCAAACCCGCAATTTGTCTTCACTTCTTATTGAGTCCAGTCATCTCCAATGCCCTATGAATGGTGCGAGTAAAGATGGCGCCGCCTTCAGTGTACCAGTATTTTGTTTAAAATACACCACCAAAATATTGCCAGCGACAACAGAAGTTACCTCGTCTTGACCCAATCTTGGCAGTATCATCAGGTCAGGCTTGTTTACATCAAGTATAACATAGATTGTCATTGGACTGGATCAATATATAAAATTTTATGTCCCTATTGTTAACCTTCGAGGAGTTGTCTAGAGCAAATCCTAGGAGCAGCATGAGGTCATGCTTCATTTTATAAACATGAATTGTTATCGGGATTGGACTATTATATGAAATTTTAGCTCAATCGGACCCCGGGAATTAGGTCAAATTTAACTTGCAAGATTCCACCTTCATATAGATGCATTGCTAATTGAATAAAAGCTTTTAATAAAACTGGTTTTCGACTACATGCACAGTATATAGGTAGGAAAGTACCTAGAAATATCTCTTTGTCTTTAAGATATATCCATGGATTCTTTATTTTTTAACTAATGGACGTCAACGTGCGGCCATAAGTATTTTAAAGAGATTTTTACGCCATACGGTCTTGTGCCTCTTGGCTTAGAAGCCCTGTGTCCGCTTTGAGGTCGTTCATCAACCTCGTATGGGTTATGTATTAGAAAGTTTAAAATAAATTTCCTTTACTTCACTTTTAAACGCACTACTGCTGTCCGCTATATTGTAAATACTTTAAATGCCGGGATGACTTATTTTTACCAAAAAAGAATTCATACGTCTACGAGGTTCATATAAAAAATTTGTATTTTTGTAATTAACAATTTGTTTTTACCGATAACAACTAGGCATTTGAATCTATAATCTAAGTACTTAGTTTTTCGTTCTTTTCTTTTTCTTCTTTCTATACTCGTATTACACTTCTTGTCTTTTTCCCTCTGTTACCCAAAGGTTGACTGGAAAAGATCCCTTTTTAGGGACAAGTCTGCCTTTGTACATGTGCTATTTTTTTGTGCTGTTTTCTTACAATATGTATGCAAGATAAATAAGGAAAAACTAACATGCTTTCGCATTTATAGGCCTGTGTTTCAATTATACACCAAAAAATTTAAGAGCTTAACGCAATACCTACTTTTTTGATGTCCATATTATGAACTTAATGTAAAAAATTCTCGCGGTTTCATTGTTAGGAAGAAATAAAGATTATTAAATTTTCTACTATATCCGAAGTTGCGGTTTTATTAATGCAATATAATAAGCCTATAAATGTTATTTCAAAGTCGTTGATTGCAGGAAACGGCAAAGTCGAGCTACAAATAGCCAAGATCTTAATGATCACTAACTCATATCGCATGGCCGCCTGAGTTGTAAAATTAGAACCAGCAATTGATATTAGTTGCGTAATTGTAGTTGCAGATATGGACTCAATCTATAAAAAGTTAAGAGACAGCTGTTAGAAGTTCTACATAACAAAAACCGCTCATTTCTTTAGATTTGTGCAATAACATCGTTTAAGAATCAGGGTATAATAATGCGTAGTCGAATAATTTGTATTCAAAAAAATAAAAAAAATAGCTTTCCATTTCCTAATTTTCGCCAGAATAAACATGTAAAATATTAACGCTTAATTCAAAGCGCGCCGGGTTGATGATGAGTCGTTTTCAACAGATACTAATTCCTTTGTAGGCTGTTTGCATAATTTTAGGTAAATCAGAGTAGAACAAGATAATTACAGAATTATAATACAGCTATTTAATTACATTCGCCTAAAATGCAAACTTTGTTTTGTTTAATGTAACGTAAATGGAAATGTCATAATATATTATTGCGCCTCGCTTTGTTTTAAATGAAGAGTATTAGTATTTACGTCATCCCATTTAGTATGTGTCATCTATTAACGATAAGATGCTGTTTTAACTATTACATAGTTAATTTCATTACTTATGTTTATTTTGATACAAATTGAATTTATATTCTTTCTATGAGTAAGGTTATTTTTTAATATTTTCTTATCAGAAGATAAATTAGAAAGAAGATAAATCAGAAGATAGAAAAAAAAATTAGGAGTTTTTAAAAACGCTCCTAATTTTCTCCAAATGTTCTCTTACTTGTGTGTGTAAAAAAACAATATTAACGAACAATTTGCTAATGGATAGTGCGAAGTACCTAATTATACCTTTACAAATACTTATTATTGGAATAAAGTATAATGAATTAGATTTGACGAAGAATCAGTAAAAGTGACGGCCGTATCTTAAACTATGAATCGACGTCCGGTGTATGCCCGATGTATGAGAATATCCGTTATTGCAATGCTTATAATTAAACCGATTACAAAATTATGTACTCATGAAATATAATAACAACTTCATCAATTGCAACAAATTTCATCAATATTAATGCAGCAGATTAGCCGTAAAAGCGTATAGCGACATACTTTCACATTTACAATGTTAGTATGGATGTTGGTGTTATATTTATCGCATTAGGTTTTGTATTCGCGAGATATTACTTAAGGTGTGGCAGCTATCCAATTCCCATATGCGTAGTTAAATGGTGTCGCTAGTCAGAATTAATCAGTGAATACGGGCGTCAGACGAATTAGGCGCGTCGTGACCACGGATGCTGTTCATTAGTCAGCGCCTATATGTAAAAATATATTAGGGGGACCGGAAAGTAATGTCGTTTTCTTACATTAAATTCAAAATAATATATTTTGATAGGCCTTTATTGCTAATCAATAATATAATCACCCTCGTTATCAGCAGCCTTTTGCCATCTAGTGTGCAAATTTTGTAATCCCGGATTGATAAAAAATAATTGATTTTTGAGAAAAATATCTTGAGATGGCATTTTGGACATCATCCAAATTTTAATTTTTTTTTCAACTAAAAAAATAATGTAGGGATCGGATTAAATGGAAATCCATAGGTGCGATATGGGGCGAGTATTCTGTGTGAGGCAGTCCCTCCCACCCTAATTGATTATTTTTTTAGGGGTGGCCGCCGTACACAGTTTGATCTTGGATTGTCCTGTTGCAGGATGACTCCCTTTCTGTCGACAATCGCTCGATACTTTGCCATTAAACATTGGTTCACACGATCTAATTGTTCACAATAAAGGTCTGTATTAAAAGTTTTTCCTGGTTTTAGGACTTCAGAGTGGACAATTCCGCGAATATTCCACCAAACACATAGGGGCGCTTTTTTGGGAAGTAAACCTGGCTTCGAAGAACTTCTTGGTAATTCATTAAAAAAAACCACTGCCTTTTCCGTTTTAGATTATCATATAGGACCCATTTTTCGTCTCCAGTGATTAAACGATCAAAAAACGGTTCTCTTTGGCGCCGTTGAAGCAATGCGTTGCATGCAATGGATCGGTTGACTTTCTTTTCTTCAGACAGATTATGAGGGACCCAAACACATGCACTGGTTATTTTCCCAATCTGCTGTAAATGTTTTTGAGTAATTGACCAAGGTTGGTTAAGTGTTTTTCATAGTTCCTTGATTGTTAGACATGGATTTGCTTCCACTTCTGCCCTTAGCATGTCGTTAAATAATGATGTTGGTCTTCGTGATTGATAGGAGTCAGAAACATCAAAATTACCAGAACTGAACTCGGCATACCATCTTTGACTTTTGCGAACGTCTAATGCACTTGAATAAATATCGCAAATGTTTTTTGTAGCAACTGTTGCGTTACTACCCTTGCGAAACTCAAAAAGCATACAATGCCGAAAATGTTCTTCTGGTATTTGGCTGGCCATTTTTCCTCAAATTACAAATATAAAAGTTTAATATTGAACTATTCAGAAGTAAACAAGTCACAATAACCTAAAATAACTTAGGTACCTCATTGCAATACACAGTAAGTTGAGAAATGACGACCGAATATCGACATTAAAAAAAACGACATTACTTTCCGGTCCACCTATTACATGGTTTGTATAGAAAGTGTAGGGAATGATATACTTGTTGTTGGAAATTTTGCGTCGGTATGGCGAAGTCGGGCACAAAGAGTTTGATAATGATATAAGGATTGATAGCGATATTTGAAATAGATCTATATGTATCTTTTTCCGATACTTATTATACATACCGTGTACGTTGTTCTCATTAAATTACCACTTTTTAAGAATTTGAACGTACATGTGCAATTAGTTTGTCCAATTGCAATTTTATTAATTAGTCCGTAGTCAGGTACATTATTGAACTTATTTTTTTGTTTATTTTGGTCGTGGTACTTAACATATTTTGTTTTAATTTCAGGTAATAGAGGAGGGGAATATGCTTAACTTGATAAGTGCACCTACATAATACGATATGTAAGTGAATGTTGATCTAAAATTATTTAAATGTAAAGTAAATTTACGGCCTGTTACTATCCCATTGCTGGGCATAGGCCTCCTCTCCGTTTTAGGAGGGAAGGGTTTGAGCTGAGACCTGCCACGCTGCTCCAATGTGGATTAGTAGGTTACACATATCTCTAGAATTCTCTACACATATGCAGCTTTCTTCGCGATTTCTGCTACTCCCTACTCACCTACCGTCGAATTAACAACTATCAATCCTCCATACAAGCTATCGGGGAGCCGATTGAAAAAGCTGATATTGCAAAGGTGAAATAATGATCACATTAAATAATAATCAAAGCCATGACCCACGTAAGTAGCTTGATGATTGCGATGCGAAATTGGTGGATTTATTCAAATTAAATTCAAAATATTTTTTATTCAAGTAAAATTGTAAACGAGGGTTTTGGAGGAGTCAACTCTGCTGCTGTTTCGTAAAGCTGTTGCTTTCTTGAAGCGCCAGAAACTCGACAGTTGCTCTTTTTAGAATAAAATTCTTATATTCTATTCTTCTTATATTCACGTTTAGTACTGTCTTGTACAGGGTTGAATAGTAGCTATATCCTCGCCTTATTATTATTTATATAATTCTCAACAGTATTGTTGGCTTTCTGTATCAGCTTTTTTGAAGTCGATTTTAAAGTGCAAAGCAAAGCTATTGATTGTTGATTTTTATTACAGAATCTTAAACCCAAATCCTCAAATTACTTACGTACTTTTGCAGGCCGCAAAGCAGGACCCTAAGGAGCGAAAGCTTGTTTTGTCGGTTCCTACTTTGTCTTTAATATACATCACCAATTTTTTTTTAATGACGTTACCATATATTCCCCATAATTTACAGAACACGTAGAACAGTTGATCCCAGTTATTATCGTTAGCAATGTCTGGTAATGGACTTATTTTATCTCGATGCCACTTGTTCCCTAACAGGTTGTGAAGGTCAGGCGACATTCGCCCGTGTAAAAACTGGTAGCACGCCTCATATGGATTCCAAAAACAAGCAGAAAAGCTATGTAAATACTCGGAATTTAGTAGGTTTAAGAAAATAAAATAAATTCGGTTTTGCCGATTGTAACGATACGAATTTTTTTCAATTCGAAAAGTCGATATTTCTTCTTAATATTTTGATTTCAGAAAGAAAAATTGTGGTTACATCTAATATGCTGACCTAATGAGGGTCACCAGATTACACATATACCAATTTTTTTTATATATATATGACCATAAAACAATCATGAATGTGAATATCAATAAAATAAACTTTCTGCCACTTAGATCATATAACGTTATACATCAGAATTAGGTTAGGTACTAGTAAATTGTACTGTATAATATTTCACCTAAAAATTGACATGCATAAATTTAAAATAGAACATATCTCACCCATGTTTAGTATTTTTCTAATGCTATATTGTTACGATCACCCAAATAATATTCTCACTACTTAGTCACTGGTCGTTTACTGTGTGCTTAGTGCGAGTTTTTTAATCTACTCGATCGCGTTAGCGTAACGCCAGTTTATATGGTTCTGGAATAGCGGTCACTAGATTTCGTTGTTGTAGCGCCATACACACTGGCGTTACGTTAACGCGATCGAGTAGGTTAAACAAAACTCGCACTAAGCACACTGGTGACCATAAGGATACAAAAAGTGGTGCCTTTCTATCAAGTGAGTCAGTGAATAAACGCATCCATATCATCCTTAAGAAATGCAATGTTTTCCAGATTTAACAACACCGCCGTTATGCGTTCACTGGAGCAATAAATTGCGTACCTCGTAGTAATTTGCCGAGGTCGTCCGTTAGCCGTTGACCCAGTGACAGATTAACCGTTAGTTTAGCCTCATCTGTTTCCGTTACATCCAAATTAAATATTATGGTATTTGCGGGCGTGATTTATGAGTGAAATTTTTCCTGCTTAATATACTTACTCGCTGTCATATGTATGTAAGTTGACCCGCCTATGATATCCAGTTGAGTAGAATAGACCACCCTCATTTCTTATCGAGGTGTCGCAAAAGGCGACTAAGACTAAGCGACCAGTCGTAGAATACTGGGCGAATCATGTTACAACATCTTTAAAACATGTTGTGCCGATCACACTTAGAGTTGGATAAAGGCAGGAGAATGATCAGTGATCTAAGATTTTTTATAACACTAACCGACTAGTATCTGGTTGGCTCTTCTCGGTAGGAACAATTTTTGTACCAGCAGTAGTAAGTTAAGATACAAGCAGTCAGACTTTTGGCCCATCAATTTTTATATATTTAATTAAATCCATACTAATACTATTGTCAGTATGTTATGCTTCCACGGTTACTAATGAACTAACCAATATAACGGATGTGTTACATACTGAATATAAAAAGTCCCAGTATTCTTTCATTGCCCAAACGAAATTGTGAATATTTTGACACGAACAAAGTCACGGATATAGCAAGTAAATGATTAGAAGCACAAATCATTAGTAATAGTTAATCCGAAGGCTCATTAGCAGAAACGTGCACACTAATCGTTAAGTAACTAGAAGCATATTTGTTTGTTCATTAGCGGTTTAGATATTTAACTACGATAATGATAGTTTACAGTTTGCAGGAAGCATGAATACTGGGAACTACGTGATAAACAAATAACGATAAAACTATTGTGCGTTTATCCACGATAATAATGAAATCAGTTTGTTGTTAAATGCAAAAAATCTATAAACTAAATTATGGAATGTTGTTTGAAGTATGAAAATAAATAAAACAGTGATTGATATGTACGATATAAATCACTTTTAAATCGATACTAATGACCCTATTTACGGTAAGAAAGAAGCTATTAAAAGTAAAGTATAGTTACATCCTCCTGCCCTTATCCCACTATAAATGGGGTCGGCACAACATGGGTTGGGTTGGGTTACCACACGGTGGGTCTGGTTACCTTAATCGCCTTTTGCGACACCTCGGTAAGAAAAGAGGGTGGTCAGTTCTACTCAGCCGGATTCCACACAATAATAGTATACTTTCAGGTATTGTAATGAATCACATTACGAACGTTGACTTGATGATACTAATGGATGCTCTGACGCAGTTCACGATGAAATTTGTAGTGTTAAATAATATACATATAGTCGTAATTTGGTAGAGACTTATTATTAACTTATTATATAATTGCAGTAAGCATTATAAATAATAATACTTACTTAATACATATGTATATATGACAATTATTATCGTCAAAGCTACCACAAACACCAAAAATAGATTTCACAGAAGATAATAAAATAGGCTTTAGTTCAAAAATATATGCCACGTAATATTGGATCGTGTTTGGAATGAATAGGGACACATTCCGGAACTACATTTCTTTCGTACGTTTGGATTCCTGATGCGGCGGATCAAACGGTACATTCGACGTGCCTATTTTAGAGAGGCTAAGACTCTGCCTTTGAATGCAGGAATGTAAGAGTTTATTACATTTATAGAACGATAAAGAACATGCTTCCATCGAAATAAATATATACTATACTAGATTTTACCGACTTCGTTCTCGTGGACTGTTATGCCGTGTGGTATCCGGCTGAATAGAATAGTACCACCCTCATTTCTTACCGAGGTGTCGTAAAAAGCGACTATGGTAAGTTGACCCACCGTGTGGTATATGGTTGAGTAGAATAGACTACTCTCTTTCTTACCTCGTAAAATACGACTAAAGTAAGATGGGGGCCGGTCGTGAAAACATTTTTTTATAATATTTATATATTATAGATGTAAATTGACTGTCCTGTTGGCTCAGATTGCCAATGCCTTCAGCTCGGAGGCCTATCTTCGATTCCCGCCGAATATTTTCTAAAAACAATTTGTTGGTTCTTTGAGTTTTTATGTATTAACTTGAGAGTATTTTGCATTTGATATACATTTACCAGTTATTTGTTATCCATAACACAAGTGTTGAGCAATAGCTTACTTGAGAACGGACGATGGTGTGTGTAATTGTTCCATAAATTCATTTATTAAATTATATGCTCCAAAACTTGGTTACTTTTACTTACTGTGTACACAGTCGTAAATTGTAACTTAAGTTGTTAATGTCGTAATTATAAAATACAAATAAAAAGTCAGACTTTTTGCTTTATATTCGATAAAAAGCACTAATAAAACCGATTTCGTAATCTTAGCTTAATGGTGCCTACGTAAATTTTTGCGTTGAGCATTTTCGCTTTCGAAATTCTCTTTGTTTTGTTACAAACTTTCATGAAGATTTCATAATCAATTTATATCCAATAGGATCTGTTTCTACATATTTTTTTTATTTTATATAGTGGACTAGCTGTGCCAGCTGCTTCGCCCACGTCGAAATCAATGTGTCACAATTTTGTTTCCGAATTGAAATTTTGATTAAAGTAGTTATCGTGAGTTAATAATAAGAGATTTTTGAATAACTTTCATCGTTTACTTAGCGCAAGCTTTAAATGTTGCCTTTTTTTGCAATATTTTTTATTGCTGCTCCTCTGCTATTTATCTTAGCGTGTTGTTATATAGTCTATAGCCTTCCACGATAAATGGACTATCTTACACTCAAAGAATTTTTCCAATCGGTCCAGTAGTTTCTGTTAGCGCGTTCAAACAATGAAACAAACAAACAGACTCTTCAGCTTTATATATTAGTATAGATATAAAGATTTACACTTATTTGTTACTGCCTGGAACTCTTATTCTTTATATAAACGGTATTTCACGCCTGCTACAGATATATTTATATTGGTTAAAGTAGCGGCCTGTACTATGCCACTGCTGAGAATAGGCCGAGGAATGCTGAGGAATAATATATAAGATTTGGAGCTAAGACCTACCACGCTGCTCCAATGCGGATTGGTAGGTTACACATATCTACAGAATTCTCTACAGATATACAGATTTCCTCACGATGTTTTCCTTCACCTAAAAGCGTGTGATAAATTACCACTATCAATTAGACACATAAGTTTTATCAGAAAAACTCATTGATGTCTGCCCGGATTTGTACCCGTGACCTCCTCTAAAGAGTCGCACGGTGTTACCGCTGGGCTACCACAGCTTGTTATTACTAGCTAGTTGAATAAAGCTAGAAATAAATTATCACACTGTATTTTCCATCTATAAATATGCCATCGATAAATTGGGGGCTGTAAATTGCCTTTACGATCAATTGTTGTGGTAATAAACTACCAGTGATCAAGTGCGGTAAATTTTACTTAGGCCGGCTAAAATTTGTACTTTACCAATATTATTTGGCATGTTGGCGCAGTTGTAATTTATCCTGCCTTCAGATCACGGGTCGCGGGTTCGATTTTCCCGCCGAGGGCCAGGGTTTTGAAAAATAATTTGTTGGTAGTAGAATAGACCTCTTTCTTACCGAGGTGTTGTAAAATACGACTAAGTTGAGTTGAAGTCAGGTAGGCGGCCCTTCGAAAAATAACTCAACTTACCTCAGTCGCCTTTTACGACACCTCGGTAAGAAATAGGGTGGTCTATTTTTACTTAACCGGATACCACACGGCGGGTCGACTTACCTTAGTCGCCTTTTAAGACACCTCGGTAAGAAATGAGGGTGGTACTATTGTATTCAGCCGGATACCACACGGCTTTACAATGCAAAATTGCAATAAGCGAGCTAAATTCCGTATGACCGTCATACCGAATTTAGTTCACATAAAATTGTGTCATGAGAATATTTTTAAAGAATTCAGATTATATATTGCGAAGAAATATAGTCTGCCGTTAAATATACAAATGAGACGGGACCTTGGGCTTAACAGCACTATCGCGAATTGTATGACCTTAGATTGAATTCACAATTTGTCATCTCATAATATCTAGTACCAGGTTGACCGAGCCTTGTTTGGTAATTTAAAAAAAAAATGGTGCTTAAAAAAAATAAATAAAAAATAATAGGGTAGGTGGGACTCGATCCTTGGTATTTTCATTTCGCGCGACCACTCGTTTCCCGACTAAGCTACGCTGACTTGACATTTCAGGGCGAAAATTTGTGTTGTGTCAAATATTCAATAAATTAAAAGTAAACTTTTGTTTCCAAAAACAGGGATAAAACGATTTTTTTAAAATAAAACCTAGCCAATTTGCTCGCCCAAAACTCCCTACATGTTTATGTCTGTAATTTTTTTCTGTTCTGTGTGTACTTTAAAGAGTATTCTACATGCTGAATTTCAAGAAAGTCGTTCGAGCCGTTTTCGAGATTCTGAAAATATATATACCTATATATAAATACAAGATTAACTCATTTAAATATTAATGATACTCATTTTTGTTACCGTGGATACCACACGGCATAATGAAATGTATATGATGTAGTGTAATTTTAACGGTTCTAATTCCCTGGTCTGTTTGTAAAGCCGTAAATCGCTAGTGCAGGACAGCGCCCACGTCTGTGACATCGCAGCCTGTTGGCTTAAGTAATAGCTTTCTATTGTTCACCGCTCTACTGCTCTGTGTTTTCATTCAAATCACCTAGACGTGAAATCTAGTGTTTTGAATGAACTAGGTGGAACCTGTGTGCCTAGGATAGTTTCGTATTAATATTTTTATGTTCCTTACTTAGAAGTAAAGTAATTATTAGTATTTCACAATCATAATTTATAGAATTAGGCGTTAGTTTTCGGGGATCCATAATACAAAAGTAATAATAAAATTATTTTGCTATAATCCGCGATGTAGTACTTCATCATAGTGTTATCATCAATTTGTTTAATAGTGTTAGCTTGAAACAAAATTATATCGATACTAGTGTACCCGCAACTATGTTTGCACGTTGGCCAAATTTACCTTTCAACTACGTAAGTAAATAATGCCATATGTGTTTTTACCTGTTCACGAAATAAACAAGCGATTTTATCATCTCTTACGTTAGCCAGCCCTAAGACGTAGCGTATAATACGTTAGCTAGCCCCAAAAAACGCAATGTAGGTCTCCCTCCAGCTCGGTGGAGTGATATTCGAAGAGTGGCTGGCGTCGATTGGAAGCGAAGAGCTGAAGACCGAGTTCAGTAGCGAGATATTGGAAAGAGCTATGTCCAACAGTGGACAAGGACAGGTCGATGATGAATGAATCAATGATTAATGTTAGCCAGCCCTGCCCAGTAAATATATAAACTTCAATTGTACCAAATTTAATCTATATTGCTCCAGCGGATTAGCCGTGATAAACATTACATACGGAAAGACAAGAAAAGATAAACATATTTATTTACCCCCGAAAAAAAAACTGTCGTTGATAGATGAATTAATTCCTCGAAGGTCACCAAACTACAGGATCATCCTCTGGGTTAATCTAAAGATCGTTTTAAAATTTTATTAAAATGGGTCCAGCCGTTTGGGAGTATATAAGGGAAATTCTTACTTTACTTTCTCTTTTATATAAATATAACTATAGATCACTGTTTATTGTTTTATTTAATAAAGCAATATTTGAATGTTATAGATGATTTACTAGTTGATAATCATAAACATAAATTGGATATCTGAAATTTTTGTATTTTGTTCCGTACCGCAAAACGCCATTATAGCAATCTTCGTCGCGAAATTAAGTGGATTGGCAATGCAAGTCGATACTCATGCATTTTCCGCTCGATTACTCGTCGAGTGGTTCCCGTCGAAAAATTACCACTGAACGCCAGTCACGTCTTCCCCGTCGATGCGGATACAGGGAGCAGAGTTTAAAATTGTAGTAGCAACCTTTTAAATTGCTCAAGAAATTGTATGAGATCATTGTGAAAAAAAAATCACAGAAGAACCCCGAAGTTTTGATAAATTATTTGCAAATTATGGTAGCATTTGTAAAGGAAAGTACCCGGATGAACGAGCCTTGCTCGGTAATTTTTTAAAAGTTATAAAAAAATGCAAATAAAATCAATTATAGTGCTGGTAACATATTTGATTCGAATTTTTTTGGTCCGCCTGTTACTATCAGGCTATCCCAGCATTCCGTTTGACAGCTAAAAATATCATTTGGAATCAATTCTACATTTTAGCATTTTTTATGTTTGAAAGCCGATCGATTGAAATCGATTTTCCCCCACCAAAACATGCTGAATTTCATGAAAATCGTTGGAGCCGTTTCCGAGATTGCGAAAATATATACATACAAGATTAACTCATTTAAATATTAAAGATATAGATCTTTTAAATTGACAATTGCGAAACAAGATCGTTATGAGACAGGAATAATAAAACTCCGTAGTCACTGGTCCGGCAAAATGATTGGTTTGATGACAACAACGTAACTCGTAGCCGCTTGCAGCTGCCATCGCGTCTCTCAATTTTTTACGCCACATGTAATAGCAGACTTTCTAACGGTCTATCCCGGAATTGCCATTTAAATTACACATTTTTAACTACGGCTACGCTAGGTATGCTTTATAGCTAATGAAAATACTTTCCAGATTGGTGGAGTTCATATTTAAAGTTTCTGTAAGGTTCGTTTAATCTTTGGAGCTGGTAAAGTTTCTCCATACATTTCATCAGTGCATTACATCATAGGCTTGTTTATTAGATATCGAATACATAGTTTTTTCAAGAAGAACAGAAAGTATCGAAGGATAACAGATGGATTTTACAATTGCCATAAACATATTTGCGTGTTAATGTATAGAACCGGCCGCGATAACGTCGTGTAAAGAGCTCATGAATAAGTGCCCCGGATGGGTTCAAAACTAGGCGGGCTAACCCGATAGAATAAGACGTGAGTATAGCCGGTTCTAAACATTAACTATGAATACTACTCACGATAGTTTAAATTTAAAACTATTTACGTGAATTCGATGGTTTCCTAATTTTTATACTATGTATTTGTCTTCTCTCGGATCTCTGTCTTAGGGATAAGTTGACCTTTGTACACTTTTTTTTTAATTAATAATGTTTTTCCAACACTTTTTATGGTACATTAATAAAATAAATAAATAAAATAAACACAGTTCTCTTTGAAAAACCTCACATGGTGTAAATCCTTATACAACTTACAGAACAATAGCGTCAGTAAATGCGCGCCAAGCCTCAGCTGATAATAATTTCATGATCAATCTCGACCTCTTGGAGCGCAGTCGACGTTGATAGATCATGGATGATGTTTCATATAACTCTGGAGTTGATTGCGTGATTGATCATCTGAGATGGTTTGACTTTTTTATTTTGAATTTTAATATATTGCAATTGAATTCTTTTAATCCTCAAATGTTTGGTGTGTGCGTGTGTGTGCGTGTGTGTGCGTGTGCGCACCTTAGTGTGTGTATAGCCTAGACTTCAAACTAGAATAAGTCAAAGGTTATTTTGCCAGATAAATCCACAGACCTAGAGAAAATCAGATGTTATTTCATCAACTTTGCACTGCGGGCAGTACGCGACGCATTAGTATCGCCTCTGGTTTCTGAGATTTACTTTTATAAATGAATCGCGAGTGAGCGTGTGTTTGAGTGAGTTATCAAGTAATAGTAAGAAATAGTGAGTAAATGAGTCATTGATTGAATGTGAGGTGCGGTTAAATCTATAAAAAACATATTCGTCAGTCAACATAGCCTCGTCAATAATCAGCTAAGGCAAGTGTGGGTGACGAATGTTAAGACTTGAGTAATGTGGTTTATTTCGATAAATCTATTCCCAGAATACAATATTTATTTCGAAAGGTGATTTATTAAAAATCCATCACAATATTCGTAAAATTGGCTAGCTTAGTTAATTATGTGCAAAAATGCGGCCTTCCGATAATAGTCCGGTCGAAATTAGGACAGAGATTTAATATTTATGATATTGGAGAATTGGGTCAATTTGTTTGGTTCTTAAATGTCGCTAGCTCGACCTGAATATCTATTTTACTGTTTTCCTTTGACAAATGTAAATGATCGCGAGACTTAACTCGCTTATAACATAAAAGCTGAAATTGTTCTCTACCTGAAGATTCAAAAGCTTTATATCTGTCTTTGCCTCTTATACAATTTTATCACAATTATTTGTACGATAATAATTATTATTTTGGGTTATTAAATGTTCGCCTTTTCAATGGATGAAATGATTATGTATTTCCAAGATTACCAAAGTAGCTAAAGCATTTTGCTTTAGCTACTTTGGTAATATGCGTGTAAGTGTGCAAGTGGCATATTACAATTCTATAATAGGGATGCCACCTCATTTTTTTGGAGATTGGACCTACCACGATGCTGCAAATGGTATGTTACTCATATTAAGTAAATATCCAGATATATGCAGGTTTCTCTCATAGTATTCCTATATTGATAAATAAAAATACCTCAATCAGATTTGATATTTTGGCATTAGTCTTCTTTACTAACAAATTGACTGGATCAACATACCCTATTTGCTGCCCCCAGTTTATGGTTACAGTTTAAAATCTTATATCAAGTGTTAGTTGTATCTTATATCACAGAATATCAAGTGGCGATTCCAAATTTTTAGTCTCCAACTTTCCAGTAGATACCAGCTTTACATTAGCCTCCATTTGCACGAGTCTAATTTAATCCTTATAAGTTTGAATATTACTTAAAATTAAATTACCTAGTGGAATCCGCGCCATAGTAACGGCCGACACCTGGCTTTTATTGATGGTCAGGCTTCCGTCGAGGGGGACGTGAAATATTTGCATACTAATGTAACGAGCTGGGGAGGGAGCTTCTTTGTAATGAAAGCCTATTGAGGTCAAGGCTCATTTGGAATAGCCCGGTATACGTATAACAGATATATGGTATATACTAATAAATGCATAATACTGTCTGTTACGCTTTAATGGTTAACCCGTTCTATTGATTAAATTTATGGTGTATATGTTCACTGGTATTGTATTAATATATACTAATCTTGAATGAATGCAACAACAAGCTTATACACGCGCTACCAAGTAATATAATATATCACTACACGTCCACTCTCACCAAGGGCTCACGTGTTACTGAAGTGGTGCATTCTGAGACAGTGTAATGTTTTATTTGTGCATTAGTAATAGTAGGAGTATATTTATGTATGTTTAGGACATATATGTTTGGTAAATATACAAGAAAAGATATACATTTTATGTCAATCCGTATACACTACAAAATTCATCAGGAGTAAACTCAGATACATAATATTAGGAGAGTACAACAATAAGGTTACGCGGAATAGTCAGGTTTAGGGTCAGTTAGTATGTTATGCGATAAAGATCAGATAAATTATGATATATTTGAAACATTGTAATAACATTCTAAATTTGGTTTTAATAATACTTGAAAAGAGCCAAATAGAAACTTGACAATAATTGTCGAAAAACAGTTATTGTACTTTTTGAAATATAATTTTTATCATTAATTACATCGTGCTATGCTATTTTTTACAAGTTTGGAGAATAGTTAAATTCACGCATTCTTATCATTTACATAATCATAAAAATGCGTATGTCCCTCGAAACAGAACTCAACATAAGGGACATACAGATAAACATTCATTTTTATGTATTAGAACATTAGACTAAGATAAGTAATTCTCATCTTCTCGCTCTTATTATTTGCTATACAATTGCACTCGCAGGGCCTACTTATAGCTTCCATACTATATGTATGATAACTCTACGGTAATGCCACGCGGATGGAAAGTGAGGCGAGGTATCGGCGCGACAACGCGCTTTACATTCATAGACTATTCATTGACATGTCCGCTCATGAATATTGATGGGACTTTCGCGATCACGTAATCCCCTGTCGGATCGAATTCGTCTGCTGATTGCGTTTGGAGACCTTGCGTTTGAATATACAGTCGATTAGCTTTATCTTTGACAGTGGAATAATTTTCATATTAAGTGTTAGGTAATATTGATAGAAATTCCTCGATCACGTAATCTTCTGACTTTAAATTCATTTACTTCGAGTTTATGATTTGAGTAGTTGTTTGATTTTTTCACGGTGCGGTATGTTTTCAACACTGCTTAAAAACACCTTTCTTTTTGGGTAAAACTCCTTTCAGGTTGGGGTGGTGGCTTTCGCTACTGAATACATCCACCGCCACCCGGCCTGTATGGAATTTTAGACACTTTTATTCTTAACAATTAACAGAGCTATACTAAACATGTAAAAGCGAAAAAAGATTAAAATGTTGTAAAGGTTATAAAAAAAAAACAATCATAGTACACACTTAGATTTTTGATACACTTATAATATACACTTTTAATACGCCGTGTGGTTTCCGGCTGAATAGAATAGTACCACCCTCATTTCTTACCGAGGTGTCGTAAAAGGTGACTAAGGTAAGTGACCCACCGTGTGGTATCGGTTAAGTAGAATAGACCACCCTCATTCTTACCGAGATATCGTAAAATACGTAGCCATATCATGTGACAACATGTTATGCCGATCCCATTTAGAGTGGGATAAGGGCAGGAAGATGATGATTTATACAGTTATACTGAACATGTAAAGTCGAGAAAAGATTTAAATGTTGTAACGGTTATAAAAAACCAATCATAGTTAAAAGTATACACTTACAGTACTTTTAATGTATGAAAAGGAACACAGAAAGGCTATGGCTTATGGCTTATCGACAATATGACGGTGAATGTTAAGTACATTTCATTTTGGAGGTACAACTGTACTGTACTGTAGGTAAACTGTTTAACCAACTAGTTATCCATCCTGTTAATGGCTTGTCGAAGTAACTTAACTGTACTATCTGGTTACAGTGAACGTCCAAGCTGTGGCTGAGATTCAAGGTTGCTTAGGTATCTAATCTGGAGTTAATCATGTAATTACTTCATTCAAAGTTGTTAATAGTACCAGTATAAATTGTCCAACGCAAACTAAACGGTCTCGGCAAAAGCTCGCGACCAAAGAAAAACCTACATATAATCTTCCCGTTTCCTAGCAGCCGAATTGAAAACAAAATGGCACCCGTATACCCTAAGGGCCTATGTCAATCGTATTTCGTTTATAATGCGGGAACTAAGTAAACGGACTGTGAGTTATATTTAAACTTTACAATTCACAAAAGATTTAAAATGTTTAATAAAATAATAGTGGAAGCTTCAGCTTTTTCAAAAGTAGCTGTTATTATTTTGCTACTTCAAAAAGCTTCCTCTTTTCAAAGAGCGGTGAAAAAATTTTTAGCGTCACCACGTTGCTTCAATGGTTATTGGCATGGGATTCCGCAATTCTTTGGATTTTCGATATGCAATTTTTGTAAAAAAAAGTGAGTTTTTAAATTTAAACTATCGTGAGTAGTTAAAATAGTCGAACCCATCCGGGGCTCTTATTCATGAGCTAACGTCGTGTAAAGAGCTCATGAATAAGAGCCCCGGATGGGTTCGAAACTAGTCGGGCTAACCCGATAGAATAAGACGTGTGTATAGCCGGTTCTATACATTAACTAAAAAAGTGAGTCTTGGTTAGGTTGTTCAGGCGCTCACTGTTTAAACATCACCGCTTTGAATTGAGTTACAAACAAATTGTAACAGTTTCAATTGCAATGTTTTGACACAATCAATACATTTATGATCTAGTTATAACTGGTTTTATAATTTAGTAAACCAGTTAATTCGCTTCGCTATGTTGTAGCTTACGTAAGTTGTTATGACACTGATATTATCAAAACTCCATTCCAAATAATATTCGTTATTAGAAAGTTATTTGACATAAATAGATGTCTAATCTATCACGCGCCCTCGACTTTGTCTAGTCTAAACTAAAAGTTTTGACTTTTTACAATATGGGCTATTGTAGTGTGATGGGAACTTTATATTTATCATACATTACTTACGTATAATCTAGTATAAGATATAGTATTTAGCCTCTTATAAAAGTGTATTAAAGAACGCCGTGTGGTATCCGGCTGAATAGAATAGACCAACCTCATTTCTTACCGAAGTGTCGTTAAAGGCGACTAAGGTAAGTTGACCCACCGTGTGGTATCCGGTTGAGTAAAATAGACCACCCTCTTTCTTACTGAGGAGTCGTAAAATACGACTAAGGTAAGATGAAGTCAGGCAGGCGGCCGGTCGTAAAATACGTAGCCAAATCATGAGACAACATGTTTGTAACATGTTGTGCCGACCCCACTTAGAGTGGGCTAATGGCAGGAGGATGATGATGATAAAAGAGTATTAAAGAAGACTTCAAAGAATACGGTCGTTTGTTTTCGTAACCTACTCCGCACTATTAGCCCAGTCATATTAGGTAAAAAAAGGGGTCAACCTCGGAATGAAAGATAATAAGCTGCAAATTGGTATGAACCTCTGTTTTGCCATTCTAAATGTTGTCTCAAAAGTCACAATCGTTATCGTGTCCGCGTCTCAAGATATTCAAGGTCAAAGGTCACAAAAATCGGTTTTTCGCGAATATCTGGCTTCCTATCGGTTAAATGAGATTTGCATTTATTATAAAAGTTGTAGGCTATAAAATTCCCTACAACTTTTGTTTAAACTTTTTTTTCATACGACCAACCGTTTTGAAGGTAGAGCGCGAAGAGTGCACATCGTACAGTCATATACGGCCTAATGCAAGGTCAAGCGTGAGTTATGCTTATCAGTACGTTATAAAGTCAATTATTTACTTGGAAATTATAAATATTAAACAATGCCTATTATTTATGTACTAACTATTAATTATTTATATTTAATTAAAGTAAGTAACTTGATTATTTATATATAACTATTCATATTTAACTATTTAAGTATAAAATATTATTAATTCTGGATTATATATTTTAGTTTTATTTTAAGTTAACACGACATTATATATCTTTTCTTTAAAACGCGTAAATTTCTCAATACTTATATACCTGGAAATACTTGTCCCTACCCTATGCACTTCCACCAACAAGTGTAGCAGCTCATCAACACATAAAACGTGTCTACTACCAGATTCAAACGTGGTTAGGGAAGGACTTAGAACCTCAAGAATGGGGCTGGATGCTTGAAAATGAAATCCTGGAGCCCATACGAACGTTATTACCTCCAGCACCAGCCGAACTACTAAACGTAATATTTTGCAATTGCAAAAATGGTTGTGGTTCCCGCTGTGGATGCAGAAAATCAGGGCTACAATGTTCTTTAGCTTGCGGCCAGTGCAACGGACAAGCTTGCCTCAACGCTTCACTGTATCCAAGTAATCCCGATGAAGAAAATACATATGATCCCGATATTCTGGAAGGTTTGGAGATGAACATGACAGATAATGAGGATGATGACAATGAATCGAACATTTTTGAGCGACAAGAAGAAGAAGACGACGAACAAGAAGAAGATAATTAGCTTCCATTTCCAATTTCATTACAATTAAAATCAACAAAGATACTTTTGATATTTGAACTCACATTTTGATAAATGTATATTATGCCGTATTTAATAATAAATAAAAATATGTGTAAAATATATACTCTTACTATCATTTTAACTTAAAATAAAACTAAAATATATAATCCAGAATTAATAATATTTTATACTTAAATAGTTAAATATGAATAATTATATATAAATAATCAAGTTACTTACTTTAATTAAATATAAATAATTAATAGTTAGTACATAAATAATAGGCATTGTTTAATATTTATAATTTCCAAGTAAATAATTGACTTTATAACGTACTGATAAGCATAACTCACGCTTGACCTTGCATTAGGCCGTATATGACTGTACGATGTGCACTCTTCGCTCTCTACCTTCAAAACGGTTGGTCGTATGAAAAAAAAGTTTAAACAAAAGTTGTAGGGAATTTTATAGCCTACAACTTTTATAATAAATGCAAATCTCATTTAACCGATAGGAAGCCAGATATTCGCGAAAAACCGATTTTTGTGACCTTTGACCTTGAATATCTTGAGACGCGGACACGATAACGATTGTGACTTTTGAGACAACATTTAGAATGGCAAAACAGAGGTTCATACCAATTTGCAGCTTATTATCTTTCATTCCGAGGTGAAAGCCCTAATATGACTGGGCTATATATCCATACCAGGTGTAAATATATTGATAAGTCGACTTACGTTCCTATATAAATTTAATAATGATAGATAAGTATTGCCCTGTTTATATGATCTAATATTTAAGTGAAGTTTATATGTCTTTTATATCGCACATAAAAACTTGTGAATATTTAAATAACTCTCTTAAACGTATACTAAAATTAAAACTATTAATAGCTGTCTTAAACAGTGTACCGGTGGACTTGTTTAGTTATTTACGCCAAGTACGGATATAATCATACTAAAAACGTCGCGTGCTTTTTTGCGATTTCGTCGTCAAGCTTATCTCCTGATGATGCTTCGGTCACGGGGCAAAACGATCGTTGAGATCGTAGTAAATGCATGTAAATGTATATCGTAGTAAATGCGTGTTGTGCTTGTGTAGTTTATTGGTTCTAGTGGTGTTTTGTGCTAAGTGCGGTAACTAATCGTGCATGTATAAGGTATGAGAACAGATTGTGCTTCCTACAAATAGCATAACATAAATTTTCCTAACAAACGCCGTTTAATAATTCTTTTTTCTTTTCAAATAATGGGAACATAACATGCACAGAAGTCCCCGAAGTAAGTAAAAGTTAATAGTTGGGTTATGGGTGACCGACAACTGTTAAATATATAAATATATAATTTTATATAATCAACAATTTTTTTATAGAAAATTTTAGCCCTCGACGGAAGTCGAACCCGCGTCCCACGGAGCTCAAAGCAGGTTTACTGTCCACAGCGCCAACCAGCCAGTCTATCATTACTTTAGCATTTTCGATGAAGTGTATAAATTCATGGTTGGATATAACATATTGATTGCTTACCTTTTTTTTGGTTTAAAGTTTTGTTTTGGAATTCTTTGATAATTGTATAACATATACTTAAATATAATTTAATTTAGAGTTTAATGCAATAATTTAAAAATAATAATTTTTGTTAGTTATTCAAATGTTTTTGTTACGCCGTGTGGTATCCGGCTGAATAGAATGGTACCACCCTCTTTTTTACCGAGGTGTCATAAAAGACGACTAAGGTTAGTTGACCCACCGTGTGGTATCCAGCTGAGTAGAATAGACCGCCCTCATATCTTACCGAGGTGTCATAAAAGACGACTAAGGTAAGTTGACCCACCGTGTGGTATCCAGCTGAGTAGAATAGACCACCCTCATATCTTACCGAGGTGTCATAAAAGACGACTAAGGTAAGTTGACCCACCGTGTGGTATCCGGTTAAGTAGAATAGACCACCCTCTTTTTTATCGAGGTGTCGTAAAATACGACTAACATAAGTTGACGTCAGGCAGGTGGCCGTAAAATACGTAGCCAAATCATGTGACAACATGTTTGTAACATGTTGTGCCGACCCCACTTAGAGTGGGATAAGGGCAAGAAGATGATGATTATCAACTAGTAATTCATCTATAATATTGTAATATTGCTTTATCAAATAAAACAATATAGTGATCCATACTTCTATTTATATAAAAGACAAAGTAAAGTAATGTTCCTTATAAGACTCTCAAACGTCTGGACCCATTTTAATAAAATTTTCAAACAATCTTTAGATTGACCCAGAGGATGTTTATAACATATAACATGTTTCTAACATGTAGTGCCGACCCCACTTAGAGTGGGATATGGGCAGGAAGATGATGATGATAATTCAATTGTTTTTGTAAATGTATAGACTAAATAAAGCTGTTATTGTATAGAACCGGCTATACTCACGTCTTATTCTATCGGGTTAGCCCGACTAGTTTCGAACCCATTTCGAAGTTATATACGCGATAACGTCGTGTAAAGAGCTCATGAATAAGTGCCCCGGATGGATTCGAAACTAGTCGGGCCAACCCGATAGAATAAGACGTGAGTATAGCCGGTTCTATACAATAACTATGAATACTACTCACGATAGTTTAAATTTAAAAATAAATAAAGCTGTTTATTACTTTGCCCTTAATATAATTACACGATGTTACAACAGACTCAAAGTTTAGCTACGTATCCCCTGTCTATATTAGCGAATTCTTGGAAAGTGTTGCCTTATCCGAAACTATTCTCGGAAATATCAGGGTGTTGCCGCCTCTCATGAATACAAAATAGACATACGCTCTTTGACAACGACGAAACTAATCTTCACTACATTAAAGCGGGTATAGTTTATGTGTCTGAGTGGATTTGTAAAATCTTTTAAGTGTTTGATATGATAATTCCTATAACTATCACTACATATTATAAAACAAAGTCCCTATATCCCTATGTACGCATTAAACTTTAAAACTACGCAACAGATTTTGATGCGGTTTTTTTTAATAGATGGAGTGATTCCAGAGGAAGTAAATAAGTAAAAATGTACTATATGAATTTAGATATGCCAAAGATAGCAGGAAATCTTCTTGGTATAGGGAAAGGAAATTGTTTTTCTCCAAATTTAACGCGTGCGGGCCACGGGCAGTAATGAATAAATCAAAACTACTGGATCGATTTTAATCATTTTTTTAACACTGACTGACATGGGATATAATATATTTTATACTCGTGCGAAGCAGGGGCAGGCCGCTAGTTTTATATAAAAGCGAAAGTGTGTTAGTGTGTGTCTATGTTAAAACTAACATGGATGGACTTACAATCAATATAATGGAATGCCGCATGCTTAGTATTAAAGTGACCTATTTCAAAAAATTGTTTTGTGGCAAATTAGGGTACACAACAAAAAGGGTAGCTTACTAAGCAAAGGGTAGCGTAGCGGTTACTAAACTAGTGTGTTAAAGAGACCTACAACTTGGAAGAGTAAATAACGCTGATTTTTTAATAAGCGTTGTTTTCATGAAATGGTAACTAACTTAATTAAGCATAATTTTGGATTAGGTCACTTCAATACTAAGCGTGGGAATCTTTGATTTGCAACGGGTTAATAAATTTTCGCTAATTGTGCGAACAGCTAAACTTCGATTTACTCAGAAAGTGTATATTATAAAAATCTCATGAGAATCTTCATAAGATACATAAATATATATATATATACACACATGTTATAAACATGCTGTAACATGATTTGGCTGCGTTTTTACAACGGACCGCCTGTCTGACGCCAACTTATCTTAGTCGTATTTTACGATACCTCGGTAAAAAGGAGGGTGGTCTATTCTACTAACCGGATACCTCACGGTGGGTCAACTTACCTTAGTCGCCTTTTACGAAACCTCGGTAAGAAATGAGGGTGGTCTATTCTACTCAGCCGGATACCACACGGTGAGTCAACTTACCTTAGTCGCCTTTTACGACACCTCGTTAAGAAATGAGGGTTGTCTATTCTACTCAGCCGGATACCACACGGCGGGTCGACTTACCTTAGTCGCCTTTTACGACACGGCAATACAGCTGTAACATCGCAAAACAATTTGAAAAGATTTAGCCAAACTAAACGGATCGCGCGCTCACCCTCCCTTGAAAAGGACCATGACACGGGTCAAGGGAACGTTTCACATGCTCTGATTTAATATTGCCTTTGTGACGTTCGTGTTAAGGTCTACCGCAGACTACCGATTTAAGTCGGCCACTGATTTATGTCTGACAATGGACGACTTATATATCTCTAGCCGCCATATGTCATAAGGCTTAGATGTATAAAAAAAGTAATGAGAATATTATTTTGCTATAATCCGCGATAAAAGAAAATATATGTAATGCTAAATGTAGAGTGTACTATTCGTTCTCATAACTGATACATGCAGAATTTGTAAAAACTCATGCACTACCCGACACCGATGACACAACAATACACAAGCACTGCACACATTCACCACCACAATCTCAACAATTGTTTCGCCCCGTAACCGAAGCATCGTCAGGAGATAGACTCCACGACAAAATCGCAAAGCGAAGCATTACCCAAGCAAGCTGAGTTATATAGTCACGAGTTAAACCCCCCCACCATTTAGTTAACTTTATCTTTGAACGCATAAATCGATACTTAGAAACTTTCGTATTTATGATAATAGTAGGATATGATAAATAGAATAGGACTAGTGATTCGACGACTAAAGTACTCTCAATTTTGCAATGTGTGTCCTTCCTTATTCCCGCAAGAAAATCCGTACGTCCCAGGATTTTTATCGTATATGTTACCCCGATGTTAAAGCTTTAACTTTGGCAAATTTCAATATTTTGATCCATTGGATACAGACACGACTTTAGCATTTATAATATTAGTATGAATAAAATCATCATTTTAACACTTGAAGTAAATAAGGCACTAAGTACCTAAAAATTAAAATTCGAACTAAGTATGCAATTTCGTTCTAAATGGCATTAAGAACCAAATTGCATACTTAGTTCGAATTTTAATTTTTAGGTACTTAGTGCCTTATTTACTTCAAGTGTTCATTTATCATTCTCCTGCCTTATACCTCTTATGCCTCTAAGTGATTTCGGCACAACATACGAGTATTTTAAACATGTTAAATAATTTGCTAGTTATTTTACGACCGGCTTGCCTCCAGTCAACTTACCTTAGTCGCCTTTTACGACACCTCTATTCTACTCAGCCGGATACCACGCGGCGGATTAGTATGTATTAAATATGGTATGGTATAATATGTGACTTAAATACATGTACCTAATAGTAAAACAAAGCAAGATTGTAAAAAGCGAACTTAATTCCGAGTGATCGTCATACCGAATTTAGTTCACATAAAATTGTGTTATGAGAATATTTTTGAAGAATTCAGATTATATATTGCGAAGAAGTATAGTCTGCCGTTAAATATACAAATGAGGCGGGACCTTGGGCTTAACAGCACTATCGCGAATCGTATGACCTCAGATTGAATTCACCATTTGTCATCTCATAATATCTATACTCATTTTTGTTACAAATTAACCGTGTGGTATCCGGCTAAGTAGAATAGCCCACACTCATTTCTTACCGAGGTGTCGTAAAAGGCGACGAAGGTAAGTCGACCCGCCGTGTGGTATCCGTTTTAGTAGAATAGACCACCCTTTTTCTTACCGAGGAGTCTTAAAATATGACTAAGGTAAGTTGACATTAGGCAGGAGGCCGGTCGTAAAAACGCAGCCAAATCATGTGACGGCATGTTTATAACATGATGTGCCGACCCCACTTACAGTGGGATAAAAGCTGGAAGATAATTAAGTAGGTAGGTTAAGTAACAATTATGTTATGACAGTCTTGCATTAAATTCTTGAACGATACGCCGTTCAAGCGTTTATTTGTTTATTTGTCAATTTTTTAAATCCGAAAGCCTGTCTGTTTATCTGTATATACTAAATTAAATATAGTATAACAAATCCCGCTTTTCGGTCTGTCCGATGACTTCTTATTTTTTTTTTGTGTGCCGCTGTAATTAATTAATATGCTTATTGTAATATCAAGTATATTTATGATGTATATTAAATAGTCAGCTATGTTGCGAACAACGTTGATTACCGTTAAAGGTAATAATCGGTGTGTGAGACCTTGGACGCGATAGTAACACCGCGGTCAATTACTCTGGAGACTGTGTTCACCATTCGACCTGTTTTTCCATGGACACCGTCCATATATTTATTAAATAGCAATCGCCAGCGGCTCCGCCCGCGTGGATAGATTAAAACCGTAATATATTTAGTATTTCGATAACCATAAAAATGGTTAAAGTGGTTAAACCGTAAAAGCTAGACATATGCTGTCCCGGACTTTTATTTAGAACTTTTAGAGGGAAACAATTTTGTAATACATGATTTTTTTAATAACTATTACCGTTTACTTAGCGCTTGCAAGGAAGCATTAAATTTTGCCGTTTTCGTCCTACTTTTTTATTTCTGCTCCTCTCCTATTCATCTTAGCGTGATACTATATAGCCTTCCTCAATAAAGTAACTATCTTACACCGAAAGGATTTTTCGAATCAGTCCAGTAATTCCTGAGATTACCGCGTTCAAACAAACAAACCCTTCAACTTTATATATTAGTATAGATAAAAAACACATATAAAATAAGTAAGTTTACATAATTGCTGCTTTTGACGACATGAGTATACATGCTATATATCTAAAGAATTATTTGGAAGCATATTATATATTCGTTATAGAATAGAATTGTATATTTATTTATTACAATAATAAAAGGATCAAGGAATTTCTAATGGAACGCAACATTTTTTTACCCTGTGTATCCTTGGGGTTGACTGTTTTCTCGTAATATAGCCTAATGTCAGTGATAATAGAAAGCCCTTAAGCGGATGCTATCTTCCGTGGGTGACATAATCGAGCCTGAATTCTTACTAAATCTAAATTTATTAGTAACGTGGTACAATAGCTAAAACAAAGAGACGCTACGCTACGCGGGAAAAGTTGCACTGCGTGTGCGTTGCTATCAAAGCGCGACTCGCGGCCGACTTTATAGTAGTGTTTGCCGTTACCAGCAAATCTTAAGTACTGGACTTAAATCTAAGGAACATACATGGCGTCACGCTATAGCCTTAAAATAATAATTAAATATTTTTTTAACAGCGTACCTATATTTAATTAAGTTCTAGAGTTGAGATATTAGCAGTAAAAATTGTTAGTATATATGATTCATTAATACTTTAAAAATGTCATCTTTCTGCCCTCATTCCACTCTAAGTGGGGTCGGCACAACATGTTATAAACATGCTGTCACATGATTTGGCTGCGTTTTTACGACCGGCCGCCAGCCTGACGTCAACTTACCTCTGTCGTATTTTACGACACCTTGGTAAGAAAGAGCGTGGTCTATTCTCCTAAACCGGATACCACACGGTGGGTCAACTTACCTTAGTCGCCTTTTAGGACACCTCGATAAGAAATGAGGTTGGTCTATTCTACTAAGCCGAATACCACACGTCGGGTCGACGTACCTTAGTCACCTTTTACGACACCTCGGTAAGAAATGAGGGTGGTACTATTCTACTTAGCCGGATACCACACGGCTAAAAAAATTGTTAGTATATATGATTCATTAATACTTTAAAAATGTATTGATTAAATATTGAGAAAATAAGACGTTATAATATATAATGGTCACCATACTCGTTGTTATGTAATTTATAGTAAAATTGCATAATGGTCGACCACATCGCGCGATCATAGTATGTGTTATTGAGACCATTGTAGTAAGTCACCTTAATATGTGTAAAGGAGCAGCTTGTCAGTTTGTTTTATTTGCAAAAGTTAACCCGTTGTTAACCTTGAACACAAACTTATAAGCTTACTTAATGACTTAGCAGCGTTATTACAGAATGCATGAATTATTAATAACACGCCGTGTGGTATCCGGCTGAATAGAATAGTACCACCCTCATTTCTTACCGAGGTGTCGTAAAAGGCGACTAAGGTAAGTCGACCCGCCGTGTGGTATCCGGCTGAGTAGAATAGACCAACCTCATTTATTATCGAGGTGTCGTAAAATACGACTGAGGTAAGTTGACGTCAGGCAGGCGGCCGGTCGTAAAAACACAGCCAAATCATGACAGCATGTTTATAACATGTTGTGCCGACCCCACTTAGAGTGGGATAAGGGCAGGAAGATGATGATGCATTATTAAGAACATGATTTTTAGTATGTATCAAATTACCAATGTTAAGAAAGCTCTTGGATTTGTTACTTATTAATTAAATATTATCTAACACAAAGGCGTAACTTTAGTAACAAAACCATTTTTCAAATTCCTTACGAAGGTTACTGTTTGAAGGTAAGTTAACCTTTACAAATGACTAATGGTGATATTCGACTTCAAAGTTCAGTTATTGATGATTCATAAGCAAACATTGTATGTTTTATATTATCTCCATACTCATTTGAGCTATTAGAAATTTTTATTTTCGAAAACAGGAATAAAATATCTTTTTCTAAAAAAAACCTAGCTAAATCCTTTCTCCCCCGAAATTACCTAATTTCGAAATTTAATTTACTCTAACTTTAATGTATTTACATTAAAGTTATAAAACTATTTAGTTACTACGATTCCTATGAGTAAATACTCGTTAAAAATTATTCTTATAAACCAACATTTTGCATATAAAGGCGAATACGAAACTGGAGTTATACGTTCCCTTATCTAAGGAACGTTATAAAATTTGTCAATAAAGTTTTTATTTGACACGATCTTGTTTCTTCGACGCCTCGGTTTTTATATTTATTACTGAAATTGACAAATTATATTTCCATCGTTGTTGCGGGGTTTGCCACTAACGACATACAGTTCGCGTGTTTTATGATAGCTATTAACGATCTATGAGTATATCTTTGTAACTCGTTTACCACAAATAACAAGAAACACGCGTTTCCTTTTCAGACAACAATATGTCAGGTGTCTCTTGGGTAACATAAAGAGAACTTTCCAGAAACATTAATTACCTTGTGAGAAAGAAACGGGTATGAACGAACCCTTAAAAAGAACACAATCTTTCCTACCACACAGTCTTTTAAATAAATGAGTAAAACAAGTCTGAAAAGAAAATATGTTATTCTGTTTGGTAAAAGAGAAAACAACCATTGGCAGTATTAATTATAACTTTATTAAGCCAAAGCATACAAGATGCAGATTTCGGAACAGATTATTAATTACAATATTATATTAAGCACACGTCTTACTGCTTAGACACTCGTACTAAGATTACTTGTGTTACGAGTGTTTAAAGTGCCGTGGTCCTGCTTTAAGCTCCTTGGATTCGATTCTCTCCGAGGACCAACATTTTCTAAAAACAATTTGTTGGTTCTTCGAGTCAGATTGTAAATGTTTTTTTTAAATTGTATCTGTAAATATTTACCATTTTTTTGTCAACAATAAGACAAGTATGAAGTCACTTATTTTGACGGACGACTATATATGTAACTGTCCCATTGTATATTTTTTTATAAAAAAATATTTCTAAAAAGAAAGATATACTTTTCCAACTTCAATCACTACATGTGTTCAATTACCTGAATTGAAGATTCCCGCTATTCAGCTAAAATCACTCGTAAGAGGCTCTCACTAGGGGGTGAGGGATAAATTGTCCGGAGTGTGACTCCCCGCAGATATAATGTAAATGCCGTAAAGACGGCGTTTAAAGATGGCGTTAGAAGCAAGGGATTGCTCTGAATATTTGAATCTACACGCGAACTTCTATTAATTATAATAATCATTCATTAGAGAGTGTGGTTGAAATTGAGATAGGATTTTTCTTCTTCCTCAAGCGATAGATGTTAACTGGTGGACATAGGTCAATTCGCAGGATCTCCATACCACACGACCTTACTTGAATCTTGCGACTATTACAGACTAGAAAATATTTATCTTAAGTAATTATATATTAGTAGCATCTTAAATCTATTTATTTTACCAAAATTAATCAATAGATTAAATAGTTAAATTTATATAAACTTTTTCTTTTTCTCTATACGACCCGTTATTTTTTTTGTTCCTCAATTCTTGTCTATTTCCTTCTATTACTCAAAGGTTGACTGGAAGAGATCCCTTTTAGGGATAAGTCCGCCTTTATACATGTGCTTTTTTTACTTTTCCTTTCTCTTTTCTAAATATTTCTTTTTTGTATAAAAAGAAATAAATAACATTTTTCATTTAATTTTATTCATTTTCATTTTATTAGGGTAAGAATCTCAGACAATCGTTACTCGCCTTAAGAATAAATTAGCTGCAGAAGATTTATAATTTAAAACGCAACCGTAACAAATTCAAAAATTAATTATTATCTAAGCGTTAAACCTATTACTTAGTTGAATGTAAACAATAGTAGAGTTAAGCCAGTTTTGGGTTACACTAATACTGTTAGGGGATTAGCGAATGGTGCCAATGTCAGTACTTGGCTAAGAAAATTGCCGGTATAATGACATACTCGTACGTCGCCATCTTAATCCAGTTAAAACCGGATAAAGCCATAGTATTGCTGCTTGGATAAGATATTTTTTTCTTCAAAAATTGTACTGCTATCCCTATCCTTACTAATTATTTTATGCTAAGGTCTGTCTGTATGTTACGCTTTCAGCTGGATAAATATTGAAAAAAATTTGGTACAATTCAAGCTTATATACTAGGATAACATATGTACTTATATACTCGTATGATAAAAAAAACCGTTTTTACTTTTTACTTTTTGTCCTATACAAATCGCGCCGAGTGGTATCCGGCTGATTAATATAGACCACCTTCTTTTCTTACTCAGGTGTCGTAAAAGGCGACTAAGCTAAGTTGACCCGCCGTAAGGTATCCGCTTGAGTACAATAAACTACCCTCATTTCTACCCGAGGTCTCGTAAACAGTGACCAAGGTAAGTTGACGTCAGGGAGGCTAGTCGTAAAATACCTAGTCAAATCATGTAACCACATGGTAAATATATGTTGTGCTGATTCCATTTAAAGTGGAATAAGGATAGGAGAATGATAGACAGACTAAAATCATGTATAGTACATAATTGAAGTTATTTTAACGGACGAAGAATTCTTATTTCGGTCTTGACATATATTGGTTTCATATACAAACATAATTTTCCATTCCGTTTCATTATTAATTGGCCCGTTGGCGCAGTGGGTAGTGACCCTGCCTTCAGCTCCAACATTTTCTATAAATGAATTTGTTGGTCTTCGAGTCTGGGTGTATATTTCTATGTAATAATTTATTTAAAAATTAAATAACTATATATTCACCAGTTGTCTGTCTACCATAACACAAGTATTAAGTTACTTACTTTGGAGACGAACGACCGTGTGTGTGTTCCCATATATTTAATTTATGATTTGCCCTTCACGTTGGTTTTACTTAATTGTTTTAATTATTTGAGTTTTCAATGTTTTCCGTACATAAACATTGCCTTCCGTATTTCTGTCGCAGTATCGATTAGATACAGGTCGTGTCGCAAGGTCGACACCGCTAACATTGTTCAAATTCACTTTGTCGAAAACTGAATTTTATCTCTTACTAGCAATCGCCAGTGGCTCCGCCCGCGTGTAAAGATAAAAACCGTAATATAGTCTTTTGGAAGAACTTTTACCGTTTACTCAGCGCACGCAAGGAAATTTTGCCGTTTTCATAACATTTTTTATTGCTGCTCCTCTCCTATTCATCTTGGCGTGATGTTATATAGCCTATATCCTTCCTCAATAAATGGACTATCTTACACTGGAAGAATTTTTCAAATCTGTCCAGTAGTTCCTGAGATTAGCGCGTTCGAACAATCAATCAATCAAACAATAAAACAAACAAACAAACCCTTCAGCTTTATATATTAGATACGGTAAAATATCGTACATTTAGTATTAAAGTGACCTAATTAAAAATTAATCTTCATTGAGTTAGGTACATTGTAATCCTTATTTCTACATCATGCTACAGGCTGTTAAAAAAGCTAGTGTTTTCTTGCTCTTCTAAGTTATGGATTTTTAGGGAGTATCTATACCTTTTAAAAAACAAAGTCCCCAAAAGCTGTCTGTATATGATCTATTTTCTCAAAATCTACTGAACGGATTTTCGTACGGTTTCTACTGAAAAATAGCGCAATTCTTGAGGATGGTTTAGGTTAATAGTACATTATGGTGTTATCTAAATTAGCTTAAATATATATTAGTAACACATCCATTTGAGTGCCAATGTGGGCAGAGCCGCGAGCCCATGTAATAAATACTATGATGGTAACTTTATTATGTGATATTTAATTTTTGGCTACGACTATCATCCTCCTGCCCTTATCCCACTTTAAGTGGGGTCTATAGACATGTTGTCTATAAACATGATTTGGCTGCGTATTTTGCGTTGGCTACGACCATAACACACAAAAAATAGTTTCAATTATAAATTACCATAACACAGATTCCAAATGGTGATGCAAAAGCAGGAATAAAAGCAAGGGTCTGTAATTTAATTCGAGAATAATTAGAGGCATTGACGCAAAATAACAATTAACAAATAAATAATATTCAGCAAAATCCAATTGCGTTGGACAAACATTTGTAATTTTCATTGTATTTTCCGTTCGGACAATCTGGAACGATTGTTTGCCCAAAGCTGTTTGGCAATTCCATCGAATGATTCCAGTTTGATTGAACTGTTATCCTATTTCAAACCAGCTTGGAGAGTAATTTAAAGAATTGAAATTTCATAAACTCTAACTTGTAATATGTTTTGTTAATTCAACTCGGTTCTAAATATAGAATTCAATTATTTTTATTGTCTTTAAATTTATCATTTTCATCGAAACTTGTAAGGATACTAATAAATTTATATGACTGTGTTTATAAGACAGTTATTCTACGGAATTCGGTATGAAGCAAAAAGAATATCCCCAATATTGGATTTTTGGTCCGCCCGTTACCCATCGGCTATCGCAACGTTACGCTTGATAGCTTAAAAATCCTTTGTTTTTAATTCTACATTATACCATATTTTTAATGCCCAACAACAGGGATAAAACGATTTTTTTTTAAATAAACCGATCGATTTTTCTCTCCCAAGACCCCTACATGCTAAATTTCAGGTAAATCGTTTTAGCCGTTTTGAGATTCCTAAAATATATTTATATATAATATATATACATACAAGATTAACTCATTTAAATATTGAAGAAAAGATGTAATGATTTCACACGATCCTTAACATCCTGTAACCTTTGAATATTGCCTTTGAATTTGAGTGACAGTATCGTGAATTCTATCTATAGAAACACAATAAGTAATCTATTTGGCAACGTTTGTTGAAAAAATAAGACCTTGTATCTGGTCTTTGTTAATACTGTATTGTGGAAATGTATTTTTAGAGCCATGATGATGAAATTCTATACGAGCGGTGTAGATTAGAAGTAAGTGAATCAAAATTCGCATAAGATTTTCTCTGCGACCGATTAGTCAGCATGATATATTTCTATAATTCATATTTATACGTCAACTGCTGGACGTAGGTCATATGATTCTATTGAAAGGGATTGGACGGTGCTGCCAATTTTATTAGTTTTAGTCTACGTTTCCGATCAAGTAAAAGAGGCGGGTAACATTCAGACAGGTGACGTTCCGGGCGTGGTAAACTCATTTTTCGTTTGACCGTGCAAGGAGGAACACAATAAATTCGTTATAAGCAGTGAATATACTCAAATATCGTTTATTATGTTTTGCCCAACACCCATCGATTCTTCGTACTATTTGCCTCGACTATTGCAATTGTTGCATCGCGACACTCTGCTTATATCGGGGGACTTTGGTTCTTTTACGGAACTCCTCTTTTCTAAGGAAATTTTAGACTCTCATCGACTAAAAACCTGACATTGCTCCGCCAGACTTGCCTTAACCATATAAATAAATTACGTTTTAACCACTTTTCTACTGACTTTAGTCCTTCTACGGATCTTTTCATCTGATTTGATCACATAGAGATACTCCGAGCAGAGCTCGACCCATCACCCACTGAGCTCTGAGGCTTTGAGCATTCGTATTCTATGTACGCTCGATATACAATATAAGAAATATTTTTTAACAGTGTACATAGTAAAATCCCTACTAACATTACAAATGCGGAAGTTTGTCTAACTGCCTGTTTATCTTTCAGTCTATCTGTTACGCTTTCACGTTTAACTAAGTACAATTGAGGCCCATATACCGGGCTAACATATGAGATACAAAATCCAGTTTTTCGTCGGGGAATACATTTTTTTTATATTATTGAGGGTATTTTAACACTAAAGTTCTAGCGAACGAAGTGGCGATATGTACTAGTAGATATGAACTTTGTATATCGTATAATGTTTATAGCTGCACACTGTTTAGACTGGTATCCAGAAAGAGAGATCTATGGTTAGGAAATCGTTTATTAATCTATGTCATAATTGTCTATGTATACGTCAACCATAAAGAAAGAGCATTAAAGCAATTTCATGAAGACCGCACGCATCTTTTATTTAAAACATCAACATTTCTGGTTCTCCGAGCCGCACACAGTCAAAAATTGGAGTAATCTTTGTGACCAATTAGTGCAATATACAATATTGAATTGGATTTACAGTGCAAGCCGATCCAAGAAACCAATAATCGATACAGGTACGCCACCGGCCACACCCATTAAAGTCAGTTACTTATCTCAGTAGTCCCTAATAAATATCCCTTATAAATAAAGCATTAGATTTAACGATTAAATACTCATTAATTTTAATAGATTTTCTCCCAAAGTTAAATTTAAATAAGTTAAAAAACATTTTAAATAGTCATCCCTTTGAACTGTCATTTCCTTACAGTCCGCCATTATTACAATGGCGTAATAAATTAATAATTCACTGAATATTAAACATCGTCGATCGCGGCAAAATATTTCTGCCATTTCGTGTGATTTAACAAATTTATTATTTAGATATTTTGATAGCAAATTAATGAAATGTTATAGCTTAGTTCATAAGTTATATGCATTTCTTCATATCTTTGTCATATTTATTTATTTTGTTAATGGTTGTTTAACTTGCTTAGTGCAAATTATATCAATCAATACATATTATATGCTGGTATAAATACAATCTCATATTATATGAAACATTCATATTTATATAACATAATTATTCAGATAAATAATACAATAACATATAAACAAATTAATTCATTTGATTGAATTTGTTACTATAGTGAATACTTTCATATTATTTAAATAGATCTCCTGAAACCTTACATATAACTATTTTATAACTAATATTATAGTTAGAGTTGTCAACTAAACACACTGCTGTCAATTACTAAATAATAATTAACCTAAATTACATATATATAATTAATTTTGTCACATTTGTATACACCATTTAATTACACTATTATTATTGAATTATTTTTACTGTATTTAATTAAAAATGTCTAAATTTGCTGAGTTAGTAAAGAAAAGAGGTTCATATAAAGGTCGTTTAACTAAGTTTGAAAATTATATTGATAGTTTAAAAAATGTTTCAGATTGTAGCCCAGTTGATAAGTTAGAATTAAAACTACGCATGAACAAAATCGAGTGCATGTACAACGAATTTGATGAAACTCAAACTAATATTGAGTGTTTAAATTTGTCGGAGGAAGATCATCAACTCCAAAGCCTCCAAAGGTCAGATTTTGAGACACAGTTCTTTTCACTTATGGCGAGGGCTCAGGAACTATGCAGTGGTTTTAAAACCAAACGTAGGTCCCACAATAATGGGAACAATAGCTATTCTGATACCTCATCTTCTGCGAGTGATAACGAGAGCATTGTGGTGAAACAGAAACAGGTTAGCATTAAGGGAGTAAAATTACCGGTCATAAATATTCCTAAATATAGTGGTGATTATGGGAACTGGCTTGAATTCCGTGATACCTTCTGTTCACTTATTCATGATAATTCAACCATTAGCTGCATACAGAAATTTCATTACCTCCGCGCTTCTTTGGAAGGCAGCGCTGCCCAGGTCATCCGTGCACTAGAGTTTTCAGCATCTAATTACTCTATAGCTTGGGGTCTAATATGCGAAAGGTACGATAACACCCGCCTCTTAGTGCAGAACCATGTTAAGGCTATTTTCGACCATGAACCAATTAAAAGGGAATCTGCTGCTTCCTTACGCATAATTATTGATATGTATATAAAGAACTTACGTGCGTTGCACATTTTAGGCGAACCCACAGGAAGCTGGGATACCTTAATCATTTTTATCATTTCATCTAAATTAGACAGTCGTACTTTACGAGAATGGGAGGAACATAAACCAACACATAAACACATAAGTTTAGATATATTAACAAAATTTTTAAAAAATAAAGCAGACTTGTTGGAGACCATTGAGTTTAACAACAAGCCTGAAACATCTAAAAATAACAATAGAAATATAAGAAGTTTTGCTTCAGTTACACATTTCGTTCCAAGAATTTTTAAGTGTCGTCTTTGTAAAGGTAAACATACATTATATAAATGTGATAATTTTTTAAGTATGAGTGTAACTGATAGAGAAATTTATGTCAAAAATAATAAGCTATGTAGGAATTGCTTGAAGGCTGGACACAATGTGCAGGTATGTAGGCTAGGTCCATGTCAGCGTTGCGGTCAAAACCATAATTCATTAATACACAAAGAGTCAGACTCTAATACATTACCTGCGTCTTCAAATGCATCACCAGCTACTGTAAGTCTTTCAGCTTCTCATAACCAGCCAGGGCAAGTGCTTCTGGCAACAGCTTTAATTAAAATTTTGGATGTCAATAATAGAAGCCATGTAGTGAGGGCTGTTTTAGATTCAGGTAGTCAAGCTTCCTTTATCTCAGAATCGCTTTTGAACAGATTAGGCTTAAAATTTGAAGACATTAACTTTTCAGTCTCTGGTGTCAATAATACAATTTCTTTAGTGAATAAACAATGCTATGCAACAATACAGTCCAGGCTCACATCATTTCAAATTAAAGTATCTTTTCTAGTGTTGCCAGCTATAACATCATCATTGAAAAGAACTTTAGACTTAAATACATTTGACATTCCATTTGAAATCAAATTGGCAGATCCAGAATTCTATAATCCGTCTAGCTTGGATATATTGTTAGGCGCAGACATTTTCTGGGATCTACTTTGCACGAACAAAATACATTTAGGGCATAATTCTCCAGTGCTTCAAGATACTAAGTTCGGATATATAATATCTGGACCCACTGGAACGACAAACAAACAATCAATTTCGTGCAATTTTTCACAATTTGATTTAATACAAGAACAACTTGCAAAATTCTGGTCTATCGAAGAGATACAAACTTCAAACAAAGATTCTTCTTTGACCGAAAATGATATTTGTGAAAATCATTTTACACAAAACATGTCCCGTGATGAAAATGGGCGATTCTCTGTAGGAATACCCATGAAAGGAGACGAATGCGAATTAGGAGATTCATTAGAGCGTGCTAAATTAAATTTCCTCTCACTAGAAAAAAGACTACTAAGACAGTCAACTTTAAAATCAATGTACACAGACTTTATGAACGAATACAAAAATCTAGGCCACATGTCTGAAACTAACATTATACATAAACATTCATATTTCATGCCACATCATGGCGTCTTACGCGAACAAAGTACAACGACAAAACTACGTGTAGTTTTTAATGCAAGTGCACCATCTACTTCTGGGTTATCGTTTAATGACCTACAAATTATCGGTCCTACAATTCAAAGCGATTTGTTTTCCATATTGCTGCGCTTCAGGCAGCACCGTTATGTAATGGCGGGAGACATAGAAAAGATGTACCGCCAAGTTCTTATAAATAAAAATCAACGTCACTTGCAACAAATCGTATGGCGAGATAATCCTTCGTCGCCTTTAAAAACATATTTTTTAAATACAATTACTTACGGCACAGCCTCTGCGCCATTTTTAGCCGTTCGCTGTCTGAAGCAACTTGCTGATGAATGTGAAGATGAATTGATTGGTAGAATTATACGCGAAGATTTCTATGTCGACGACCTAATAACGGGTCATGACACTTCGGAAGGTTTGCTTCAGATACGAATGCAGGTTTCTAAGGTGCTTTCGTCAGGTTGTTTCAACTTGAGAAAATTTCGGTCCAATCTTCCTATTTGTAGTGATGAGAATTCTACCGAGAATCTTAACACTACTGTCGATTTCAGCGAACATGAACCATCCAAAACGTTAGGTTTGTTGTGGTCTCCGTCCACAGACAAATTACAATTCCAGATCAAAGAGGGCCTTGCTTGTGATGTTACGAAGAGAATTCTTCTGTCCATTATTTCCCAAATTTTTGATCCTTTAGGGCTTTTAAGCATTTTTACTATAAACGGGAAAATTATTTTACAGCGTTTGTGGCTTCACAAATTAGACTGGGACAATTCTCTGCCAGAAGAAATAGTAGCGATGTGGATCAAGTTTTTTAAAGGGCTTAATTCTCTTAATGATCTAAGAATACCCCGACAGGTTGTGTGTAACAGTCCCATTGATATACAATTTCATGCCTTTTGCGACGCATCTAAGGACGCGTACGGTGCTTGCATTTATGTCAGATCAAAGGACAAATCGGGATCTGTTCAAGTTCATTTATTGTGTTCTAAAACCCGTGTTGCACCAATTAAACCGACATCTATACCACGACTCGAACTTTGTGGTGCGTCCACAGCGGCTAAATTACTCGAAAAGGTACTTCGAACAACTCGATTGTCATGTGACTCATGCTTTTTATGGACAGATTCGTCAGTAGTTCTTAGTTGGCTCACCACTCAACCTAATAAATTAAAGCAATTCGTTCGAAACAGAGTGTCGGATATTTTGGAAAGAACTAAAACCTTTGCTTGGCGTCACGTGCCTACGTCTACTAATCCCGCAGATCTATTAAGTCGAGGTTTGAATAGTAGTCAGGTTCATAAATTCGAGTTTTGGCTACACGGACCTAAGTTTCTACTTGATGATGAGAATAAGTGGCCTAATAAAACATTTAGTCAATCGGAGTGTGAATTGCCTGAAGTTGTGGCAGCTTTAGGAATGAGTACAGACATTGAAGAACCTTTTCCTTTTTCTCGTTTTTCTAATTTGTTAAAATTAAAAAATACAACTGCTTATGTTTTACGTTTTATTGAAAATTGCCGTAAATCTAAAAATGCTAGATCATTAGGTTCTCTTACATTTAATGAAAAACAAAGGGCGTATACGACATTGCTTAGACTATCTCAAATAGAATCCTTTCCAGATTACAAAACGTTAGCATTACAGAAGCCGCTGCCGGCAAAAACCAAGTTGTTGTCATTAAGTCCATTCATCGACAACAATGGCTTGCTTAGAGTGGGGGGTAGGCTAAAAAACAGCAATTACTCTTTTAATAAAAAACATCCCGTCTTAGTCACGGCCAAACATTTATTAACAAAATTAATATTTCAAAATGAGCACGTTCGGTTACTGCACGCTGGTCCACAGCTTTTACTAGCATCTCTTCGAGAGCAAATATGGCCGATAGGAGGTCGAAATTTAGCTAAATATACTGTACATCAATGCTATCGTTGCTTTCGACTGAAATCACAGTCTATTAATCCAGTTATGGGCAATTTACCTGAGCAGCGCCTGCAACCTGGCTATCCGTTTCAAACTACTGGTATGGATTATGCAGGGCCCATGATCGCTTTAAACAGAAAGGGGAGAGGCAGTAGAACAATCAAAGTTTACGTTGTTGTTTTTGTCTGTTTCACCACAAAGTGTTGTCATCTCGAACTAGTGACTGACCTCTCAAAGGACTCATTTTTATCGACATTACGTCGTTTTATAGCTAGGCGTTCCAAGCCTACCACGTTATTCTCCGATAACGGCACCCAATTCGTTGGAGCTCGTAACGACCTTTATAAGTTCCTTAAATGTAACGCTAACACTATAATTAACACTATGTCTGACGAAGGTATCGAGTTTAAATTTATACCAGCATATGCACCACATATGGGCGGCCTGTGGGAAGCAAATGTTAAATCTGTTAAATCACATTTACAACGCGTTTTGGGAAATGCTCACTTAGATTTCGAAGATCTATACACTGTCCTCGTTCAAATTGAGGCAGTCTTAAACTCGCGCCCCCTAACGCCCTTGTCAAATGACCCACATGACTTGACGCCACTGACTCCGGGACACTTTTTGGTTGGGCGACCTTTAACAGCACTGCCAACTCCTGATCTAACGCTCACTAAGGAAAATCGGCTTAGCAGATTTGAAAGACTAGAACGGATGCGTCAGCACTATTGGTCAAGATGGCACAAAGAGTACATTGCAGAATTGCAACAACGTACGAAATGGCATACCAGCAAGGGACAAGCTTTGAAGGAAGGAACACTTGTACTCATTAAAGAAGATGCATTACCACCTATGAAGTGGAGCCTCGGGCGAGTTACCAAAATACATCCGGGAACTGATGGTGTTGCTCGTGTCGCCGATCTAAGGACTGCGAAGGGAGTAATTCGTCGGGCGTTCAGTAAAATTTGTCCAATGCCTGACAACCCGACCCCACAATGAAGACCACTGATGCCTGTCAACTTGAAAGAAGAAACTTGAAGATTCTTTCAAGCCGGGGGAGTATGTTTAGACTGGTATCCAGAAAGAGAGATCTATGGTTAGGAAATCGTTTATTAATCTATGTCATAATTGTCTATGTATACGTCAACCATAAAGAAAGAGCATTAAAGCAATTTCATGAAGACCGCACGCATCTTTTATTTAAAACATCAACACACACAGTAATCAATAATCAAAATGTGAATGGCATAGATACACGTTTTTGACTTTTCGCATTACGACAAAGACTGACATTTTGCATTTGGCACGGATGGCAATATTATTAAGTTCTAAGGTTAGATATAAATTATTTAGTAATAAAAATCTATTTCTTTTCTATTGATTCGTTAACTGGGTTGTTGGTATAATAAAATTTCTTGTTTTTCCTTCGGGAACTAAAAAAAATAGTTCTTAATTGAGGATATATTGACAATAAAGTTGGCGCAATCAACACCCCGGGCACACTACATTTCATTACAATTAAATCATCATTATTATCCTGCCCTTATCCCACTCAAAGTGGGTTCGGAACAACATATTTTAACCATGTTGTGATGTGATTTGGCTGATATATTTTACGACCGGCTGCCTGCCTGCGATCAACTTAGTCGTCTTTTACGAAACCGCGGTAAGAAATAATGGTGGTCTATTCTATTCAGTTGGATACCACACGGAACTTACTTTAGTCGACTCTTACGACACCTCGGCAAGAATCTAGGGTGGTCTATTCTACTCAGACGGATACCACACGGCACTTACTTTAGTCGATTCTTACGACACCTCGGCAAGAAATGAGGGTGGTCTATTCTACTCAGACGGATACCACACGGCACATTTCGTTACAATTAAAGACATTCTAAAAATAAATGATATATGATAATGTTTCATTTCAACAAAGCCAAGATAATGATCAACACTGCATGTCATAACGTTCTCTGTGATATCATCTAATATTACGCATAGTAATTTGTAGCGACATAAATCATACCGTTATAACACTAATGTGTTATTTCAAACGTCTAACAAGTCATTCATCAAAGACAGTTATGTGATAATATCTTATCCTTACAAACACAAATCTTGTCGAGAGGCGATTAAAAAAGATTGTGATAACAGAAAAAACTGACAGCGTGTATATGTAATTAATAAAATTAATAAAAGCGGTGGTAGCGGAATGGTTAGGGTATCGGACTTGTTGTGGGTTCGAAACCCGGCCATTATACTACCGTCGTGAACCCCCTCCTGACACAAGAATTGAGCTTAGAGCTTAAAAAGTTTACTAGTAATTTGTCATCCAAATTGGTATCAACCTTTAAAAAAATTGGGTGTTACTTTGTTAGTTCTATAATACAGAATTAATAAAAAATATTATTTTGCTATGATCTGCGATAAAAGAAAATATATGTAAATTTAAATAGAAGAGATATATATATATATATATATATATATATATATATATATATATATATATATATATATATATATAGGCTAAATATAAAATAGCAATGCAATTGCCATTTTGTGTTTTGATGGCGGTATTTTGTGAAACATGTATAAGGTATGAGAACAGATCCTTCCTAAACTTAGCATTACATAGATTTTCTTTATGAACGCGGCTTATAGTAAAAGAATTCTATCATAACTTTTGTATTATATTATTTATATTATTGATTCCACAAAGTAACGCGTATTTCTATAAATAACGCAATGAAATTCATTATTAAACCGTTGTATTCAATTTATCAAAATAAATATTGTCATACAAAGACGTAAAAAAAATGTAAAGGTTTTGAACGACGACCAATCTAAATGGTAGTAAATGAAATCCTTTATTTCATTTTACAAAAGTAGGAAAACAATATAATTCAATTTGTTTTCACAAGCAAACGAAATTTGCAAAACATTTTTGGAATTCTATATTCACTCACACCAGTGTACACGAGCGACCTCCTTTCGAATTAGGTCACAGTGTCACCACTCTATACGAGTCTGCTGTGTTTGCAGATTGATCCGAAGACTGGTCGAGGGCTTTTGATGTACCTTTTGATCTACATGATATGTAACGTTTGTTTTGATGGTGCAACTGTGACCACGTGACCTTTAAAACCACCACCAAGAGGTCGTAGCTTCAAACTCAGTAAAAATTTAGGTGTTTAATTGATATTTACAAGATGATTTATTGAGCAGGCGTTACTTTGCAGAATTCCATGGTACAGAAGTTACAATATAATTAATTGGTTTTAATCTGCGTTTGTTAAGAAAATATATGTTATGCTAAGTGTATGAAGCAGGCAACAATCACACACCCCATAAATGCAGGACAAGTCGCCACACGTATCGCAAAACGCCGCCAACACCAACACTCCATACAAGTACTATACATACTCACTACTACAACCTCGATCGATCGAAAAATCTGTCAAAAAAAGATTTTTTTCGTGGAGTCTATCTTGATGATGTTTCGGTTTTAGGGCTAAACGATCGTAAAGGTTGCTGCTTCATACACTTAGCGTTTCATATATTCTCTTAAACAAAACGCGGATTACAGCAAAATAATTTTATTGTAACTTCTGATATTTACAATTTATCTTGAGCTTTTTGCGAAGGAAATAATATTGGTTAAATCGGGATATTCTGGACAAATCTAAAACAAATCTTTCTGCATTAGAATAGTTTGGACGTTCTAAGCTTCAAGCCGTCATAAGTCTATCGACGGAGACTTATTGGTTGCTGGAAGCACCGCAGTCAGATGAGGTTAATGATATGTAAGAAATAAAATTCACCAATCTTTCATTAAAAATATTCATATATCTCTGTTTGGCTTCAAAATGTAAGAGTAAAGTTGATATTTGTATTATTTCTTTACTTTCGCACGAGTTGGTTTTTCCATTTAATTTCAAAGACGGAATGAAAATGGAAATTGTTGGCAGCGTTATACAAACAGCAAAGCGAAAATATTCGGTATACCATCACAACAATATCGCCCTCAGTAGTTGTTAGCGAACGGAAATGACGCGCTGCGATTGGGCGCCCGGGGCAGTTTCGTTGTAACAACGCGATTTCGGGCGTACCGATAGTTTTGATTGCTATTTCGTCTATGTTTTCCTATTACTAGTTTTATAAGGTTTTTCTTTATATTTATTTTACAAATAATCCATAGATGATTTGAAGAACTAATGGTAAAAGTAGCTAAAATAGTCCTAAGGTATCAAAAGTAAAGTAGCGGGAAATGGTCCGAAATACCGATGGGCGTTGGGGTCTCAAAGTGGCAAAACTCGGAAATAGGATGTTGTGTCAATCTCTTGAAAATATATAACTCCAATAGTTTCTTGCATCTTCTAATAGACAAACATAGACAGAGGGTTAAAGTCAGGGTCAGAAAATTCATTGACCCTTAGTAATTAAGAGGACGATGCAAGGAGTAGGGCTAGTGATACATATACACGTAGGATGCAGAATAGGGTATACCTAATTACTACTCCACTATGCTACATTCGTCACGTAGTTTAAGCTTCTGTTGCGATGAAATTAAAGACTCTTTCGGGAACAATTTTTTTTTCTATGCTTTTTTTCTTTTACAGACCAATGCCAAGAAAAAAAGTTTTTAACTACGTTTACGATGATAACAGATGGCGTTGGAAAACATTTAATAACAAAAGGAAATTATTTTAAATAATTAAGAAAAAAATGAATGAATGAGATTGACGATCTGTAAATATTATGCACCTTATGCTTCATAGAATATTCATAATAACTTGACATGTGTTCGAACTTGCTTGGTAAGCCCGTCCTGAGAAGGTGGTCTAAACGTAATACCATTCGCACCAGACACGCAAAACATAAAAATAATTCACAAGGAAAAAATGTTTAATTCCATTGTTCCTTGTGTATTCTGGAGTTCCGCGATGTAATTAAGTGAGTCTATAAATTATATAAAACTTCTTAAGACGTCCCTATTATTAAGAAAAATAGCCGGCGCTCGGAGACTCCTCTCGCAGCTTTTTACTAGTGTACACAATAAAAATGGATGGTATTTTATTTATCGCCGACGAACTTTCATAAAGATCGGATCCAAGATAATCTTCAATTTCCTTTGATGCTCAGACTTAAACGAAACATCGGCGGACGAGATCGCGGAAATTCCTTTTAGTTAAACATTTATTTTTATTGAAGCATAGTTATTTAAACCGTTGATACGAATCTAAGAGCTGGAAGCTTTCAGCTGCAGTTTTGTTATTAGTTTTTATTCATAAAGCGTCTTGTTAAGATTGTATCTCAGTGGGTCAATGGTATCATTGATTGCAATTGTTATTCCAGTCCAGTCCGGTCCAGTTATTAATACTTTTGTAGCTTTAGATTTTCTTCCATTTTGTTTAATTAATTGTGCCGGCATTTCTCGAAGGGAGTTAGTTATCTAATCTAATAATATAGATATTATTATACTATTATATCATTATATTGTATCCAGTATCACGGGCTATTATCTGTTCCCTGAATTTAGATCACGTCCTCTCGGTTTGAACAACTTTGTTAGGTTAGTTAGTGTCGTATAAGTCTTGTAACAAGTATTAATTAAGAGCTTCGTTCATACTTGTCTCTGCTTGCGTGTTTATATCTTTCAGTATTTAAGTTACAGATTAGGAAATATTTATCTTAAGTAATTATATATAAGTACCATCTTTTCATCTATTTATTTTACCAAAATTATTTAATAGATTAAATAGTTCAATTTATATAAACTTTTTCTTTTTCTCTATATGACCCGTACTCTAAGTCCGCCTTTATGCATGTGGTTTTTTTTTTAATTTTTCTTTCTCTTTTCTAAATATATGTATAAATAATTAAAAATAATTTATGATTGCGTGTACATTAGTTGTGGTTTACTGAACTCACTTAAGGAATACAAAATTTATAGGTCGCATATTCTAATCCCTAATATAAAGAAAAACCTTATAAGCTGTGATGGCCTAGCGGTGCGACCGTGTGAATCTCTAAAGACGATCATGGGTTCAAACCCGGGCAGACACCAATGAGTTTTTCTATTAAAAACTTATGTGTCTAATTGATAATTGCAATTTATCACACGCTTTTCGGTGAAGGAAAACATCGTGAGGAAACCTGCATATCTCTAGAGAATTCTGGAGATATGTGTAACCTACCAATCCGCATTGGAGCAGCGTGGTAGGTCTTAGCTCCAATCCTTCTCTCTTATAACGGAGAGAAGAGGCCTATTCTCAGCAGTGGGATAATAACAGGCCGCTACTTTACTTTACTACTTATATTCTAATCCCAATTAATCAATCTACATATTATAAGCAACAAGCGATGTGACCCTAACATAATAAAAATATGTAGGCTCAATATGCTCTAACCGATCGAAATTTGGGAAAATGGGAAAATTTTAAACTATTGTAAAATATGTACTGATTTTTAACCGATTTTTTTGAGCTTCAATATTACATATAATTTTAGACGTTATAAAAAAAATTCTGCTTACATTTGTATGGTTTATTACAAACTCTTGCTACCGATTTTATTATCAATTTTTATTTGTTTCAGGTATCGAAATGGGATCATTTCACTCCTATGGCGGTTTTAATGTTTACGAATGGTAAAATATAATATTTGTATAGAAGTCATAAAGCTATGAGTATTTGATATATCTTTACTCTCTCATCCGATGGCAACGGATTATATAATATAAGTAATAATTTTTTATGTTTTTTAATAAATTTACATTTGTGGCAAATTGAACCTTCATACTAATATTTTAAAAGGAAGACGAAAATGAAGTTCAGTTTTTAGTACTTATTATACACTACGCCGTGTGGTATCCGGCTGAATAGAATAGCCTCATTCCTTATTGATGTGTCGTAAAAGGCGACTAAGGTAAGTTGACCCACCGTGTGGTATCCGGTTAAGTAGAATAGACCACCCTCATTTCTTACCAAGGTGTCGTAAAAGGCGACTAAGGTAAGTTGACCCACCGTGTGGTATCCGGTTAAGTAGAATAGACCACCCTCTTTCTTACCGAGGTGTCGTAAAATACGACTAAAGTAAGTTGACGTCAGGCAGGCGGCCGGTCGTAAAAAGGCAGCCAAATCATGTAACAGCATGTTTATAACATGTTGTTCAAACTTCAATTAGAGTGGTTTAGGGCAGGAACATTATGATTATAAAAAATATACTGGCTAAATCAACCAGATTAACGAGCGACGATTAAAGCCCATCGTCTAATGATGGCACTATTGTAAGTTAACATGGATCATTTAAATGCCCAGGACGTAATGGCAGACATTGTTAACAAACTTTTACATATTATATCTCGATACTTTGGTATTAAAAATAACATGTCCTTTATAGGCAGTAAGAAAAAATCTTCTTTCTTCGATACATATTACTTTGATTCTAAATAATATAACAATCAATAAAATCTTCTTTAAAAAAGAGGAGGCCATGAGTCCAGTGAGGCCAGGAGTTCACTATCACAAACTCAACAATCGTTTCGGCCCGCAACCGAAGCATGATCTCCGAACCAGCAGTAGAGTTTACGCTTCAAAGGCACTTGTTTACAAGTTTATTTGAATAAAGAATAATTTGAATTTGATGCTGTGTGAACACTGTGAACGTGTGTAGTGCTTGTGTATTGTGGTGGCGGTGTTGGACGTTTGTGCATGTGTTTTTACGAATCCTGCATGTATCAGGTAAGAAAACGGATCGTCCACTCTACATTTAGCATTATATATATTATCTATTTTACGTCGCGGATATAGCAAAATAATTTTATTATTACTTTTGTGTTATGGATCTTCGCAAAGTAACGCCTACTTCTATAAATTATTAAGAATTTTAGTACCTCATTAGTCGAAGATAATTGTTTTGTGTCGATACAGATGTTCCAAGAATCTATATCCTGTCCCCATTCCAGTTTTTAATTACTGCGTAGATTGCGGTCGGCTGCGGCTTTCTGTTTACCGCAGTCAAACAAGTTTTTCCCCCCCCTTATTTTAGCTCAGAATTACTCTCTCGATCAACTTGTCTATCTGTAGTGTAGATTGTTGCTTGTCTGATTAAAAACAGTTCATTAACACAGCTGCAGTATCTTTTCACTACATTTCGTCAACATTTGGACTTAGGTTCCTTCCATGGATATTTGATTTTTATGAAGATTATTGTCCAATAATCACCAGGTTTAGTGGTCTTAATAGTGATCGTATTTTTAGTAACAATAAATAAATAAATATATGGAACACTTACACACACGGTCGTCCGTTCCCAAAGTAAGTCACTTAATACTTGTGTTTTGGGTGACAGACAACTGGTGAATATATACTTATATATTTTTAAATACATACTTGAATACAAATATACACCCAGGCTCAGAGACCAACAAATTCATTTAAAGAATCTGTTAGCCCTCGGCGGAAATCGAACCCGCGACCCGCGGATCTGAAGGCAGGGTCGCTACCCATTGCGCCAACGTGACAGACATTGCTACTCATTACAGCTAGTTTTTTTTCTTTCTCCCTCTTTTCCTTTTTTAATTCTGTTGAGTACAAAGGACAAAAATAAACATGGTTATTTAGTTTATACAATTAGGCATTACTTTACGGAGATCCATAATTCAAAAATAATCACAAAATTATTTATCTCGGATTATAGCAAAATAATTTATTATTACTTTTGTGACATGTTTGTTATGAAGTGAACATATTTTAAAAACCTGTATAGATCATCTCACGAAAAATACAAGACATGTTTTTGCCCGCGTCTTTATTGACATAGATTTTAATATTGATGTATAAAATAGTTTAGGGCTGCCGTGTGGTATCCGGCTGAGTAGAATAGACCAACCTCATTTTTTACCGAGGTGTCGTAAAAGGCGACTAAGGTAAGTTCACCCACCGTGTGGTATCCGGTTTAGTAGAATAGACGACCCTCTTTCTTATCGAGGTGTCGTAAAATACGATTAAGGTAAATTGATGTCAGGCAGGCGGCCGGTCGTAAAAACGCAGCCAAATCATGTGACAGCATGTTTATAACATGTGCCGACCCCACTTATAGTGGGATAAGGGCAGGAAAATGCTGAAAATAGCTTACGAGTAGGTCACTCACCAGGTCTCTTCAACTAACTGTTTGCAGGACAGACAAAAATACTTTCGCTTTAATATTGGTAACGCCATCTATTGGTGGACGCGCGTCCTTTATTATAATGATATCGCAGTGTCCCTAATGACCAATCAAAACCCCTTCCCCTTTCCTTACGTGCACTGGGGCCGAAGAAAAAGACACGTCAGTCGAGTCTTGTCGCAAACGCTAATCGCCGCATACCGCTTATTACTTCAACGAACATAAACTTCGGTTAAGTTCTCGCAAATCCGCTATCCAAAATTGTGTCCGGTGAGAATTGGTGCTATCAACCTCGCGAAGTGTCCACGAGTGTGTGTTCGCGTGTGTGCCTGGATCCAGGACTCGTAGCAGTGGCCGTTTATCAGGTACGTGCACGTTCCCAGTTTTTTCCTTGTGCCGCCATTTTTTTCCTTTGTTACGTGGACACTGCATATTAAATATAATTACGTAAAAATACAGTCCACTCAATTTACTTATAGGTGATAGTGGCCCTCCGCCGCGACAACAAATATTATGTACTTTATATGATAGATCAATGTAGTTATATTACATAAGTGATCCTTCGTAGAGACCAATTGAAAATAATTAGCAAGCAGCACGGCGGAATTGTTGTTTTATGATCGTGCTCGTCTAATGTTTGCAGGATCAAATATTATTGCCTCGTTTGACCTTTATATAAAAGTTATATTTGTGTTCCTTATTGTTTTGCCTTGGGCTACGGTTGAAAATGATAAGGAATATCTTATATCCCGCCATATGTTGTATAACTAAAGATTGGTTTTTTTTTTAATTAACAAAAAATAATCATTAGCGACTGGCAGATAGTGGAAGACCTTGATAAGTAAGTAAGTAGCGGCCTGTTACTCTCACACTGCTGGGAATAGGCCTCTTCTCGCCGTTTTTTTTACAGTAGGATTGGAACTAAGACCTTCCACGCTGCTCTAATGCGGATTGGTAGGTTACACATATCTCCAGATATCTCTAGAGATATGCAGGTTTACTCACGATTTTTTTTCTTCATCGAAAAGCGTGTGATAAATTGCAATTAAATTAGATACATAACTTTTAACAAATAACTCATTGGTGTCTGCCCGAGTTTGAACCCGAGATCTCCTCGAAAGAGTCGTACGGTTTTACCGCTTGGTTACCACAGCTTCCTATCTCTTTCCTTGAGTGGCCTTTATATCTCTAGAGAATACTGGGGATATGTGTAACCTAACGGTGTACATTGTAGCAGCGTGGTAGGTCTAAGCTCCTACTGTTCTCTTCAAAAACGAATAGAGGAGGGTTATGCCCAGCAGTGGGATAGTAACTTTTTAAATTTTTACTCAGTACTGAAAATTAGTTTAGAAACTTTCTAAGCAAAACCTTGTAAAATATTATTATCGTTTTATATAAACTTTATAACATACCAAATCAACGACTACTAACTACTCTAGGTATCTTTGTAGTTATGTACTTACGTTTAAGCAAATTAATACATTTATTTATTTATGAACCATAAAGAAACGTTGGAAAAACATGCCTATGACCCTATGACAGTGATCTCTGCCGGGTAACTTACGAAATAAGTTAATTTAATGCTAATCTATACTTCTTTAATAATATATAAATCTGAAGAGTTTATTAGTTTGTTTGTTTGATTGTTTGAACGAGCTTATCTCAGGAACTACTGAACCGATTTGAAAATTCTTTCAGTGTAAGATAGTCCATTTATCGAGGAAGGCTATTTGGCTTTATATTAATATATATTTATTGGCTATATAACATCACACTAACATGAATAGGAGAGCAGCAATAAAAAATATTACAAAAACTGCAACATTTAAAGCTTTCCTTGCGTGCGCTTAGTAAACGGTAATAGTTACACAAAAATCATGTACTACAAAATTGTTCCCCTCTAAAAATTCTAAATAAAAGTCCGCGACAGCATATGTCTAGGTTTTAAGGTTAACCCACTTTAACCATTTCTTATGGTTATCAAAAGACTACATTACGGTTATAATCTTTCCACGCGGGCGGAGTCGCTGGCGATTGCTAGTATAATATTATTGTAATGCTATAAATATGAGATGGTCTTTATCTGAATTTCGTCATCAATATAAGTATTTCAAGGCGTAATTACTACCTGCATTGCGATTTTTCAGTGCGCTTCATGTTTGCAGATTTCCATATCATTTGACCTTTGAAAAGGAAGTAAAAGAGTTTTCCTTATTGTTTTTCCTTGGTATGAGTGTGTTGTTGATAAGCAATCATATCGGTATAGGAAAAACTATCCAAACAAACAAACTACCTTCAGTAATGTGTTATACTAGCTTTTACTTGCAGCTTCGTTTGCATGCACTGTTGTCGAGTGATGGGTTGATAATAGATGGCGCTTTTTAAATTCATCTTACTTTACCTGTAGAATAAACAGAATTTCTATAGCCTATATGTTTTATCCGGGTAAATCATTCCACAGCTTAACACCTTGAAAGCTCAATGATCTCGAGTAAGTCAGTGAGGAGCATTTAGGGAAGGCAAGATCTAAGGTATTTATAGATCTTAGCTGGCCACATCCTACATCCGACAAGAAGTTGAATCGCTCTTTAAGATATATTGGGATTAGAGGATTAAAGAGTACAGCCGTGTGGTATCCGACCGAGGAGAATAGACCACTCTCATTTCTTGCCGAGGTGTTGTAAACGGCGACTAAAGTAAGTCGAACCGCCGTGTGGAAGTCGTTTGAGAGTAGAAAAGACCACCCTCATTTCTTACCGAGGTGTCGTAAAAGGCAACTTAGGTAAGTTGACTCACCGTGAGGTATCCGGTTAAGTAGAATAGTGGGATAAGGGCAGGAAGATGATGATACTATAATACGTAAAACAATATTAATAAAAACCAAACTTAGTTTAAATATTGGAAAGATTTTTTAAATGTCAAATGTTAGTGCCAAGGCGCTAACATCGATTGCGCATGCGCGTTGCGTCGCCGCGGACTCGTTCATTGAAACCTTTTTTTCAAGGTAGAGGTTCAACTTGGTCCAGCTGAAAGTTGAATAGGTGTATCGTTATGCTTAAAAAGTTATATTATGATACAGGTGTCCATACAAGATCTGTATCATAATAAAACTTTTTAATTTTTTATTTTTGGCCTGTACGTAATGTTTGTCATAAGAATTTTGGTTTCAGTTTTATAATCTTTGTATTTTATGCAGTGCTTGTGTATTGTTGTGCCATCGGTGTCGGGCAGTGCATGAGTTCTTACAAATTCTGCATGTATCAGGTATAAGAACGAATAGTACACTCTACATTTAGCATTACATATATATTCTTTTATCGCGGATTATAGCAAAATAATATTCTCATTACTTTTGTATTATGGACCTCCGCAAAGTAACGCCTAATTCTATAAATTAATATTTGTATTAATGTATCAGAGTAGATAAATATGTAACTTAGGCCTTAGAATTTGGGTGTAATGCCGGGGGCGAGCCGGAGTGGCGAATCAATAAAACCTATGACACCTCGTCTCGCACTTGTCACGTTGTATACGTGATCCGCCTACGTGATGAGGAAAACGTCACGATCCGGATATACATAAGTGATGAGATATCTCGATACAATTCTGAGTGATTCCCTACGAGAGAAGTTTAAGAAATAGGTATTCTTACATTAACCTCTTCATACGAAACTGCTTATTATATTACAATCGATCGAGCTAGGTTTTATTAAGTAACAAGCAATGACGTCACGCTGTGATGAACGCCGTGTGGTATCCGGCTAAATAGAATAGACCATCCTCTTTTCTTACCGAGGTGTCGTAAAAGGCGACTAAGTTCAAATTCAAATTCAAATTCAAAATATTCTTTATTCAAATAAACTTGTAAACAAGTGATTTTGAATCGTCAACTCTACTGCTGGTTCGGAAAGCTGTTCCTACCGAGAAGAGCCAGCAAGAAACTCGGCGGTTGCTCTTTTAAAAATATAATTCTTAATACTATTTACATTAAGTCGTTACTGTCTTGTACAGGTTCAAAGAGAGCTATATCCACACATTCTTATCTTCTAAATAATCTTCAAGAGTATAGTAGGCTTTCTGTATCAGCCTATTTTTAACAGTGTTTTTAAACTGCTATAATGGCAGTGCTGAAATTGATTGCGGAATTTTATTATAGAATCTTATACCAAAACCCACAAACGAGTTACGCACTTTTGCAAGGCGCAAAGCAGGAACCGCAAGCTTATGTCGGTTCCTGCTTTGTCTATTGTATACATCACCTATCGTTTTATAATTCTTTATATTTTTATGTACATAAATCAAATTGCTTAAAATATACTGTGAAGTAAATGTATACCTGTTTCCTTAAAGCTCCCTCGCAGGGAATCACGCGGTCTTAAATTATAAATGCCACGTATAGCTCTTAAATAAAAATAAGTTAAGTCGACCCGCCGTGTGGTATCCGGCTGAGTAGAATATACCACCCTAATTCTTACCGTGGTGTCGTAAAAGGCGACTAAGGTAAGTTGACCCACGCACACGCAGCCAAATCATGTGACAGCATTTTTATAACATGTTATACCGACCTAGGGTTGCCACCCGTACTATATTATATAGTATCGTACTATATTTTAGTCAATTGTACTATATATTATAGAAAAAAAAATAAAGGACGAAAAATACTATTTTTTTATCGCTAATTCAATGAATGATTTTTTTCCGTCATTAATGTGAAATGGAGGGAAGAAAGGAAAAGGCCATCTATAAATTTAATAAAAAAAAATTACATTTACTTTTAGATAGACCTAAATTTCTCAGGTACGTATATAATTATATAAAAAAATAATAGAACCTTGATGGCCAAAGAAAAGTCATAATGAATACTCATGTTACAATAAATAATGATTGAAAATTGATGTGTACTATTTTTTTTCTTGAATTTCTTAAAAGTACTATATTTTTTGATTTAACAAAAAAAATACTATTTTTCTTCAACAAAAAGGTGGCAACCCTATGCCGACCCCACTTAGAGTAGGATAAGGGCAGGAGGGTGAGAATGACGTAATCATCTTTATGTATATCATAACACGTAACAAATTGTTTTCATTTAGCGTAATGAATGTTATAATATTTTCAGCCGGAAATGACGTTTAGATTCGTGCGACTTGCAAATCGAACATTATAGAGCAATTTATGAACGGTAACTTTCAGTCTCATTACCGCGAACGATGACCGATTCACTCGTTCCACTCCGTTCGAACATCACTCTTGCGTGTGACTAACGGAGAGATGAAAATTGGTTCGTTCACGATTCAATCACGACAAATGTGCTGCGACACTTTATGGCTCATGCAAATTTTACGAGTGCTAATATTACCGTAACGATTTCAAATTAAATACTCTGTTTTTTAATGATGCCACGTTCACGCTTGACCAATTTCTCACTTAATATTAAGTTATGATGAAGGTGATGTTGAAAGAGTTTCTTACGTAGAAACATATTTTGATCCCAAGTTATTTTTTTATTGCTATAAAGTAAATATATGTTTTCTATGACTATATGTTTTCATACCCGATACATACAGGATTCGTAAAACATTTTCACAAACCCCTACCAACGCCACTAGTCACTGCACACGTTCAGTATCACAAACTCAACAATCGTTTCGACCCGCAACCGAAGCATTATCAGGAGATAGTTTCCACGATAAAATCGTAAAATCGTATTTTGATTAATTGAAGTGATTTAATAGTAAGTGTAAATGTAGTCAAAGCAAAATTAAATATATTTCATATTTTATCGAAATATATTCAAATTCAAATAATTCTTTATTCAAGTAAACTTGTAAACAAGTTCTTTTATATCGTCAAACTGCTTGGTCGGAAAAACTGCTCCTACCGAAAAGAGCAATATATAAGAACCCGACGGAAACTCGGCGGTTGCTCTTTTCAATATAAATGCTACTAGTTAAAATATGCGATAATTATCTTGTACAGGGTCAAAGATTATATAACTGACTATAAACAGTAAGAAAGGTTACACCTCGCTAATAAATGAGGATAGTCTATTCTACTCAGCCGTATACCACACGCCGGATCGACTTACCTTAGTCGCCTTTTACGACACCTCGGTAAGAAATGAGGGTGGTACTATTCTATTCAACCGGATACCACAAGGCGTACCATAAGTACAGGAGTATGCACCAAAATAGGTCACCATATATTTTCCACCATAATTAATTCGGCATTATCTAATGATTTGATTTCGTGCAGATAATTATGCGCTAATTACACTGGTTAATTTGTGTTCAGTCACAGCCATTAATTTGTGGTTGTATTTCCTTTCTATAATATTCGTGTACCGGATGTTTTTGTCTAATTTCCTACATTTTAGCGATAATTCAATTTATATTTATACTTTGAAGAAAACTCAGTGTAGGAAAATTAATATACATTGTATTTTTTATTGTCATCATGTTCCTGCCCTTATCCCACTCTAAGTGGATAGACCACACTAATTTCTTACCGAAGGGTCGTAAAAGGCGACTAAGGTAAGTATAACCACCGTGTGGTATCCAGTTGAGTAGAATAGACCACCCTCTTTCTTACCGAGGTGTCGTAAAATAAGACTAAGTGAAGTTGACGTCAGGCAGGCGGCCTGTCGTAAAATACGTAGCCAAATCATGTGACAACATGTTGTGCTGAACCCACTTATAGTGGGCTAAGGGCAAGAGAATAATGATGAACGTTACAGCCTATGTAATTTTCCAATGCAATTCTATTTATTAATGAATTTATCTTTCAAATATGTCCGAATTTCGAAGTCCGAAGAATAGAGGGTTTAAGTAATGCGTTGCTATATACTAGGGTACAATCTTATATAGGTTAGGTTTTAATAACCCTATTCCAATAAATCGAGTAATAAAATTAAACGAGAATAGGACAAATTCCTCCTAAGGACCGATGAGCCCCGAGTTATCAAAATTCTCGAACTTGTTTTACTGCTGCCGACAATACATATACGGGCGCCTATTGACAACTTTTTTATCGGATACAAGTAATATCCCGCGTATTTTTGTGTAAAAACATTACAAACATACATACAAATTTTTCCTCTTTATAATATTACCATTGACCTAAACCTTCCGGAAGAATTGAACTATCTTTTAGTGTAAGCCGTACAAAAATCTGTTCAGTAGATTGTGAAAATTGATCACATACAGACAGACAGCTTTCACGGACTTAGTTTTATATTAAGTATAGATTCTTACTATTACTTTTATGTGATTGAGAGATTATTCCTTATTTCATAGTATTGATAAGCAGTTAATGTTAATACAATGACACCATCGCCTATAGTTTATTTTCTATAAAGTTACGGCCCGTTACTATCCCATAGCTGGGCAATAGGCCTTCTCTCTCCGTTGTTGGAGAAAAGTATTGGTGCTATGATCAAAAAGCTGCTGCACAGTGTTTTGATGATTGGTGGGTTTTATATCCCTAGAATTCTCCAAAGATATATAGGTTTCCTCACGATGTTTTCCTTCATCGAAAAGAGTGTGACACATTGCAATTATCAATTAGGTATACATGAGTTAGCCGTGTGGTATTCGGCTGAGTAGAATAGACCACCCTCATTTCTTACTGAGGTGTCATAAAAGGCGACTAAGGTAAGTCGACCCCCCGTGTGGTATCCGACTGAGTAGAATACACTACGTTATGTTTTACCGAGGGGTCGTAAAATACGACTACGGTAAGTTGACGTCAGGCAGGGGGTCAATCATAAACACGCAGCCAAATCATGTGACAGCATGTTTATAACATGTTGTGCCGACCCTAGTTAGGATGGGATAAGGGCACGAGGATGATGAATTAGATACATGAGTTTTAATAGAAAAACTCATTGGTGCCTGCCCGGGGTTTGAACCCGTGACTCTCTCGTAAGAGTTGCATTCTGTTCTCACAGCTCTATTAATTTTGTATAATCAAAATGAATTAAAAGTGAATAATATTTATTCGTACATGTTCTTGACCACAAATTATTTTTATGTTAGTTTTAAGTACTCCTTAATTTAATAAGGTTATCATGTCTAATGGCAAGGATAATGGCAGCGTGGTTAACATAAGAGTTATTTCGGTAATTAATTTGCCCATCGGGATTCAAACTTTCAGGTTATAATATCACAATTACGTACAAAAGTCTTTTAAATGATATTTTACTTTATATCATACATAGCAAAAATTAATGTCATCGTATTGAATATATCGCACGCTTAGTATTAAAGTGACCTAATTAAAAAAGCTTTTGTGGCAAATTGCAATATAAGTAAAGCGATACGTAACGACTTCGAATTCGTGAAAGTTAAAAAGGCCCTTAATTTGGAAGAGCAAGAAAACATTAGTTTTTTTATTGTCCTAGCGTGATGTCATAAGGTGACATTGAAATAAGGGTTACAATGTATCTAACTTAATTAGGCCTAATTTTAAAAATAAAAAATAAAAATAAATATATGGGACATTTACACACACGGTCGTCCGTCCCCAAAGTAAGTAACTTAATACTTGTGTTATGGTAGACATACAACTGGTGAATATATACTTATATATTTTTTAAATACATACTTAAATACAAATATACAACCAGGCTCAAAGACCAACAAATTCATTTATAGAAAATGTTAGCCCTCGGCGGGAATCGAACACGCGCCCCGCGGAGCTAAAGGCAGGGTCACTACCCACTGCTCCAACGGGGCAGTCAAAGTCAAAAAGTCAAAGTCGATTAGAGTTGATTTAACATAAATATAAAAAACTTATTAATTGTCATAGCGATATTTATAATTTATCTTGTATTAAATACGATTAACAAAAGTTTTAAAATATTTGTTTCTATAGAAACTTATGTCGTATGTAATTTTTAATAACAAAATGCTTCAATTTAAAACCTATTTCATATTCCATATCTTACACGATTAACTGACAGTAAGAAATAAAGAGCGAAATTAATTTCCGGCGCACGTCTCTTTGAAGAACTGCTATTTCCGACGACTTATGTAAAGTTAATATATGACAGTTATTTAACTTTTCTCCAAGAAACTTCAAAGCCTTTTATTATAGAGCAACGTATCTGTGATCATATTTTCCTAGTCCATACTTATATTATAAATTCAATAGTCTGTCTGTCTGTGTACCAATAGCGATGACATTTGGTACACTTAAAATTTACATCATCCTTTTTTCATTTCGCGCGACCACCCGTATTTCTTTTAAATAAAACTTATCTAGACCGATTTTTCTCCCCCAAAACCCCCTTTATGCTTTATTTCAGGAAAATCTTTGGAGCCGTTTCCGAGATTCCAACAAAATATATATACATACAAGATTAACTCATTTAAATATTTCACTCATTGAAATATTTTTGAAATATAAACCACTTTTTTCATTACGTTGTTTTAACTGATGTAAACATACAATGGTCTTAATATAGCGCATTGGTTAGGATTCACGTAATGCGGATTATAAAATGTCGATAATAGGCCGTGAATGTGATTTAACCACTATTTCGATTTACTGTTTCCCGTTGAACGTAATTTACCCTGAATATTGTTTGTTGGCTTAACTGTAATGCAATTGAATGGGCTATGTCCGGCTTAACGTTAATACCTGTATGATAGTAGACCTATATTAAGATTCTGCTATATTAGCACCTCGGGCTTTACACGGTAATTTTTTAAAAAATATAAAAAAATGCAATTAAAAAAAAAGAATGTGCCATATGGGAACCGATGCCAAGTTTTGAACTTTTTTGGTCCCCCCGTTACCACTAGGCTATCACAGCATTACGTTTGACAGGCAAAAATTTCATTTACTTTCTATTCAATATTTAAGAATTTTTTTTAATGCTCGAAACAGGGTTAAAACGATATTTTTTTTAACTTAACCTGGCTAGTTTGATTTTTCTCCCCCAAAACTTCCTACATGCTGAATTTCTGATCTGGAAAACGTTGGAACCCCTCGAAAGTCGCACGGTCTTACCGTTGGGCTGTCACAGCTTTTTGATATTGCATGGACCATATTTTTCCCTATCTCTGTATACCAATATCTAATATGAACGCGACTTTACGTATCAATTGTAGTTTACTAGTGAACTATATTCTAGTTCCCACGTTATGTACTAAATGGGGCTATATCCTGCTTACGATGTACAACAGTTTCTTGGACCTTTATAGTCGTCGTCTCAACCGACGGATATCCGCTACTGGACCTAAATATCTTCTATAGACTTTTATTGCCCATAAAAAACCATAAAAGAGTTGGCCGATGCAAACAACTAAGTATTCATTCAAAACTTACGAGATTAAATTATCTATATATTATTATCTGACCGGGCAAACGGTGTTTTGTGATATAAATTATATCTAGAGAATTTCTAGTGTACATTATAAAAAACAAAGATTGTCCGAAAAAAATGTTAGGGGTTGATTACCTCTCTCACTTAGGGGTAAAAAAATAGACAGTAGACGATTCTCAGACCTACTGAATATGCATATAAAATTTCATAAGATTCGGTTAAGACATTTTGGAAAAGCAACTAACATGTGACTCTGTCCGGTACAAAGTTTTTGTATGGAATTTGGCACATATTATTATATATATATATTATTTACTTAATTGTGTATGATAGCAAAATAATTTACTATTATAATTTATTACTTTTGTATTATAAATCTCCTCAAAGTTACGCCTAATTATATAACCTACTAAATTCTTTTTTTAAATTTATCTACATATCTTTAATATTTAAATGAGTTAATATATATATATATATATATATATATATATATATATATATATATATATATATATATATATATATATATATGTATATATATATATATATATATATATATATATATATATATATATATATATATATATATATATATTGGGAATCTCGAAAACGGTTTCAACGATTTTCCTGAAATTCAGCATGTGTTGTGAGGAAAAAAAATCGATCTAGATAGGTTTGCCCGGTGTTGTTTTCGGGCTCTAAATTTTTTAAAAAATTTATGTTGAATACAATAACAATTTTTCGCTGTGAAACGTAAAGTCATGGTAGTTCATTTGGGGAACGGGCGGTTTTAGAAAGGTGTAAATACCTAGGATCGAGCCCCACCTGCCGTATTATTTTTTCATTTAAAAAAAAAAAAATTTTAATATTTTTTTTTACCATCACTTTAAAAAATATTGAGCAAGGCTCCGTCACCCAGGTACTCTATACTTATTATATACTAATTATTGCTGCGCTATATGAGGTGGAATATTTTTTTTTTCATTACTTTTTCCCAGTGTCCCATATATTTATAGTTGTAAGCTTTCATATATTAGTTTGTAGCACAGATGAATAAATGTGTTTCTTTCTTTCTTTTTTTATAAAACAATGTCACCAAAAGCTGTCTGTGTGTAATCGTTTTTCTTCAAATTTACTGAACCGATTTTTGTAAAGAGCATGTCTCTATCTCATATAGTAAACTCACAATAACTAATTTTATGTTCGAAATTTCTATGAAATACACTGTTTACGCGCGGGCGGATTGCAATCACAACTAGTACTTTTATATATTAGTCGCTAGATTGCACTGTTTTCGAGTGAGTATTGTATGGAACAATGCAGTCGACTCCAATTAGAATAATACCGGACATTTCATCACCGCGATCCGCATCGTTACTCAGAATTTAATTATGCGCCAAGCGGTGCATTTCATGTGCTATCAATGTCTCTACCAACTCAGTGGAATTCAGTGGGTAGGTGTGGAAAAAGTTACATGTGTCTAAAAGAGCTCTTGCTCATATTTACTTTTTTAAATTATTAAATTGTATTTTTTACATATAATTATGTTCTAAAAGTTATATTATACCTGCCAGTAGTATCTCCTAAAAGTTTTTTCCTATATTACTCAGTTTATGTTTACTTAATCAAATCTTATTTAACTACTCACTGTGACACAATATTTGAAAAATGGAAGCAATCAAGAATTCTATGGATGAGCTGGCCCAGCATTTTAATACAAAAATGGCTGAATTTCAACTGAATCTACAGTCTGCTATCCCTGCTACAAGTCCAACATCAAATATAACCGCTCAATTTGGTACGTTCCGGAGCTTTGTGTTGTCTGCTATGGAAGGTCTTCAGCTTCAGATTAAACTTTTATCTAAACAAATAGATAATATAGAAACCAGAAGTAGAAGGAAAATTCTCCTCATCCATGGAATTCCTGAAGCAAGGAAAGAAAATTTATCTGCTGTCTTAATGAACATTTTCACAGAACATCTACAGCTTAGTGAACTTTCACCTTCTGTCATAAGCAGATGTCATCGTATGGGACGGGCAACAGGAGAAAAGCCTAGGGCCATTCTTGTAAAATTCCATGACCTGTCAGTGCGCAATCATATTTGGTTCTCAAAGGCTCAGCTCAAGAACTCGGGAATTACTATTTCAGAATTTCTCACTAAAGGTCGTCATGAGACTTTTATGCTAGCTAGACAAAAATTTGGTGTCTCCAAATGTTGGACCCGGGACGGAGTAATAATTATTATTGGCCCAGATGGTAAGCGTCACCATATAAGTACAAAATCCGAAATATTATCCATTATTGATGTTGGTGAAGGCCAGGCACAATCTTCAACCGCAGGCACTGCTACATTCACTGGTACCACCACCACTTCCTCTACTACCACGAATGTTAGAGTTGATAAAATCGCCCAGATGCGTCAGACAGCAAGAGTTAAGCGACACCTCAAAAAATAAGTATTTTTTTTTTGGATGTTTTTCGTATCATTTAAGCATTATTCTATTTGTTTTTTATTTTATTTTTTTAACTACTTTTCTGTTACTCATCCTTCTCTTATTAGTAAATTGTTGTTATGTTTGGTATTAGTATAGCTTATTGTGTGCCTAATTATGTTTTAATTTTTAGGTGATATAAATACTTTTATAAATAGTATCTTATTTGTTATGACGTTTGACAGCGACATAGACAAATAATATTATATTAAAGTACTAAACGTAAATAGTGTTGAAGAGCTATTGTGTATTTTCCAATAAAGTTGAATTTAAAACCAACATAAGCGCTGTGTAATAATAATATGGGAATAATACACTGGTTTGTTTTTTTTTTTTTTTTAACAATGTGTCGACTGTTTTACTTGTAGTATATGTTCTTATGTATATAATACTTTATTGTATACTATTGGCGGGGAAAGTATGTAATTGTGCTAATTTTGTTTAAAGCTATTATAGTATTGTTTTAGTTTTGTTTTATTTATTAATATATTATTTTTAGTCATTTTAATTAGAATTTAGGTTAGTTACTAGTTTTTTTTTTAATTTTTTTTTTAATTTTGTTTATTTATATAATATATATATATTTATTTTTATTTTTCATCTTTAATAGAATAATTTTAGCATTCTGTCTTTATTTTCTCGATACCAGCGTGGCAATACTGGCAATATGAGCACATCGAGTGATGACATTTGTTCGGATATTGGATCTGTGTCTACAGATGGAAGCTTCCATAGTGCTTCCTTACCTTTAAACTCTCTTCTTGACACTAAATTTTCTACCGTTCCCAAAAATTTTAATGTTGTGCATATAAATGCCCAAAGCATACCTGCACATTACACAGACCTTATAGAGTCGTTTGATGTCACGAATATTCACGCGATTTTAGTATCTGAGACGTTCTTAAAACCATCTTTACCTTCCACTTCTTATTCAATACCAGGGTTTCACTTAATTCGTAATGACCGGACTGGGAAAGGGGGCGGTGGAGTTGGTATATATTTGCGTTCCCATATTCCTTTTTCTATCTTAGATAAATCACCTTCATCGTATTCGGAGTCATCTGAGCACCTTTTCCTTAAGCTCTTGTTTGGTAATGTAAAAGTCTTGCTAGGCGTTTTCTACTGTCCATCATTACACATTAATTATTTTGATCAATTTGAAGCTTTGCTTGATAACTATGTGCTTAGTGTTGATCACACCATAATTATGGGTGATTTCAACACATGTCTTCTTAAAGATGATTACCGTGCAAGGCAATTAAAGAATATTATTGATAGCTCCAACTTAAAACTGCTCCAAACCAATCCCACACATTTTTTCCCTGGTTGCAATCCCTCACTCTTAGACATAATGATTGTGTCCGCTAGTGAACGTGTCAGCGCACATGGTCAGTTTTCAGCGGATTCGTTTTCTTATCACGATCTGGTGTATATGTCATATAAAGCACCTAAAGCCAAGCCTACAATTGTCATGCGTCGCAGCTTCAAAAAGTTCAATAATGTAAGATTCATGGAAGACTTGAATGCTATCGATTGGAATGTTATATTTAAAGCACCCTGTATTGACGAGAAACTTAATATATTTAATTCTCTGTTGATTGAACTTTTTGACGTGCATGCGCCGCTGAGGCCAATTAAATTGAAACATATTCCCGCACCTTGGTTGACCGAAGACATTAAGACCCTTATGAAAAAGCGAAATTACGCTAAATCTAAATATAAATTGAAGCCCAGTGAAGACAATCTTGATAGGTACAGGCGTCTGCGTAATCTTTGTAACAAGGCTTGTAGGCGCGCGCAGAGGAACTTCATTCATGCGTCTATTAATAATAGCAGCTCGTCTAATGTGTGGAAGTTCCTAAGAACCTTAGGTATAGGCAGACAGCATGAAAACGTATCGGATAATTTAAATGTTGATGCATTAAACTCTCATTTTGCTAATATATTAATTAATAATACTCAAAAATTTAACACCATAATTTCTCTTAAATCAGGTCCTCGACGAAATCATCCGTTTTTTAAATTCAGTTCTGTCTCTTTTAATGAAATAAAAAAGCATATATCTGTTGTTACATCTGATGCTGTAGGTAAAGATGGTATCAGTCGAAAGATGATAAATCTGGTCTTAAATAACATTTTACCTGTGTTACATCATATTTTTAACTTTTCTCTCTCCTCTAGTACCTTCCCAAACGCGTGGCGTCTTGCTTACGTAATTCCTGTTCCTAAAATTTCAAATCCCATATCTGCATCACACTATCGTCCAATTTCAATTCTTCCATATCTATCTAAAATCTTAGAAAGAATTGTGCATTCTCAACTTTCCTCTTTTCTTTTTCAAAATAATATCTTAAGCCCTTTTCAGTCTGGTTTTCGCCCGGGGCATAGCACTGTGACGGCAGTCACAAAAGTTTGTGATGATATTCGACTTGCCATTGACAATCAGCAAGTTACTCTAATTGCATTATTGGACTTTAGTAATGCTTTTAACACTGTAGACTTCACTATTCTACTAGCAGTACTAGAATCTCTTAATATTTCTCCGAATGCTCTTGATTGGTTCTTCTCCTACCTACATGGACGTCAGCAATGTGTTCGGGTAGGGGAGCGGTACTCTGCTTATTGCCGTCTCAGTGCTGGTGTTCCGCAAGGCGGTGTTCTCTCCCCACTCCTCTTCTCTATATTTATTAATACAATTACCGACCTTCTCTCCCTTCCTTATCACATTTATGCCGATGACTTACAGATACGCGTAAGTACTCCTGCTGTTGACTTCGCTAGTGCAGTTGCAAAATTGAATAATGAACTTGACATAATTACTGAATGGAGTAAATCTTTTGGGCTATTAGTTAATGCTAATAAGTCACAACTCTGCATTATAGGTAGTTCTCAGCAGCTGTCTAAATTAAACTTTCATTCCTTACCTCCTGTAATTTTTGGTGGTTCTACATTACCATATAGCAATGTTGTCAAAAATTTAGGAGTGCTGATGGATAGTACCTTTTCTTGGCGGCCACAAGTTGCGGAGGTGAGTAGGAAGATTTATGCGACTTTTCATCATTTAAAACGACTTAAGAACTTTTTACCACAGAAAACAAAAATCTTACTTGCGAATAGTCTTCTTCTTCCATTTCTAGATTACGCAGACACCTGTTATACTGATTTATCTGAGGAACTGCTAAATAAACTGGAGCGCTTACAAAATCTATGCATTAGATTTATATTTGGACTACGAAAATTCGACCATGTTTCCCAATATCGCACACAACTTAGATGGCTCCCGATACGACAGCGCCGTAACCTTCATGTCCTTTCATTACTGTATACGACTCTCTTTCATCCCTTTGCTCCAAGTTACTTAAAAGAACATTTTCGCTACCTTTCAAATTTTTCTTCTCATCATCATCTTCGCTCCCAAGATTGTTACAAATTAAAAGTCCCGAAACGTAATTCACGCTGTTACGAAAACTCATTTACTGCTAGAGCAGTAAGTTTGTGGAATGCTCTTCCGCCTGACCTGCGCCAACCTTCTTCAATTGCCATTTTTAAACGCCGTGTCAAGGAATTTTACTTGATGCAGTGAAATGTCACGCTAATACTGTGAGCTTTGATTTCTCTCTATTATTATTATTATATTTATGTATATATATATTTTCTCCTTTCTCTATTACCCACTATACTATGTTTTTATTTTTATGTGATTCCTTCGCGCAAAAGGGTTGTCTGGAAGAGATCACTGCTTAGTGATAAGACCGCCCTTTGCACGCTTTACATTATTATTAGATTTAAGGTTTTCTGTTATTTGTTTTTATGTTATTTTATAGTGTAATTTTGTGCAATAAAGATGTTTATCTATCTATCTATCTATCTATCTATCTAATATTGGATTTTTATATCAAATTCAAATTCAAATTCAAAATATTCTTTATTCAAATAAACTTGTAAACAAGTGCTTTTGAATCTATCTATCTATCTATACTATTACTTCCTGACCGGGCTAAAATTGTTTTGTCTTATATATTACTAGATTATATTTTACTATATTATATTTTTATATTATTATTACTATATTATACTAGATTTTACTCGTGATTTCGTTCGCGTGGACTGTTGTCGCTGGCACTTTTCAATGTCATCCTATTCCTGTAGAATTAACAGGATTTCTATATCTCTATATGTCTATTCTATATGTTATTCCGGTGTTTAAGGAATAATTGTGCCAAAGTTCATCGATATTGGTTCAGCGGATTCGCCGTGGTAGAGTAACAAAAATACATCCACACTCACAAACTTTCGCATTTATAAAATTAGTAAGAAGTAGTAAGTCGCCGTTAAAGAATAACAAACATACACCCATACTTAAAAACTTTCGCATTTATACTCGTAAATATTAGTAAGAAGTAAGATTTCGAGGGAATTTATAATGAACATTATAATTTTTTTTTACAAACAATAACAATGTTACGGAACAAGGGTAGTGCCCTTGTCACTTGGGGTATGAAAAATAGATAGTAGACGATTCTCTGACTTGCTAAATATGCATATAAAATTTCATTAAAAATAGTTAGGCCGTTTCAGAAGAGTATAACTAACTTTGAGACACGATAATTTTATATATAATCCGCTAGATCAACAATTATGAAATTTTGCACGAATAAAGTAATAAGTATAAACTACACCTGCAAACCGAAATTGATTAGACAAATAATACTAGACTAAAAATTAGATATAAACTAAAAATTAAAAAGAATAAATCATAAACTGTCAATCAGGTCATATTACTGAAGAAACGAAACCTATTCAATACATTGTCGTAACTAGGCCGTACAACCCTTAATATTTTTTCTGCTCTCGTTAGTTTATCGGTTTTCTATTTTTTGCAACGTATTGTTCTTTCGCGACATGGAAAAGAAAAAGTTAAAAATAGTGATTAAGGGGATGCCTTGACATAACATTCGCATGACATAAAAAGCTTATAATATCGGATTAAATAAATGATAAAAATATGTGGATTTACTTATACTACTACCCAACTTTTTACAACTAACAAAGCTTTGACGTATATTTAAGTAGTATAAGAATTCGATTTTGAAAAGGGCAGCCGCGGATTTGCTTATTACTTTTTAGATACATTACATATGTATGTCAGCGGTGGACGTTACGACCTTCTTGTAAACAACATGTATGTCAGGGATTGGGTTCGTCAGACAGCTAGCCATATTAACAATCGTAAACCGAACGGGGGAAAATGCAATAGAGTAAATAGCTGGATCCTCTCCTTGTGCCTGAGACTACGGCCTCGTGAACTTGTTCTCGTACCATCAATGTCATTCTTATATTTCAAGTGTTATCGATAGAGTTATTTAACGTGAATGCATTAAAATATGTCAATCCTAATTGGTGTTTATTTAATAATGGATTCCCTACCGCCTATATGTACATCCTTAAGAAGAGTCAATGTACATTGGCACTTCTTATGCTATGTCAAATTATCTACCCGGTTTCTGAGTTACTCTTATCTTATAGATATTAGAGATGTAACATCAGCATCATCCTGACTAGTAGACGAAAGCGCCAGCATGTCCTCTGTTATTATATCGTCATATCCGAAGAACAAACTTACATTTCCTATGCTTATATGGGAGATGTGACTTTGTTCTTCGGGTAGCGCGATATGTTTAAATATGCTCCTTCCAAAATCAAACCTTATACAGAAGAAGCGTCTGATTTTACTATTGCAGTATACATGTTTCTAATATCAGCTACACTGAAATCTAACGTAGTATTGCAGTTCGTTGTCCGCGACTCTATTCACTAAGTTCAAACCGACCGCAAACTGGGCGCAGATAAAGTTGTCAACGCTTGCTGACGTAGCACCTTGCTCTCCATAACGTAAGCGACGAGCGATTTGAAGAAAACAGAAAAAAAACCTAAAAAAATATTCGGAGTAAAATAAAACTCATGCGTTGACTCTTGAACACGAGTCTGTAACAAAGAATTAAAACGATATAATTTAATATTATCGTACCGATTTATGCTTCAATATTCATTGTTGAAATAATTTTTCGTACTTATTTCATATTACTATATCAAAAGTCTGTCCGTCTGACTGTCTTCTGTGATATCACGGCTGGCTAAATTCCCTGGAATTTAAATTTGGTACATTTGAAGCTTATATACCGGGCTAAAACTTTAGCCCGGTATAAAAAAAATAAGGGCATTAAATTACTTCGTGAAGAGAATAATTTTGTACCTCTTTTTGTAAGCACGTTGCTCGTATGTGCGAGTGTGTGATTTGGCATAATTATTACCTCCTAATTCTTGAGATATTACTGGAAATTATATTAATTATAGTTACAGAATAATAAGATGTACGCATGATACGTGGTACTATAAATTTATTGAAATTGTTTACCGCCAAAAATTTTAAGATTATTTATTTGGTACAACTTCTGGCTTTGTTGTTTTTTTTTACGGACGCAATAGTTATTTGTATTAATAGCTATGTGAATTGTAAAATATGAGATTGCTAAAACGCAATTGGGATAAGTCCGCCTTTGTACGAAAATCTGTATAATATACAAAACAGAAATATATATGACGGCGCGTGGAGTAATTATAAGTTGTGAACTAAGTTATTTGATTAATTATTACAAATAGTTATGAGATTGTTATTTTATCAATGATTATACTAGGAAAAACGTACTAAGGAGAAATTAACATTAAGAGCGGGTAACCCCGAATAGAGTAGCAGTTCGACGTTGGCATAGTAACGTGGGTTGTTATGGCAAGACGGGCGAAATTCTAATCTATTGGCTCTTGATCTTATTAAATCTGGTGTTAAGTATTGTATTGCGAAGTATATTGTATTGAAACTAAATAACTAGTTGTTGCATCGTACAAGCGTGGTTTTATTTTCGAGTTACTGCCACTATCGCGCCCACAATGGAGGACAATAGCCTAGACCGTCATAGAAGGCTTCCCGATGCTTCTATAAAGGCTTCCTGATGCTTCTATATATATATTTCAGTTTTGTATATTTTTTTTAGAAACTTTTCATACAATTTGGTTTTTATTTTATTTTTGGAGATACATTTGATCACAAAGTACAGAATAGTTAATAATCAATATTATCTTGAATAGAAAATATCTACTACAAACTTTTCGTTTAGGAAGGATTTATGTTGAACTTTGTACTGGAAACTTTGCTGCGGTCGGTTAGTTTTCTCAGCGAGCTCCAACTGACCGCAAACTGGATACTGATAAAGTTGTCACCGCTCACTGACACGTCACTTTAAAGTTTGAGTTATAAGCGACTAGCGATTTTTATCAGAGTTAAATAAAAGTCGTTTATCCGTTAATCTTAAAACCGTCTAAAATATGGGCACTAAACAGTTTCACTAAATTTCTGACTGCTACACATTTAAAACTGAAAACTTAAATTTCTTAAGTACTATGCATAAAAGTGACGGCCTGTTAATAACCTCTTGCTGGGCATAGAACTCCTCTCTCCGTTTTTATAGAGAAAGGTTGGAGCTTACATTCACCGCGCTTCTTTAATGCGAATTGATAGGTTACACATATCACCAGAATTTCTTGAGATATTTAGGTTTCCTGTGCTAAATTGAAATTATCGATTACACACATAAGTTTTAATAGAAAAACTCATTGGTGTTCTTAAGGGTTTCGAACTCGTAAGGAAACCTACATATCTCAGGAGGCAAAATATGTTTTGGAGCAGCGTGGTGTGTAATGTCTAACTCTTCTCTCCAAATACCGAGAGAGGGAACTATATCCCGTATCGAGTAGATTTATCCATTATTCTCTAATAATGAGCATACTTAGCCACACAAAACCCAGTAATCGACACGTGTGACTGACTTGCAAAATATTCTATTTGTTTTATTGGTTCACACACATATTCATTCACACAGTCTCTTACACTCTCGCGACAAATTGTATGAATATTTAACTATAGTTTATTTTATTTGTATTTTGTAGTTTCTTTTGTCTGGAACTTTGTAATTAAATATCGGAGGCGGGCGTTGATATCTGCAACGCAGTTTTAACTTTTGCAGTATCATCGCTACCTTTGTACAAGTACTATCTCTAAATGTTCCATGAATAAATAAATTTCATTTCATTTGGTTTATTGGAAACGTTCTGGACTTTTCTGTGGACCTGAGTTTGTGATAGTCTTTATGGCGTATTTGATATATGACGCTACTATAAAGCTTACTGTCAATAAGATAATTGGTCTTGCGGCAACATACATTTCGGCTTGGCGGCAGAAATGACCACATATGTTGTTTTTAATTTATTCAATCAATATTATATCTATATAGCTAACTAAAATACTTTATTAAAGCCTGTTGTTGTTTAAATTTGATGCGAATGTAACTCGTTTAGTTTGAAAATCACTAGCAGTAATTTTATAGCTTGGACCACAAAAATGAATTTCAACGCTGTTTCCATGCAACTGGAATCGTAAATGAATAGAATATCCTTTCTGTTCCATTCCACCCTCCGAGTTTCAATAGCGTCACGGTTACAAAACGTGCTAAAGTTTGTGACGCCTCTGTTATGCCTTTATACACAACTTTGTGAATAACGTAGTACACACCTTTCTTTATGCTCCTTTACATTGTATTTGTTATTATTTACGATGAGACTCTAGCCAATTTAAATTAATTATAATAAACAAATTAAGTATAAGCCGCCGTGTGGTATCTGGCTGAGTAGAATAGACCACCCTCATTTCTTACCGAAGTGTCGTAAAGGCGACTAAGGTAAGTTGACTCACCGTGATGTATGTGGTATGTGATTTTTGCCTGCTTCATACACTTAGCATTGCATGTATTCTCTTAACCAGCGCTGATTACAGAAAAATAATTATAACTTCGCACAGAAGTTATAATAAAATTCTTTTGCTATTTAAGCTTTTAGGGCTAAAAATATATTGTCAATTCTAAAAAAACGTTTATAATAAAATTATAACAACGATTTTTTTCCTTTACACCCACAAAAAATTTCTGAAAGGTCAATCAATTATTCTTCTTTAACAAATAATCAACTCCACGCACTAATAACGACTACATCCAAGGGCGCTACCAATCTCCTCTCCGCACCGCACCGCACTACACCGTTATGACAACTTACCCAGTTATCTTCATGCTACAATGTCCTCCCTTTTCACAAAACTACAAATCCCCGTTCTTGATATTTTCAAACTCTGCTAGTTACTGTTTTTTGATGGTTTATGGTGTTTCAATGACCGTACGAAATTGAAAAGTCGTTGTACGTGCGCGATTTGTTACTTTTATTTTCCTTTGAGTGGCAGGTCATGATAACGTGATCGCTTTTAGTGTAGGTAACGAATTCAATTGTGGAGGAGGGGTCAATATTTTTAAGTACCGACTCACGTTCTCCGACTCCGCGCCACCAATGTGACCTCTTCGCCTGCGAGAAGTCAATTACCTTAAAATAATATTATACGAATCAACGATCTTTCGTGGCGTTTTCGATCTTAGGTTACGATAAACAAATTTGTTCTCTGATGGATATTATTTTCGAAATCGTTATTTATTTTGTTACGATTTCAATTAGCATTTACCATGTGGTATACAATTTATGTTTACTTTCTTTATATTGAAACTTACTCATTTCACATCGTTATTCATAAAAAAGTTTTATATGACTGGATCATTGGCGTACTTGGCAATGGAAGGGTTCGATTTCCGTCGAGTGAAAATTTTCTATACACAATATATTTATTCGTCGAGTGGTTATATATATATCTTTAATATTTAAATGAGTTAATCTTGTATATATCACTCCAGCAATTTTCATGAAATTCAGCATGTAGGTTGTTTTGGGGGGAAAAATCGATCTAGCTAGCTAGGTTTCATTAAAAAAATGTATTTTTTAGCCCTGTTTTAGGGCACTGAAAATACTAAAATTTAAAATAGAATGCAAATATTATTATAGCTGTTATTTATAACATTGTCATAGCTCAGCAGATAAAAGGCGGATTATTTAAGTGAAAATACCCCTATAGTGAGTAAGTAACGGCCTGTTACTATCCCACTGCTGGGCATAGGCCTCCTCTCTCCATTTTTGGAGAGAAGGGTTGGAGCTAAGACCTACCACTCTGCTCCAATGCGGATTGGTAGGTTACACATATCCCTAGGATTCTCTAGAGATATGCAGGTTTCCTCACGATGTTTTCCTTCACCGAAAAGCGTGTGATAAATTGCAATTATCAATTAGACACATAAGTTTTAATAGAAAAACTCATTGGTGTCTACCCGGGTTTTAACCCATGATCGTCTCTAGAGATTCACACGGTCGCACCACTAGGCCATCACAGCTTTTTAAAATACCCCTATATATCTTTTTATATCTTTATAAAGAAAATTACCGAGCAAGGCTCGGTCTACCAGGTACTAGGTTATAAAAGATGCATGATCTACTTTTAAAGTAAAATAGAACTTCTTTTTTTTAAGTTTCTTTTGGAAACAAGAATATTACCAAATTCGACGTGACGAAATATTTAACGTCAAGTTTAGATTAGCTAGTCTATTTTATTGTTGAAAATAATGTATATAAACCGGCTATACGTATGTGCTATTTTGTCGGATGAGCCAGACTAGTTTCAAGCCCAGATAATTTTATTTGCTATAACCTAACTGAGATACATAGTAAGACGTGGAAATTTATATCCGCTTAGTACCACAAAAGTACACTAAATTTCTAAAGAAAGAACTTTTTTTAATAAGTCGTTAAAGCTCGACACAAGAAGTAACAGATAAAACATTGCGGTCCATTTAACTTCCCCTGCAAAGTTTTAATAGTGATATAAAAGTCGTTCTAAAATAGTTTTCCGGTACGGTTTCCAAAGTTTTATCGTAAAAGGTTACAAGGTGGATACACTGATGTCCCTGTGAAGAAAGGATGTGAAAAAAATAATCGATAATTTTATAAAAAAAATCGATTTTTAATTTATTAAAAAAAAAAATATTTTATTAAAAGAAACGATTTCAATAATCGATTATTTTTTATCAAAATCCATTTATAAAAATCGATTATTTTATCCTCTTATTATTTTTTTCAGTTTAGATATACATTGTTGGATGAAATCAATGTAGCTAAACTACACAATTTAATTGAATTTCATAAACAGCGTATCTATTATTATTTTTTGGTAGTTTTCCACTTTAATTAGCCTTTATTGTAATTAATTATTTTTATTAAAAAAGGCAACTTTACAAATAGTCTGCATAAAATCGATTATTTCGTATCAAAATAATCGATTTTTTTAAAAGTGATTTATTTTAGAGGGAAAAAATCGATTTTTTATTAATCGATTTTTCTACTCCTTTTTTTTTTTCTCCTCCGAAACTTTTGAATTCATGGAAACAGATTCCTTCTGAAACTACTTTTTTAATTTGCTTTACACGTGCAACCTTCAATATTTATTCCTTCCTCCTGCCCTTATCCCACTGTAAGTGGGGTCGGCACAACATGTTATAAACTTGTTGTCACATGATTTGGTTACGTATTTTACGACCGGCCGCCTGCCTGATTTCAACTTAACTTAGTCATATTTTACGTCATCTCTATAAGAAAAAGGGTCTATTCTACTCAACCGAGAAAGGTTACAGAGCATATTAAACTCGTATGTCGAGGTACCACTGTACTTCTATTTAGATAATCTTTTCATACATTAAGATCTTAAAACGTGTTTCGACACGTTTGATATCGTTCATACCAAGCGCAGTTTGCTTCCCGGATGCTAGTGTGACTTGAACCCCTAGCCGAGCTCAAATGCAACAATTATGTGATTCATCAATTTAAACTATAAAGACTCGTCATGTGTGTTCTTGTTGTGAACTGATGCTGTGTGGGTAAAGATATATCTGTCCATTTAATTAACTCTATTAACTCTTTACTTTCAGACTGTTAATTTAAAGAATTAAGAGTAACTATGCGGAGGACAATACTCTTACGTAATGAAAATATTAGTTTGCTATAAACCGCGATAAAAGGAAATAAATCATCATCTTCCTGCCCTTATCCCACTCTAAGTGGGGTCGGCACAAAATGTTATAAACATGCTGTCACATGATTTGGCTGCGTTTTTACGACCAGCCGCCTGCCTCACGTCAACCTACCTCTGTCGTATTTTACGACACCTCGGTAACAAAGAGGGTGGTTTATTCTACTAAACCGGATACCACACGGTGGGTCAACTTACCTTAGTTGCCTTTTACGACACCTCGTTAAAAAATGAGGGTGGTACTATTCTATTCAGCCGGATACCACACGGCGTGATAAAAGGAAATAAATGTAAATGCTAAATTTTGTGTGGACTATCCTATCTGAAACATACAGAATTCTAAAAAACTCATGTACTACCAACAATCAATAACACAACAGTACACAAGCACTAAAAATATTCACTACTACAATCTTAAAGACAAAGCGCTGGCTTTGCGGTATTGTTCTGGAGTCTGTTTACTGATGATGCTTCGGTTGCGAGGCGAAACGATTCTTTGAGAAGTATCCCATATATTAATATTATTAGAAATTATTATTATTAGAAAAGTGTTATTATATCACTGATCTCATTATAAATTGTAGAGATATACTGAAAAACTGCTGAAACTTTCTTAAGTATGTGTAGAATATTCTAATATTAGGTACTAAGGACGTTTGATACTTTAGTAGAAAAACTTTTTAATTCATAATTGAGAGTAATTTAACGATGCAATCGATGCCAAAAAAGTCGCAGGTACCACTACTAATTAATACATGTAAGATATGCCATGTGGTATCCGGCTGAGAAGAATAAACCACCCTAATATCTTACCAAGGTGTCGTAAAGTCAACTCAGGTAAGTTGACACGCCGTGTGATATCCGGCTGAGTAGAATAGACCACTCTCATTTCTTATATATCTCATTTCACAATCAAACCACACATTTTTCTATGACACCATAACCCTACATATACTACCATTGATATACCCATTATCCTGCTACATTAGAATGTTTACACGAATAAATCGTGCCAATTATCCAAGCGACGTGTTTCATACGTAAAACCGGTTGTAATTCCTACGCGGTAATTACGGAGAGCCGGTCGCGCACGTCCGTCGCGCGCGGCAGGTCATCGCGCTATGACTCATTCAACTGGGGCGTGTCTCGCGGACCTGCGCGGGCGCATTGTCTGCTACACCGAAACCGGTACTTGCCTACTTGGAGCTAATGCCTCGTTCTATATTGAACTTTGAAAGTTGTTATACTAATAGTGTTATTTGCTTTAATTGAAGCAGTTTTGTCTTGTATCATTCCTTTTATTTCTTAGCATTCCTTAAAAGAGACATGATTGCATTTATTAAATATTTTTACGCGTTTGGAGATACAATTTTTTATAAATAAATCACTTATTTGTAAATAACTAATTTTATAAAGGAATTCAGTCATATACCAATCCCAATCTAAGTGCGATTGGCACGACATGTTATAAACGTATTGGCATTTGGTTAGGTATTTTAAACCGGCCGTCTGCCTAGCGTCAACTTACCTTAATCGCCTTTTGCGACACCTAGGTAAGAAAAATGGTGGTCTATTCCTCTCAGCCGGATACCACACGGTGAGTCAACTTACCTTAGCCGCCTTTTACGACACCTTGGTAAGAAATAAGGTTGATCTATTCTACTCCGCCGGATACCACATGGCTTCGTTTCTCATATTAAAATGTTTCATATATTACTTGAACTAGTCATCATCATCTTCCTGCCCTTATCCCACTTTAAGTGAGGTGGGCACAACATGTTATAAACATGTTGTCACATGATTTGGCTACGTATTTTACTACCGGCCGCCTGCCTGACATCATCTTACCTTAGCTGTATTTTGTAAAACACCTCGGTAAGAAATGAGGGTGCTTTATTCTACTCACCCGGATACCACACGGCTTCGTCTCATATTAATAATAATAATAACTAAACTATTACTAAGTTTAATTACGCTATGCCCAAATGCTCTTAATATTTATAGATTCATAACTATAATCCTTGAAAAATGAATTTTAATAAACGAAAAACACTACTGTGAAAGGGGTGCGGATTTAACCATTGTTAAAGTCATATTAAAAGGTAATACAAATCCGGCCCATTGTACCCGTGTCACCTGCGGCCCACTGTACCTCACTAATAATTGACAACCGGACGAGGGTTCAACTAACGCAATATATGGCTTGACGTTACAAAAAAATGTAGCGTTTCTAATGAAAAATAATGTTACGTATCTCGACCAATATAGAGTATGAGAAAACGTTTCCTATTTCGCATCTGTAATAATTAAACGATGTATGGATATTTTGCTAAATTCCTTATTATGAAATCGCTGCAAATCGCTCTAAAAAAAAAAGTAGCGGCCTGTTACTATCCCACTGCTGACAATAGGCCTCTTCTCTCCGTTTTTTGGAGAGAAGGATTGGAGATTGATCTACCACGCTGCTCCAATGCGGATTGATAGGGTACACATATCTCCAGTATTCTCTAGAGATATGCAGGTGTCCTCACGATGATTTCCTTTACCGATAAGCGTGTGATAAATTGCAATTATCAATTAGACATATAAGTTTTAACAGAAAAACTCATTGGTGTCTGCTCGGGTTTGAACCCGTGACCTCCTCGAACGAGTCGCACGGTGTTACCGCTGGACTATCACAGCTTCACAAAATCAAATTAATTGACAAATCGCTAAGCGGTCTACTGATTTGGTTATGGACGGAAATGTTGTTGAGATTCTTAATAGATTTCGGAAAGATATCATTGAGGTTAAAATCGCGGCACTTGTGATATCCGTAATTGCAGTCGCATTAACTTAACTGTTACTTACTTACCTTCTGTCATTTACTACGGATTTGATTTGACTTTGATACATCGCGAATTTTTTTTTGATATGTTGATAATAGATGGCACTTTTCAATGTCATCCTATTCCTGTAGAATCAACAGGATTTCTATAGCCTATATGTTACCCCAGCGTATAAAGAATAATTGTGCCAAATTTCATCGTTATTTTTACAGCGGATTCACCGTGAAAGAGTAACAAACATACATCCATACTCAAAAACTTTCGCATTTATAATATTAGTAGGATAGGATAGGATAGGATTAGTAGGATTTGTACACCATTTTGATCGAGTTCATACTATCTAAACTGAAATAAAAATTAAAAAAATTATGCGATATTCTTTTTTAAAAGTAAGTGAAAATCTTTCAATTGTTCACCAAAAACTCCATCTTTCTTTAGTTGAGCCAAGGTTTGATTGCATAAATATCATTAATTTTTATTCGAGAAATAATATCAGTAAAAAATCTTTTTACAGTATTGACTTCGCAAACAGTACCATTATCGCGGCAATGTACAGTTCTCCCATATCAGTTTCCGGCTTTAAGTTTAAAGGCAATGACCCAGATTTGCAATTAACGAGTTCCTTTAATCCGATTTGCGCATCGACGCTGCCGCGGCGGACTACAAATTTTACTCAATGAGTTCAGCGATAATTCAAGTCATTATTTGTACCAGCTGACGCGAAAGGGGATATTTTATCTTAACGGGTAATACTTTAATAGCAGTTCAAAAGAGTAATTTGATATTATTTGAAACTAGGAAAGGCTTTTCTTCATTTGGGAGTAGAATATGTAGTAATCCTGCTACATTATTCCACTGCGGTTGGATTGTTGTGGAATCCATTTCTTGTAAATCGCATAATGATTTGTAAACGATAAACACATCTTTACTAATGCAAAACCTATTTGTCTGTCGGTTACACTTTCACTGCATATTTGCTGTTGCAATAAATAATAATAATAAACATATGGACCATGGAACATATATAATTATAAAAAGATTGGCGATGTAGATAACAAAGTAGGAAATAACATAAGCTTGGGGCTTGCAAAAGTACGTTTGTGAGTGATAAGATTCTTTAATAAAATTCCCCACTCTATTATGCCATTACAACAGTTTAAAAACTCTATTAATAAAAAGCTAATACATAAAGCCTACTATACTATTAAGGATTATTATTTATATGATAAGAATGCGTGGACATAGCTACGCTTCGACCCTGTTTGTTCAGGGCTGGAGGACAGTACTGACTAAATGTAACTAATGATAAGAATTATATTTTTTAAAGAGCAATCGCCGAGTTTCTTGCTGGCTCTTTGAAGGAACAGCTTTCCGAAACAGCAGTATAGTTGACACACCAACGCCGCTTGGTACTTCGTGCCGACTATATGGGCGTAAAATTGTCATTTCAACGACACAATGCTTGTAAAATGTGTCTTTTTTTGGGCTGAAAATTGTCATTTCTACGACACAGTGATAGTAAAAATGTGTCTTTTGTGGGCTGAAAATTGTCATTTCTACGACACAATGCTAGTAAAATGTGTCTTTTGTGGGCTGAAAATTGATATTTCTACGACACAATGCTAGTAAAATGTGTCTTTTGTGGGCTGAAAATTGACATTTCGACGACATAATAAATGATTGTAAAGTATGTTTTTTGGGCTAAACATTGTCATTTCTAAGACAATGATAGTAAAAATGTTTCTTTTGTGGGCTAAAAATTGTCATTTCTACGACACAATGTTTGTAAATTGTGTCTTTTGATTTGAGTACCTATTCTTTCTTGATTTTCATATTGTATCATGTTCTTTTTAGATTAATTAAAAGTGTATATAACAAGCTTCTAACGATCGCAGCCGTGTCAAGTATCCAGAGATTTTATTAAAGCCCTCTAATATTACTAGAGGTTGTTAAAAGTTCATTCAATATTAATGACGCGGCAACTTGAGGTACCGCTTTAGTTTGGACGAAATTTGTCTCTTCAAAGTTTTAACAAATTTGAATTTAGACGAGCCGAGTCTAAAAGTTCTTGGATAAATAATATTCATAAATCAGGTAGAGTTGGTGTCTATGCTATCAGTTGTGTCTAAAAGCCCTTGGGAAATAATTCATACTGTTGCAAATGTCTGTCTGTCTGTTACGTTTTTTTGAAAAATTTTTGTCAAATTTGAATTTGAATCTATATATCGGGCTAACTAACAGACAGGATAAAAAATCGTTATTCCTTGAAGAAAAGTAAAAAAAAATATGGTCCATAATTGGGGCTATTTTAGCGCTTAAGTTGACGTTAACGAACTCGCATACTCGCGATTAATATATAATACTCAAAATAAGATTAAATACTCAAAATATTCTGAAATCTTAAATATTAGTGATTATAACCAAAATTTATAGCCAAATTGTGTTATGGTTACGATACGTACTTATATACGGAAAACTTGTTTTTCTGCTATTTTCTAGAACTATAAATCTTATCGGAATGAGAATGTAACCTGTTTGTTATTCCAGGTTTAGACCTGCCCGTACACAAATGACTTAAATTCAAGCGATACAAATATACTTAGAAACTTAGTTTTCATAATATTACCTACAATTTTTCCGCTCAAACGAATCAAGTACCAACTTAAATTGCTGTTGCTGAAATACCACAATCATACGAATCCACTCGCTAAAACACTTAAATAAAAGATAACGTATCAGTAAAATAATTAGTTAATTGAACGATAATTACTCATCTCCGAGTTTAATTTCCCAAACCTTAAGTATATCCGATGAGTAAGTAACAAGGCATGAAAAGAACTTCGGCTATTACATTTATAAGCAACTAGCAATCGCCAGCGGCTCCGCCCGCGTGGCTAGATTTAAACCGTAATATAGTCAAAAATCAAATCAAAAATATTTATTTCCATGACAAATTCTCACAAATCATAAACAGAATCTGGGAATTTCTACTAGTACTTGTGACAGGAGGCCCCGCTCTTCCATAACATTACATACATAAGGGGAAATATGTTGGTAAGTCCGTGCGTGTGTTGGAGCTTGTGGATGTGTGTAGTGTGTGTGAGTGTGAGTGTGGTGTGTGACTGAAGTGTTTGCGAGTGTAGTGCTGCGTATGATTACGTGTGTGTGAGTGTGTGTGTGTATGGGAATTGGTGCATGAATGGGTGAATGAGTTTTATATTAATGCTTCTGTCTCATAATTTAAATCAAGTAGCCAATTTGACAAGAGTTCTTCACAGTTTTTTGATAACCATAAAAATGGTTAAAGTAGGTTAACATTAAAAGCTAGACATATGCTGTCGCGGTCTTTTATTTAGAACTTTAAGAGGGGAAGAATTTTGAATAACTATCACCGTTTACTTAGCGCACGCAAGGAAACTTTAAAATTTTGCCGTTTTTGCAATATTTTTTATTGTTGCTCCTCTCCTATTCATCTTATCGTGATGTTATAAAGCCTGTATTCTTCTTCGATAAATGGCAGGGGCAGTGGTCGCGCTTCTTCAACGTGTTCCCTGTCGCTCTGGTCTTCTTCATCGCATGCACGGATGAAGTTTGTGCATGCGACGCTTACGGTGTCCGGTTCAAAGCGGTCTTCATATGAACCCTTAGTGTCAAAAATCGGTTTCCAAGCCGGAGGTAGTGTCCATCCACCGTTTTTGTTAAAATTCGAGTATAGGCCAATTTCAATTTCTTAAAAAACCTCTTCATTTTCGTTCAATTTCCTGTTGAAAGCCATATTTTTTATTTTTATGTTAATTTTATTGAATTTCAAATTTACATAAGACTCAATCGAGTCAATTCAGTACCAATGAAACATTCACCCAACTTTCATAATTATATATATTTCGAAAAAAAAAAACTCTTGCCTGAAAATGTCACACAAAAGTTGATAATTATGAAATATGATAAAACTTTCAATGAAAAAGCTCATAAGTCTCCATACGAAACATCAACTCGTACCAACATACGAAATTGCACGAGAGACTTAAAACTTTAAAAGCACGGGGTGTTGAAACTTATTGTATAAAGCTTCCACTTGCAGCAAGACGTGCAGTGAGACAAGTTAATTTAACTTGGCAAAATATCGTTTCACATATACGCTGTATAACGAGGCATTTTGCAAGGACGCAAATTGGTTGACAAATAGACTAACAAGACTAACGAGAATTCCGTTTGTAATGGGTAAGATATTGTGTAGCTTTTTTTGAGGTTAGAATGTGAACCCGTGATGTCAGAATTATGAGAGCGCGTGGGTCTTACTAGGTTTTTGTAACTTCGATTCATGATATGAGTTTTGTATTAAAAGTTGTATACTTAATTGGTTCTGTTAAAATAATCTGTGCAACCGATCCTTCCTCGGTAATTTTTTAAAAGATATAAAAAAATGCAAATAAGAAAAGACAAAAACCAAGTCGTTGGCAATAGCTTGTAATAAACGATAAATTGAGGTAAGATACGGCGGAAGTGTGCATCTCTCATCGAGAGTTATCTATTTTTGCCGTTTGCAATCGAGACCTTAGGGACATGGATTCAAAGTGCAAAAAAAAATTATCCGTTTTAACGCCTCGGTTGATTGCCTCTTCAGGTGACAAGAGAGCTGGCTCCTTTTCGCACAAAGAATCAGCTTAGCGATTCAGCGCGGAAACGCTGCCAGCATTCTTGAGACCATTCCACGTGGGCATGATTTGTATAGTCCTAGCGTGTACGTAATTTGAGATAGATATAACTTGTACATTTTTGGCTGTAAATAAATTATATTGAGTGGCCATTTAAAGAAGATAAGATTATCTCAAATTTTTGTGACTAGATATTATCCAACAGAGAATGCTTATTACGAATTTATGCACAAATCCCAACAAAGCCCGTTTTTGTCAAATTGGACTTAAATATGTCAACGTAATATGTAGGAGAGGCTAATCCTGTAAAACGAGCTGGGAATGTTTTCAGATGGGATGCGATGCTAGAGCTTTCTTAAAGATAAAAAAATGTCAGAGAATGCGAACATTTATTTATAAATATAATTTAAGGTTCTTCAATGTTCCTGTTTCCGAAGGAAAAATGGAAAATTCATACCCTATTTGTTAAGCTTTGTATATAAATATACATAAGCTTTAATGTTGGCCAATTTTGACTTTATTAATCAATCAGATTAGCCTAGAAAGTGCAACAGACAGATAAACAGACACCTTAACAGTTTATGTATTTATTTTAATAGTATGGATAGACGAAAATCGATTTTTTGCTCACGGATCACTTGGCTCACGGATTTTTCTTAAATACAAAATTAAAGTTTTATTCCAAATTAAGACCTAGGTAGGTCGTAAATTTCTGTAAAACGTTTGCAGCGTTAACAAACAAACAAACACATACATTCACATCTTACCATTTGTGAGGGTACAATATTATTTGACCAGGAATGAAGAAATGAACTATCGTTCGAATTGCTCTTAAGTAGGTAGAACTGTTGTTAACTTTTAGGAAAGTTTAATGGCATCAGAATAACTCTGTGTGACCATTCCTAACCCTCATCACGGCTTCAAAGATAAGTCCCGGTTTTTCCGAAAATTCAGGTCACCGTCATACGTCGTCTGAAAGTCTAGATTATATCTTTCCATGTCTTAAAAAGAGGTCAAGTGTTAAAACTCATGCCGTACGTCTAATCCGTGCAATGTAAGAATTTATATCTAACGAGTCTGCAGTTCCTTACCTCGTAAGTATAGGGCTGGCATATATATTACATATTTTATATCGATTCTTATCGAGTTAATGATTAATCGCATATATTGATAAGGTTTTTCAATGTCTTCCATTTTTTTGAGTTCAAAAGGCTTTGAACTTAAAAAAATGGAAGACATTTGCACGACGGTAACGATATTCCTGAAATTCAGTATGTATCAGTTTTGGTGGAGGAAAATCGATCTAGCTAGGCTTTATTTAAAAAATTCGTTTTATCCCTGTTTTTGGACATTAAATTTTTTTTAAAATGTAGAACTGAAAGGAAAGAATTTTATTTGGTGTCAAACGTAATCTTGCGATGGGTTACGTGCGGACCAAAAATGTTCACAATCCGGGTTCGTATACCACATATCATCAGCGCCTTCTTTATTTTTAATATTTTAAAATAATTTTTTTTTATATCTTTTAAAAAATTGCCGAGCAAGGCTCGGTCACCCAGGTACTACATACTTAAATACCATCCAGGCTCAAAGAACCAACAAATTGTTTATAGAAAATGTTGGCCTTCGGCGAAAATCGAAGCTGCGACCCACGGAGCTGAAGGCGGGGTTACTCATCAAATTTCATAGTGGCTCATTTCGGTAGGAGCAATTTTTCAAACCAGCAGTAGGGTTGGTAAAACAACGGCCCTTGTTTGCAAGTTTACTTGAGAAAAGAATGCGTTCTATACTCACTAACGTATAACCTTGAAGCTTTGAAAATACGCTTTGCGTATTGTCATTAATTAGGAAGTAAAGTCTTTCGCATTACTCACATTCCTTTAGGGAAAATTACAACTAGTTATATTTAACAAATAGAAAAATCAACCTTCCATTAAAGGCATCTGTCAATGCAGAGAATGTGGTCCTTTGATCCGCTTAGCTTATCTAACACGGTAATGTTATTGAAGATCGCGATGTTATTGCTTATTATGTGAATAAGTATTTATATAAAAAACTAGATCTGCCAAAACAGTATTCCGATCATTGTAGCACGCACACTACCGAAGCGTCACAGGTTGTTGCTTAACAAGAAGAAACAATTTAATTAAAATTGCTGGATTAGTAATCTCGCACCGGAAAACACGTCGGTAGACCACCTACGAGGTGGACTCGTCATCCTCCTGCCCTTATCCCACCCTAAGTGGGGTCAGCATAACATGTTATAAACATGCTGTCACATGATTCGGCTGCGTTTTTACGACCGGCCGCCTGCCTGACGTCAACTTGCCTTATTTTACGACCCTCGGAAAGAAAGAGGGTGGTCTATTTTACTAAACCCGATATCACACGGTGGGTCAACTTACCTTAGTCGCCTTTTACGATTGCTTTAAAGTAATGCTTACTTGTATAAAATATTTGTTATTTATTAACTGTTTTAACAACCCTACCTTATGTAAAGAGTTCCTCGTTCGTTATAAAATCCAGGTCACTCTGATTAGTAGCCTGAAGGCTGGATTTAGCTCCGGCTTTATTTACCTTTATATTCATAAAATAACTCGCTCTGTTAAATTTCAATAGCAAGGCGGCCCAGATTGTTGACTGTGAAAGAAATATATTAGCTTTATTTTGAAACGCTAAACACTAACCCACTGCTGATCAAAGATCTCAATATGCATTGACAGTCCCGTATTTTAATATAATCCAGTTAATATATTCAAAAAATTGTCCAGAGATATGCAGTTATCTTCACATTTGTTTCTTTACCAAAAACCTAGTAATAAATATAAATCTAATAAAGGACCTTAGTTCAAGTCACGTGATCTCAATATTTCACTATCACTGTTTTCAATACTGTAAACAGCAAATTAAGGCCTTTTATTTTCAAACTGTTAGGCATAAGGCCCTACTCTATTTTTGGGAGAGAAGGGTTGGTAGCTAAGATCCACCACGCTGCTCCATTGTGGATTGTTAGGTTGCACACTTCCTCAGAATTGTGTTGAGATACAGGTTTTCTCTCCACGTTTTCCTTCACCGAAAAGCGTATAATAATATATCTATAAGTTTTAGCAGAGAAACTCATTAGTGTTTGCCCGGAGTTTGAACTCGTGACCCCCTCGAAAGAGTCGCATACTCTTAGCACGGGGCTATCGTATCTTGTAATACAGAACTTTTGTAAAATTAGAAAGACTGTCAAAAACGCATCGGTGTTTAAAATTGTAAATCCAAATACAAAATATTCTTTATTTAAATAAATTTCTAAACAAGTGCTTTTGAATCGTCAACTCTACTGCTGGTTCGGAAAGCTGTTCCTACCAAGAAGAGCCAGCAAGAAACTCGGTGGTTGCTCTTTAAAAATATAATTCTTAATACTAGTTAAATTCAGTTATTCTTGTCTTATACAGGTTCGAAGAGAACTATATCCACACACTCTTATCATCTAAATAATCCTCAACAGTATAGTAGGCTTTCTGTAGCAGCCTCTTTAACAGTGTTTTTAAACTGCTGTAATTAAGTATTAAGCGTCACCATATGACGTTACACTAATGGATTTTTTTGTTAAAGAATCCTTGTTAAAGAATTCAACCTTGTCGCTTCTACATTACGTGATAGCGAGTTATACATATCCCAAAAATTTCTCCCGGGAAATGTAGGTTTCTTAAATATATTTTCGCTCTCATACTAAGACGCTCCCGGAGGTTCAGACCCAAAGCCCTTTTTATTTATTCATGGAATCACAGTACGTTAATTATTAAATAGGATAGGATCCCTGCAAATATTTGTTGCGAAGTTATAATTTTAATTTTCCCTATTGAAGTTTAGTTATTTTCAACTTTGATAGCAGCCCCTTATCTACACTAATATATAAAAGTGAAGAGCTTGTTTGTTTGTTTGTTTTGTTTGATTGTTTGAACGCGCTAATCTTAGGAAGTACTGAACCGATTGAAAAATTCTTTCAGTGTAAGATAGTCCATTTATCGAGGAAGGCTATAGGCTATATAACACGCTAAGATGAATAGGAGAGGAGCAGCAATAAAAAATAGTTCGAAAACGGCAAAATTTAAAGCTTTCCTGCGTGCGCTAAGTAAACAGTGATAGTTATTCAAAAATCATGTATTACAAAATTATTCCTCTCTAAAAGTTCTATAAAAAGTCCGCGACAACATATGTCTAGCTTTTAAGGTTAATCCACTTTAACCATTTTTATGGTTATCAAAAGACTATATTACGGTTCTCATCTTTCTACGAGGGCAGAGCCGCTGGCGATTGCTAGTGAATTACATATAGAGCATTATGTTGTTTATGGAAATGGGCAAAATGTTTACGTTAATCTATCCATCCATTGAAAGTAAAAGTGTTGACCTGATTCTATCCCACTTCTGGGTAATAGTCTTCTCTGCCTTGGAGAGGATTAGGGCATAGCTCTACCTTGCTAGTCCAATGGTGATCGGTTATACATATATTAAGGAAACTAACGCTAATCGCGGATTCTAGCAAATACTTGGATGACTGAGCTTTGCTTGGTATTTTTTTTTTAATATACAATAAAATGCAGTAAAAAACAAGAAAAAAAGCACCGGTTGTGGGGTTCGAACTTAGGTTAACCTTTTTTGGTCCGCGCGTTACCATTAGGCTGTCACAGCTTCGCATTTGATTGCTCAAATTATGAGTTGGTATCTATTCCTATTTTCGTAGTTTTTTTAGTACTCAAAAACAGAGGTAAACTAGTTTTTTTTAGATAAATCCCCATTATATTTTATTTATATTGTATTTATATATTTTTATATATACATTCAAGTTTAATTCATTTAAATATTAAAGAAAATATAATTCATTATACATATTATGGAACTCCGAAAAGTAACAAGTTGTTCTAAGTAATTATAAGTTAAGATAATTTCGTTGATCGAAAAGCACATGACGTCATCATCAATTTCTAACCCTTTTCCCACTCTATGTGGGGTTGGCACAAAATGTTTCATCTTCCATTCTCCTCTGTCATTCGTCAAGTCCGGCGCTACTCCTTTTATATACATATCATTCGTCACACAAAGAAGGCACATGACGTTTCTTAAAAAATATTTAGACACATTAATTAAAATACCCCAATAGGCTAAACTGTTCGTTTCTAGAACCCCGTAAGAGCCCCACTTAGTCTTAACGTTTAACAATCAAAATATCTTTCGAAATGCTACTCAAATATTTAATGTATTTAACATTTTTATTCATGTAAATCCCTAGTCTGTATATCACAGCTGATTTCCCATGAAACTTTTGGAAACTCCGCACGTTAGTCTAACTTTGTAGACTGAGACAAATATTTCATCTCTCAACTACCACGATGTAATTTCATTTCGTTCTCAATCGTGCGTGTCGAGTTTTGCACTTCTTTGTTCTTCGCGCTTTTGTTGTATTCGGGCTGAAATTTTGTTACGCAAACTTTATAATATAGGTTTAATTAAAACACGAAAGGTCTGTCAAACAGATTTCAAAGTACTCCTGTTCTTTAAACTCTCTCATGTATTCGTACATAAATGTATATTATTTTCCACGCAAAGTAAATAATAAAGTAAGTAGCAAGTACATAAAAATTATCTTAAATTAAGCGATATTCAATGTTCCATAAATTTGTTAATGCGTGATTTTTAATTAAGACTTAGTTTTAGCACGGTAGAAATACTTTTAACACCAGTGGCCATCTTTTTTTAAAAAAAAAAACATTCTTCATTCAAAAGATTTTCTATTAGCTTTCTATTAGAATATTAATATTTTCTATTTTTAAAATTTTATTATACATAGACTTTTTTAAATGTATATTATTACTGCGTCCTTAGTTATATATAAGATGATTAGATGGATAGTTATATGGTACCTACGTATAGTTACATAGATAATACACTGTATATGATATAAAGGAGAAACTTCTTCATTTTTGTCGAGTAATGAAAGGAAACTGCTTTACGTCACGTCTCAGAGATAATAATCATAAACAGTAATAATCCACTACATGACGCTGCACTACATTCTTATAGTAACCCATTTAATAAACAGAACCTGGTTGACCGACTTTCCCTCGGATTTTTTTAGAAACACATATAAAAAGGTGAAATTTGATATTTGAAATAAGCAAATGAAGTTAAATGGGCAGGGCTGTAGATACTATAAACTCGATCCAGGAAATATGAAATATGAGCCCGCCCGTTCCAAACTGAGCTATAATGACTATACTATTCACAGCGTAGTTAACCTTTGTTTTGTAATAATGTAGACATTGCGACATCTTAGCACTTAGATAAAATTTTGTTTTTCCGAAAGTGCTTCTTCTGAGATTTTTTCGCTCCCCACTCCCCCCCCCCCCCCCCCCGTTACACACGATACACCGTTTGCCCTAATTATTCATGAGAAAAAAAATAACATTACCGAACCGCGTGTTAAATATTTTTTTGCTTCCTTAAACTATCCAGTAATTCAGGCATAATAGCAGACTAATATTTTATTTGTATAATAACAGTGCAAACTCTCGCTTGGGAAGAAACTTAAGTAAATGCTAGTAATAAGTATTGTTTCTGTAACTAAATCCCTTTGTAAACCGAGCGAGCACGACGAGCTTTTAATTTTAACAAATTCACTGGGACAATTCTAGAATAAACAATGTTTATTTCATGAAACGAGATACTTCGTTCGTTATGACTTGTGACTGAGCTAATTTATCAAACATCGCTAACATCTTCGAAGAGCTAATATTAGGGCTTTTCCACATCGTAATTTCGACTTACACGAGTTTTGTATGCGCTACGCAATGCTTTATTGTATTTGGCCACACATCTTTTTTTAATTCGGTCACTTTAATACTAAACGTTCGATATGTCTCGTCGACTAAAATACATACAGTGGCTGATACTGGATAAGCTAAAACAATATTTATACCAACAGTTGAGAAAAACATTTAATGATTAAATGATTGTCATGTCATAAACATGTTGTCAAATGATTTGGTTACGTATTTTAAGACCGGCTGTCTGCCTGACATCAACTTACCTTAGTCGTATTTTATGACAGCTCGGTAATAAAGAGAGTGGTCTATTCAATTCAACCGGATACCACACGGTGGGTCAACTTACCTTAGTCGCCTTATACGACACCTCGGTAAGAAATGAGGTTAGTCTATTCTACTAAGTTGGATACCACACGATGGCCTCCATAAATTGTATTTTTAATTAAATATAAACATTCTCTATCATTATATAACTGATATTTATGTATAGAGATTTCCTTTGTTACGAGCTACAAACATGTATATGTAGATAACGATAAATGTGAGATGACCCTTATCCTCCATTTGCGTTGTCTCGTTTACATTTATGAATTTAATATCCGGCTGTTACAAACATTGCCCGTATTATTTTCCCTTCTCATTTCTATATATAATCCAACGTAGGCTTTTATCTCTTTCGGTACGTATCTGCTTACAGGCCTATTCAGATATTGATGGCAGTAGGGTACTACCGCCATTTTCCGAAGATCACGATTAAGTTAATATTATTCAAATTCAAAACGTTCTCTGTTCAAATGGGCTTTTAGAAGCACTTTCGAATCATCAAATTATAGTAATAATACACATTGATTTCGAAAGGTGCGTAAGTGAGAACAAAAACACGAAATTTGGCAATTTTTAATATTTAAACGAGTTAATTTTGTGTGTGTGTGTGAGTGTGTATTACACACAATATATAAAAAATGTCGTTGTATCCCTTTTTTAGACATTAAAAATTGCTAAAATAGAAATAGAAAACAAATGGTAACGTCATTTGTAAAGTTGTAATAATCAGTCTTTGTTGGGAATGGGCGGACTAAAAAAGTGTAAATACCCGGGATCAAGTCCCAATTATGACCAGCCCTAATTTCTTAATTAAAATTTAATTTATAAATACATTTAAATATAAAATTTTAAATTATAATTTAATTTTTAATATTATTTAATTTAAAACTTAAAACTAGCGGCCTGCCCCTGCTTCGCACGGGTATAAAATATATATCCCATGTCAGTCAGTGTAAAAAAAATGATTAAAATTAATCCAGTTGTTTTGATTTATTCATTACTGCCCGTGCCCGTAGCGTTAAATTTGGAGAAAAACAATTTCCTTTCCCTATACCAAGAAGATTTCCTGCTATCTTTGGAATATCTAAATTCATATAGTACATTATTACTTATTTACTTTTATATTTTCCCTATGTATTTTATTTTTACAATTAATTACAGAATGTCTTTAAACAAACTCTTGAAAGAGCGACATCGCTGCTAAAGTCGAAGTGTTATAGGGCGAAGCGCGGCCTCCTCACGGCATTTTAAATCTGTAATATCTTCGAAAATGCTCACTTAAATTACATGCTGTAAACGGCCATATTGATCTATATTAAATCAACTATTTATTTAAGGTACTTAATTGGATAAGGATTAATGCTGTATTGTATAAGAATTGCTTCAAAAATAAGGCATTATTTTTCGTAAAAAGTAAACGACAAAAAATGCTTTAGTGTGTTATCCATAAGCGATAGATATATACCATCGCGGCCTTTTCTGTAGACCTTTTCAATGTGTACAAATACTTAGTACATTATTTTGATAAATCTCGTAGGGTTTAGCCTGCGTTTGCAATGTAAGCGGAAAAAAATGTAATTATTTACAGAAACCTCAAAAATGACAGTATTTCTCTACTCCGTATTGAATGTTATTATACGTACAAACCTTCCTCTGGAATCACTCTATCTATTAAAAAAAACCGCATCAAAATCTGTTGCGTAGTTTTAAAGTTTTATGCATACATAGGGAAATATTGACTTTGTTTTATAATATGTAGTGAGTAGTGATAGTGATTGTTATTTTCCTCGCTAGAGAGCTCCGATCATAAATGCGTCCGATCGCTGCTAAATTCAAATGGTTAAAGGGCGAACCGCATTTTTTTTTTTTCGAATTTGATTAATGCTGTTAGCCCTAATGGCTTTCACAGCATCACTGATAAGACGGGCGAGCGCGGAAGCATCGCCGAGAGGCGAACCACGACCTCCGACGTGCTATTTATAGGCTCGCGGCGCGGCCCCTGCATTTTAAATCTGTAATATCTCCGAAAATGTTCACTTAAATTACATGCTGTAAACGGCAATATTGATCTATATTAAATCAACAATTTATTTAAGGTACTCAATTGGATAAGGATTAATGCTGTATTGTATAAAAATTGCTTTGAACATAAGGCATCATTTTTCGTAAAAAGTAAATGAAAAAAACTGCTATTGTGGGTTATCCATAAGAGATAGATATATACCATCGCGGACTTTTCTGTAGACCTTTTTAAGGTGTACAAATACTTAGTACATCATTTTGATAAATCTCGTAGGGTTTAGCCTGCGTTTGCAATGTAAGCGGAAAAAAATGTAATTATTTACAGAAACCTCAAAAATTACATTATTTCTCTACTCCGTATTAAATGTTATTATACGTACAAACCTTCCTCTGGAATCACTCTATCTATTAAAAAAAACCGCATCAAAATCGGTTGCGTAGTTTTAAAGTTTTATGCGTACATACGGAAATATGGACTTTGTTTTATAATATGTAGTGATAATAATTTCAATTTGTATTTTTTTACATCTTTTAAAAGAATTACCGAACAAAGCTCGGTCAACCAGGTACTAAATATTATATTCTTTATTCATAGTGGACTATATTCATTCATATTCAAATTCAAAGATACAATAAAGTTTGTTACTAAGTAAATTACATTCGTCATAAGTAATAACACATTTAATATAATAAATTCTGAACTGATCTAGCAAAATTAAATAAATAAATAAATATATGGGGCACTTACACACACGGTCGTCCGTCCCCAAAGTAAGTAACTTAATACTTGTGTTATGGGTGACAGACAACTGGTGAATATATACTTATATATTTTTTTAAATACATACTTAAATACAAATATACACCCAGGCTCAAAGACCAACAGATTCGGTTATAAAAAATGTTGGCCCTCGGCGGGAATCGAACCCGCGACCCGCGGAGCTGAAGGCAGGGTCACTACCCACTGCTCCAACGGGCCAGTCAATTAATGTGAATTCTTTGACATTTCTAATTAAGAAATACATTTATGATTTCCATGTACTTTTGTCCTGAATAAAATTACACACGCAATCTAAATATGGCCTCCCATTAACATAAAGCTGATTTTGGATGACCGTTAAATTTAAATAATCATTGAATCACCGTATGGGGTTGTCTCTAATTACAATGTTCTTAAAACTCTCCTTTTATTTCGTCGCGTCTGTACCCTTATTAGGCATCTTTACGTCAACCACGTAGCACTTGGCCTTTTATAATTCGGTAATTGATTGACGCTGGATTCGTTCATTAGTATTTGTTTTTAATAGGCCTCAATATTTACTTTTATTTGGCAAAATCAAAATTAAATTAATAAAGCACATTAGTTAAATTATATAATTTAATTAATGTGTGTGATGTGTGTTATTTTATAGTGAATAGTAATTTTTATCCATACTAATATATAAAGCTGAAGAGTTTATTTGTTTAATTATTTGAACGCGCTAATCTCAGGAACTACTGGACCGATTTGAATACTTCTTTGAGTTTAAGGTAGTCCATTTATCGAGGAACGCTATACACTATATCACGCTAAGATGAATAGGTGAGAAACAGCAAAAAAAAAATATTTCGCAATATTTTTTTTACGGCAAAATTTAAAGCTTTCCTAGCGTGCAAGTAAACAGTGAAAGTTATTCAATAATCTCTTATAATTAACTTACGATAATTACTTTTATGTTCAAAATTTATCTGACAAAAAAAATTGTGACATACTTTTTTCCATGCGGGCGAAGCTGCTGGCGAAACTTGTAATGAATAAGTCCATCTAGCACTAAGTTATTAATAACTGTTAATTTATAGCTTACGTCTCAAGTTATTGTATAATTTTCCCCTTAATTCTACTTTTTACTTACAAATTTTTAATATAAACTATTTATTGTTACAGGTAAATACCACGTAAACAATTGCTGCAACAGAATAACCTAAGAATTTTTGTGAGTAAAAATATGCTAATGCTGTGTTCATGTAAAAATACGTTTGCACATTTATGAATTTTTTTTATTCATTCTAGAACAGAAATCCACGCAGATACACACACGACTACAAGTTTTTGCGGTTTATTAGTAGACCTAGACTTTTATTTATTCCAGGCCGGCTGCCTGACGTCATCTTACCTTATTCGTTTTACGACTCCTCGGTAAGAAAGAGGGTGGTCTATTTTACTCAACCGGATACCACACGGTGGGTCAACTTACCTTAGTCGCCTTTTACGATACCTCGGAAAGAAATGAGATTTTTCTATTCTACTCAGCCGGATACCACACGGCGGGTCGACTTACCTTAGTCGCCTTTTACCGACACCTCGAGAAGAAATGAGGGTGGTACTATTTTATTCAGCCGGATACCACACGGCGTATCAATACTCATAAACCATCGCATTTATAATATTAGTAAGATTGCTAACGGGAAGTGCTAACTTTGTCTATTCAACAAACTTCTGTTATCCACCTTCATGAATGAGAAAACGTTCTTCAATTGCGATGACGAAGCCGCAATTACACCACTATCTGGAAATGAACTTCAGAAACGCCTAATTGCTAAATGACCCCGATGCTCAAGTCAATCTCAATTTGGATAAACTACTGCCGCCTAATTGCGATTGAATGAAAGTCTTCGAAGGGGAGCCAAAATGAATTTGCATACGAAAATAACGATTAAATCTAATCTATAGATTTTGTTAAACCATTATAAATATTAAATTTATTTTACAAAGTAGAGTGTACTTGTTGTACATTAGTAGTAAACAAAAGTAATTAATAAATAAATTTTTGTACTGTAATTATATGAACAATTTTTACTACGCCATAGTAATAGCGTTTCGATAACTGATAAATAAATAAATAAACTGATAAATAAATAAATAAATAAACTGATAAATAAATAAATAAATAAATAGACTGACGAAGTCAATAAAACGTATGGATATTTATGAATCTTTAAATAAGACTTAGGTGTTGTCCCTTATTCAAAAATATTTGCATATTTTAAAGGCATAAATAATTCTGTTTTATTCTGTACTTTCAATAAATATATATCGCAAACTTGGTATTAAAGTGACCTAATTCAAAGTTAACCTTAATTGTAATCCTTATTTCAATGTCATCTATGCAATCACGCTACGAACTACTAAAAAAACTAATGTTTTCCTACTCTTCCAAGCTATGGGTCTCTTTAACAATCACGAGTTTTGTGAACGCTTCGCTTTATTGCAATTTGTCACAAAACAATGTTCTTGAATTAGGTCACTTTAATACTAAGCGTAACCTACCAATCTGCATTGGAGCAGCTTGATAGGTCTTAGCTCCAATCCTTCTCTCCAAAAAAACGGAGAGAAGAGGCCTATTCCCAGCAGTGGGAGAGGCCCGTCCTTACTAACAGGCCGGTCCTTACTTACTAATACTAAGCGTGTAATATATCATTATGAAGGTGAAAGTATATGACTGTATGGTTTTGTACCGTTGTAGCGTTCTATCGTTTTGACGGATTTATTGTAAAATTTACGTATAGGCCCGTAGAATATAGTTATGGAACAATACAAATTCTACTCGGATTCTCTAAGAAATTATTATACTACCAAGAGCAGAATAATATATTATTGCGAATGAATAAGAATAAAGTGAAAGCATAAAGCCTTAGTACCGCCATGACAAAAGTTGCGTGTTCAAATGTCATGCTGCGTCTCAGATGCCAGCTTAGTTATTACACGCCGCAATCACGTGACACCGTAGGGAAACAGAAATTCCATCTATTTTAATTAAACCATAACTTAACGTTATATTTTATCTAAATATTAAACATTAATTATTTCAAGATCGGTTACTTATTACTTTATTTAATTATTATTAAATTTAGTTTAAATAAATTTTATTACTTCATTTAATTTAATTGAAATAAATTTAATTACTTTATTTAATTATTATTAAATTAAATTACGCGGCTGAGGCCTAAACGTACTTTTCTGTTTCTAATAATTTTGTAACCATTTTTAGTGCCTGAAAACAGGGACGATCGGGACTAGATCGATTTATCGTCCCGAAATCCCCCCTACATTTTAAATTTTATGAAAATTGTTGGAGCTATTTCCTAAATTTATATTATATACACACACAAGATTAGCTTAGCATTTAATTACTTTAAAAAAAATTGTCTAAATTTTCAGCTTCTAGAAACATCGAGAGCTGCAGGTATTTGCAATCTGTTAGAAGTGACTACCTTATATTTACATATCGTATTTACAGTTATTATCAAATGTCAGTTACTAATTGTATAAGAGCAAAAGTTTGTGTGTAGGCGTGTATGTGCGAATGTGTGTCTGTGAGTGCATGTTAGTGTATGTGTATAGTTAAGTACGTATTAATAAAAGTCTTCCTTTAACAATAATCTTTGAAACCGCGTGACGCAGCTGGTAGGCAGTTGATAAAAGCTTTTGAAATAATATAACAAAAGTTTTGACTTATGTACTACGGCAAACGTTGCGTGTACAAACATCGTGCTGTCTCACAGATGTCAACTTAATTAATTATATGATTCTAGGGAAAGTATTTTAACAAATATACGTTATGCTTTATACAGAAAAAAGCTCGCCATGGGTAGTACAGTTAGAAATTAAATTTAATTAGTTAGGTATTTTTTAGTTATTATACAGCTTCATTAAAAAATTCGCGATGACTTAAATGTTTGAGTAATATTTACTTACAACTGTAAAAACAAATTTGCTATATTGATTTTAAGAAATATCCCGTTCTTAACGACAAGGTTTGTTTGCCGTCACATTGCTGGAGGTTCCGGGTTTTGTTACCGGTTAAAAGTGCTTTTAATATTTTCTTTTCTGATCTTGTCTGAAGGGAGGCTACTTTAACGGTAAAGACGTGTAGACAAACGCTAAAACTTAGTTGAGGTAAGAGTCAAGCAAAAAAAGCTCTTTCACTTCTTTCGAAGAAAAGCGGGGACTTTTTTTTTCTTTGTCCCATTAAGTGGGATAGAAATTTACTTTTTATTATTTATTTTTTAAGTATACAATTTACTGACTAAATGCCAATTGTATGTAATGGCGAAAACATAATATAGTAATACTGAAAATTGTAAACTTAGTACATTGTTTTGCATACATCAAAATTGTGTAATTCCACAGAAAGTTGTTGTGTTTATTCGTAACGGAGAATTTTACTACAGTATGATCTATAAATATTATTTTGCATAACCAGTTCAATTGTTATCGGACGAGAAAATATATGACCGATCTTTCTACTTATAATTCTGAGTCACTAAATTAGAAGCCTCTAATGGCAAAAGTCGCGTGTTTGAAAGTCATGGTGGTTCGCTGATGCTATCATAGTCTTTATTTATATTGCCTTAATGATAGTAGATTTAGAAATTTACCTAAATCCATACTGTTATAGCCTTGAAGGTCAAACGGTGACATCGTGTGACCCTTACTAAGGTATCAAGAACAATACCCACAGTTTCATAAAAACTTTACACTTAATTGATATTTCCAATAAATCAAGTTTTTTTGATAGCAATAATATGTCAGACACGAGGTTCAGAAACATTTCTTTAACCACTTTAAAAATATTGCCGTTTTCGGTAAACGAGGTACACGGTACACGTTTTCAGACACGAGGTTCAGAAAAATTTCTTTAACCACTTTAAAAATATTGCCGTTTTCGGTAAACGAGGTACACGTTTACACGAGGTACACGGTACACGTTTTCAGACACGAGGTTCAGAAAAATTTCTTTTACCACTTTAAAAATATTGCCGTTTTCGGTACACGAGGTACACGTTTACACGAGGTACACGGTACACGTTTTCAGACACGAAATTCAGAAACATTTATTTTGACCACTTTAAAAATATTGCCGTTTTCGGTACACCCCTGGCAGACATATATCTACCATTTTCTCAATGGCAGGATTAAGTATGGCTAATAGTAGAATCAAATCTTAATATTTAAATGAGTTAATCTTGTATATATATATATATTCCGAATCTCGGAAACGGCTCCAACGATTTTCCTGAAATTCAGCATGTAGGAGGTTTTGGGGGAGAAAAATTGATCTAGCTAGGTTTTATGTAAAAAAAATATTGTTTTATCCCTATTTTTGGGCATTAAAAAACACTAACATTTATATTGAATTGAATTTTCGCCATTAACTGTCAAGACGACGTAGCTTATTCGGTTAGCGGGCAGCCTCGAGAAATGTGAATGCCAAGGATCGATCCCCACCTAAATAATTGTTTTTTCTTTTTTTTAAGTTTTTTTTTTGCAAAAAAAGCGAAGCTCGGTCACCCAGATATTAACAGTAAAATGCCAAAATTGAGTTTTGTTGATACGTCCCTGCATGTTGAAGCCCGCGATGTTATTTTACTGCCTCATTTATAACCATGCATATAAATCGCATAATACTCAAGATTTAGGTTAACACAGTGGAGACAGCTTGCGGAGTTGCAGAAGAGCCACGTGGGAGGTGAATAGATGTAGGATGTATAGCGATGCAAGCTATCATTTGTATGCAAATCTCGAAGCCGAAACTTCGGGAGTTTCTCCATTAACATACGTATAGCCCGTGTTTCGCTCGTATATCTAAGGGTTCCCACAACTGGTATGTAATATACTATGTTTTGTATATCAAATATAGCAGGGTTGCTTTTTTCTATTTGTTCACTGAGGGACTAATATCAAGTCCGTCAGTGAACAACTCCTCGTATAGGAAAAAAAAATAGTGGTCGCACAAGGAGTCCTAATAGGTTAGTTTTCAATTCAAAAAATCAAAGCATAAAACCTTTTATTAATAGCGTCACAGTAAAGTAGATAACACTAAATAAGACAAATATACAGAAATGTGACGTTACGAATTGGACCACCATATATAATCTTGTAGCAGAGGCTCTCGTATAATAGGCTAGTTTTTAGTCATATTCCAAGGAAAAATCTGGTTGTAAAAAATTATGTATCTATGAGCATAAAAATATTTAATAAATTGCCAAAAGATCTTAAATCATTAACGATTTTACAATTTCGAAGGAAATTATGAAATACGTAATTTAAAAAGATTTTATGCAGTCCAGGATTTTAATTCTAATAATCTCCAGTCCACTAATAAACTAATATTTCTACACAATTTCTGTCTAACTTATATAATACTTGTATAACTGACAATGGATCTAATTTTAGTTTATTTATTTTTCTTATCATTTTAACTATTGCAATTCTTTTTGTTTGCAAAATAAACAGTAAGCGACAACCCTAACATTTTTTATAGCATAATTTTGAATACCAAGTAACCTACCGTAGCGTAATGCTACCGTCTTTATATTGTAACTTCATATTTTATGGACTGAGTTTGTGCAGTTTACTGTATAGCCGTGAATTTTTTTTGTTACAAATGTAACTAGGCGTTAAATCACTCCGTGTGGTATCCGGCTGAATAGAATAGTACCACCCTCATTTCTTACCGAGGTGTCGTAAAAGGCAACTAAGGTAAGTCGACCCGCCGTGTGGTATCCGGTTTAGTACAATAGACCACCTTCTTTCTTACCGAGGTGTCGTAAAATACGACTGAGGTAAGTTGACGTGGGGCAGGCGGCCAGTCGTAAAAACGCAGCTAAATCATGTGACAGCATGTTTATAAAATGTTGTGCCGATCCCACTTACGAGTGTGATAAGGGCAGGAATATGATATAACTAGGCGTTAAATCATTAAAACATTTACATAGGATATATTTATGAAATGATCTCTTATCTATATCAATTAAGGTAAGCTGTTAAGTCTTAGCTTATACGTAACACTATAGGCAAACTTAGTTGTGTACGTCATAAATAAAGTTTTTATTTCTATCTTTATTTCTAAATAGTTTGCTCGTAGTTGGGGCGTTTAATTTTTGGCTCAAACGGCATTTGGTTACCTAGCCACGCCACATATTCATATGTCATCTGAAATATTTTTGATTTGACTAAAATTAATTGATATTACGTCGATACATGAATTTTACATAATATCAAAGTATAGTATGAAACGGCACAAAATTTACTGAAGTAACGATTTGAAACCTTATATTGGACGAGTAATTAAAAGTTTAATTACTTTTTCTTAAAACCTTAGAAAAGCTTACTTTGATTTAATATTCCTCATCAAAGTTCAAACAAAGTTTAGCATTCAGTGTAAACTGAAGCCATATAGGTAGATACTAATAATAATTAAGGCTTACGAGCTTTATGTTTGGTAATTTATTTATTTATTTATTTATTTATTTTGGAAACATACAGTATATATAAGCTCTTATAAGTAAAGTACACTAAAAACGTAACTTAAACCATTAACAGTTTCCTACGATAAAAGATACATATAAATGAGAGTATAGCAATAAAAATAGTGATTACAGACATAATAAATATACGGAAAAAATTTTTTTGTACAAACAAAATTACCTAATTAATTATTTGTTTATTAAATTTCTAATTTTTAATTTAAATTCTAAGAGGGAGAGATGAAAAATGTCAATATCAGAAATCAAGTTATTAAATTGTTTGCAACTTCTGTCAATTAACCTATTTCCTGCGTATTTTCTTTTAGAGAAAGGTATGATAAATGTTGATTTATGTCTAGAATTGAGTCTAGGACAATTAAATTTAAGTTTAAGCTAAATTTAAGTTTAAGTTTTAAGTTTAAAGTAATAGTAGTTAAGTCTATAAATTCCGTTAAAAACCTTATCTAGTTTGGTAAAAATTCACAGATGGTGTGAGTGGGAGTAATATCTTTAATATTTAAATCAGTTAATCTTGTATGTGTATATATATTTTTTCAGAATTTCCGAACCTCCAATTCCGGCTCAAAGGATTTTCCTGAAATTCAGCATGTAGAAGGTTTTGGGGGTAGGAAAATCGATCTAGCTAGGTTTTATGTTAAAAAAAAATGTTTTATTCCTGTTTTTGGGCATTAAAAATACTAAAATTTACTTTTAATTTATTGAATATAAAAACACTATTTTTGCCGTTAAATGTCAAGTTAGCGTAGCTTCTTCGGGATACGGGTGGTCGCGAGAAATGAAAATACCTAGGATCGCATGTAAGAAAAAGTAACGCCTGCTTCAATAAATCAGAAACCTATCATTTTTTTTTCAAAGTGTTATCACCTAAAAATATAATTCATGGAATTATCTGCGTTCGTCCTTATTAAAAACGCAAATAAATACCGGTTTCATTGAAATATTAGCATCGCCCTACATAACAGTCATACATACTCGCACCCATCTGTCACATATTGCAATGTACTAGCCCTGTACGCATCATCATCCTGCTGCCCTTATCCCACTCTAAGTGGGATCGGCACAACATGTTAAAACATGTTGTCATATGATTTGGCCATGTATTTTACGACCGGTAGCCTGCCTGACATCAACTTACATTAGTCGTATCCTCCTCGGTAAGAAAGAGGTTGGTCTTTTCTACACAATAGGATACGACACGATGAGTCAACTTACCTAAGTCACCTTTTACGACACCTCGGTAAGAAATAAGGGTGGTCTATTCTACTCAATCGGATACGACACGGTGGGTCAACTTACCTTAGTCGCCTTTTACGACACCTCGATAAGAAGTTAGGGTGGTCTATTCTACTAAGCCGGAAACCACACGGCGGGTCGTCTTATCTTGGTCGCCTTTTACGACACCTCGGTAAGAAATGAGGGTGGTCTATTCTACTCAGCCGGATACCACAGGGCTTATATTAGTCCTGTACGTGCGTAATGATTATCGAGTAAATCAGATTGAACTGGTGCTCAGTTGTAGAAAAAAACGGTATACGCTAATTTGATTTGCTTACAAAGTATCTCATTAGCGAAGCTTTAAATGGCGTGGACAGGTATCGTAAAAACCCTGTTATAAATTCATGCGAAGTGGTCAAAAAACCCCTTATCGACCACCGAAAATGTCATCGTAATCGATTTTGCCGAAACTCAAGCACTACAGTTTAACTAACCAGTTTTTAAATATTTTATAGAATAAAATGTTTTATTGAGTTATATAATAAAAAAGTAAGAATAATGCAGGAATTCGCTATTTCCCATATCTTTATGATTCTTCGGTTACAAGGTGATTGTTGAGATTGTGGTAGTAGTGTGTGCAGTTGTGGCTGCAAATAAATTTTGGATTTATTGCTCAATGTCCCTACAATTGGTTGGTTGATAGAGCATTATCTATAGAAACAAACAAAGTAAAGTTACACTTACTATCGATTTGTAAGTAAAACTTTAGGGTCATTTGCTATCACCGTTTGGATGTGAAGCTTATTAATCTAACTAAGACATTAAAATATAATATACATTTAAAAAGGTTAAACGTCGGAAAATATGCAAATTTTCAAGTCCAATAAAAAGAAAATCAGTCTCTAAAATCAGGCTTTTGTTTTCATTTTCATTATTCCGAACAGTCGGTTTGCAAATTGAAGGGAATGTCCACAATAACTTCCCATTTCATTTGTCTTTATCTCGAGTAGAAAACTCGGCAAGCGGGTTCAAAGTAATTTTGTAGCGGATAAAACAGTTACTTGCCGAAATTTGCAAGTTAAGGCAGATTTTAAAACCGCAATTTTATATATATTTCGGAAAAATGGACTCTTCACTCCTTCGTATAAGTATTCTTACACGAAGACTTACTTATCTTACTTAGAGATGTCGGGATCTTCACTTATGATGTTAGCGTTCTCAGATAGAAAACGTTATAAATACGTCAACAAAAGATAAACGTATAGCTATAAGATATGGAACAGGATAAACAAGTATTGTCAGGTTAAGTTAATAATAATTTGGAATTGGTATGCCAGGACAGTTCGGAATGCTATCATCCACTTAGAAAAACTGGCAAGAATGTTTGTGGTTACTCTTTGCAGGTATTACAGCAAGACTGCCTTCGGTATAGCAAGCTCCCCCTTTTATAGACAATTCTTACTTAAAAAAAAGCTCCCACTTTAAATAAATAAATATATGGGACACTTACACACACCGTCGTCCGTCCTCAAAGAAAGTAACTTAATACTTGTGGTATGGTAGACAGACAACTGGTGAATATCATCATCTTCCTGCCCTTATCCCAATCTAAGTGGGGTCGGCACAACATGTTATAAACATCCTGTCACATGATTTGGCTGCGTTTTTACGACCGGCCGCGTGCCTGACTACCTACTGCGCCAACGGGCCAGTCAACGGGCCGGGCTTTGCTATTGGTCACGCGATTACAGTGTTGCCAATAAACGAAAATTAAAGAAATGACATTTAACTATTTATATTCCTAACAGTATGTAAAACTTAATCACTCATCAGAATTCTCTTAGAAAAGTTGTTATTAAAATTAACGGTTACATGAAATACACAAGTTTACGTATCGCTGAGCAAGCTGAATGTTTCGTCTATGAGATAGGAAATAGAGAAAAGGTCTTGTAGTAAATAAGGTCAAGAATCGTAGACAGAAAGTACTCTTCTGAGATGTTGTCGAAATGTCTGCAGCTTCTTGCTTACATCTGCGTGTCTTTTTCAGGACAGAAAACAAAGCATATATTGCATTATTAATGGTTCTTAAAGATTAAGTTAAAATGAATGAAATCACAGCGCCCGCGAATTGGTGATATTTCTGTACTAGATAGGGCTTAGTCGCATTTAAGTTCTCTTTAAGATGTATGTTAAAAATGTAATAATAAAATTATTTTGCTATAAGCCGCGATGAAATAGGAAATATATATAATGTTAAATGTAGAGTGGACAATCCGTTTTCATATCTGATATATGTAAGATTCGTAAAAACACATGCACAAACCTTCACCACACAATACACAAACACTACATACGTTCACTATCACAAACTCAACAATCGTTTCGGCCCGCAACCGAAGCATCATCAGGAGATAGACTCCACGACGAAATCGCAAAATCGTTTGCGGTTGCGGGGCAAAATAATTTTATTATTACTTTTGTATTATTTTTTATTACTAATGTATGTTTTCGAAATATAATTTAACCCATACGTTAGTATTCAAAATCTTGATATGCAAAATATCATACAGATCCGTTAGGTCGTTAAAGCGTCAAAGTTGTACAAACACTCACTTACTCTCACAAACTTTCGCTTTTATGCTATTAAAAACTGGAATTACTATTATATTTATGTAGCTCATTGTCTAGTGTCCGTACCAAATTTCAACCGAAAAAGGTTTAATATAACGTTTTAATATAAATAATTTAATATAACTCTTGCAAATATTTTATAGAATTAGGCGTTACTTTGCGGAGATCCATAATACAAAAGTAATAATAAAATTATTTTGCTATAATCCGCGATGAAGTATAATAGAAAATATATATAATACTAAATGTAGAGTGTACAATCGGTTATCATACCTGATAAATGCAGGATTCGTAAAAACACATGCACAAACCTCCACCACCGCCATCACAATACGCAAGCACTATATACGTTCACTATCACAAACTCAACAATCGTTTCGCCCCGCAACCGACGCATCATCAGGAGATAGACTCCACGACCATTTTGCGGATTATAGCAAAATAATTTTATTATTACTTTTGGTATAACTCTTGCACGTTTTTACCGTTGCCTTTTTCTTCGAAATTAAAAAGGTCACGTGGACTTTACGAAACACTCGCGTTACAATCCACGTGCCTCAAGCCTACGTTGGCGAAATATTATTTGCAAAATGTAGGCGGCAGGCACGTGGACTATATCTTTTTAATAATTAATACATATATAAGTTAGTTCTGTTAAATATGAATATAAATAAGTGTTAAGTACGAATGTGGGTGGTTGGTCGCTAGAGGGAGACCGAGAAAAAGACAGATTGTGAAAAAATAAATATAAATATATAAAAAATATATGGGACACTTACACACGGTCGCCCATCCCCAAAGTAAGTTAATACTTGTGTTATAATAGACAGACAACTGGTGAATATATACTTAAATAGTTTTTAAATATACTTTAAATACAATTATACACCCAGATTCGAAGACCAACAAATTACGCCGTGTGGTATCCGGCGTAATAGAATAGTACCACCCTCATTTCTTACCGAGGTGTCGTAAAAGGCGACTAAGGTAAGTCGACCCGCCGTGTGGTGTCCGGCTGAGTAGAATAGGCCACCCTCATTTCTTACCGAGGTGTCGTAAAAGGCGACTAAGGTAAGTTGACCCACAGTGTGGTATCCGTTTAAGTAGAATAGACCATCCTCTTTCTTACCGAGGTATCGTAAAATACGACTATGGTAAGTTGATGTCAGCCAGGCGGCCGGTCGTAAAATACGTAACCAAATCATGTAACAACATGTTTATAACATGTTGTGCCGACCCCACTTAGAGTGGGATAAGGGCAGGAGGATGATGATGATATCACAACTAATGTATTGAGGTTTCCTTTTTATCGTTTTTGTAATCAAGACGCTTTAAGCAGTTATTTATATTACCTTTTCAACCCATAAAGCTTAAATATGAACACGTTTCGCCAATACATATTCACCACCCCCCCTTATTAAAATAAGCCCCTGACTCCTTTGATGGCTTCCTTGCTAATTATAAACAGGCGTGGGCCGCGGGCGCTGCGTCGCATATTAATTAAAAGTGCCGTCAATATTCCCTTGTTACTTTAACAAGTGTAAACAAGTTAATATTAATTGCACGCGTTGTGACCGCTAACATAATGGCTCGACAAAATTTCTTTGTGAAAGTCAATTTTATACCAGTTCTTCATTTTTCATTTTCAAAACAAAACGTTTTACTACAGATTAGATAAAGTTTACATATAAAGTGTTATTATATGTAGTACTTGGTTAACCGATCCTTGCTCGGTAATTTTATACGAATATAAAAAAAGTAAAAAAAAAATTTAAAAAAATATTGGGTAGGTGGGGCTCGATTATAGGTATTTTTATTTTTCGAGACCGCCCGTTCGAATAAGCCACGCTGACTTGACAATTTACGCCAAAAATAGTGTCTTATATTAAATTTAAATGTTAATAATTTTTTTTATGCCCAAAAACACAGTGTTAAAACGAGTTTTTTTTAAAATAAAACCTAGCTAGATCGATTTTACTCGCCCAAAACCTCCTGCATGCTGAATTTTAGGAATTACATTGGAGCCGTTTTCGAGATTCCGAATATATATATATATATATATATATATATATATATATATATATATATATATATATATATATATATATATATATATATATATATATATATTTATATATATATATACATACAAGATTAAGTCATCTAAATATTAAAGGTACAACTGATAAGTCAGTGTAGTTTATCGAAATTTTGAACACAACAGTAGCTATTGTGAGTTAACCATAAAAGATAGAGATCTTTTAGTAAAAAACCGTACAAAAATCCTTTAGTAGATTTGAGAAAATCGATCATATACAGACAAACAGCTTTTGGAAATTTCGTTTTATAATAAGTCATCATCCTCCTACCCTTATCCCACGCTAAGTGGGTTCGGTAAAATTTATTACACGATTTAGCTACCTTAGTCGTATTTTACGACACCTCGGTAAGAAAGAGGGTGGTCTATTTTACTCAACCGGATACTACACGATGGGTCAACTTACCTTAATCGCCTTTTACGACACCTCGGTAAGAAATGAGGTTGGTCTATTCTACTCAGCCAGATACAACACGGCTATGGTTCATAATAAGTGTAGATATAAATTGGAGCAGTGTTTATACTTTTACGCTGCCAATTAGATTATTTGAGATAAAATTGGAAGGAGCTTCGCCTTTAGACAAATAAGGAGATTAAGTATGGAACATTTCAATGTAAAATTGTACCCCAGTAATCCTAAGTGATGGATTTTGGGATTGGCAGCGGTCAAAGTGGAGACAACTTTGCTCGTCCGTTTTATTACCCCTGGGAGCCCTGGGGCTGCGGCAATACTTACGATAGTAGCAAGTTACCGTGTCTAGTGACGTCAGCTAGGTTTTAAGTCTCTCCCGCAGGAGATAAGAAAGGGCAATATTTGAAAGAGGTATTATATCTGTTTATTATTATTGCCTTTTATTTAATCAGTACCTGATTAAATAAAAGGCAGGCAAAGATGAGAAAAATAAAAAAGAAACTTAAAACAAATGAAAAAAAACAATTTGGTAGTCGGGAATTGATCATAGGTATTTACATTTCTTGAGTCTGCCCGTTCCCCGAATAAGCTACGCTGACTTGACAGTTTATGGCAAAAATAATATTCAATATAAATTTTTGTTTTTTTTTATGCCCAAAACAGGGATGAAACTTTTTTTTTACAAAAAACATGCCAAATTTCCGGAAAATCGCTATAGGTATGTATATATATGAATAGGAAAATCTTTATGTCTATCAGTAACGCCTTCATGGCTAGTCCGCACGACCAGTTTTTGTGATATATTGTTCAAATGAAGCTTATATACCATGTTAACATATAGGTTAAAAAAAACAGTTTTTTTTAAAGAAAAAAAATGTTTATTCATCCGTGCGATGAGCACGATGCTTCAAAGTATAGGATGTATATCTAAACATATTATCAAACAAAGTCCGTGATCTGTATGTGATCGATTTTCTAAAAATCTACTGAACAGATTTTGTACGGGTTTTAGTAAAAGATAGTGCAATTCCTCTGAAATTCAATTGACTTTTTTGGAAATTAAATTACAGGAAAAACAATGTAGTATAAATTATTCTAAAGTATATTTTATATAAAAATAGTTAATCCCAGAGACAAAGAGTTAGTTACAAGATATAGTCATCATATGATAAATATGATAAAACCAAAGTTTGGCGCGAATAAGTAGCTTCGAAAGTCATAAATCATAGAGAGTAGTATCAAATATTTGGTAACTTCTCCCGTAACAGACATGCAAAGAATATACGCCGCTCGCTTTGCTATAAGGAATTAAACTGCGACTAAAATACTCCACACTTGACCTACTTCCCCATTTAAGATCCGCTACAATCCCACGTGTACACGCCGACATTTTAATATTCCAGTGTACTGTGAACTTGAATTTGCGCGTGGTTTCGCTGGTGTTATGCAGAGATATCCTTTGTTCGTGTGTCTTTTGTTGTGGTTTACGTATCGCTCGTATGAAGATGAACAATGTAGCACGCTCGCTACAATAATTTGTGAAGAACACCTACTTTTACACCTCAATTCTATTTTGACTGGCCCGTTGGCGCAGTGGGTAGTGACCCTGCCTTCAGCTTCACGTCGTCGCGGGTTCGATTCCCGCCGAGGGCCAACATTTTCTATAAATGAATTTGTTGGTCTTCGAGTCTGGGTGTATATTTGTATTTAAGTATGTATTTAAAAAATATATAAGTATATATTCACCAGTTCTCTGTCTACCATGACACAAGTATTAAGTTACTTACTTTGGGGATGGACGACCGTGTGTGTAAGTGTCCCATATATTTATTTATTATTTATTTTATATTATTTTAATTGAATTATTTCTTGTGGTATCCGGCTAAGTAGAATAGACGACCCTCATTTCTTACCGAGAACACATAAACACGCAACACATATCCACTAGTAAATAAGGTAAAATGTTAAATAAATAGTGTATAGACAATATGATGGAAGAGCGGAGTCTTCTGGTACAAGCATATTCATGCTTAAAAGATCGCTCCAAACCTTACTTCAACAATTATAACACTGTTGATGAAATAAAAGAGTTTTTTTTACCGAGTTGTTGTAAAAGATAACTAAAGTAAGTTGACCCATCGTGTGGTATGCGATTGAGTAGAATAGACCACCCTTATTACTTACCGAGGTGTCGTAAAAGGCGACTAAGGAGAGTTGGCCCATCGTGTGGTATGCGATTAAGTAGAATAGGCCACTCTCTTTCTTACCGAGGTGTCATAAAAGGCGACTAATGTAAGTTGACCTATCGTGTGGTATCCGGTTGAGTAGAATAGATCAACCTCTTTCTTACCGAGGTGTCGTAGAATACAACTAAGGTAAATTGATATCAGGCAGGTGGCTGTAAAAAACGTAGCCACATGTTGTAAACATGTTGTGCCAACCCTACTTAAATTATGATAAGAGAAGGAGAATGATGATGAAGACCAAGATCTTAAGTCGAAATTGCTCTACTGTTTTCGGCTTATAAGTGTCGCAAAATATTTACGTGTTGTATAAGTTTCGAAGATGTTTTCCTTATCAAAACTCCTTTACATAGGGTTGTTACCCGTACCATACTATATAGTATTGTACTATATTTTAGTCAATTATACTATATATTATAGAAAAAACAATATAGCACGAAAAATGCTATATTTTTATCGCTAATTCAATTGTCGCGCTTTTTTTAAATCAACTGTGAATGGAACGCACCCGCAGCACTGCATAGGGATTGTTTGAACGAAACTCATTCATGTATTATTATCCATTCATATCGTTATCCAGCGAAAAGTAATAATAAATAATCATGCAAAAATAAATAATGATTGAAAAGAGATGTGTACTATTTTTTTTCCATGAATTTCCTAAAAGTACTATATTTTTTTGATTTGAATAGAAAAATACTATTTTTTTTCCAAAAAAAAGGTGGCAACCCTACCTTCATATGACCCCGAAGTTTTAGTTTGTTATTATTTCTGTTCGTGTAAAGGCACATGAGTATAAATCACTTCCTATAAATAGACTTCGCAAACACCGTGGGTAGCTTACACTTATGTACCCTTCATGGATCATACAAAAGTTATTCTCAGTTAAAGGTCACGTAGGTATAAATCTCTTTTAGATATATTTCATAAATTCAGTAGCGATTTTTTTACCAATATTACAGATTTCTTTTTATATATTCAACGTGTATCGTGGGTATTCGCAAACAAACTCCCCCCAACATAAATTTCCTTATCTTTTATTTCTTTACGTCACCTCAATAATTTAAGTATATTTTTCTGTACACATTTTCTACCTTTATCCACGTTTTTAAATTGATTTTAAGTGGCATAGGCGCAACATGATTTAAACTTGTTTAAATGTTTTTGGCTAATTATTTTAAGACCTACCGCCTACGGACGTCAGCTTATCTAACTCGCGTTTTACGACACCATGGTAAAAAATGAGGATGCTCTATTCTACTTAGCCAGATACAGCACGGCGGCTCAATTTATTTTAGTCATCTTTTACGACACCTCGGTATGAAATGAGGGTTGTCTATTTTACTCCGCCGCATATAGCACAGCGGATATTTTTTTGCATTGCTATTTGTTGGTTACAGTCGTATGATGGTCACCATATTTCATGGGAGGTTTATTGAAAATATTTTTGAGTCGTTTTATTCATAACAGCAGTATGTACTAATATACAAAACTCAAAAGTGTGTTTAACCAATTTTTAGGTCTTAAACGAGCCATGGATAAATAAGATTAAATAAATTCATAATTTTTTATATTTGCGTACCAACTTTTTCTATAAATTGTCTGATTTTGTAGATTAGCAAGCAGAGAACTTTGTCTTAGGGTTAAGTTGACCTTTGTACACTTTTTTGTACCAATAATGTTTTTCCAACATTTTTATGGTACATAAATAAAATAAATAAAGATACGATTTTTAGTAAGAAGACAGTAGAATTGCTCGTGATTTAAAACACTTTTTATTTCGGAACTAAAATTCAGGCATACCCAAGCAGCTAGGAGTGAATAAGGTGAATAAAATGAGGTGTTGGGTTACGTAAAAAAAATTATATAACTTTTCTAACAATTAGTGATGAAAGATCATCAATGTTATCCTAAATGTAATATTTACAATTTGTTTTCATACCTTACACATACGAAAAATAGAGTAAACGTTATAAAGTAAGCCTAAATTTATTTGAACTGAATCTATCTTTAAACTGTATAGCTGATTTCAATCAATCAACACCAATCAATTTAAATTGTTGAAGGAAGATTGCTTCCACAAACAGCAGCGTCCTTACTCGTATTTTGTGTAGTGATTAAAAATAGTAGTGAGTGGAAATAGTTTTTTGAAATATACTCTGAAAACATCTTGAGTGTGGTTAGTGCGAGTTTTCTTTAACCTAATCGATCGTTTTAGCGTAACGCCTATTGCAGTGGTCGGCAAACTTATTGGTCGCGGGTTCGATTCCCGCCGAGGGCCGACATTTTCTATAAATGAATTTATTGGTCTTTGAGCCTGGGTGTATATTTGTATATAAATATGTAAGTATATATTCACCAGTTGTCTGTCACCCATAACACAAGTATTACTTTACTTACTTTGGGGATGGACGACCGTGTGTGTAAGTGTCCCATATATTAAAAAAAAAAAAAAAATGGGAGCCAAATCTGCTTGTTTAGTACACGTTTATTACAATAAATAAGTAATACACTAAATAAAACTAAATTTCATACTTAATAAATATTTATTAATGTAAACAATGGGCTTGCTTGCTCTCTTTGGAAAGTTTGAGTAAGTTTTTTTTATTTGAAAATATTATTGTGCCTTCCGTATTTGTGCCAGAGCTACACATAAGGAGCCAAAGAGCCACATGCGGCTCTGGAGCCGCACTTTGCCGACCACTGGCCTATTGTATAACGCTGCTACAGCGACATCTAGTGACCACTGTTCTAGCGCCATACAAATAGCGGCATTCCAACGATTTCATGAAACTTAGTATGTAGGGGGTAAATGTTGTTTTCCCCTGTGTTCAGGCACTGAAAGACTGCAATTTGAAAACATAAGCTATTTAAACTATCATTTATAAAGTTGTAGCTCAGTAGGGTAATCGGGCGGTCCGAAAAATTATAATACCCCAGTTCGTGTCAACGTATCTCATATTATATTTTTATCTTTTTTCTCTTCATATTGCATCTTTTTTTATAACTTCTAAAAAAATACCGTGCAAAGATAGGTCACTCAGGTACTTATGATTAAATATAAAAGAATGTAAGTTGACTTATCAAAATATTCACGCCTGGTACGGATATATTCATCCATATTAATATTTATAACTCTTTCGGTCACATATTGTATTTCGGCTTTCATTAAATTCACCGTCCTCCTCAGTTACAATGCTCACAAAATTAACAATAATAAATTACCTTTTATACTGGATCCCGCGACTCGTGCTCCGTGGGATAAAGACAAATGAACCGACGAGTTATCTCTCGCCATTTCTTCTTATTCCCTTGGCCTGTGTAGGGTTAATTAAAGAATGAACGCTGGAAATCCCTGTGGCGGATCCTGAAGGAAATTTGTCACTGTTTTATTAATGGCTCTCTCTTAGCAATTGCCTTTCTTGCCTTATCTATAATTACACAGATACAAATTTGTAGATCGTCAGAAAATTAAATCTTAACTGAAAGAATAAGTTAGTAAATTTGACTGGCCCGTTGGCGCAGTGGGTAGTGACCCTGCCTTCAACTACGCGGGTCACGGGTTCGATTTCCGCCGTGGGCCATCATTTTCCATAAATGACTTTGTTGGTGTTAACAGTTATATTAGTATATATTCACCAGTTTTCTGTCTACCATAATACAAGTATTAAGTTACTTACTTTGGGGACGGACGACGGTATGTGTAAGTGTCCCATATATTTATTTTTTTATATTTATTATACCATTTCGTTAAAATATCTAAATACTATAGATTTTACAACATAAATTAGATAATAAAGTTGCTCTAAATTGGATTTTTTTTTGGATTCTAAAGACAAAAATTCAAAAATGCATGTAGATACTGTTTTTGTAGAGTTAAATATACATCTAGATCAAAGAAAGTAATGCAGTTTCTTTTGTAGGCTTGCGTGCTAATAATGTACTTAGTACAGAGTCTGTAATTTTTTTGAGGATTAAAAGATTATTTATTAGAAAAAAAGAAGACTTAAGCCTTTCTTCTCCGCCGAAACTAGAGAGATTAGGAAAATGTAGTAACCCCCTTATAACGCGATACTCTTATAACGCGTTTTCATTTTCGTATAACTCGTGTTTCCCTCGTATAACGCGGTTTTCGGATGCGGATTTCCGACGTTCCATGTGTTATAAAATAAATTTATTTTATTAAATTTATTTGCCTAGTTTTTTTAAATCGTATAGCATAAGTTATGCATTATATACTAAAAGGTGTACAAATTTTTAATTTATATAAAAATATTAATGTGTTAGCTATCTTTTTATAAAACGCATTCCGTTCCTAACAAAGTTTTATCTTAATATTAACAGCTTAAATAACCTTTGTTTTCTAATAATATTGTAGCAGTTTTTTCCGAAATACTGAGTTTCAGGAAAATCGTTGGAGCCGTTTCCAAAATTCATTAACGAATTAAACTCCTTTCAACTAGCGTCATACGAGCGCGGTATACGACAAACCTCATACAACGCGGTTTTCTATAACGCGGAAACAATCTAACACGTTATAGAGGTATCACGTATGTGACGTTAATATACATATACCTTGTCGAGTTAGATACACAGATTGATCGCGACCTGATAATGATCGACGTCCCTATCAATAAAACATCTATCCATTCTACAATTCAAATTCACATCTTATATTCTGCCTTTTATATATTCATTTATTCGCTAAAGTGTAAAAAAATTGTCCATATGTTTTATTCAGAGTTTTACATTATATTTTTTTAGTTTTGCCAGACGCAAATCTACGATTTAAGATTAAATATGTAAAGTTAAGTGTTGCCAATCCTTTTTACACGTTTCATATTAGTTTCGTCGGTATGTATACAACCTACTCCTTCGAACTTAATTCTGACCCACTTTGAAAAGGCAGATTTAATTTACACTATGGTGGTTAAACGGCGGCGGGGTTCTTCGACCCTATGTCCTCCCCTTAGGATATGCGGATAAGGCGTATAGTGCAACAAGCCAAAGCACTTACCTTAGCGGTTGTGGACTGTATGGCGGTAGCCTGCTCCAGATGTCTCGTAATCCGAAGAAGGCGGATGACCGTTGCGGTACAAAAAGGCGGTGTCGCGAACTCATCTTGTCGGCGGTGTAAAACGTAATGGCAGTTGCGGCGCGGCGATAAACCGCAATGGCGGCTGCGGCGTGACCGTTCGATTAATCGCGCGACTTCACCGCTGTTACTTACCACTAGGTTCATGGCAGTGTCATGTATTACAAAATACACCCAACCACTATTTATTTAATTTAACACGTATCAAAAATCGGTGACAATATAAAAAAAGTTAATTTTTTAACTTTAATAATCACAGGCATTTTCGTATTTCTATGATAATTCCTTTTCTGTGAAAAGTACTTTAATACTTGTCTTTATTCGTCTAAACCTAAACGCGATAGCACTATCGCATGTAGACCATAATCACCCACTTATTACCTTCACCCTAACGATCGTAAAAACTTTCATAACGTAATACTTACATAATATCTAATATTCATCATCACAGCGTTTTGTTCGACAAAAAAAGTCGTACTTTCACTCCGAACGACGGAGGATGGCATCAAAACAAAACTACTTTCACTTGCCCAGAACCAACTTTCAAAGGCACGACAAAGGATCTAACAAACGGACATGAAAACTGTATTGTGCATTACGCATATTAGAAAGCCGACAACTCAACATGATCCATATTATAAGTTCATCTGTCCGACGTGCGGTATCGGGCTGAGTAGAATAGACTATCTTCTTTCTTATCGAGTTGTCGTAAAAGGCGACTAAGGTAAATCAACGTCAGGCAGGTGGTCGGTCGTAAAGTACCTAGACAAATCATGTGACATTGAAGGTAAAATAGTATCAACAACGCTGATATTCTCCGGATCCTTGTTGAGGGAAGTCCATGTAATAATTATATTATAGAAGTATATGTAATAATTTCTCGGATATATTTTAAATGAGTTAATCTTATATGTGTGTCTATATATATTTTTGTGTTTCGGAATCTCGGAAACGGCTCTAACGATTTTCCTGAAATTCTTATGTAAAAAAAATATTTTGTCCCTGTTTTTGGGAATTAAAAAAATACTTAAATTTATATTGAATATAAAACACTATTTTTGCCATAAACTGTCGAGTCAGCGTAGCTTTTTCGGGGAACGGTGCAGTCTCGAGAAATGTAAATACCTATGATCGATCCCGAGCTAACTAATTATTTTTTTCCTTTTTTTATTTAGTAAAAAATTACCGATCAAGGCTAGGTCAACCAGGTTCTGAATATATAATGCACGCTTTCTGTTTGCCTAGTTTAATTAAATTATAGTAATTTTTTTGTCAGCATTAAGATCCTAGAGCATCCGCACAGGGTGTATATCAATGTTTATTCGCACTTTTGTATATGAATTATAAAACTTTATTACTACTAGATTTAATCTTGCGCTATGTAATAAACATTGTGAGGAAAATTGAATATCTAATTTTAAGTACTAAACTACTAACTATTAAACTTTCCGATTTGCATTGCACCAGCGTGGTGGGTACCACAAAAACACAAGCAAAACCGCAATCTTTGGCTTTCAAGGACAGGGACTTTAAAAATGGGAAAGTAATCCACCTATGATATTCCCCTAGATATTCACTTCCGTCTATTTCAAATCACATTGCATAGAATAAGCGATAATTTTCCAGCGTAATGCCAATTTGGTGATAAAGGCACAAATGCGTCCTTTTAGCCGCTCATGTATTATTCAAATGATTCCCACACGATTGCCCTTTATTTGTGTAACGAGTACAACGAGTTCCGAATGGTGGCATAATAAAACATACCGATTTCACATAACCAGTCCTTTTTTCTGCGTGACTTAATTAAACAAAGCATTTCTGCAAATAGCTCTTTCGGCAATCTGTTTGAATGCTATAAATGTAGAGTTTAAAAAACACGATTTTGAAAAAAGTCATAAATAATGAAAATTATTTTTATTATTGTGAAAAAAGCGCGCGCTTAGTATAAAAGTGACCGAATTCAAAAAAAGTTGTTTTGTGACAAAATATAACGAACCGTAGCGTAACATCTTCCGACTTGGAAAAGCAAGAACACATTTTTTAATAGTACGTGTTATAGATGGCATTGAAATAATAATTAAAATGTATCTAACTCAATTAAGCCTAATTTTAAATTTTGTTACTTTACTATTAAGCGATATATAAAAGATGGTACAAAGCGAACCACGCCTAATTTTTTTTTTTTTTTTTTCAAAATTGTTTATTTTATGTATTGTACTGGTGTACAAGGTATGAATTAGACCGTGCACTTAAACACGTCATAATTAAGTATAAAGAAGTTGGAACATATATACAAGTGAACCTAAGAAAAAGCTTTTAAAAGAACCATCAATCAAAACTTAGTAGACCCGATTTGGACTCTGGTCTAAAGTTTGTAAAATTGTTACTCAGTCCTTTTAGAATTGTATGACTAGGAAAATTAGAAATTAGTAAATATTTGTTAGTTCAACACAGTTTTGATATAGAATTTTTAACAAAGCTTTTAATATCTTGATTACAATCTAAATGTCACCACAAGCAACCATACTACGAGTAAGCCTAGCTTGTATTCTTGGTTACTAGTGCCTTCCTTTGTCATACGTACTTAAATATTTATACTTATTTTATTCATTTTATTTCTTTTTATACATATATTTAGAAAAGAGAAAGAAAAAGTAAAAAAGCACATGTATAAAGGCGGACTTATCCCTATATAACATATATATATATATATATATATATATATATATATATATATATATATATATATATATATATATATATATATATATCCCTATATAACTTAAGATAAATATTCAAGATAAATATTTTTAGTCTGTAATTTAAATACCGAACGGGAATGAGACTTGCGGATTAATACTGGTAAATCATTTCACAGCTTAACACCTTGAAAGCTAAATGATCTCGAATAAGTCAGTGAGGTACATTTAGGGAAAGCAATATCTAAAGTATTTATAGATCTTAGCTGGCCACATCCTACATCCGACAAGAAGTTGAATCGCTCTTTAGGATATATTGGGAATAAAGGATAAAAGAGTACTTTATAAAGAAGTGATAGAATATGTAAATTTCTTCTGGATCGGATAGGAAGCCAATTAAACTTGTGACGGAACTCAGTGATGTGGTAAAATTTACGAAGTCCATAAATATATTTAATAGGTACTTTTCATAGTACCAAAATATGTGATCATCATCCTCCTGCCCTTATCTACTTATCTTAACTTCCCTTTGTCGTATTTTACGACTCCTCTGTAAGAAATGAGGTTGGTCTATTCTACTCATCCGGATACCAAAATATGTGATATGAAACATTTTTCCTTTTAATAAATAATTTAATCGCTAGTAGTATGTGCACGGTAGCGTTAATAAAATAGCAGAAATAACGTAAGTCTACATGTATCGTAAAGTCTAAAGCATTCCTGAAGCGGCCGTCCTCCGGGGCCATCTCGATGCAAATCCTTTGCTAAAGCCCTCTTCAATGGCAGTATATTTGAATTTTTCACTGCACACATTGGACTCTATTTAACTGGAAATGGATAAAGGTAATATATTCTCTTTGAAACGTTTAAGTGATATAAAAGGTTCATTCTACCAGATTTCTGAGTAGTTATAAACATTTGACGTAAACTCAACAATTCAAGTTTTTCCCTAAAATAAACGGCATTATTTTTTATTCTATATGTTACCGGTGTATTAGCTTTCGGATAGTTAACCGACAAATAAACTAAGTAATAGATAAATGTCTCTAAAAAGGGACACTAAAAAGTGAAAAATTAAAAAAAAATTGCGGCCATTTTGAAATAGGTATTTGCTATCCAGCAGATAAACAAAATAACAGCCACATGATCTACCTGTTAACTTATTAGGGACTTTAAGGTGCTGAATAAGCCTATCAGAAACCTGAGAAACGCAAAAGCGTAACAGACGAACAGACAGACATTCGCATTTATAATTTTAGTATAGATTGAGATGCTCAAAAAGAACAATTTCGATATATTTCGACTTCGCACGCAAACATGTTTTCGGACTCCCGGAATAAATGTATGTACATACATAATTAATCTATCAGTTGGATATCGGGCTGGCCATTTATTGCACGCACCTAGTTATATACGAAATAGGAGAGGAAACGGTTCATTAATATACATCGTTTGGAAATTTACGTCCTGTACGCTGTATACGAGTAACGCAATAGGTATCTGGGTGGGAATGCGCGGTCCAACTCTTTAGAGCGCGTGGATATTTCGAATTTTTAATGGTATTCAAAGATATTTCTAGAAATTTTTAAATTCCATAAAGGAATAATATAAAAAAGTTAGTAGCGCCCTGTTACTCTCCCACTGCTGGGAAAAGGCACCTTCTCTCCGTTTTTGGAGAGAAGGATTGGAGCGTGGTAGTTCCTTCCACGGTGCTCCAATGCGGATTGGTATGTTACACAAATCTCCAGAATTCTCTAGAGATATACATATGCAGGTTTCCTCACGGTGTTTTCCTTCACCGAAAAGCGTGTGATAAATAGCAATTAACAATTAGACACAAAAGTTTTAACAGAAAAACTCATTGGTGTCAGCCCGGGTTTGAACCCGTGACCTCCCCGCAAGAGTCGTACGGTGTTATCGCTGGGGTACCACAGCTTGAGGGACGTATACCTATTTAACTGTCCTGGTGGATCAGAATAAATCGCTACATTTATTCTGATTCGAAATTTTATATATTAAAATGAAACAAAGCACATTGCATTAATGTCAACTATATCAAAACTAACTTTGACTAATTGAATTGAGATTTTTGTCGTGGAGCCTATCTCTTGAAACGATTGTAGAGATTGTCGTATTATATGTGTGAAGTCCTTGTGTGGTGTGTTGTTGGTTTTGTGATATATTAGGTAACAAATCTTCCATGTATAAGGTAAGTGAACGATTTCTGCTTCCTGCAAGTATAGAATTAAATAGATTCACCAATGAAACGCGTATTATAACAAAATAATTCTATCTTTGTAACTATAATCTATAATCGTAACTTTAGTTATTTCAATTTGTTATAACATATTGTAATTGCATTACAACATATATCCATACTAATATAACAAACCAAAATTATTTTTGGTTTATTGCCCTTTTTTTACACCTGAACGGAGTAAGTGATATAAGATTTGTGATAAAGACTGCCACAGACTACAATCTTATCTCCGTGGTTTTTTTCGATAATTATTTTACTAGTATGGATTATAATTATTTCAATTTTTACTAAGAGCTTATGAAATAAACATCATGTTATGCATAAAAAATGTGACAACAACAAATTTAAAGTTAACAAATTATTAAGGAAGGTAATAAAAATTTCATTAGGAATTATTGTTGCTTTTCAACATTTAACAGTCTTGTAACAAAGCCTCTAGCACATAAATCTGTGCCGTAACAAATCGTACAATGAACACAAACAACGGGACATAATAACAAAGATGTGAAAAAGAGCAGTTAGGACTGAGGCAAATACGTGAATAAACCAAGCCTGTTCGGTTACTAAAAGGAAGGGGAATTATGAGGACATAAAAAGGGGGGGAAGGAGACAATGCCAGGAGAGCTGTGTGGCTCGTTATGAGGTCCCCGAACGTAAATATGTATTGCCAAGATATTCCCCACTCGTCCGAATCATTTTTCAATTCAAAGTAATGGAACAGTGTCTAGGGAATATGCGTCTCGCTCTATTCCGTTTCCAAACTATTACTATTTATATATACAAACTAACTTTCCCGACATACGTTGACCTTTTGTAACTATTTAATTAGGAAAGTTATCTTAAATTTTCTAATGTTCCGCTTAACTTACAAAATGTTCTTCTTGTCTAAGAACTTTTTCTTGACAATAGTTGACGTTGACGAAATTGTTCCGTTCGTTCACTCGTGATGCCATGACTAAGGCAAATAGACGTTAATTTTTATATATATATAGTTTTTCTGTATGTTTGTAGTGAAATCCAAACTATTAGAGCACATCATCATTACGAGATGTTTTCGCAAAGTCCATGTTAGATTGTTATAAATAGCAAGCGTAAGATTTATAAAGAACGCACAGATTCGAAGCCTGTTCGCAATTTGAACCCGGATGCCTTTGTGAGGTTTTGGTGAGGATCATTTAATTCACTCACAGTTCACCTAATCATGGCTAAGTTCGAGTTCTTTCTTCTTCACCGCCCGACGGGGATAAGCAGCGGGTATGTCGGACTCGCACCGACTAAAAACCTGACAGTGCTCCACCACGCTACTGTTGGCGGGGACAGGGTACCGTTGTACACATTGCCCCCATCCTCGCCAGCAGCAACTCTGAACCCCAGAGTGCTCCACGTCTGGGTCGGGGCCTCTCTAAAAGTGGCCCCTCCCTCCGCTAATCGATGACTTTGACTCGACGGCTTGACATCATTAAACTGATACCTAGTTTTCTAGTGTGTGTATGTGTGTTTATGTATGCAATCGTGATTTAATCATCAGTTACTAAAGGTTCTTTTTAGAGGCCAATGTTTTTAGTGTGTCTAATGGATCTAACTTGATCTTTAAAGGGTAAGAGTGAATAGATTAAATCTTTAATGCAAGCAAGCTTCACGTTTGCCTCAAGCGCGAATGCGGTTTAGCGCTTTCCTATTACTGCCAATGAAAAACGAATGAAAATGACTCTTCAAGCTCTGGTGGAATGAATTTTAATACGAATTATTTTGTTGGTTAACTTTATTAAATCTTTAATATTTAAATGAGTTAATCTTGTATGTATACATATTTTTTTCAGAATCTCGGAAACGGCTCCAACGATTTTCCTGAAATTCAGCATGTAGGGGGTTTTGGGGATGAAAAATGGATCTGGCTAGGTTTTATTTAAAAAAATCGTTTTATCGTTGGGCATAAAGAAAACAAAAGTTTACTTTTAATTTACACCCTCATAAAAGAAATAAAAGAATTAAAAGAATAAGTAGTAGTAAGATTAGTAATCACTTTCACTTAATGTTCGGTCGAAAGTCTGGCTTCCCATAGCACAGGGAATCCTAGTTTGGGGGCCAGGAATTCGCTATATTGTTTTCGTATATTTTTTTATGTATAGTTAAAATTGCTTTTTTAAGGATAACAAGATGTTAATGATTTTACGTCACTTATAATCAATAAAGTATAAAGTAACGCACATCGACGCCATTGTTAGATGTCATAGCGTCTAAGTCGTAGTATCTTACTTGCTTTCTTACAAATGTATAACTTAAATATGGAGACTTATTCGTTCTTAACCACTTCTATATATTAAAATTGCAACTGTCAAGTTTGTAATTTATTGAATATATACAACACAATTTTCGCTGTAAAATGTCAAATCAGCGTAGCTTATTCTGAAAATGGGTGGTCGCGCGAAATGAAAATACCTAGGATCGAGTCCCACCTACCCTATTATTTTTTTTGAAGTACTTTTTTATTTTGTAAAATATTACCGAGCAAGGCTCAACCTGGTACTAAAATTTATGCGTATTCTGTTGTATCGAGCGGGGAATAAACTTATACAGGATAGTTAAAAAAATGTTTGCGCAATACGCGCGAGGCGATAATGTTTGGTCGCTGGCGTGCTATTGATTAGTTCTTTCAATCCCTTGTGTACCAGCGATCTGACCCGGCGTTACGTATGTATTTCCCTGGGGATGGCGGGGAGTGATGAATTCTGCTTTTAAATTACTCTAGTTCGTTATATAGAATTAGTTACGGTTCAATGAGGAACGATTCGCTCTTTGAAGAATTGTTTACTTACTCGGTTCTATGCCTATATCTCTTTAGTAAGGATCACGCATATCGTTAGGATCCTACCGTTAGGCCATCACGACAAAATCTTGATGTAACCTTTAGATCCATGCTAATATTATAAATCCGACGATGTTGTCTGTTACGCGTTCACGAATAATTCGTTGGATCAATATTGATGAAGTCTGGTACAATTAAATCAATAGCGGGATAAAATATAGAATAAAAATTGCCAATTTACTTAAGGGAAAAGGGAAAATAATGACATATTGCATTACCATCTTCCTGCCCTTATCACACTCTTAGTGGGGCTATGTGCCGCCTGCCTGAAGTCAGCTTACTGTAGTCGTATTTTACGACACTCCGGTAATAAAGAGGGTGGGCAATTCTAATCAACCGGATACCACACGGCGGGTCGACTTCTCTTAGTCACCTTTTACGACACCTCGGTAAGAAAAAAAGGTAGTATATTCTACTCAGCCGGATACCACACTGCTTAATAATCACATATTACATTGTAGAGGGTATTTAAACGCTAAGTTTAGCCGTGTGGTATCCGGCTGAGTAGAATAGTACCACCCTCTTTTCTTACCGAGGTGTCGTAAAAGGCGACTAAGGTAAGTCGACCCGCCGTGTGGTATCCGGCTGAGTAGAATAGACCAACCTCATTTCTTACCGAGGTGTCGTAAAAGGCGACTAAGGTAAGATGACCCACCGTGTGGTATCCGGTTTAGTAGAATAGACCACCCTCTTTCTTACCGAGGTGTCGTGAAATACGACAGAGGTGAGTTGACGTCAGGCAGGCGGCCGGTCGTAAAAACGCAGCCAAATCATGTTACAGCATGTTTATAACATGTTGTGCCGACCCCACTTAGAGTGGGATAAGGGCAGGAAGATGATGAGTTTTTTTTAAATTGTGATAGCGTATTAGAATATTTTCATTTCAATAAACAGCGGTATCTATAACAATGTGGCCGATACATCACTGTTATGTAAACAAAAGGTAAAAATCTTTTTCAACATTCAGTTACTATAGCTATCTTAGGTTTAATATTACATTTTATGTTGTATATTATACCTTGTAAGTTCTCGTAAAAACTTTTTTAGTATAAATTCTTACGATTTGTATAACGATCCGTGACTATCCAAAAGGTTTTAAGCGTCGCACATATTTTAATGTACATACGTTCTCTAAATATCTATATTAAAATATTTCACAATTTTGCTTTTAGGATTTTAGTTAAGGGAGCGTGCACACACGTAACAATTCTCATAGGGAATTCCCTTTGCTCAGTGTGTGCGCTGTCAGCTAAATTAGATAGAGAAGTGATACTGAAACATACAAAGTTATTTATATTGTTTACGTCATAACATTGTGTCATATGTAAAACTGTTGTGTGCGAAATGTGTGGATATTTAAGAACCAATTGATTTACTGTTGACAGCCTATTTCTATATTTACTTATATGTTTTTTCAGAAAAAAGTTTTAAATTTGTGAGTGTGACCATAACTGTTATGCTTATAATAATTTATATTTGTTGGGAATTATTACAATTAAACTAATTTATATTTTGCTTTTGTGTAAAAAATATAACATAAAAAAATGTAAGATTTACACAATACACAAATTAAAACTGTGGCACCATACATCTCTTCAAGAAGAGAATCCTCGTATGGGAATCACGTACTAGATTCACTTACACTTATGAGTCCACCTTTTTTGCATTTTAGCTAAATATTTGATATTTTTATTTAATACTAGTAATATACCGCGGTTTCACCCGAGAAATTTTCTTCTTTTACACCTTATTACATTTTTATAACGGATCCCTATTTTTTTTTTTGAAAATGTAATAGCCTATGTTGCTCAGTAAAGATGCAGCTTTCCAATGGTGAAAGATTTTTTGAAATCGGTCCAGTAGTTTTTGTGTAAAACATTACAAACATACATACATATTTTTCCTCTTAATAATATTAGTATAGATTTAATATTTTTTATTTTATTTTAAGTCCTTTCAAGATATTCTTTCTGCTGAAAAGATAAATTAATTTTTAATTACATTACGAGCAGTCAAAGTTAAAGGCTTTTCTTTCATAAGGTAAGTCAAACAGAGTTCAATTATTCTTTGATCAGACGTCCGTTCCAATTTACGCTTGGTAGAATAATTTTATTATTAAAAAATGTTCGAAAAGTGTTTGTGCTGCTCAAACTAAATTAAAACACAGCTTTCTTAATTATCGGACGTTTTATAGAAAAAGTTTTCATGGAAAATGTAGTAATTTAAACGTTAAATCTGAATTAAAATGTGTTTTTTTTTATGGGGAATAAAAAAATATCTATACATATTATAAAACAAAGTCCTCAAAAGTTGTCTGTCTATATGTGATCGATTTTCTCATAATCTACTGAAGAATTTTTATACCATTATACATACATTTGTGATTTTTGTTATTACCAAAAGATAGTGGAACTCTCAAGGAAGGTTTAAGTTAATTACGTCACGGCAAAACCGATTTTGATGGGACTGTGAGATAGAGGAGGTTGCGGAGCAACATATACATATGTTACTGTTTAACCTAGAGTCCTTACGGAGCACGATTTACGACGGAATAACTTTATGACTTACTGATTTCTACGCGGGCGAAGCTGCGAGTTAGTAATAAAAATAAATAGAGTTAAAAAAAGAAACTGCTTACGATCCCTTAGTTGGGCGTTAGTCTCTCTTTGTACAGAAGGGTTGGAGTTTAGACCCACCATACTACCACTATATAGATTTGAATTACTCCAAAAACCTTCCTGGACAAAAGGATAGGTTACGTGGGGTCATTTGATCATTCTCCTGCCCTTATCTCACTCTAAGTGGGGTGCAACGTGTTTTAAACATGATACATGTTTTGGCTAGTCGTTTTACAGCTGGCCGCCTGCCTGACGTCAACTTACATTAGTCGCCTTTTACAACACCTCGGTTAGAAATGAGGATGGCCTATTCTACACAGCGGGTCAACCTACCTTAGTCGCCTTTTACGACACCTCGGTAAGAATTCACGTGAAAATATGGGAGTCAAATAGTTTTGAACTTAGCACTGGGATGGTGACTAAGGGTGCGAATAAGTTTGGCCGATTTACAGCAGAAAGAATATTAGTGTTGTTTTATTGCAATAAAACTTCGGCAATGTATAAGCACCCTTATAAGCGATCTAACAACAATCGAGCCCGAGGCGTTTGTACATTAGGATTGCAAAGTCAGTATTAATGGTTATGGAAAAATAAGTGAATGAGACGGATGAAAATGTGATATAGCTTTTACGTTGTGTCAAAGGTAATAAGGATTGAAGATGGATTTTATTTGATAATCCATATTAGAGCAGTATTCTGAATCAGAACATAATTTTCTCTTTGACGCGAAAGGCCTTTGCGCTTTTTTGTAGTAGGTACTTATTTTTTTTTTTTTTTATGTACAAACTTTGTTTTCTTCACAAACATTCCAACATCAATTTCTCTACACCGTGTGGTATCCGGCTAATAGAATAGACCACCCTCATTTCTTACCGAGGTGTCATAAAAGGCGACTAAGGTAAGTCGAAGCGCCGTGGGATATCGGGCTGAGTAGAATAGACCACTCTCATTTCTTACCCAGGTGTCGTAAAAGGTGGCTAAGGTATGTCGACCCGCCGTGTGGGATCCGGCTGAGTAGAATAGACCACCCTCTTTCTTACCGAGGTGTCGTAAAATACGACTTAAGTAAGTTGATGTCAGGCAAGCGGCCGGTCGTAGAATATGCAGCCAAATCATTTATAACATGTTGTGCTGACCCCACTTAAAGTGGGATGAGGGTAGGAAGATGATGATTCCAACATCAATTTCTTTAATTAATAAACAGGGTAACAACGAAACTGATCGCGCTTAAAGCTTGCTTAAAGCTTAGATGACAAAGGTATATTATCCATCGACCTGCTGATTTGTATTTATATCGGTACCGTCAGACTGAAAACTTTTTTAATTTCGAAAAACCTCTCGCTGTGGAATCACCACATTTGCATAATATTAATATTAAATTCCACAAGCTCATTACTATCAAGCAGTCTCCTTGAATCAACGAGTGTTTCATACTTTTTTTTATAAAAATATATATTTCTACATAATCAGTACACCTAAAAACAGAATAAAGAGCTTTAGGTCATGTTTTCTCAACGCCGTTTGGTATCTGGCTGAATAGAATAGTACCACCCTCGTTTTTTGCCGAGGTGTCGTAAAAGGCGACTAAGGTAAGTTGATCCACCGTGTGGTATCCGGTTTAGTAGAATGGACCAACATCATTTCTTACCGAGGTGTCGTAAAAGGTGACTAAGGTAAATTGACCCACCGTGTGGTATCCGGTTGAGTAGAACAGACTATCCTCTTCCTTACCGAGGTGTCGTAAAATACGACAGAGGTAAGTTGACGTCATGCAAGCGGCCGGTCATAAAATACGCTGCCAAATCATGTGACAGTATGTTTATAACATGTTGTGCCGACCTAACTTAGATTGGGATAAGGGTAGGAAGATGATGAGGTCATGTTTTGTCATGCTTATGGTTAAAGTGTATTCCCTTCCCTTCCCACATCGGACTTCAACAACTTACAATATTAAAAAAAAGGTTGAATAGGCGCTACATTGGCTAGCCCGATCCACCTTTGGCTGCATCATTCGCTTTTCATCAGGCGAGATCGTAGCCAAGTGCTAGCCTTATCGTACTAAAATCATCATAGGAACCGGTGATAACCCAATAAAATTAATAAATAATTTGAAGCTATATTAAAAAAATAAAAATTAATTGTTCCAAAAAGTGGATAATAAACTAGAGTTTAAAAAAATAAAGAATACGTTTTCGAACTAAAAAGAGAGAGAAATAACGAAATTTATTTGTATTGTTGTGAAAAAAAGCGTAGGTTGCTTAATGCCATCTATTCGCCTACATATTGAGCACGCTACAGTTTTTTTTAATTATAACGACAAAAATAACTTCAGTTATTTTTACTTAATTCGAACGCGTGTTTTTTTTTCAATATTCTTAAATGGAAACTTTTCTTAAATGAACTTCTTCAATTATCTACTTCGCTAGTAACCTAAACATTAGAGGCTCAAAAAGATGCGGGAAATTGGGTCAATGTGTATTGAGTGGCTATTTAACTTTTGTACTACGGAGAGGCCTCGTGCATGGCTGAGTGGGCGTTGAGGAAAACTTCCACGGCGGCATTATAGCTGGGAGTTAGTAAAAAACGATATAAAAAGGCTCTTTGGCTATGGCATAGAGCTTGGGGATTATACCGAGGACTCTCGTGTGTGAGATTTATCTTAAAAGAATGAAAGTAATTTATAACTTGACTTATTGAAGCGATATTTCTGTTTTTTTTTCATTCAATGGACATCCAATGGATTTGTGTGTTCTTATAATACTGCTGTAAGAGCCTAACGGCGAGACAGTATGACTCCTTCGAGGGAGTCACGGGTTCACACCTCGGCTAGTTAATAATGAGTTTTTAGTTAAACCTTATGTGCCTAATTGATATTTACAATATATCGCAATTAGACCTGCATATCTCTAGAGAATTCGGGGGATATATGTGAACTATCAATCCGCATTAGAGCAGCGGTACTAGGCTCTAAGCTCCAACGCTTTTTTCCAAAAAGAAGATCGGTGGGATGTGTCCAGTGGTGGGATAGTATGAAGTCGTTACTTTACAAAAATACTTCTTTAGAGGTTTCCGAAATGATCTAATTTATTAAAACCAATTTTAGGTGTTAACGATTTCATGTTCACTGCTTTTTCAACTCGTATAACATTAGATTAAGGTTCGTTCAAATAATTTTCACAACAAATAGTCGTTTGCCGCTTCCATCCCGTTGTTCTCTGTGAATTGTTTGAAGTCGTCCATCCACTTATTCCTTGACTACTGTTCTGTTTGTATTATTTGTGGATCTTGCAGTCCTTCTGCGAAAGTATATCAAAACCATTTATATGGGAAAGTCTGCTACGAGTCTAATACAGAGGAATTACAAGCTATGGCGTTATTCAACATTAGGAGAGAGTTGGCTGAGAGTAAGCATCGTTACCTGCCGCAAAGTCTCTTTGTCCACCATGTTTCAAGCCATGGTGGGCAGGGACAAATCGTTGACATCGATGGACTCTACGCGTGGATGTCACCTCGCGGAAGGAAGTGGCGGGGCGAAACCGTGAAGTCGAGTCGTTGTGTCCGACTCGCCGAAGTAACGGGGACCTCCGTGCGTTCTGAACGGGATTTATGGGATATCCTTTCGAAAAAAGAACCCCGAGACGGTCGATGCATCTAGTGTTCTCGATGCATCAATGAACGGAGAAAAGGGCCACTGTTTAGAGTGGTCCGGACCCTAAATAGGCACTCTCTCTCCGTTACTTTGCACACTGTTCTAGTCATCAGTAGCGTGACGGAGCACCATAAGGTTTTTAGTAGGAGGAGAGAGTCCGATATACCAACCGTCTGTCCCCGTTGGACGGCGATGACTCATAATGGATTTTCCTAATGTAAAAAAATCTTATATACTCAGGGTTTTTTAATCCGTGACCCCATTGGGAGAGTCACACGTTGCCCCAATCGGCGGTTATACGGTTCTAATAAGTATTATTTCGAATAATTCATGGCTATGAAAGTATTCCGTAAACCCTTCCTATTTGATAACGAGGTACTTTAACTGAAGGGTTAAAATTTCGAGTGAGCATAATTTACGTACACAGCGAATAAACAGACCGCTGAAATCGCACAAGTGGCCCGTTCGCTTTGAGGCCAGCCAATGTTTCAGTTGTTTCGTACAAGTGGACGAGGAAGGGAGAGTCGGGGGTGGCAGCGAACAAAATAGATGAATAAAAGCGAATGAGGCTTATGGTTTTTTATTAGAAAATAATCCCGTCACGGGTTGTTGTGGCTCAGTCTGGTTATAAGTTTCTCTTAAAACAGTTTTTTTAGTTTATGCTTGCTTTCTTCCGCGACTTCGTTCGCGTGATAGGTTAATAATAGATGGCGCTTTTTATGTCATCCTATTCCTGTTGAATAAACAGGATTTCTATAGCCTATATGTTATTCCTATGTATAAGGAATAATTGTGCCAAATCTCGTCGATATTAGTTCAGCGGATTCGCCGTGAAAGAGTAAAAAACATACATCCATACTTACAAACTTTACCATTTATAATATTAGTAGGATTGTATTAAGGTTTAGTTTAGTTATATTTGTTAATTTACGAGTATGCCATGTTAGTACTTTTTTAGAATAAACGATTTTTTGTTTCATACAAAACTGCCAATGCCCCGACTGCCATCAGGCCTAAGGCTCTCTTAGGTTTAAGGTTTCTCTTAGAAACTAGTGGTCCAGCTGCGCGTTGCTGTGGCTCAGTCTCGTTTCGATCTCCCTTGGAATCAAACTGTAAGTGACAGTTTAAAAAAATACTCTGAAGGCCACTGAACTTTACAAAATTATCCTTTTAAGTCTATCAAGAAAGTGGTAACAAAAAATTAAGCATTTCATGCTCCTAATCGTATCCTACTAATATTATAAATGCCCAAGTTGTGTGAGTGAGTATAGATGTATGTTTGTTACTCTTTCACGGCGAATCCGCTGAACCAATATAGATGAAATTTTGCACAATTATTCCGTATACACCAGGATAACATATAGGCTATTCTGTTAATTCTACAGGAATAAGATGACATTGAAAAGCGCCGTCTATTATCAACCTATAAACGCGACAACAGTCCAAGAAGTTGCGGATAAAAGCTAAAAATACATGTCACCTGCCAATCCGTAGAGCAGCGTTTTGGGTTTAAGTTTCAATCCTAAGGTGTAAATTTTTTTCATCAGTGGGTTAGTAAAATACAGTAACTTTTTATTATTATTATTAATATTTTTATTACCTAATTTATATAATTAAGCGTTACTTTGCGGAGATCCATAATACAAAAGTAATAGTAAAATTTATTTTACTATAATCCGCGATGAAGTAAAATAGAAAATATATATAATGCTAAATGTAGAGTGGACAATCCGTTTTCATACCTGATACATGCATGATTCGTTAAAACACATGCACATACCTCCACCACCGCCACCACAATATACAAACACTACATACTTTCATTCTCACACACACTTAACAATCGTTTCGCCCCGCAACCGAATCATCGTCAGGAGATAGACTCCACGACAAAATCGCAAAGTTTTGTTACTATTATTTAGTAGTATGTCCAACCGGTACGATAAAGTTTGCGACGCAGGTACACTAATTAAGTCACACCGCCGGCACCTTGTACGGTTAACTCAATTATGCATAGTTACAGTCGGTTATAACTGTTAGCGACACATGTCCTGTTACCGTTACTCGCCAGAGTATCTTGCGGTCTTCTAATAGATCGTCGTACTGAGATACCGCTTGTATCCGCTTACTTTCAATTAACCTCGTATTTTCCTTATTAAAAATACTTTAACGGGATAATACAATGAGTACAGGACAACATTAGCACCTGAGCTTGAGGTATTAATTTTTTAATTTTTAATTTTATTAATTTTAAAGGATTATCTACAGGCTACATCTTAAAATGGCGGTTATACACTATCTGCGAGACGCCCCGAGTGCAAGAGTGTACAGCTCTCGCCTGGACTCGGTTCACTCTCGAGAGTGTGCATGGTAACTCTGACCTTACACGTCTCGGGCGAGATATAGTTTATACTTACGAGTGAGAGTGTACAGCTACCATAAGGGTTCACTAAATCAAACCGTTTATGAGTTTTCAATAAAAGCTTGTGTGCTTTAGTAATAATTTAGTACCTGGTTGACCGAGCTTTGCTTGGTAATTTTTTACAAAATAAAAAAAGAAACTTAAAAAAAAGAAAAAAACCTAGGTATTTTCATTTCTCGCGACCACCCGTTCCCCGAATAAGCTACGCTGACTTGACTTTTAACGGTAAAAATATAAATATTAAAAATTAAAGATAGAATAAACGTTACTATATAGCATTCCATAATTAAAAAAATAAAGAATTATTTTGCTTTAAAATTACACAAAATCTATGTACCTAGTAAAAGTAAGATGAAATCAGGAATTGTAAAACGCATGCTAATTTATCAATGTCCATTTATTCCATATTCGTTTCTATATTACCCAAATTGTTGTTTTTATTCCACCATTTTCAATTTGTTTTTGTATACAAAAGTGCTCATATAAGAAGCATGCTGTTAGAATCAACAATCACTATAAAATGTATCGCATACACAGAAATATTTATCAATGCAAATAGCATTGTTTGCAAACAGTGCAGCCTGCAATTCAACTCTTGCATATAAAGCAGATTCGTGGAGATTAATGGGTCAATTGAAACCATGCTGTATTTTATGGAGCGTAAGTTTGACAATTGAATGTACGAATTAAATTCGTTTTGGCTATCGTTGCTTGATATATTATTATGTTTGTTTGCGACGTCTAGAAAGTGGAGTTTGGATATACTAATAACATCCAGTTTGGTACAGTAGCGATCTGCATCAGGAATGTTATATGTAAGTTGGATTTGATCAATTCAATATACTTATCTTATTGGATAAAATCCTCATTTTTCCATTGAAAATTGGACTAAACTGGTCTGTCCGTTGATACGAAGTATAAGACAAAATATAGGAAAACGCAGGTGGGGTCCATTAGTGAGTTAATTATTTGAATAACAGAAACATTTGTTTTGATATTGGTTTTATGCTGAAGAGCTGTTCGATTATATATCGATTCTATTGTTAAGTTATTTACGCCTGGGGCATAGTCTAAGAGCTAAAGATGGGCATAGCCTATTTTATATCTAGAGTCACTATTTACGCGACGCCGTGTGGTATCCGGCTGAATAGAATAGACCACCATTATTTCTTACCGAGGTGTCTAAAATGGCGACTACCTTAAGTTGACCCGTCGTATGGTAGTCGACTGAATAGAATAGACAACCCTTATTTCTTACCGAGGTTTCTTAAATGGCGACTACGTTAAGTTGTCCCGTCGTGTGGTAGTCGGCTGAATAGAATAGACCACCGTCATTTCTTACCGAGATATTGTAAAAGGCGAGTAAGGTAAGTTGAAGTCAGGCAGGCGGTCGGTCGTAAAAAACTAGCCAAATCAACTAACAACATGTCTAAAACACGTTGTGCCGACCCCATTTAGAATGGGATAAGGGCAGGAGAATGATGTTGAATGAAGTAATTATTAACGCGAACGATACATAGACAGATGTATAGTAGCACGAAATATTTTAACATTGATGTAAGTTTCGTGTATACTTAATAAATATTTGCGGTCAATCATAGGACGTATGTTATATAAAACTCATCGACCTTTCTTACTATTCGGGTCCTGAAACATCCAAATATATTCCAGTAGTCTAAATATTTACATTCAATCGCACGGTAGAAGGTTTCAAATGGGTATCTTGTCATCAATTCTATCGATAACGGATTCAAACTATCCACATTTATGAAAAATGGTTTTAGTTTAGTTTCTTTTTGTAACATTTAGTTTTAAAATAGCTTCAGTAATGTATTATATTTGTTATTGTATTTAAGAGACTCAATAGTGTTAAATCAATAGGTAAGGCAATTTAATACTTTCTATATTAAATCACACGGGTTGAATCCCGGATTTTTTTCATCAATTTAATACTTATATTTACTGATTGTGTTTTTTCTACGTTCTGAGTTTATCGTTGTTATTTTTGATATGAAGACAGTTAGTTGTAGGGCTGCAAAGTGATAAAGGTTACTTTTGTCTTTAGCCTCAGTACTGAAGTTCATGCAGACAAAGTTACGGCCGGTTACTAGTAAATGTATATTTGAGTTTAGTCTCTGAAACCCCGTAGTCGTTCACTTTTTCCTTGAGCATTTTGTCCACGTCTCGATTTCATATCTTTGGCGATTGGCAAGCTTTCGACGACATTGCAAATATTGGATACGGAAATTGGATTCTGAAGTACGAGTACAGCAACTCTTTACACTATATATTGTACTATATCCTATAAAAGATAGGTAGATAAGTAGCCGGAAGAGTCTCCCTTTATAACGATGACATAAGTCCATAAGGTCCTTTCTAAGATCTTTTTTCTATCTTCGTTATCTATTTTCGTTACATATCAGTTTCGTTCGTTTACATGCCCAATCCATCGACAGTCACTAAGATTTTACTACGGATCTCCGCAATTAAAACTTGAACACGGGAATAAACTCCAAGCACATCTCGCTACATAACTGTCTAAAACTCCTCAAATTGGCATAATCAGGCACCAAATTTTTTTCAATTTATATCCATAGATCATCATTGACGATAGGTGCTGTTTAAAATATTTGGTAATTATCGGGTAATTTTCTGAACGTTGGCCAACCGTTGACTAACCATTTTCTCTTTAGTGAACGTATTTAATATAACAAAACCTTATAGATTTATTGGCAAAAATAATTTGCCTGCAAAGGAGCTGTTCTTAGCATTTACAATGAATAAAAAACCATAATTTTCTTTATTCCTACAAATGCACTTTAATTTAGTTTTTTGTAATTAAACAATGTTTTTTTAGTATAATATGTATTAATTGAGATTTTTTCTTTACAGGTAATTTGATCCTGATGAAACAATATTCTGCAATTGGATTATGATCGTAAAAGTAAAGTACCTACCGTTAAATGTGAAAAAGTTTCTTCTCTATAAGTTCTAAGACATTTTTCACAAAATTCCCTCCACTACGTACTATCTTGTGCCAGTCTTATTTAGCCACCTCCTGGGACTTTCCTCACGTCGTGTGTTGCTCAGTGAGAGGTCTACAAACACTGCGTTATTGGATGCAAGGTCGTCATTCCGACATTTAAGGACCCTAACGCCTTTATGTGCCGCGCCTATTGCCACTTCAGCTAAGGTACACGATATGTCCGTTATTTTGGTCCTTTTAGAAATCTCTTTGTTTCTGATTCAATCATCTAGAAACACTAAGCATCAGAGTTCACTCATTCACATCAACGCACATTTTAAACATTTTTTGTTATGTTTTTTAATTAATTAAAATTCCCTCAATGTATTAGACCAGCTTATAATGACGCAACTACGGGGCTCTAATTACAGCTACAGTTACAAACAGTAGCCTCTGTAATACTATCGCTAATGACCCGTCATCAGAGCCATCAAAGGGCCGTTTTCCCATAGGAATGTCCGCTCGACCCGTTATCGAGGCCGTAATTCACAACGAATCGACTATGACCGATGGTTGGGACAGGACTGTATCTGACACCGCCGTTATATGATCAGGGATGCCCTCGACTTTAAGATAGGAAACAATTTATGTGATACCGGTTTTTATGCAACATTGTCTGCTTATAATTTATAGAAGAAGAGAAAGAGAATTCTTTGTCGTTAATCTTTGTAAAGAACTATGTAACTCTGCTTGCGTAATGCTTTACTTTGCGATATTGCCGTGGAGTCTATTTCCTGACGATGTTTAGGTCACGGAGCGAAACAATTGTTGAGATTGTGGTGGTGAATGTGTGTAGTGTGTATTGTTTATTGTGTACTATTTATTCTTGTATAGAGTTGGCGGGTAATGCACGAGTTTTTACAATTTCTGTATGTATCAGGTATGAGAAAAGATAGTTCATTCTACATTTAGCATTACATATATTTTCTTTTATCGCGGATTATAGCAAAATATTTTTGTTCATTACTTTTGTATTATGGACCATCGCAAAGTAACGCTTAATTCTATAAATAATTAAAAATCTAAAGATTTTTGGAGGAATGGATATATAAGGATAAGGAAGGTATAGTGAAAATCCATAATGCTGACATGTTTTTATCAATTTAGAAATGTAAGAAAAAATTAAAATCGTTTCAAATGTGAACCCATATACCGATGTAAACTTACCCATATTCCAAGCGACGTAACCGTAAGTTCAAACCTTATTAATAAGAAACAATCATGGAAATTATCTATTTCTAGCCGATGACGTCCTCCTCCTGCCCTTATCCCACTCTAAGTGGGGTTGGCAAAACATGTTATAAACATAATGACACATGATTTGGCCGCGTTTTTGCAACCGGCCTCCTGCCTGATGTCAACTTACCTTAGTAGTATTTTCCGACACCTCGGTAATAAAGAGGGTGGTCTATTCTACTAAACCGGATACCACACGGTGGTTGCACTTACCTTAGTCGCCTTTTACGACACCTCGGTAAGAAATGAGGGCGGTCTATTCTACTCAGCTGGAAACCACACGGCGGGTCGACTTACCTTAGTCGCCTTTTACGACACCTCTGTAATAAATGTTGGTGGTCTATTCTACTCAGCCGGATACGACACGGGTCTAGCCGATCAATGACGTCCATCTGTAAAAATATCATTGTTGAATGTATCGAGAGAATAGAATTTATCGACACGAATTAATTTGAAATTATAGTGATACAAGCCGCAAAACTGTGAACTGACCTATTTGCACTTATATTCGTACATCGTTTCACAAACCCACAACATATTGGAAATTAATAATGATATGACGCGAAAGATTTATTAATCACACGTGTTGTCGTAGGTATATGTGGTCTGTGGCCGTGGTGAAAATTCGGCAATCATTTCGACATATATTTATTGATTTCCTGTGGTTGTACCCGCGTTTGGTATGATGAGGGGACCGAAATGATGGATTTTTGTTGACCGATTTTAGCAGAATTTAATTTACGATCGTATCTATCTAAGTATACTTTCACGCCGTGTGGTATCCGTATTAATAGAATAGACCAGCCTCATTTCTTACCGAGGTCGTGAAAGGTGACTAAGTCTCCCCATAAAATAAGGGCTAGTTGAAAATATGTGACGTTATTAATGTATTAAGTTAAACGACTAGACGTTACGAAATAAAAGCGAAAATAAATATAATAAAAGCGAAATAAGTTAAAAGAAAATGCCATAACTAGCAGAAAATAACGAAATAACAATTTCGTAGTTAGTTTTCTTTACACGCAGCACTTTTCTGAAATAATTTCCTAGCTCCCCTTTGTCAATGTAATTGCTCTGACGTCTTTAAGTGGCTTTTTTTTACACCTGACCTCGCTGCCGATTTCAGCGCAATGTTATTTGCTCGGTCGCCGATAAAATCCTTTGTGATGTTGAGTACTAAGTGATTTCTGTAAGGCAATACTCTTCAAGTAGAGTAGAGAGATAATGAGATCCACCTAAAGTGGGTCTATAAAAATACAGTTTAGCGGTTTAGCGGCTTATATAAGTAAGTACCAGGATGACTGAGCTTTGCTCGATATTTTTTTAAAGATATTCGTGGATACGTATTAGCCGCTATCTATCCGGAATATATATCCGGCGGTGTATAGAATAGACCGCCCCCATTTCTTACCGATGTATCGTAAAAGGCGACTAGGGTAAGTTAACCCGAAGTGTGGTATCTGGCTGAGTAGAATAGACCACTCTCATCTTACCGAGGTGTCATTAAAAGCTACTAAGGTAAGTTGACGTCAGGCGGACGGACGGACAGAAGGATAATGATGATGATACGCATTAGATACGTTGATAAAGCGTAAAAATAGGCCTGAAGACATTTGGACTTGAACCAGGGTCTTCTAGTTTCGATACAGCCCAATTTTCCACCTGAGCTATTATAACCTTGTATGTTGACGAAATTTGCCTTCGTATTCTTATGATATTGTAAAAGTTTTTCAATGCCTAAAAACGTGGATAAAACGAAGTTTTCTAAAAATTAAACATGACTAAATCAATTTATAAATCCCTAAACCTTGCTAACAAAGTTTCATTAAAATCGTAGAAGTCGTTTTCGAAAATCTTATTCTATGTATACAGGAATTGGATATTTCAAGGTTTACCCAGTAGTTGTAATATTATTGACAAACCGTTGAAACACAGTCCACAATTTGTGTTACACTTTGTTTCAAAGCAATTGAGTTTTAATTAACTGTAGGAAACTTCTGAGGTAATTTGTGTCTGTGAATCTCCAATTCAATTATGTTATTGGATCCGATAAGAAGTTGCCACAATCATTTCAATTCAGAAGTTTAAAAGTTCGTCTGCTACATATTTTCAATCGAGTTACCGTAACTCACTATATTAATTTTTTTTATAAATTTACAGAATTAATCAATATATTTTTGCTTTAATCCGCAAAAAATGATATGCTAAATATACTAATGCACTATCCGTACTTAAAATATGCAGAATTCACAAAAACTCATGCACTACCCACCATCATTAACACAATAATACACAAGCATTGCTCACATTTACTACTACCATCTCAACGCACGTTTCGCCCCGTAACCGAAGCATCGTCAGCATAGACTCCAGGACAAAATTGCAAAGCTTTTACGAATTCTGCATGTATAAGGTACCTATGAGAACGGATAGTAGACTCTACATTTACCATTACATGTATTTTCTTTTATCCTGTATTATAGCAAAGCAATAATTTCATTACTTTTGTATTACAGGTACCTTGGCAAAGTAACTTCTAATTCTATAAATTACTGGGCGATATTATTGGGGCGAAACATCTTTATTTTACCACTATTAAACTTTTTTTAATTTACTATTCTCTTTCACCTTAACTAACTATATTACCCGTATTCTCTTTCTTCTTCAATTCTTATCCTTTTCCTTCTATTACTCAAAAGTTAACTGGAAGAGATCCCTTTTAGGGTTAAATCCGCCTTTATACATGTGCATTTTTATTTTTTCTTACTCTTTTCTAAATATATGTATAAAAAGAAATAAATAATAATAACTTATCACTCACAAATACACTTTTACTAGAAATTACCTTCTCGACGACAATCGACAGACCGCAGCCGCCGAGTTTCTTGCTGGCTCTTCTCGGTAGGAACAGCTTTCCTAACCAGCAGTAGAGTTAACGATTCAAAAGCACTTGTTTACAATTTTACTTGAATAAAGAAAATTTAGAATTTGCATTTGAACTAAACTTTACTACCACTAGTTTCACTATTTAAGGCAATACCCAATCACTATAAAAGTCCCAACTCCCGCCATTAATCACTGAGAAACCCGTTTCCGGTATTAAACAAAAATACAGCGTATTTTGACTATCTCATATTCCAAAATCTATTATGTCTGTAACATATATCTAGCCGGATACAAAAAACGAAAGTTAAATGAAATGTTGTGTAATTGTATCGTACGATCAATACTTTAACACAGTACTGATTAAATGTAACTAGTGATAAGAATTACATTTTTAAAAGAGCAACCGCCGAGTTTCTTTCTGGCTCTTCTCGGTATGACAGCTTTCCGAACCAGCAGTAGAGTTGACGATTCAAAAGCACTTGTTTACAAGTTTATTTGAATAAAGAATATTTTGAGTTTGAATTTTAAACTAAAATTCTAAGTAAACCATTTAATCCATCAATTTCGCGTGCACGGGAAACTCCTGTTTACGTTCAGACTTAATAAATGTCGGGGCGCTTTTATTGAAGATAGAAGCATTATTAACGTCGCCTGGCCCATAAATCATCGATAATCTACTACTTTATCAGTGTTTTATCCTTTATTACTAAGCAATTAAGCTTAAAATGTTCGTTAAGAAAACTTGATTATTGTCTAGTTTACGACACTCTCACTAAGTCTTACTTTAAGCAATTTACTTATATTGCTAAACATCGTTTCTTTAAATTTTTTGACTGGCCCGTTGGTGCAGTGGGTAGTGTTCCTGCGTTTGGCACTGCGGGTCGTTCACCAGTTGTTAGCCGTATGGTTGTATGTTACGACACGTCGGTAAGAAAGAGGGGGGTCTATTCTACTAAACCGGATAGCACACGATGGGTACAACTTACGTTATTCGCCTTTTACGACACCTCGGTAAGAAATGAGGTTGGTTTATTCTACTCAGCCGTATACCACACGGCGGTAGTAGTAAATATTTATTATAACATATTATGACCACTTTTTAAAATCCCTAACAACCCTTTAAACAAAATATCAAGTATAAAGATGTATATTTTTTGGCACATGCACAAAAAGGCAGTGTTGTTACAACTAACATCAACCATTACATGACGGCGGGCGTCGCTCGCTGCCAACTAGGGCAGTGGGGCCTGTACGACCCTCGACTGCGGGCAGATGTCCTTGCTGTTCTGCATGTATCAGCACTTTGCTTTTAACAAGAAAATGCAATTTAGCCGAGTTCCACTAAACTTGAAAAGAAAGTTATTTAAGAAAAAACCAAAGTTATTTAAAATACAATGCTTTCGAAATCATATAATTTTCTTTTACAAGTATTTCTTAGTAATCATTATTCAAATATAATAAAATCAATGTATAAATATATAATAAAAATAATAAAATCAATTTCTACTTTAAAATTATAATGCGAAATATTACCGCAAGAAAAGCTTTAAATTTTGCCGTTTTCATAATATTTTTTATTGCTGCTCCTCTCCTATTCATCTTAGCGTGTTATGTAGCCCATAGAATTTTTCGGTCCAGTAGTTTCTGAGATTAGTGATTATTATCAAATAAACAAATAATAAACTCTTCAGCTTTATATTATATTAATTTAGATTTGTAACCATGTTTTTGCTGAAAATAATTTGCGGTATTCTATTATTTTTTTATTCCATTACATCAAATGTAAGGTACCTAAGGTTAAAAAAGTTTGGAATTGATTTTTATTGCACTCTGATTTCTATGCAGTACAACTTTATCTAGCTAAAGTTACAAATGCTTTCTCATCTTAATCTCTTAACAGCTAACTCCGTAGAAGTTTGTGGGCTCTTAGCAAAAGCTTTCTGTACTAATGCATTCAGCTGAAAGTTTAAAAGTTCATTAACGGATAGAAGTTCTAATGGAATGCTTTATATGAAATGCTGCAGTTTTTCAACAAAGGAACGCGCCAAAGGCAGAAATATTATCTTTAATATGATGTCCCTAAATTTATCAAACAAACTTTGTGTCTTGGAGAATGATCCAGTTGTCACTAGTAAACTTTGCATCTTTAATAGAAATAAATTAAAGTTAAAAGTTCCATCCTACAAAATGTCTGCTATATAATTTTATATTTGTGGTATTATTATTAGCCGTGTGGTATCCGGCTAAGTAGAATAGTACCACCCTCATTTCTTACCGAGGTGTCGTAAAATACGACTAAGGTAAGTTGACGTCAAGCAGGCGGCCGGTCGTAAAAACGCAGCCAAATCATGTTAAAACAAGTTTATAACATGTTGTGCCGACCCCACTTACAGTGGGATAAGGGCAGGAGGATATATATATATATATATATATATATATATATATATGTGTGTGTGTGTGGTATAATTATTGCCGAGTTAAAAATAAAAATAAAAAATATTTCCTTCAACCTTTTGAACAGCATTTCAAAATATATCCGAGGGTAGAGAAATAAATTTGTCGTCACGCGGTCCTTTGTGCCATCCGATTCTCTGTCAATATTCTCTCAGTAAAGTTTCCGTCTTTGTGCATTTACACTTGTGTTCACAATATTCTTCAATTGACAGTTTGAAATTGGAATGCAATACTGTTACGTTGAAATAGCAAGCCTGTGAACGGCATAGCAAGCACAATAACAGCATCCATTACTTGACGTCATGTCGAGCTGCTGACAATTGCATCGCACCTTGAAACCCTCCCCTCATGACGATACAATAACGATCTAATACTATGTCTAAGACATGTTAGTACCTTTTCATCTATTTATTTTACCAAAATTAATTAATAGATTAAATAGTTAAATTTATAATATATGGGTGACCGAGATTTTTACAAATATTTACAAAATAAAAAAGAAACTTCAAAAATAAAAAAAACATAATAGGGTAGCTCGATCCTAAGACTTGACAGTTTATGGCAAAAATTTAAATCAATATAAATTTAAGTACTCTCTTTCTTTTTCAATGCTTGTCCTTTTCCTTCGATTACTTAAAGATTGACTGGAAGAGATCCCTTTTAGATATAAGTCCGCCTTTATACATGTGCTATTTTACTTTTTCTTTCTCTTTTCTAAATATATGTATAAAAATAAATAAATGAGACCTTTAAACAGACAATTCTTGTATATTTAAACTGAATTTCAGAAGTTGTTATCCATGATATTCATTAAATTGAGTGTGCATGACGTTTAGACGGCGATCTTGTTAAGATTTCATATCTAGAAAATATCGTTTTATTTGTATTTTAGGCTATGAAAAGCTGCTAAAATAAATAAATATCAATAAATTACGAAGGTAAATTTCGCCATCATCTGTAAGGTTATAAGAGCTTAAATGAAAAATCTGATCAAACCCAAATCAGAACCCCGAGTCCCGATGAGTTTGAGTCTCGATGTTTCCAGTCCGATTAATTTCCCCTTTTTTTAAGTTCCGTCGTTTTGGAGAAAAACTATCGTTTGTCATTTATCAACGCATCTAATTCGTATCTAAGTATCACTTCTAAAAAAGAAAATACCGAGTATAGCTCGGTCGTTTAGCGCTATAAATGGTAACTTTAAATGGTAGACGTAATTCTTTTTGGATTAATACGTATTTCTTATTGTTACTATGTTAGAATAGCCAGTTGCTTAAGAAACACCAGACCACTTTAAACGAATTCTATTGGTCAGTCCCAAATTTTCAAGACATTGAATTTAATAGACAGATTTCTTAAATGCTCATCCCAAAACTGTACCAATTGCAACTTGAAAGAAAATACTTAAGCTGAGCTATTTATGTTTACTGCTCGTTGACGTCATTAAAACGTAATGACGTCTTCTCTCAGCACTATTTATTATTAGATCTTGGATTTAACAGATCGTGTATAACAAAACATCTGTAACTGAAATTAATTATTGACAAATATTATTTCTGTGATTGGCTGAGTATAGCCGAGAAATTGTAATGGTTCCAGAACATAAACTAACATACTCTAATACAAACAAGTCAATTTGAAAAAGCCTTTAACAAAACTTCATGTCCCTACTGTTAACCGGTTAGGAGTTGCCTCGTCTGAAGGCAATCCTAACAGCAGCAGCAGTTCATGCTTACCATAACTATGCATCATTATCGGAATTTGATCAGTATCTAAAATTCCAGCTCAATCGGACACGGGGAAGTGGGTCAAATTTACTTGCAAGATTCCACCTTCACATACATACAAGTCAAGTAAAATAAAAGCTTTAAAAAAATTTAATCATAATGTATTTAAATAGACTGTTTTGTATATGTACTGTTATAATTTGGCAGTGTAGGGCGGACGATTTTGACTTCACCTGGCAATGTATTGCGGAAATTTAGTGTGTTCAAGACAGCATTATACGACAGTCTTACTTCCTGCTTTTGGAGTAATAGTAAAAGAACTCATTCGCTAGACTTGCGCGCAAGGCCTCGGTTGAGTCATTTTTGTTTGGACATCAAAAGTCAATTTATATAATTTTCCGAAAGTTGAAGTTACATACCATTAGTAATATGGGTAAACTTCGAAGCAGGCACACTTGTGAGATGTTTTCATAAGTGCTCCATTCATGTAATTGGAAAAGGTACTTGTAGATCACATTTAGTATATTAAGCACGAGCGATCGTCCAGTCCAGCGAATGTATTGAAATATTAATTAGTTTTTTATAGAATGATATGTATCATAGGTGTCCCATGATCTCCATAAACCACGATCCTGCTGGATCAGCGACTCCCCGCGACCTTTATGAGGTCTTCAGTCCATCTCGCAAGGGATCTACCGACGCTGCGTTTTCCATTGCGGGGTCGCCACTTTGGTTCGTCTACGGACCTTATATCTGACTTGATCACATAGAGATACTCCGAGCATAACCCACTCACTTGCCCCTGAGTAACTCTGAGCTTTCTGATGAGGCCCTTAGTCAGTAACCTCGTTTCAGATCCGTATCATCATCCGCAACACATTAGAATTGTTTGGTTACTTAAAATAAATTTAGCTTTTTCTGCATCACTTATACAGAAAAAGTTTAATTTTACTTTTTCTGCATATCACCCTATCCGAAGAATAAAGTTACATGATTAAGCATAGGGAAGTGGATTCAGAGTATATGCGATATTGTACTGTTTGCTGATGACACATCTTTGATATTTAAAATAAATAGAAATGACGACAAATTTGACGAAGTAAACAGTGGTTTGTCGCAGGTTGCTCATTGGTTCAGACAAAATAATTTAGTACTGAACTCAAATAAAACAAAATGGATAGAATTTGTATTACCTAATGCTGCTAAACCAGCAAATAGACTTTTTATAAATAATGTTTCACTAAAAACAGATAACGCAACTGTATTTTTGGGAATGACTTTGGATACAAAACTCCAATGGAGCACACACATAACAACTCTTGCAGGGAAACTCAGTTCAGCGGCCTATGCCGTTCGAAAGATTAGACAGTTTACTGACGTCGAAACGGCAAAACTTGTTTATTTTGCTTACTTCCATAGTGTTATGTCCTATGGAATATTGCTATGGGGTAAATGCGCGGATAATGAAAAAATCTTTGTATTACAAAAAAGAGCCGTACGTGGCATTTATAATTTAAGACCGCGGGATTCCCTGCGAGAGAAGTTTAAGGAAATAGGTATTCTTACATTTGCTTCACAGTATATTTTAAGTAATTTAATTTTTGTATATAAAAATATAAAAAATTATAAAACAATAGGCGATGTATATAATAGACAAAGTAGGAACCGACATAAGCTTGCGGCTCCTGCTTTGCGCCTTGAAAAAGTACGTAAGTCGTTTGTGGGTTTGGGTATAAGATTCTATAATAAAATTCCGCAATCAATTTTAACTTTGCCGTTACAGCAGTTTAAAAACACTATTAAGGAGAGGCTAATACAGAAAGCCTACTATACTGTTGAGGATTATTTGGACGATAAAAATGCGTGGATATAAATATTGTTCGACCCTGTACAAGATAGAAACATTAAATGTAACTAGTATTAAGAATTGTATTTTTTAAAAAGAGCAACCGCCGAGTTTCTTGCTGGCTCTTCTCGGTAGGAACAGCTTTCCGAACCAGCAGTAGAGTTGACGATTCAAAAGCACTTGTTTACAAGTTTATTTGAATAAATAATATTTTGAATTTGAATTTGAATTTGAATTTGAATTCATTTAAAGGAAAAGTGATTTATTCTTCATTCTTGATGTGATTTATTCTTTATTTTTCAATAGGGTGATATACATATGTATGTTGCCTTTTCCTTAGTTTACGATTGTTCTCTACCCTCTATGGATTGTATCTATTGACCATTACATCCCCTCTTGGCTAACTGTTCCCGTAACAAGTATTGAAAGTTAATTAGGCATATTACAAAGCGGAGAGCTTCGCCCCAGTTCGCGACTCCTCATTGTTCTGCAGTCGCGAATGAACCGTAATATTCATAGATGATGAATAAACTAGGAAACTTTGCATCTTTTGTTACCTGTGGTGTATTAGTCTTTGTATTGCTTATTTCTTTACGATTGTTACTGTGAAAACTTGCTTACATAACCTTTTCTTTTTTATTGTTATAATTGTAAAGAGTCTTGTTTAAAAGAGATTGCGGCTATTTCTTTATTCCTAATAGGCTTCAACCCACAGTTTTCTTTCTCATGTACATTAGTACCTGGTGGACTAAATTTTCTTATTGATGTAATATAGAATATTCCAAACTGTCGTTAATCCTAATTTATATTGTATAGCTGTTATTGTGTTTTTATTGACTTGCCCATTGGCGCAGTTGGCGGTGATCCTGCCTTTAGCTTCGCGGGTCGCGGGTTCGATTCCCGCCTAGGGCCAACATTTTCTATAAACGATTTATTGGTTTTTCGAGCCTCGGTGTATATTTGCATTTAAGTATGTATTTAAAATTATATGTGTATATTTACCAGTAGCCTGTCACCCATAACACAAGTATTAAGTTACTTACTTTAGGGACGGACAACCGAGTGTGTAAGTGTCCCATATATTTATTATATTTATTTACTAGCGGCCTGCCCCTGCTTCGCACGGGTATAAAATATATATCCCATGTCAGTCAGTGTAAAAAAAAAATGATTAAAATCGATCCAGTAGTTTTGATTTATTCTTTACTGCCCGTGGCCCGCAAGCGTTAAAGAGAAAAACAATTTCCTTTCCCTATACCAAGAAGATTTCCTGCTATCTTTGGAATATCTAAATTCATATAGTACATTTTTACTTATTTACTTTTACATTTTCCCTATGTATTTTATTTTTACAATTAATTACAGAATGTCTTTATATACAACATTCACAGCTTCCTTGTCGTTAAACAAACTTTGAAAGAGCGACATATAGCTGCTAGATTCGAAGTTCTCACGGCATTTTAAATCTGTAATATCTCCGAAAATGTTCACTTAAATTACATGTCATAAAAGGCCATATTGATCTATATTAAATCAACAATTTATTTTAGGTTCTTAATTGGATAAGGATTAATGCTGTATTGTATAAAAATTGCTTTAAAAATAAGGCATTATTTTTCGTAAAAAGTAAATGACAAAAAATGCTATTGTGGGTTATCCATAAGAGATAGACATATACCATCGCGGACTTTTCTGTAGACCTTTTTAAGGTGTTCAAATACTTAGTACATAATTTTGATAAATCTCGTAGGGTTTAGCCTGCGTTTGCAATGTAAGCGGAAAAAAATTTAATTATTTACAGAAACCTCAAAAATTACAGTATTACTCTACTTTGTATTGAATGTTATTATACGTACAAACCTTCCTTTTGAATCACTCTATTTATTAAAAAAAACCGCATCAAAATCGGTTGCGTAGTTTTAAAGTTTTATGCGTACATACGGAAATATGGACTTTGTTTTATAATATGTAGTGATAAGCAAAACTCTGTCCGTATATTTGTTACATTTTCACGCCTTATCCAATGAAGCATTAGAAATGAAATTTTAATTTTTTGAAATAAAACGTATAAACCTGGGTAACATATAGGATGAAAAAATCCCTGTTTTCTTTTGAGGAATCGCATAATATCGAGGGTATTCAAACGATTAAGTTGACGCAAAAGGACATCGCGAGTAACTTTAGTAATAGAAATTGTGATTTTTCAAGTAGCGCTTGACGATAAGATAGCCTTATTAGATGACGTATGTTATACGAGTCTAAACAAATAAGTCTTCTTCTTCCTGCTCTTATCCCACTTTAAGTGGGGTCGGCACGACATGTTATAAACATGTTGTCACATGATTTGGCTATGTATTTTGCGACCGGCCGCCTGCCTGACATCAACTTACCTTAATCGTATTTTACGGCACCTCAGTAAGAAAGAGGGTGGTCTATGCTACTTAAGCGGATACCACACGGCGGGTAGACTTACCTTAGTTGCCTTTTACTACAGCTCGGCAAGAAATTAGGGTGGTCTATTCTACTCAACCCTATACCACACGGCGGGTCGACTTACCTTAGTCGCCTTTTACTACACCTCGGTAAGAAATGAAGGTGGTACTATTATATTCAGCCGGAAACCACAGGGCGTTGACAAATTGATGTTTGAATGTTTGTGAATAACCTACCTAGTAGCTTTACTTAGTAAGAAAGAGAGTGGTACTATTCTATTCAGCCGGATACCACACAGCGTAGTCTAATAAAATAAGTATTGAAAATTAATTAGACATACGAGTAATATTACAAAGCGGTTTTGACCCAGTTCACGAGAGGTATCATTGTTCTATAGTCACGAATGTGCCACGATATGCGCCACGGATAAACTATCAGCTTTTGTTATGCGCATAGTTTAGACTCCTTTATAATGCTATACTCTTCAAGGTCTGCTTAAATATTCTATTTTAATATGACACTTCTGTACATGCAGCTAAGGAATTGAATTTATTTTTGCTCCGTTCACTATATATTGGCAGCAAGTTTATTTGTCTTTATTGAATTCGTAAAGAATTCAAAATTTTTGGATTATACTTGTTTATTGATATGTAACAATGGCTAAGATAGCCCAGCGGTGTGACCATTGGTAAAAACAAGCAGTGTACCAATAAGTTTTTCTTTTACTGTTCCTGTTACATTGATAATTGCAATTTATCACACGCTTTTCGGCAAGGGGAAACATCGTGAGGAAAGCTGCATAATTCTAGCGAATTCTGTGGATATGTGTAACCTACCAATCCGCTTTGGAGCAGCGTGATGTCTCTTAGCCCAAACCCTTCTCTCCAAAAACGGATAGTGACCTATCCCTATGGGATAGTAACAGGATAGGCAACTGTATGCAACTGGGAAAACTGCAATTTATAATTGAAGTTGTAATGTTTTGTACTATTCACAACTTAGTAGGAAAATTGATAGTGCAGAAATTACAATATAATTATTTTGCTGTAATTAGCGTTCAATTAATATTCACATACCTTATACATGCAGGATAAGCCACCACACGTATCTCAAAAACGCCACCAACACCAACACTCCACACTATACGCACTCACTACCACATTCTCTACGATCGTTTCGCCCCGAAACCGAAGCATCATCAGGAGGAGAGGCATCATATTTGTCCTCGCATTATCCCGCTACACGGGATCTTCCCCGCCAATCATGCAGCGCCATACATCTCTACAATAAGCATCTTCTTTGAAAAGTTTCAAATTCCTCATGTCCCTTTGGACAGTCGTCAACCAGCTGGTCAGGGGCCTACTTCTTCCTCTCTTTCCTGTGGGCATTGCGAGACACTTTTTTACTTTGTGATCGTCAGACCTTCTCGTGACGTGACCGTACCATCTCAAACGTGATTCTGTTAGTTTGTCAATAATGAGCTTTTTGTAAGTAATTGTAAAAGTAATTGGCCACTTTATAGGAGCCTCTTATGTAGGAGGATAGGCGCCACGACACAATCGTAATGACAAAATCATAAATAAATATGAAAAATATGGCGTAAAAAGCTGACATATTAAACGTATATGTTAGCCCGTATAAGCCCGTCCTTGATTTTTCCGAATGAAACAATCTCTATGCATACAGATTCGTCAGACGCCCTCGAGGGTGACGGATTTCCGTAACGCGTGATGAATTAAACGGCGGGAAACCGCTGCTATCTCTGACTCAAATTATTGCAAGGATCTAACATACGGGTAATTACTTACGCTACGCCATATTTAATTTGTTTTTTTTTTTAATTTACAACTGAAACTCGAAGAATAAGTTACATAAATGAAACAATTTGATAATCACTTTTTTTTAATTTTATAAGACTAATAAAATTATTAGTCTTATAAAATAAAAAAGGTGATTATAAAATTGTTTCATTTATGTAACTTATTCTTCATTATGATGATAATGCCCTAAGGGATGCCCTTATCCCACTCTGAGTGAGGTCTACACAACATGTTATAAACATGTCATATGATTTGTCCTACGTATTTTACGACCGACGGCCTGCATGAAGTCAATTTAACTAATTAGTATTTTACGACACCTCGGTAAGAAATGAGGATGGTGTATTCTACTCTCCTGGATACAACACGGTGGGTCGACTTACCTTAGTCGCCTTTTACGACACCTCGTTAAGAAATGTGGGTGGTCTATTCTACTCAGCCGGATATCTTATGTAACTTATGTCTATAGTTGGAAATTCTGTCGTTTATTATTTACGTTAAAAGTACAATAAATTGAAATAAAAATCTCTCGAAACCGTCTTCCTTATTTTTATATCTCTCTAATAATATTATATCTCTCTGGTGTAGATCTCGACTAAGAATTCGAGTCCTTTTCGTCCTTTCTACTATTTTTCTTCATATTTCAAAAGATGCAGCACTAAAGTCGCCTTAGTCGGTCACCAAGTTGCAAGTTGCAAGAGAAATATCTACCCAGCAGTAATGCTAAAATTGAATTAGAATAGAATAGAATAGTAGAATAATAAAATAAATAAATATATGGGACACTCACATACACGGTCGTCGGCCCCCAAAGTAAGTAACGTAACAAAGTAAGTAATGTTATGGGTGACAGACAACTGGTGAATATTTACTTATATATTTTCAAAATACTTAATTACAAATATACACCCAGGCTCAAAGACCAACAAATTCATTTATAGAAAATGTTGGCTCTCGGCGGGAATCGAACCCGCGACCCGGGGAGCTGAAAGCAGGATCACTACCCACTGCACCAACGGGCCAGTCAAATTAGGTATTGTATATTGAGATTTCAAACAAAGAAAGTAGTTTGGCACATTTTTCAGTACATGACATAAGCTTAAAATTTAAAGAGTGTCCCAAAAAACAATTTATAGAATTAGGCGTTTTTTGTGGATCGTGGATCGTGGATTATAAGCAAAGTAATGTAATTATTACTTTGTTCTAAAAAAACCTCATCAATAGAAAATGCGCCCCATTTTCTATTGATCAGCCCATTCCAGTCTTTTTTTATTTCAAAAATATACATTATTCACAGACAATAAAATAAAACATATAAAAAATGAAGTGTCCAATATCATGTTAAAATAAAAAATATTCGCGTATTTTCGTGGAAAACTCGCAGATTTTAAAATTTTATATAATGCGGATGAATTCCTAGAAAAAAAAATAGCAGATGTACATAATAAAAAGAAGAGAGAATAATATTTTTAATAAAAAATATATTTTTTTATTATCCTGCCATTATCCCACTCTAAGTGCGGTCGGCACAACTTGTTATAAACATGTTGTCACATTATTTGGCTCCGTATTTTACGACTGGCCGCCCACCTGACGTCGACTTACCTTAGCCGAATTTTACGACACCTTGGTAAGAAAGAGGGCGGTCTGTTCAAAATATATTTATGGCCTATTCATAAAAATATATTTAAGTAAAAAAGTAAGTGAGTAGCGACCTGTTACTATCCCACTGCTGAGAATAGGTCTCTTCTCTCCGTTTTTTTTTGGAGAGAAGGTTTGGAGCTAAAACCTACCACGCTGTTCCAGTGTGGATTGGTAGGTAATATCTCGAGAATTCTCTAGAGATATGTAGGTTTCCTCACGATGTTTTCCTTAACCGAAGAGCGTGTGATAAATTGCTATTATCAATTAGACACATAAGTTTTAACAGAAAAACTCATTGGTGTCTGCCCGGGTTTGGACCCGTGATCTCCTCGTAAGAGTCGCACGGTGTTAACGCTGGGCTACCAATGCTTGAAAAAAAAAAATTATATTAAACATATTTTTACGCGAAATAACTTTTTTTAATTTCACAAGGCACAATCGCCGTGTGGTATCCGGCTGAATAAAATAGTACCACCCTAATTTCTTACCGAGGTGTCGTAAAAGGCGATTTAGGTAAGTCGACCCGCCCTCTGGTTTCCGGCTGCGTAGAATAGACCACCCTCATTTCTTACCGAGGTGTCGTAAAAGGCGACTAAGGTAAGTTGACCCACCGTGTGGTATCCGGTTGAGTAGAATAGACCACCCTCATTTCTTACCGAGGTGTCGTAAAATACGACTAAGGTAAGCTAACGTCAGGCAGGCGGCCGGTCGTAAAAACCCAACCAAATCATGTGACAGCATGTTTATAACATGTTGTGCCGACCCCACTTACGAGTGGGATAAGGGCAGGAGGATGATGATTTCACAAGGAACAAAAATTTAACCCCCATTATACCACGGGCGTTTTATAAACACTAGCCCATAAGTGTTAAATACCATTGTATTGTATTATCGTGAACTCGACCTTGCGAAACCGCTTGCTCCATAGTTCATCGTGAATGCACTCGACCGCAGTGCAGCACTCAAGCACGCCTCGCCGCGGCCGCCTTCGATTGGTGACTCTACAGTCCAAGGTTATGTAGCGATTTTAGATTAATGCGGCCTGAATATGCACTTCATTTAATAAAGTATCATGATACTAAGTATTAATACTTAATAGATTAGAATTTTTTCAATGCCATAAATGTTCTATCTGTTACGAATACCTTGGACAGCGTTTCGGACTAACACCTCTATACTGGAAGATCTTAAAATCAAAACAAGACTATCTGCAACGGTGCAGATAAGAATCCTTAAATACTTTGGCCACATCATTCGAAAGGAACAGTGTATAGAAAGACTCGTTGTCCAGGGACAAGTTGAGGGCAAGCGGTCACGCGGTCGATCACCCACGCGTTGGACGGATCTAATACGATCATTAACTCAAAAAATCCGTAGTCCAGTGTGCTAGAGACGCTGACGACCGAGACAAATGGAGGCGCATTACAAGAGCTACAATAACGGTTGCAAACCATCATCAACCACGACCACTCTGTCAAGAGTGAACGACTGAGGAAGGAAGAAAAATGTTCTATCGGGTCCCAAACAAGAACCAAACTACGATACAAAGTATTATATTTAAATGAGTTAATCTTGTATATATATATATATATATATATATAAATATATTATCTGAATCTCGGAAACTGAATCCTGAAATTCAGCATATAGGAGGGTTTGGGGAAGAAAAATCGATCTAGCTAGGTTTTATTAAAAAAAAACCAGTTTTTGGGCATTAAAAATATGTTGTAATGTAGAATAGTAAAGGATTTTTTTAGCTGTAAAACGTAATGTTGCGATAGCCGATGGGTAACGGGCGGACCAAAAATGTTCAAAACCCGGGTTCGAATACCACATGTCATCGGCGCATTGTTTTTTATATATTTTTAAAAAATTACCGAGCAAGGCTCGGCTACCCAGGTAGTAATACTTAATAGATTATTTTTTTTTACCATACTATAAATTTTCTATCGGATTCCAAACAAGAATCACCACCATGCAAAGTTAAAATACTTAAAATATAAATATTTCTTGTAATGCTATAAATGTTCTGTGGGGTTCCAAACAAGAACCACCACGATACAAAGTAATAATACTTAAACAAATCAAAATTTCTGCAATGCTATAAATTTTCTATCGGATTCCAAAGAAGAACCACTACGATGCAAAGTAATAATACTTAACAAATAAAAAAAATTGCAATACTATAAATTGTATATTGTATTCTAAACAAGACCCACCACCATACAAAGTAATAATACTTAAACAGATAAAAATGTCTGCAATGCTATAAATTTTCTATCGGATTTCAAACAAGAACCACCAAGATACAAAGTTATAATACTTATACAAATCAAAATTTCTGCAATGCTATAAATGTTCTATCGTGTTCCAAACAAGACCCCCCACGATACAAAGTAATAATACTTAAACAGATATAAAATTTCTGCAATAATATAAATTTTATATCGGCTTCCAAACAAGAACCACACTATACTAGCACTGCACTCATTCAATACCACTGTTCATAATTGTTATAACTAGTTACATTTACTCATTACTATATTAACCACAACCTCTACAATTTGACGTGCAATAAAAAATCTAGCGTCGCTTTTCTTGCGTGCCAATAATTACTACGTTGTTCGCAATAACCTGATTTATGAATGATTTCTGGCACATTGTTAATTTCGAAATTCACTAAGTTCAAAGCGTAAATTAATATGTGGCACGCCTTTAAATTGTTTTCACCTTTAAGATAATTGACGTTCTCTTAAATGAATTATGTTATGATGTATCTTTAAGATATTTATGATTATCTTTAAGATAATTATTGATGTATACCTATCTGCTCTTTAAAGCTTGATTTAATCTGTAAATAATAATAGATATAGTCTCATACAATAGACAATAATAGATTTTCTTATGCTTGATTTTAAATCCATTTAATAAATTTATTAGAGTTATGCCATATAATTTTAATCAACCACTAAGTTTTTAAATCTAGACTAATCTATACTAATATATAAAGCTGAAGAGTTTGTTTGTTTGTTTTATTGTTTGAACGCGCTAATCTCAGGAACGAAAGTAAAATTGTTTCTCGACTCTATTTCATTTTCAATATAATGTCAAGGTAAAGTGTAATGGCTATAAGTAGGCGTTACTTTGTGGAGATCCAAAATACAAAAGAAATAATAAAATTATTTTTCTATAATCAAGTATCAAGTATGAAAACGGATTGTACACTTTACATTTAGCATTATATATATTTTCTATTTTACTTCTTCGGGATTATAGCAAAATAATTTTATTATTATCTTTCTAGTATAGTGAATGTGTAAACTACTAACCCAAACCAACATTATGGAGTATTCAAACTTTATATACAATTATTTAAAATCTTAACAGTTTCTTAAAGATTCAAAATTGTGAACTAGTTGTAAAAAGTAAGATGGCTCTTACTTTATCTCATAACCGACCTCTAAGTCGTTCAAACGCTAACCTTAAATAAATAAATTTATGGGGCTTACACACACGGTCGTCTGTCCCTAAAGTAAGTAACTTAATACTCGTGCTATGGTACACAGACAACTGGTGAATATATACTTATATATTTTTTAAATACATACATAAATACAAATGTACACCAAGGCTCAAAGACCAACAAATTCATTTATAGAAAATGTTGGCCCTCGGCGGGAATCGAATCCGCGACCCGCGGAGCTGAAGGCAGGGTCACTACCCACTACGCCAACGGGCCAGTCAACCTTAATAACTTTACTAAATAATACTCCACTATAAAAACAAATAGCAGCGTCGCTTAACTAGCAAAACATATCATTGAAACACACGGGATTACGAGACGCTAAAACGCTGTCCGATGGAAGCATCCCGGGGGAAGGGGGGAGAGTGGAAAGCACAACATGGCGGGCAAATAGGAGAAAATGCGGTGAAGTGCTCCTTTGATTAGGATTCATTGCGCCTTTGTACGCACTGCGGTGCGCGGCCTCCGCCCCGGCTGGCGGAATTACATCGCGTTGTGAGTAGCCATGCGACTGGACAAAGAAGTGAGACTTATACAACATACAAAAGAATACGATAAAACAAAAAATGCCGAGTGGTAGCTGAGTAGAATAGAATAAACCCCCCCTTATTTTTTCCGGGGTGCCGTTAATGGCAAATGAGGTAAGTTAAATCGCCGTATCGGGCTGAGTAGAATAGACCACCCTCATTTCTCACCAAGGTGTCGTAAAAGTGGATTAAGGTTAGTTGACGAAGGCGACCGGTCGTACAATACCTATCCAAATCATTTAACAAAATGTTTAAAATGTGTTGCGCCGACCCCACTTAGAGTGATATAAGGGCAGTATGATGACAAAAAAATAATGAATAATTCATATCTTATACATGGAGGATTCTTAAAACGCACTAAAAACGAGCACCACTACTACACTACTAGAATAGCACATATTCACTACTACAATTTGAATAATCGTTTCCCGTCACGAAGAATCATCAAGAGCCAAGCTCCACGACAAAATCGCAAAAAATTTCACTCAATTTTGTCGTATGAACACGTATAATATACCCTACTTTTAGCATTACATTGATTTTCTCTAAATAAATAATATTAATATTATAACATAATAATTCATTTTTTTTTTAAACTGGCGTATCTCTAAATTTAAGGGTGTCACATAAAATCAAAGCATTTAATTACATATTAAATATAGACATACAAAGATATGACCAAAGCAAACTGAGGGTTCAGAAATGTTTGCACTTACTTAGCTATACTAAATTATATGGCCCGTTGGCGCAATGGGTAGTGACCCTGCCTTCAGCTCCGCTGGTCGCGGGTTCGATTCCCGCCAACATTTTCTATAAATGAATACACACATATTACCGTATAATTTATTTACCCTGTTATTATTTTAGTAATATATTTTACACGTTAACGAAATTCATTCAAATTCAATTCAAATTCATTTAGCTAATATTATTTTCAACGCCGTACAAGTTTCGGCATGTCCTGTATAAACGGCACGTTTGGTGATCCTATTCAGTTGCAGGTTTTGCATCCCTATTACTTTGTGATGGCTGCAGTTTGAAATGCAATTATCAATTAGACACATAAGTTTAAACAGAAAAACTCATTGGTGTCTGCCCGGGTTTGAACCCGTGACCTCCTCGAAGGAGTCGCACGGTGTTACCACTGGGCTACCACAGCATTATTCGAGTCTTACAATTAAATACAAAAGTAAAATATAAAATCAGAGATTATTTCAGATTTATCCAGTTCGTACTTATAAAAGATACTAGCGGCCTGCCCCTGCTTCGCACAGGTATAAAATATATATCCCATGTCAGTCAGTGTAAAAAAAATGATTAAAATCGATCCAGTTGTTTTGATTTATTTATTACTGCCCGTGGCCGTAGCGTTAAATTTGGTGAAAAACAATTTCCTTTCCCTATACCAAGAAGATTTCCTGCTATCTTTGGAATATCTAAATTCATATAGTACATTATTACTTATTTACTTTTATATTTTACCTTTGTATTTTATTTTTACAATTAATTACAGAATGTCTTTAAACAAACTCTTGAAAGAGCGACATCGCTGCTAAAGTCGAAGTGTTATAGGGCGAAGCGCGGCCTCCTCACGGCATTTTAAATCTGTAATATCTCCGAAAATGTTCACTTAAATTACATGCTGTAAACGGCTATATTGATCTATATTAAATCAACAATTTATTTAAGGTACTCAATTGGATAAGGATTAATGCTGTATTGTATAAGAATCGCTTCAAAAATAAGGCATTATTTTTCGTAAAAAGTGAACGACAAAAAATGCTTTAGTGGGTTATCCATAAAAATTAGACATATACCATCGCGGACTTTTCTGTAGACCTTTTCAAGATGTACCAATACTTAGTACATTATTTTGATAAATCTCGTAGGGTTTACAGTTTAATTATTTACAGAAACCTCAAAAATTACAGTATTTCTCTACTCCGTATTGAATGTTATTATACGTACAAACCTTCCTCTGGAATCACTCTATCTATTAAAAAAAACCGCATCAAAATCTGTTGCATAATTTTAAAGTTTTATGCATACATAGGGAAATATGGACTTTGTTTTATAATATGTAGTGATTGTTATTTTCCTCGCTAGAGAGCTCCGATCATAAATGCGTCCGATCGCTGCTAAATTCAAATGGTTAAAGGGCGAACCATGTTTTTTTTTTCGAATTTGACTAATGCTGTTAGCCCTACTGGTTTTGACAGCGTCACCGATAAGACGGGCGAGCGCGGAAGCATCGCCGAGAGGCGAACCGCGACCTCCGACGCGCTATTTATAGGCTCGCGGCGCGGCCCCTGCATTTTAAATCTGTAATATCTTCGAAACTGTTTATTTAAATGACATGCTGTAAAGGGTCATATTGATCAATATTAAATAAACAATATATTTAAGGTTCTTAATTGGATAAGGATTAATGCTGTATTGTATAAAAATTGCTTTGAACATAAGGCATCATTTTTCGAAAAAGTAAATGACAAAAACTGCTATTGTGGGTTATCCATAAGAGATATACATATACTATCGCGGACTTTTCTGTAGACCTTTTCATGGTGTACAAATACTTAGTACATCATTTTGATAAATCTCGTAGGGTTTAGACGGGTTGGTCGACGGGTTGGTCGACGGGTTGGCCGACGGGTTGGCCGACGGGTTGGCCGACGGGTTGGCCGACGGGTTGGCCGACGGGTTGGCCGACGGGTTGGCCGACGGGTTGGCCGACGGGTTGGCCGACGGGTTGGCCGACGGGTTGGCCGACGGGTTGGCCGACGGGTTGGCCGACGGGTTGGCCGACGGGTTGGTCGACGGGTTGGCCGACGGGTTGGTCGACTGGTTGGTCGACGGGTTGGCCGACGGGTTGGCCGACGGGTTGGCCGACGGGATGGCTGACGGGTTGGTCGACGGGTTGGTCGACGGGTTGGTCGACTGGTTGGTCGACGGGTTGGCCGACGGGTTGGTCGACCGGTTGGTCGACGGGTTGGTCGACCGGTTGGTCGACGGGCTGGTCGACGGGCTGGTCGACTGGTTGGTCGACGGGCTGGTCGACTGGTTGGTCGACCGGTTGGTCGACCGGTTGGTCGACGGGCTGGTCGACGGGTTGGTCGATGGGTTGGTCGATTGATTGGTCGATTGGTTGATCGATTGATTGATCGTACTTCGTATTGAATGTTATTATACGTACAAACCTTCCTCTGGAATCACTCTATCTATTAAAAAAAACCGCATCAAAATCTGTTGCATAATTTTAAAGTTTTATGCATACATAGGGAAATATGGACTTTGTTTTATAATATGTAGTGATTGTTATTTTCCTCGCTAGAGAGCTCCGATCATAAATGCGTCCGATCGCTGCTAAATTCAAATGGTTAAAGGGCGAACCACGTTTTTTTTTCGAATTTGACTAATGCTGTTAGCCCTACTGGCTTTGACAGCGTCACCGATAAGACGGGCGAGCGCGGAAGCATCGCCGAGAGGCGAACCGCGACCTCCGACGCGCTATTTATAGGCTCGCGGCGCGGCCCCTGCATTTTAAATCTGTAATATCTTCGAAACTGTTTATTTAAATGACATGCTGTAAAGGGTCATATTGATCAATATTAAATAAACAATATATTTAAGGTTCTTAATTAGATAAGGATTAATGCTGTATTGTATAAAAATTGCTTTGAACATAAGGCATCATTTTTCGTAAAAAGTAAATGACAAAAACTGCTATTGTGGGTTATCCATAAGAGATATACATATACTATCGCGGACTTTTCTGTAGACCTTTTCATGGTGTACAAATACTTAGTACATCATTTTGATAAATCTCGTAGGGTTTAGACGGGTTGGCCGACGGGTTGGCCGACGGGTTGGCCGACGGGTTGGCGACGGGTTGGTCGACGGGTTGGCCGACGGGTTGGTCGACGGGTTGGCCGACGGGTTGGTCGACGGGTTGGCCGACGGGTTGGTCGACGGGTTGATCGACGGGTTGGCCGACGGGTTGGTCGACGGGTTGGTCGACGGGTTGGTCGACTGGTTGGTCGACGGGTTGGCCGACGGGTTGGCCGACGGGATGGCCGACGGGTTGGTCGACGGGTTGGTCGACTGGTTGGTCGACGGGTTGGCCGACGGGTTGGTCGACGGGATGGCCGACGGGTTGGTCGACGGGATGGCCGACGGGTTGGTCGACGGGTTGGTCGACGGGTTGGTCGACGGGTTGGTCGACGGGTTGGCCGACGGGTTGGTCGAGGGGTTGGTCGACCGGTTGGTCGACGGGCTGGTCGACTGGTTGGTCGACCGGTTGGTCGACGGGCTGGTCGACAGGTTGGTCGACGGGTTGGTCGACGGGTTGGTCGATGGGTTGGTCGATTGATTGGTCGATTGGTTGATCGATTGATTGATCGTACTTCGTATTGAATGTTATACGTATTGAATATTATACGTACAAACCTTCCTCTGGAATCACTCTATCTATGAAAAAAAACTGCATCAAAATCAGTTGCGTAGTTTTAAAGTTTTATGCGTACATACGGAAATATGGACTTTGTTTTATAATATGTAGTGAAGATGATATCTAAAGATATGGGAGCTGGGAGCGAGCGACACCCCGAGCCATACCAAGGCGAGGTGAGAGCTACTCTGTACACTCTCGCAATCTGTATGTCTCGGAGTGTCTCGTAGAGAGTGTACAGTCGCTATTAAACTTACATAATTTAAAACTAGTGATTATATAATAATGTAAAACATTGACATAACATATGAATCATTATCATACTAGCTGCTCATAACTGACCTTGCTTTGCGATTGCAGAAAATAATAACACCACGGAACTATAATCCACAATCTATGACGTAAGGCGTGATTAAAAGAAATAACAGAATTGGCAGCGCGCCAGGCCTCGTCCAACTGCAGCATAGCCACAAAGGCGTCAATACATGCTTAAAATAATACATTTTTAGATTTTTCTCAACTGGTATTGTTTTATCGTTATATCCCCTCAAATATATAGTTCAAGGTTGAGAACTGCATACTTACGAATATGCATTCCATATTGTTATCAATGGACTTCTAATTTTATCACTAAAGATTTTCTACTACTTTATAAGTAAGTTTGACGTATGGAGAAGTATGATATTTGGTATGGTTAAAGTTCATATGAAGGGGCAGTGCAGAAAAATAATATCTATGGATCCTGTGTGCTATAAATACCTTTGTGGAAAAAAATAAAATATTCCTTGTTTACATTTGTATTTATGCAACAAATCAAATAATTTATATAAACATACGGGTCACATCGCGTTATAATCGATTACCTTTGTATAAGGTTCTACGTTTCGGCAGAGTTGCATCCACCGTGGTCACAAACTGACTGGAGCGCCGCGGCGTCTTCGTTCCCGAGTACTACAGTCATTATTTTGTTTATCTACCTTCTTGTTTAAAATTTACTAAATCAAATTAATAACTAATATAATAATAACTGCGAATTTTTCTACAATTTTATAAATAACAATGAATTGTATTGTTTCAGGTAACGATCTGGCGATGTTTGTTCAGTCGATACGTTGGATTTACTTTTTGTGGTAAGGTGATGAAAACTAAGTCTCTTCCAGATTAGTTTATTTTCATCTGACACGACATTATCAAAGTAATAATAAAATTATTTTGCTATAATCCGCGATGAAGTAAAATAGAAAATATATATAATGCTAAATGTAGAGTGGACAATCGGTTATCATACCTGATACATGCAGGATTCGTAAAAAACACATGCACAAACCTCCACCACCTCCTCAAAGTTTTTGCGATTTTGGTCGTGGAGTCTATCTCCTGATGATGCTTCGGTTGCGGGGCGAAACGATTGTTGAGTTTGTGATAGTGAACGTATATAGTGCTTGTGTATCGTGGTGGCGGTGGTGGAGGTTTGTGCATGTGTTTTTTACGAATCCTGCATGTATCAGATATGATAACCGATTGTCTACTCTACATTTAGCATTATATATATTTTCTATTTTACTTCATCGCGGATTATAGTAAAATAATTTTATTATTACTTTTGTATTATGGATCTCCGCAAAGTAACGCCTAATTCTATAAATTACGACATCATCACTTCCTGTCAGATATTGATCTAACTGGAATGAATAGAAATAAAAGTAAATTATTTATTTAGTTAACCTCTGATTTAACTTGACATGTTTATCAGTATTAACACTTTAAAGGTAGTAATAGAAAGGTAGGAAATATATTTAGATTCTCAAATAATAATAAAAAACACCGATACGACGTAATTTTCACAAAGCAACATCGTTTAATAAAGCTGTAACACAGCGGTAACACCGTTCGACTCTTTCGAGGCGGTCACGGGTACAAACCCGGACAGACACTAATGAGGTTTTTCTGTTAAAACTTATGTGCCTAATTGATAATTGCAATTTATCACAAGCTTTTCGGTGAAGGAAAACATCCTGAAACCTGCATATCTCTAGAGATATGTGTAACCTACCAATCCGCATCGGATAGAAGAGGTCTGCTCTTAGCAGTGGGATAGTAACAGGCCGCTACTTTACTTCTTTACATCGTTTAATGTAACATGAGTTTTGTTATTTACGATACGTTACTAAACAATATAGAAATATGATACTGTGAAACTATATCCGAACAAACAGTATGTTATTTCTCTCATTCGTAGAATAGAATACACAAAGTACAATACAATATGGCACGACTAGATAGAGTTGGATGAGGCTGCAGAAAATGACGTGACAACCATAAGCCTCGCGACGAACACTTGTATTAATTTCCTAACTAAACGGAGTATTGTCTAAGAGATTACCGTTATCCCTCTTCTGAATGTTCTAAACATTTGTTGATATAATCGTACACAAGCATTTCATATATATGTTTGTTATGTAGTAAATATAATTTTTATTTTAGTATTGGCGGAATAACATTTCTTACCGAGGTGTCGTAAGAGACTAAACTAAGTCGATTCGCCGTGTGCTATCCGGCTGAGTAGAATAGAATGGTATATTCTATCAGAGACCACGCAAATGGAGGATAAGGGTCATCTCATATTTATCGTTATCTAGTTGTACGTATGTAGCTCGTATGAAAGGGAATCTCCATACATAAATATCAGTTATATAATGACAGAGACTGTTTATATTTAATTAAAAATAGATGATACGAGGCCACCGTGTGGTATCCGGCTGAGTAAAATAGACCACCTGCATTACTTACTGAGGTGTCGTAAAAGGTGACCGAGGTAAGTTGACTCAGGCAGGCGACCGGTCGTAAAATACGCAGCCAAATCATGTGACAACATATTTATAACATGTTGTGCCGACCCCACTTAGAGCGGAATAAGGGCAGGAGAATAAGGAGTATCGGCTGAATTTACGCATTATAGTGTCCCCGGAATGGTGTGGCCGCATCGGTAACGTATAGTTTTAATTTTAATCTTCGTTTTAATTGTAAAGTTGACCAATATTGTAATGAGAAAGAGTCCCACAATCATATAAGAATCTTAAAGCAACAAATAAAGAGAAAAACAATAGATAGTAGTAGTAGTATCTGAATTGAAATCATGAAATGTAGCTGAGTAACCGAAATGTAACACGACAGGATCCTGTGATTTGCGCGAATTTACTGAATATTCCGCGATAAGCATTCGGCTGAATACATCGCAAATTGACGAGTTACTAATGCGAGTAATCGCGATTTCCCAAATCGCTAAATTCGCTTTTAGGAAAATCTTCTGAAATCCATGAAATTAGTACAGCTAAAAAGCTGATCTAAGTGTTTTGGCAATTATCATATCTGCTTGATATTTCTAAGGATAACTGATTGGCTGGTGGTATATCTATGTCTAAGAGTTCTTTTCAGCGCCAAATGTATTGCGGAGAGCCAAGACTGACCGAACTTATAATACTAGAACCATATTGTTGCTTCTAAGACTATGTGCCAGAGCTCGCTGTTCGCTATGTAATAATGGTCGCTGACTATGGGCCTCATATGAATGTTCAGAGTTGCTCAGCGAGCGATAGAGCGAGCTATACTCGGAGTATATCTACGTGATCAAATCAGAAATGAGGAGATCCGTAGAAGAACCAGAGTCGCCGACATAGCTCAGCGGGTCGCGAAGCTGAAGTGGCGATTGCGGGGTACATAGTGCGGAGAACCGATGGGCGTTGGGGTCTCAAAGTTTTGGAATAGGGCGACCCCGCACCGGAAAGCGCAGTGTCGGAAGACCCCCTACTAGATGGACTGACGTCCTCAAAAAGGGAGCCGCTGGATACAAGCGATCCCATGAAGAGACCTATGTCCAACAGTGGACGTCCATCGGTTGAAGAAGAAGAAGAAACTATGTGCGAAATGAAAAGGTTATTCTTTTTATTCGGTAGTCAGGTATAGGAGAATAGCGAGCTTTCCTATACCCTCAATAATCCTATTCAAAACGCTAGGTAATAATTTCGTTGATGTGTTATGGTTCTCGTGACGTGTATATCATTAGTGTAACTAAGCTATTTGTTAATCCTCACGTTTGCAAAACATTACAGTGTAGGTTGGTTGATGAGAGTGGCACAATGACACAACAGCTATTAAGACCCGAGTGTGAGCTCATTGTTGCTATATTAATTGAACGTCAGGTATAAGGTACCGTTGTTATCTTCTGATAACTAAAAACTTTCTGGTACTTATAAAAACATTCTTAATTTTATAAATACGAAAGTCTCCACGTGCCTGTTATGTCTTCGCGGCTATTCTAGTGGAACAATATTGATGCAATTGCTACAGATGAATCTTATATACAGAGTTAAAGTATATAATAAAAAAAATATCCCATTTTTCTTGGAGAAGAGAAAAACACGTACAACATAATTGAATTGCGTTTAAATAATTTAGGTGTAGCGAACGAAATCGTAAATAGAACTAGTATATTATACTAAGAAAAAAGTATATATTATTAAAAGTATTCAAAATTGGTCTTAATTGAGTTAGATACATAGTAATCCTTATTTCAATGCTATCTATGACATCACGCTCGGACCAATAAATAAACTAGTGTTTTCTCGCTCTACCAAGTCATGGGTAGAGCAAGAAAACACTCACAAGTTTCACTCACAATAAAAATTGTTATCATCAGTTCTAGTACTTTTCTGCACATTGACATAAGCCTTTTTTACCAGTTTTATTATTTATATATTTACTTACCATGCCGTAATAACCATCATCTTCCTGCCTTATCCCATTCTAAGTGGTGTCGAGCATAACATGTTATTTGTTAAGAATACATGGGATAAGGACAGGATAATGATGATTATATTCTAGATCTCCCATCTCTTATTCTGACATATAGATTCTGTAAAATTTTCAACAAAAAGATCTCGTCTAGTTTTTTTTTATAAATAAGTGCCACTATCGAGTGGTTGTAGGAAGGCCGAACGGTCGGTATCAACAACGATTTTACGGCCTTTACACATTTCACTTATTGGTGGCGTATAAAATCGATAAAATCGGCACAGTTTTGCTACTAAACCACAGGGTTGTCGACAGACAAAAATAAAATAAACATTTTTGTACAACTGCCTTTTGCCTATTACTAATTCTTCTTCTTCTGTCGTATTCTTCATTACTGAAGATCGTGTCATAGCCGAAAGTCCTTCACAGTTCTTATAATTCGCCTCCATTTCTCTCGGTGTTCGGCTTTTCTTAGGGCGAATGTTACAGAGAGACCAGTAAGTGCGGTCACTTGGTCATACAAACGGCTAGGTGATCGGCCGCGGAATCGTTTTCCTTCGACCTTGCCCACCACTATAAACTTGTCAAGGTTATCTGGTAGACGGCGAGCAATGTAACCAAAGTATCTTAAGATTCATTGATAACATATTGTCGAGAGCCGAACCTTAACTCTTAATGAATACAATATAGACTTATTGGTCCTCTTGGCGGTCCATGGTATGCGAAGCATCCTTTTCCAGACTAAGCTCCAGTTTGGAGCTTAGACCCACGACACTGGTACAGTGCAAGTTTAATATCCTTTTAATTAACCAAGAGTGTTGATGCAAACTGTTACCAAACTTGAAATGTCTGAAGATGTAATAATTACTATCTCTTTATCTATTTAAATAGTTGCTACCTGTAATCAAAGAATGTTTGTTAATCGTGTTAGTTTTGCCAGCAAACTGGTACAGCCATCAGTAATAATTCTCTCTATAGCTATTGGCAAGCCATGTCAGGACGAACTGCGCCTCTTTGCATCCCTTTCTCTCTATCTCTTTACTTAACATTCTATTTACTAAAAAAAATCAAACAAAATTATAGCAGCAAGAAAAGTATCATCAGTATATATTTCAATATTCACAATCTCATAGATTAAATCTAATCAAAAAAGGCTACAGCTGCTTCGGAACTTTGCTCATACCGAGAAGAATCAGCAATAAACTTGGGGGTCAATCTTTGAACATTTTCAATTTACGTGATTAAACGTTATTATTATTACAAGGCCATGAAAATTTATAGTATGTTACTATAACCCATGGTTAATATATAAACTGGCTATATTCACTTATTTTATCGGGTTAGCCCGACTAGTTTCGAACCCATCCGGGGCACTTATTCATAAGCTCGTCGTGTAAAGCGAGGTTATCGCGGCGGGAACTGGAACTGATGGGAAGCAGTCCGCGATGAGACGTGAGTATAACTGGTTTCATACATTAACTATGAATACTACTCACAATAGTTTATATTAAAAAAAATATAACCCATAGTCCATGGATCAGTTAATTCCTCCTCCAAATATTCGTGTCAATGTAATCTTTTGTTGTTGAAAATCTTGTCACACGTTCTTGTGGATGAATAAATTAGCAACCCTAGTTTGACCCACTTCCGCAGTGGGCCACTCGGACTCACCCTGACTCTGAAATTATAACGGTGCCAACCGCATAGCCTCGATTAGATTAATTTTATGAATAGCTGTGTTTTTACTGCAATTCCGACACCAATTGTGTGTTGTTACGTGTCTTCAGATCATTTGTTGTGTTGGTCATCTATACTAGTATATAAAGCTGAAGAGTTTGTTTGTTTGATCGATTTAATTGTCGGAACGCGCTAATCACAGGAACTAATGGACCGATTTGAATAATTCTATAAGTATAGGAACGCTATAGACTATGCTACTATATCCTGTCGCGGACTTTAAATGTTAAAGTCTGCCTGTGCTGAAAGAAGATTGATACATTTTGGTCATTTTAAAACTTATATATCGGGCTAACAATTCAATTTTGGGAATTTAAATGGTTAATTTGACATGAAAGAAGTTGAGTATACAACTAATTATAAAAAAAATAGTGTGATTTGTGAAAAAAAAAGTGATATTTTTTTCTCGTTTTTTTGAAAACTTTAAAAACATTCTCCAATTAATTTATAGAATTAGGCGTTAATTTGCGGAGGTCCATTATAAAAAAAGTAATGAATGTTATTTTACTATAATATAATCCGCGATAAACGCGAAAAAGCGATTTTATCGCAGATTATAGCAAAACAATATTTTCATTACTTTTCCATTCTTCAATCGTTAGAGGTAATGTGTTCTACAGCTTGAATTATATTAGCGTTCAAAAATCAAATTAATTTGCGTTCCTCAGAAACCTCATCTCACACCGTAGTCTGGAAGGGGCTGATTAATAATAAAGCGGAATAATTTATATGGCAATACAATTAACGTTCCCAACATCGGTTATTATATGAAATTGCTCTCTAGGGTCGACGGTGGCGCGTGCGTTTTAACGTGTTACTAATTAATTTTTAATCGTGGCCATATCTCATGCTTAGTAATGGAGAAATTATTACATCTCATAATTTATTTTTTATTATATCCAATAATATATCACATGTAAAGTATAAGTACCTGGGTGAGCGAGCCTTGCTCAGTATTTTTTTTAATAAATTAAAAAATTTAAATAAAAAATATTGTTAATAAAAAAAATATATATTTGGGGTCAATCTTGGTATGCAGAATTTGAGACCGCCCGTAACCAATTGATATAATGACTTTACAACAGCGTTATTATCTTTTGGTTACTCGCAAAATTGTAGCATTTTACTAAAACCTAGCTAGATCGATCCCATAAACCTCCTAAATGCTGAATTTCATGAAAATCTTTGGAGCCGATTAAAAAATTGAGAGTTGAATATTTTATACTGGTTATAATGTTTGCACTTGACTTGTATCTTGCCCTATTGTAAGTGTAGATACATTCTGGGTCGAAAAAAAATCTAGACCTGCGCTGTTTACTCAGATTCATACATCATCTGCCTGCCCTTATCTTACTCTAAGTAGGGTCAGTACACCATGTTATACACTTGTTGTCACATGCTTCGGCTACGTATTTTGAACCGGCTGTCAGCCAGTCTTCAACTTTTTTTTTACGACGAGGCATTTTACGACACCTCAGTAAGAAAAAGGGTGTTATATTCTACTCAGCCGAATACCACACGGCGGGTCGGCTTACCTTAGTCGCCTTTTGCGAGACAGTGGTAAGAAATGAGAGTGGTCTATTCTACTCAGCCTGATACCACACGGCAGTCATGATTAAGGACATAATTATCCAATTAATAATGACCCATAATTGTGTGTAAATGGTGACAACGCCGTGTGGTATTCGGCTGAATAAAATAATACCACCCTCATGTTAACGCACACTATATACAATAACACGATATAATAGGAATACCACAATTCCGTTCTGAGATGCACTTCTCTTGAATGACGAACTGACTGAATGTCACTGAAACGTTTTATCAATAAGAAGGCTAAACCAGTAACAACAACGGCACAGTGCTGCCACTGTTTTTATCAAAAAGGGCGCGATACTCTTGTTTCATGACTTTGTTGCTATAAAATACAAAGCGGAAGTCAGTGGCGACAACATTCATTTCTTACCGAGGTGTCGTAAAATACGACTGAGGAACTTGATGTCAAGCAGGCGGCCGGTCGTAAAAACGCAGGCAAATCATGTGACAGCATGTTTCTAATATGTTGTGCTGACCCTACTTAGACTGGGATAAAGGCAGGAAGATGATGTGTTTAAATGGTGACACTGTACGAGCCGTTAAATCAACATACCAGCAGTTCGAAAAAGCGGAATTTTAAAATGTATACAATGTCGATTCAAAATAACACTAAGGACGCAGAGAGGCGTATAAAAGGTGTCACGTTTGAGAAATAAAATATAGAATTAAATAGCTCGTAAAACGATAACGATTTCAAAAATAACAAGCTTGGGTGTATTTATTATTAAACAACAGTATTGAGTTGTAATATGAACTGAGAACAAACAATGCTATTTGTATTAATCGAAGGCCGAATAAATAAATTTTAGGAACGTTGAAGTGTCATGATCTAAAGACGACTAAGATAAATACCGACCCGCTGTATGGTATCCGGCTGAGTAGAATAGACCACTCTTATTTCTTACCGAGGTGTAAAAGGCGACTAAGGGAATTTATGCTGCAATTTCATACTCAAGGTTACCACCCAGATGGCTGTAGAAATGGCAAAAGACTCGGGCTCAAACTGAGGTTTGGATAATCCGAATTCCAATTTTGTGACTGCCCAAATACATCTTTTACTGCGTCTATTCAATTACCTCAAGCCTCTTTAAAGTCTGACGGGGCTTATTAAAATTCTGCGAGCGAAATTATTTCGGAGTAAATATTGTTAGTCGACTTTGAGGCTTCCGAGGGTTTTACTTGGTCCCGCGGGGATTGCTTCAGGAAAATACTGTGGAGAAAATATAACGGTGTAATCATTGCTTGAATTATGAGTTCCGAAAAACAGGAACCGGGTCAATAGGCGCTTAAGGCACGCCCTGATTTATGGGACTACCCACCGCCTGGGGGCAACAGTTTGTTACATTTATTGCGAATCGATTTGTAGTTTTGGGAATCTTTATCTTCAACTAAGGATTGCAAAAGCTAAAGTTGGGTATATTATAAAGCATTTTTAAGCACAAGAGTGATATTCTACTTTCTACTAATATTATAAATGCGAAAGTTTGTGAGTACAGATAGGTATATTGATTAAATTTGGAACCATTATTCCTTATTCACAGGAATAACATAAAGGCTATAGAAATCCTGTAAATTCTACAGGAATAGGATGATATTGAAAAGCGTCATCTATTATCGACCTATCACAAAAGTCCACGCGAACGAAGTCGCGGTTAAAAGCTACTTATATATATTTTTTTAATGTACTAACTGCTGCTCGATACTTTTACGCGCAAATTTTCACAGCTTTTAAGCGAAACGAAGACTAAGGAGGTATCCAAGATACTTTCTTATATGTATTGATGTATTCATAATGCAGTACATATGGTGGTCAATTGACATTTTCCAGGTGCTCTAATTCTTTAGTGGCAAAATGAGCAAATTTGCATGTGGGGCTTGCTAGGAAGTCGAATGATCACTTGAAATATGTAGAAGTTCCTGTTCTGCGCAATGTGAACTCGTTAAGGTTATTAGATGTTCCGTTATTAAGGTCGTGGTTTATCTGGATTTTTGTTTAGCTTGGATAAATCTTGGTCTTCACCTCAGACCTTACTTACTATTATATTTGTACCAATCATCTCATACTGATGTTTATTAAAAGTTCTAGATGCATGCCTACCCACATCTAATTACCCTTTACAATGAATGTTTATTCACAAGTTATTTTCAATCACATTTTTCTTCAATTCAAGGTAATAATTGTGCTTCTGGTACACTGGTTGAGTATGTTGCTTGAATAATGGTCTTTCTTTTGTTTCATTATTTTATTAGTTACTAGTTTATCATTTTTTAATCCTTTTATTTGTAGAATGCAGTTCAATGCGCTAAAATGATTAGCGAGGTGAATATTCAGAGGCATTTTATTTGTAAGCTCCCGATCGAGTGCAGCTTTCATTTGGCGTGAAACGTGATTATCTAGTCGCGTGCACAGGCTCGAGGGGCCTATTGTTATCGCTCACTACCACGGAATAGGAAAGCTTCGCTGAATGAGATTATTTTTAACTCCAATTGGGTTGATAATATCCTCAAGCGCTTCAAATGTACACTTAATTTGAGCAATTTGTAGCCTTAGAAAGACATGTCTAATATAATAATAATAATTTAAAATAAGGCAAAATTAAGGTCCTTTCTTGTGAGTTAACAGCCATGTGTAATGTCGATTCAACGATTATTGTTCCTATTGTTGTATTGGTCAATGGTCTGAGAACAAAAACCTTTGACTAACACCATAAAAGGCTTTCGCTTGATTGTTAAATAAAGGTTCGAATGCAGAAGCTATTAGGGTTTGTAACGGCGCGCATTTTGGGCAAGTTTTTCACTCTGGAGTCCTCACAAGAGTAGCATTTTGTTTTTAAATGATTTTTTGATTAAAAAACATTACTTCTATATTTTATTTAAGAAATTATAAATTATTGGAAAGGTTATAAAAGGAAATTATTATATTTACTAGTGATCGTGCATTAGAAGTAATATCATTAACTAGCTGGACCAGCAGCTTTGCCCGCATGGAAATAAGTGTGTCACAATTTTTTTCTCAAATTGAAATTTTTAACATAAAGTTATCTTGAGTTAATTAATTAGAGATTTTTGAATAACTTTTACTGTTCACTTAGCGCACGCAAGGGAAGCTTGAAGTTTTGCCGTTTTCGCAATATTTTTTATTGCTGCTCCTCTCCTATTCATCTTAGCGTGATGTTATATACTGTATAGCCTTCCTCGATAAATGGACTATCTTACACTCAAGATTTTTCAAATCGGTCCAAGTATAGTAGTTCCAAGAAGGGGTTAGTGGTTCCAAGTAGTTCTTGAGATTAGCGTGTGCAAACAGCCAAACAAACTCTTCAGCTTTGTATATTAGTATATATAATAGTTACAAGTACGCTCCTAAAGTTTTCGGAATCGTTGCACATAACCATTATGGCACGCTAAATTACTTTGGTATTCGACTTGGCTTACTCAAACACTCCTGCTGTGTTTACTGTTTACGTCACTTCAGTTATTTCTAAATACAGTACATTATTATTACTATGTCCACCACCTACTACGCTTACTATACGATGTTTTACTATTTGGCACGGATCCAAAAATACATTTGGTTTATTGATAGAGGTGGAAACGAAATCAGTTTTATTGCTCAAAATCTTGGATCGCAAATCCTGAATATTTATGCAATTCAAAGATTGGGTTACTTCACGAAAAGCCTAGTTCTTGTGCACGACTTTGTCTGTCTGAACTTTAACATCTAGATACAAAGTAGCCTATGTCCCTCTCCAGCCTCTTCTACTATCTTTCTACAATATGCAAGTAGTATCTGGAAGCTGTGATAGCCCAGCAGTAATACCGGCAAACACCAATGAGTTTTTCTGTTAATACTTATGTGTCTAATTGATAATTGCAATTTATCACGCGCTTTTCGGTGAAGGAAAACATTGTGAGGAAACCTGTATATCTCTAGAGAATTCTGGGGATATGTGTAACCTACTAATCCGCATTGGAACAGCGTGGTAGGTCTTAGCACCAATCCTTCTCTCCAAAAACGGAGAGAAGAGATCTATACTCAGCAGTAGCATAGTAACAGGCCGCTACTTTAAGTAGTATCTTATGTCATGTTATGTACAAAATTATAGTACAGAATTTGACCCAGAAATACCGTGCAGATATTCCAAACTTCTTCGCTGTTTAGATATTTGCAGATGGCGAGTTGCCAGCACATGCAATAGACGAACTTCGTCCGCTGCGAATAATTCAGCGGGCACGAACAAAGTCCATGTGTGGTTTTAATACGTACAGTATTGTTATAAGTTTTGTATTATTATTTTAGTTTTTGGATATATCTCGACGTTCCGGCGAAGTTATATCGAGGCGTCATGAGAGGAGTGTTGCCACTTTTTTTAACTTTAATCGTTTACAAAAGTAATAATAAAATTAATTTGTTATAATACGCGATGAAGTAAAATAGAAAATATATATAATGCTAAATGTAGAGTGGAGAATCCGTTTTCATACCTGATACATGCAGGATTCGCAAATACACATGCACAACACCACCGCCACCACAATACACAAGCACTACATACGTTCACTATCACAAACTCAACAATCGTTTCGCCCCGCAACTGAAGTATATGGATCTTCGCAAAATAACGCCTAATTCTATAAATTATTTAATCGATTAAGTTTCATGGTGTACATTAGAATTGCCATGTTTTAAAAAAATCTGTGTAAACTATAAAAGTTACAATTAAAATTTTTATTTATAGCTAGCTGTTCGGCCACTCGTTGTTGTGGCGAACTGGTTGCGAATTCCCCTTGAAACAGAAATAAACAATTTAAAAAAAAATGCTCTGATCACCGCCATTGTTTACAGGATCATCCGCTGGGTTATTCCAAAGATTGTATGAAAATTTCATTAAAATCGGATCAGTCGTTGCAATATTTATTTTTATATTGTTATAAGATTTTTAGATTTTTTGTCATTACATAATGGGACTTTTTTTGGGCAAAACAATGTTCATGACATACAAAACATAAAATTTTGTTAAAAGTTTTAAAAGGTTGTTTGTAATAAATTTTACTACTTTGAAATCATCGTTCAAGTTCAAACCAAAAATACTAATCTGAAGAATTCATAAATTCCTTACTTGTGATATATGTATATATTAAACATTCGTGAGAATTGGCGACTTGCCAACCACGAACAGTAAGTGAAATTTGTTCACATCAGTTATTGGGCGAACACTGGCGGTATTAATTCAAGGAAATTTATGATATAAAAAACCGTAAGTTTAAAACATATTTAATGTTCAATGAAGTAAAATTTAGAGCTGATTAATTTATAGAATTAGGCGTAACTTTGCGGAGATCCATAATAAAAAAGTAATAATAAAATTATTTTGATATAACCCAGGAATCAGGATGAAGTAAAAAAGAAAATATATATAATGATATATAAATATATTATATTAAAATATATATAGGTCACTGGTAGTGACTCTGCCTTCAGCTCCACGGGTCGCGGGTTCTATTCCTGCGGAGGACATTTTCTATAAACAATGTGTTGGTTTTTCGAGCCTGGGTGTGTATTTGTATTTAAATATGTATTTAAAACTACATATGTATATACCAGTTGTCTGTCATCCATAACACAAGTATTAAGTTACTTACTTTGGGGACGGACCACCGCGTGTGTAAGTGTTCCATATAGTAAGTAAAAGTAAAGTAAGTAGCGGCCTGTACACTCCCACTGCTGGGCATATGACTCTTCTCTCCGTTTTTGGAGAGAAGGGTTGGAGCGAATACCTACCACGCTGCTCCAATGCGGATTGATAGGTTACACATATCTCCAGAATTCTCTAGAGATATGCAGGTTTCCTCACGATGTTTTGCAATTATCAATTAGACACATAAGTTTTAACAGAAAACTCATTGGTGTCTGCCCGGGTTTGAACCCGTGACCTCTTCGAAAGAGACGCACGGTGTTACCGCTGGGCTACCACAACTTTCCATATTTCCTTGTGTTCCATATATTTATTTATTATTATTATGGTATGATTGCAAAACACTGCACAAATTAATCAACATTCCCAACCCACAGCGTTGTTATCAAACAAAGGAACCCACGCAGACAAATCTCGCTGCAAAACGAACAGCCATCCTGTTCTTTTCATTACCTATCTGGCGAGCTATTATTTAAATAAATACAAAAGTAATAATTATAATATATCATTCCATTATCATCAATCCCCGATTAATCAAATAGAAAATATAGTAAATATTCATTAATATATGCAAATGTACAATATAATATATGCAAATAGAGAATATAACAAACTCAACAATCGTTTCGCCCATGTCACCGAAGCATCATCAGATAAAGATCAAACGACAAAATCGAAAAGCAACGCATTCTCGTTAGCAAACACAATTATATAGTAGTTGCTTGAACGCCCCGCCATTTATTTAATATGTACAGTATGTGAATTACTTAAATTATAATACAACTTGCAAAAAAAAGTAAACTAACGGCTTGTAACTATTCCACTGGGCATAGGTCTCACCGTTTCTGGAAAGAAGGGTTGGAGCTAAGCAACCCAAGACGTTGCTATGATGCGGATTGGTAGGTTATACATCCCCAGAATTTTTAGAATGTTCAAGTTTCCTGCATATCTCTAGATAATTCTGGAGATATTTGTAACTTACCAATCCGCATTGGAGCAGCATGGTAGGTCTTAGCTCCAAACCTTCTCTCCAAAAACGGAGAGAAGAGGCCTATTCTCAGCAGTGGGATAGTAACAGGCCGCTACTTACCCCAGCTAAATGTTGCCAGCGATAACATACATCTTAAATCCATGCTCTGTCCAAGCTGAGACGAAGTGTTCTGTACACTCTGGTAAATAAATAAACGTGAACGATAAGGGGACTTAAGGAAATCTCGTTACGAAAATGTAAATATTGCTTCAACACGATACTCAGAAACTTCTTGAATATTCTCGTAAAGTCAGTTTGCTAAGGTGTTTGCCGCTTCGCGGTCACGATCACGTGAAGGCTGCGGAAGGCATCGCAGACTCGCTACTTCCGCTTCCGTGCTCTTTATCTGCAAATCTACAAAAGTCTACGGTTTTTGCGTCCCAATTTTTTTTGTTTACAGAGTTTAAAATTGAGTAACGCGTTCTGTAACTAGAACAGTTTTGATAGTTATTTAGCTGTATCTCTTACCTTAATACAATACAATTTTTGCTGCAATTTTTGTTTTGCTGGTACACCGTGGTCTTCTCTTAGAAACCACGGCAAGGAACCATGTGAATCAGTTAAGCTGTGATAGCCCAGCGATGGGATCATGCGGCACTCTAGACACGACCTCCCGCCCTTATTCCCCCCATTTTTATAACATGTTGTCCCATGATTTGGCAACGTATTTTCGACCGGCCGCCTGCCTGACGTTAACTTATTATAGTCTTATTTTACGACACCTCAGTAAGAAAGAGGATGATCTATTCTACTCAACCGGATAGTCTTCATTGGGTCAACTTACCTTAATCTCTTTTTGCGCTACCTTAGTAAGAAAGAGGGTGGTCTATTCTACTCAAACGGAGACACGACTATGATACTCTAAACACGACCATGGGAACGAATTATGAGCAATCATTGGCTCTTCGGTGAATGAAACATCGTAATGAATTAAATACTCCTAGATACGTATGGGATATACATTAGAACAACATGTTGAGTCTTAGCCCAAAAATTCACTAGAAAGAAATAAAAGATATTCAAATAGAATAATAGAGATATAACACTATCACTCTCTTTTTTTTTAAACTTACATCAGTACAAAACTCCCCTTCGCGATATTACTTTTAAAGTACGAACACACGCTTGTCCCGATCCAGTCGTCCATTTATCACGACTGTAACCTAATAACATTGCTACAAGAAGGGAAACGATTCTTAAAATACATAACTGTCCAAAGTGTCTGTTTGAACAATTTACGCGATAAATAACGACGATCTCACCCCTAGCAAAACATTGCACCGTCGCGCCTTGCAACGGATGTGTATAAATAAAAAGAGGGTAGTATTATAATTTTTAAAATAGTAGGCTAGCTTGTTTTATATCAACTTTTGTCCTGGACCTATAGAGATAGAATTTGATTCGATTCGATACATACATGATAAAGCAACAAATCATTTTACTTCATAAAGTAAATAATTATATTGGGGTATTTGAAAGGGTAATAATTAAGTTCCCGTGAACAAAGTTGCTGTTACATCTTGTGTTTATATAAGTTCACCTGATTTCATCAAACTGGATCCAGTTTTACTTACTACTTGTCCTACTTGTAACATTATGGCGTCATATCGTTTATTTTCCTAATAATTCGATATCGATCGATTTTCAATTGACATAACCGCCAAAAGTTCGATAGTAGTGCATATTTTTCAGACTCAAAGAAATAGTGATGAACCAAAAAAAATGTTTTTATTATATTATTAAAATACTTAAAATACTTAGTCAAAAGATTTCCAAAATATATCAAAACAATTCCTAAACACTTTATTACTCTTAATTACTTTAATAACAATTATTTTTCAGAACAGAATGCCGCCAAAATGAATTCCCCTTCCTTTTTTAAATCCTCTTAAGTTGAGACTACAATATTGAGACTAATGCCAATATTTATACTTCCTAATACACTAAACTTAATCCAATAATTATTATGTTATTATGCAAAGGTTAAAATTGCTAACAATATGCAATAAAAACAATTTTTTTTGGTTAATATTTACAAAAATAGGCGTTACTTTCTGACACTCCTTGCTCCATAAGACGGAAACGGTAAAAGGAGTTTGCTGTAATCCGTGACTGAATGTGCAGAACAATATCCATTACACTATTCTGTTCTTATACTTATCCAAGATATATAAATAATAGTGGAGCTTTCACACTATCAAGTAAATGTCTTTCCAAAAAAAAATTTTTCGTTCTTCTAATTTTATAACATTGTTTTATTCATATTTGTTGATAAGAGTGTTACAGTCACTTTGAAACGTGTGAAAATTTCAAAAATATTTGATAGCGAGTTCAAACATGGAATTTAAATATCTGAAATGAAATGGGAGCTATCAGCAGACCTGTAAGGGATAATGACATAATAAATAGAGGAAAGATAAAACTCGTATACTTAGTCTTTGTATAATCACACCTAAAAAAGAAAGACAGATAGACGCCCTCATTTTCTTTCTTTTTATTGTAATATGTCACATTTTGGTCTGGTTTCCATATTCTAATATTTTGCTCGTATGTCAATTATACCCTGGACGCCGTGTGGTATCCGGCTGAATAGAATAGTAGCACCCTCTTTTCTTACCGAGGTGTCGTAAAAAGCGACTAAGGTAAGTCGACCCGCCGTGTGGTATCCGGCTCAGTAGAATAGACCAACCTCATTTCTTACCGAGGTGTCGTAAAAGGCGACTAAGGTAATTTGACCCACCGTGTGGTAACCGGTATAGTAGAATAGACCGCCCTCTTTCTTATCGAGGTGTCGTAAAATACGACTGAGATAAGTTGACGTCAGGCAGGCGGCCGGTTGTAAAAACGCAGCCAAATCATGTGACAGCATGTTTATAGCATGTTGTGCCGACCCCACTTAGAGTGGGATAAGGGCAGGAAGATGATGAAGATGATGTTGATAAGAGTGTTACTGGAATGTTAATATAATGACATAATAAATAGAGGAAAGATAAAACTCGTATACTTAGTCTTTGTATAATCACACCTAACAAATAAAGACAGATAGACGCCCTCATTTTCTTTCTTTTTATTGTAATATGTCACATTTTAGTCTGGTTTCCATATTCTAATATTTTGCTCGTATGGCAATTATACCCTGGAAATAACAAGGACTAGTTAGAGTACTGTATGATTTGCTTAGATGCTTAGATAAAAAACCATTCTCTCAAGTTAGTAATGATGAATTGTGAACCATGTTGAAAGTTTATATTCATCAATCAACTTTTTATTTAGGTTCTTTAAACTTCTGAACGAATCTTATTGAAACTGAAAAGCTTATAATCGGAACTGACGTTTATTAGTATTAGATGGTATAGAATTTATTCTGTGCCCTATTCTAACTCTCTCACTACAATCAGACACAGGTATTTTATTGTGCAACGAGCGCTATTCACGCCAAGACTACCATTCACGTTTGCATTCTGTTTGAGGATACGTATATCGCAAATAACAAGGTCGTCTATTTGCTTTCCCTAAAATATTAAAAGATCTTAGAATCCTCAAACTCATTCAACGCACGAATTATTTTACAGGTTACGTGTTAAACTTCACTATATAACAACACTGACTTACTTATAATTTCTGTTACTTTGGAATGTACACCGTTTCTGCTCTTAATATGCTATGAAACAACAAATGACATTTGACTACTACCATCATCCTCCTGCCCTTATACCACTCTTAGTGGGGTCGGAACAACATCTTAACGTGTTGTCTCATAATTCAGCTAGGTATTTTACGACCGGCCGCCTGCCTGCCATCAACTAACTTTTGTCGTCTTCTACGATAAGTTAGTAAGAAAGAGTTTCTATTCTACTTAGCTGGATACAAACACGGCGGGTCAATTTACCTTAGTCGCCTTTTACAATACCTCGGTAAGAAAAAGGGCGATCAATTCTATACAGCCGGATACCACGCGGCGTAACGTTTGACTACTACCTTATCAATAAATTATTAAATTAATGCTGTCTATTATGCTTCCTATTACACTATTACATATATCTTTGTTTGTATTTAAAATTATATCTAACAGAATATATATCTCGTCACTATAGTTCTTGTAAAGGGTTTTGTCCTTTATTTGCCTATTTTCTTGAATCCGAGACAACATTATTCATTCAATCACACTTACAACAAAAATTACTACGCTTTAATGAAGGAACAAAAAAATTTAAACGGAATTGCAGACTTCGCTTTTTGATCCATAAAAAAGTGTTCTAGATCTGCAATATGAGATACCTTGAGTCGGTTAATCACGTTTTGATTGGCGTTTTGACATACTGCCCACAATTGCCGGCTTGCAGAGCTGTCTAAACGCCGACGTTGGCTGATGGAAAAAACTAGAACGACTGCAAAAATTTATAGCTTTTTCATTGGAAAGGCTTTAACTGGATCGTTGATTTTTGCCCGCAGTTTGGTTGCATAAGCGGAAACCTTGATTTCTTATTGTTGAAATCTTGTTGTTGGTTTCGTAATAGAAAGTGTATTGGCACGTGACCACCGTAAGAGGCAAGCCATAAATGCATTGCAAAAAATACGTTTTTGAAATGCCTAATATTATTTTATTTAAAAGAACGGTACAATCGTACCAGTTGACGGCTATAATGTTTTTTTTTATTAATTCAAAACATTATGTTAATTAACTGAAAGGTAATCGCTGACTGTATCTATACTAAAATTATAAATGCGTTAGTTTTTCTATCTGTCTGTCTCGCTATCACCGTTAATCCACTGTGAAATATTAATGAAATTTGGTACATTTAAAGTTTATACACTGGGGTAATATATAAAAAAATTCCCGTTTTTCTTTCAAGAACAGGGGAAAACACATAAAAAATTATTTAAGGTTACGCTAACGTTTGCGGAAATGAGGTTGCGCTTACCTTTAATAAGTTACCAACTGAAAAAGCGCCATGGATATTTCGGTTAAAAACCTCCATTTTTCTTTCTGGAACAGGGTAAAAACACATATTGAATTATTTAAGGTTACGCTAAAGTTTAAGGAAATGAGGTCGCGGTTACCATTAGTAAGTTACCAGCCAACCAACGCGCCATGGATATTTCTCTGTGCATGTGTGATTAAACAAAGATACATACATTACATCTTCCCTCTATGTATCTACTATGTATGTAATTAGTAAGTTATAAATGTAAACAGGAAATGAAAATGCCCTAAATAACAATAAATTGGCACTATATCATCCTGTCGCCGACGGGGCGTGGGTGAAACGAGTGACCGGCACCAGTTTTCTCTCCCACCAATCATTTATGCTAATTAAATTAAATGCATACTTATCTCGGGCCGTGTCAGTAAACTTTCCTACCACAGTTACTGTTTATATGTAGAATTATACCTACTTCAAGTACTATATGTTATTTAAACTGAGCATGATTGCGTAATAGTGATAACCGCCGCGTTGGCTTAGCGTTTAGACCGTGTGCATAACAATGGGATCACGGGTGAATGCCTTGAGCATGCTACTTATGATATTTTTGAAGATAAGATAAATCATAATAAATTGTAATCATTAATGAATTGTATACTTTTTTAAACTAAAAAGTGCCTGTATACAATCTTCGCAGTCAACGTTTTTGGGATTTATATAAGCAGGCGTTACTTTCCGGAATTCCGTTGTAGAGATGTTACAATAAAATTATTTTGCTGTAATCCGCGTTTGTCAATAGAATCTATGCAATGTGTATGAAGTGTATGAAGCAGGCAACAATCACATACTCCATACATGCAGGACAAGTCGCCACACGTATCACAAGACGCCGCCAATACTCAAAACCACATTTTCTACGGTCCTTTTGCTCCGAAACCGAAGCATAATCAGGAGGATAGGCTCCAGGACAAAATCGTTATGCCATAATGCAATAATCCCAATTTGTCTATTGTAACTTCTAAAGTAAAAGTGCCTGTATAAAGTTTGAGACCCCAATGTTCTCAATCAACTTTTTTTGTGTAAAATATGCTATAAATATCATTGCGTCGTAGGGCAATGACCCTGCCTTCAGCTCCATGGATCGCGAGTTTGATTCCAGCTGAGAGCCAACATTTTCAATAACTATTTGTTGACTCTTCGATTCTATATGTACTTAAGTATTTATTCAAAAAAATATATGTGGATATTAACCAATTTGTCAGTCAACCATGAATTGCGTTAAATGTGACTTAATTTACTTATCATGTGTGTAATTGTCCCATTTATTTACTATTTACTATCACTAGACTATATTATATAAAGTAAATATATTACAGTATGCGAAACTTGCATATTAATTAAACGGCTGCGTTATTAACTTATCAAGCAAACTATTTTAATTAAAATATTATCAGTAATATATTACTCATAGTTGTATAATTATAAGTGTTTGTTATCTGGAATAAATTATAATATATTATTGTAATAATATTGCAACAACTACGTCAAGTGTTCTATTCCAATTCTATTCATTCCGGTTATATATTTTAGTTCTGCTAGCAACCGGCCCTGTGGCGCAACGGATAACGCGTCTGACTACGGATCAGAAGATTCCAGGTTCGAATCCTGGCAGGGTCGCTGATAAATTTTTTCAATTTCACTTTTTTTATTTATTTGTGCAAAATTGCAAAATTTACTTAAAAATTTAGGTCATTACCTATTTCGACGGAGTTATAGACGAATATTTATTTTTTACTGACGATGTTTTGATTGATACTACAGATTTTTCCGAAATGAAAGTAGTGTGGGTTTATGAAGTATATGTTACATCTTACCGAGAAGAGCCAAAAGAAAGAGACTCAGTGGTCACGCTTTTCGAAAAATTATTAAACAAATCATAAAAATTACAATCTGATCTAGTCCGTTGCTGGTTGAACTAAAATCCAATCTTCGTTATTATTATAGTCTTAAATGGTACAATAAGATTTGTTTATAAGAGTATTTTTCATTTCTTTTTTGGACTTGTGTAAAGAAGAGTCTGTAACAGATTGTGGAATCTATATCTGTACTTATTATAAAACGAAGTCCCCAAAGTCTGTATGTGAACGATTTTCTAAAATCTACTGAAGGGATTTTTGTACAATTTTTACTAAAAGATGCAAAAGATATAAAAGGTGCAATTCTTCCGGAAAGTTTAATTTAATAGTATTAACTGTTTTATGTAGTTGTGTTGTAAAAAAAATCGCCTGATGGGAGCTTTAGAAATTTTGAATTTCAAAATTTCCATTCTGGAAAATTTTGTAACACGCTTATTTTCACGCGGGTGAAGCCGCTAGTACATATAGTTTTTTTTTATTAGACAGAAAACAGTTCACAACACGATTATTGACTTAAAAAAATATATTATATATTGTTTATCTTTATAATAGTGATCTATAATCTTTAGATAGAAACAGACAAAAAAGGATGTTGCAATAATAGACCTATTCTAAAATTATAACTAAGTAGTTTTATTCTAAAACCGTATACCAAAACGATTTTCGTCATTTTTGATGCCGTAACCTTGGTCTTATCTAATTTAGCGTGTTTTCCTTTACAGATAAACCTGCGTCTTATTTTGGTGTCTGGCAAAACGAAGGAGTTCGTGTTCAGTCCGGTGGACTCAGCCGGCGACATAGCTGTTCACGTTTACGACAACTGGCCTGAAGGTATATATACCAATTAATTTAATATGAAACAAAACTAATGAAAATATTCATCATCCTCCTGCCCTTATCCCACTCTAAGTGGGGTCGGCACAACATGTTACAAACATGTTGTCATATGATTTCGCTACGTATTTTTCGACCGGCCGCCTGCCTGACGTCAACTTACCTTAGTCGTATTTTACGACTCCTCGGTAAGAAAGAGGGTAGTCTATTTTACTCAACCGGATACCACACGGTGGGTCAACTTACCTTAGTCGCCTTTTGCGAAAAAAACTAATGAAAATATTATTTTGCTATAATCCGCGATAAAAGAAAATATATGTAATGCTAAATGTAGAGTGTACTATCCGTTCGCATAAATGATACATGCAGAAAATCGCAAAGCACTTACGATTTTGTCGTGGAGTCTATCTCCTGACAATGCTTCGGTTATGGGGCGAAACAATTGTTAAGATTGTGGTGGTGTATGTGTGCGGTGCTTGTGTATTGTTGTGTTATCGGTTGCGGGTAGTGTATGAGTTCTTACAAATTCTGCATGTATCAGGTATGAGATCGAATAGTGCATTCTACATTTAGCATTACATATATTTTCTTTTATCGCAGATTATAGCAAAATAATATTTTTATTACTTTTGTATTATGGACCTCCGCAAAGTAACGCCTGATTCTATAATTTATTACTTTAATATATTAAACTCTCTCATATTTGACTTCTATAGACAGCTAGAGGTCCAGCCACGCTATACGATATAGCTGTCTAGTTTCTACTTCCCCTTTAAACGAAACTATTGCAACCAAACTTTACAAGGATATCCGCTGGGTCAATCTAAGAATTGTCATAAAATTTCATTAAAATCGGCTAAGCTGTTTCAGAGTCTATAAAGAACAAACATACTTTCTCTTTTATATAAATAGATTACAGCGACGTTTACAAAAAAAAATTGAAATGTGCTAACAACATTTAAAATTAGGTACATAAAGCTTAGTATATTATAGAACACGCTTTTACCCGCGACTTCGTTCGCGTGGACTGTTGTCGTGTCGATAATAGATGGCGCTTTTCAATGTCATCCTATTCTTGTAGAATTAACAGGAGTTTATTTTGCTTACTTTCATAGCATTATGACGTATGGTATATTGCTATCGGGTAAATGCGCGGATAATGAAAAAAAAATTTAATTCAAAGAAGAGCCGTTCGTGGTATTTACAAATTAAACCTGCATGATTCCCTGCAAGAGAAGTTTAAGGAAATAGGTATTCTTACATTTGCTTCACAGTATATTTTAAGCAATTAATTTTCGTACATAAAAATTTAAAGAATTATAAAACGATAGGTGTATAAGAAGCAAAGTAGGAACCGACATAAGCTTGCGGCTCCTGCTTTGCGCCTTGCAAAAGTACGTAAATCTTTTGTGGGTCTGGGTATAATAAAATTCTATACTTAATAAAATTCCGCAATCAATTTTAGCTTTGCCATTACATCAGTTTAAAAACACTGTTAAAAAGAGGTTGATCCAGAAAGCTTGTTGAAGATTACGAAGAAGATAAGAATGTGTGGCTATAGCTCGCTTAGACCCTGTACAAGACAGTAATGACTAAATGTAACTAGTCATAAGAATTATATTTTTAAAAGAGCAACCGTCGAGTTTCTTGCTGGCTCTTCTCGGTAGGAACAGCTTTCCGAAACAGCAGTAGAGTTGACGATTTACAAGCACTTGTTTACAAGTTTATTTGAATAAAGAATATTTTGAATTTGAATTTATCAAATAGTGTCCCTAGGTAATCTACAAGCACTGTTAATTGAATTTACAAATCCAAAGGACAACTAATGCTACTGCTACTAATTGGTTCATAAAATACAGCTGTTGAATATTCCCCAGTAACCACTGAATTTGTCTCGAAAATTGTACTGTTAATTCCAGTGAAAACTCCACACAATGGAATCCGTGCTTAGGTCAACTCGTTTGAAAACAAGCCGGACTGTATTACTAGAAGTAATTACAGAGTGAAATTCAAGTTTTAGTTAGCTTTTGTTGAGTTCAGTTGAAAGCTCGCCGAATTCACCTCTCAATTTCAAAGCTACACAAATATGTTTTTGACTTTTCGATTATCGGCCTTTTCGAAATTTGATATGGTTAATTTATACAGAAAATAGTTTTAAATATATTACGGGAATGTTATTACCGTAATGAGTTATTACTCGGCTGAGTAGATAAGACCACCCTCAGTTGATACAACTTGTACTATCCGTTTGGATAGCACAAGTTGTGTCAATTTACCTTAGTCGCCTTTTGTGACACCTCGGTAAGAAATGAGGGTGGTCTATTCTGCTCATCCGGATTCCACACGGTCGGTCAACTTACCTTAGTCGCCTTTTATGACACCTCGGTAAGAAATGAGGGTGTGCTATTCTACTCAGTCAGATACCACACGGTCGGTCAACTTACCTTAGTCGCCTTTTATGTTACCTCGGTAAGAAATGAGGTTGGTCTGTTCTATTCTGTTCAACATTTGCAGGTATATTGCAAAATTGTTTTATACTTGTCACCACATATACTTCTGAATATGGGCTTCATTCACGGGGACAAATGATTCCACTAGCAGATAACAATAGTCAAAAATGTCAAAAAATATTTTTAATACGTATTTTTTCTCAAATTTCTTATAAACCATTATCGCCATGGCATTGGAGGCAGACAACGAGTTCATTGGAGCATGGTGGCCCGTGACACAGTCATATAAAAGAGGCCCCTGCTAGGGATGTTAAAAAATAATCGATTATTAATCGAACGATATTTTTTTTTAAATCGATTTTGATAATCGATTATTTTAATGAAAAATCGTTTTTTTTAATCGACTATTTCAATTATCCTCTTTTTCTTTATAACTTTTTTTCATGTTTTTTAAAATTATCTATGCATTGTTCGATTAAACCAATGTAGCCAAACTACGCATTTTATTCGAATTTCACAAACAGCACATCTATTATCAAATTCAAATTCAAATTCAAAATATTCTTTATTCAAATAAACTTGTAAACAAGTGCTTTTGAATCGTCAAACTACTACTCTACTGCTGGTTCGAAAAGCTGTTCCTACCGAGAAGAGCCAGCAAGAAACTCGGCGGTTGCTCTTCTAAAAATATAATTCTTAATACTATTTACATTAAGTCGTTACTGTCTTGTACAGGTTCAAAGAGAGCTATATCCACACATTCTTATCTTCTAAATAATCTTCAAGAGTATAGTAGGCTTTCTGTATCATTTCTTGGTAGTTGTCCAGTTTAATAAGCCTTTATTGTAATTAATTGTTAATATTAAAAAAAGGAACATTACAAATAGTCAGAAAAAAAACGATTTAAAAAATATCGATTATTACGTATCAAAATAATCGTTTTTTTGAAAATCGATTTTTTTTTAAAGGAAAAAAAAACGATTATTTATTAATCGAGGTTTTCTACTCCATGTCTCCATTCTAGCCCCTGCTAGAGCACGAACAATGTCGTTTTTGCTACGTAGTAGTAATGGGGGAGAGCCAATGGTGCGGTTTAATATTCCGCTTAAAAGAATGAATCTCGACTCGCTAATGGCCCACGAAATAATTTATGCCTCTCGCTTGTTATTAAAAGACTCTTTGAAAGTATTTTTAAGGGTGGCATACTTCGGATACATAAATCCTTACAGGCCCGTTGGCGCAGGTACAAGTGAAGCTGCGTAGGTCGTGGGTTCTATTCCCGCTGAGGGCCAACACTTTCTATAAAAAAATATTTTTTATTATTTTTTCGGTGTTGTAGCTTCAACCTTACAAAACTAACTGACTATTTGGAGGGCTGTTCCCTCCCAAGTTAATAAAAACGGAAGTAAGCATCAACGAATACAATACATACAATAATACAATACAATACGAAAACAAATACAACAGATAATTTTAAATATATGTTGTAATCTGCCTACTAAAAATAACTTTTTTTTTAACAAAAAAAGGTATGTTTTAAGGTAAACATACCTTTAGTACCTAAACCTATGGAGTATGGGTATCATGACTTGCTTTATATAATAACAAGAACACAACATACTAATATAAATAAATGTAATAATCATAACAGCTATATGTGTATATATTTACCAGTCTGTCATCCATAACATAAATATTAAGTTACTTCCCGTAGTGTAAAGTGACCACACATCTCCATTTTGGCGGGACATACCCGCTTTTTGGTGAACATTCTCGCGTCCCGCCGATTTTAGAAAGGTCCCGCTTTTCAGAAAATACCTTGATTTCTTATTTTATATGTAGAAAATAAACAATATATTTTTTATAATACTTTTTATTATACATACTCTCTTTCTTCTTCAATTCTTGTCCTTTTCCTTCTATTACTCAAAGGTTGACTGGAAGAGATCTTTTAGGGATAAGTCCGTCTCTATACATGTGGTTTTTAAAAAAAAAAAAAAATTCCCTTTTCTAAATATATGTATAAAAAGAAAATATATGAAATAAATAAATAAAAAATATATTGTTTATTGTTTTTCTATTGATTATAAATTAATATTCATTTGAAAATTATTGTTATTTTACTAATATTTTAATTTACAAATAATTGATAATAAATACGTTTTTGTACAAGGAGATGATTACAATTTGATGATTATAGTATAGAATGAAAAATATATATATCTAAATTGTAACTTTCATTTCTTCTTATTTGTCCCGCTTTATCTCAATAAAATTTGGTCACTTTAACGTAGTTTATAATTGTCAAAGAAAAAAAAAAGCGACCTGTCAACAAATCCGCCCTCTACATATATAAAGACAAATTGTACGAACATTATACATCTTGCAGAAAGCTGCACGTAAACACTTGACTTTCAGATGAAACGAGACAATGGAACTCCTTGCGACGCCGGCAGCTATGGGTCGCACTGAAAACTGGTGACACAGTTTACTTTTATAACAACAACGGCCTGAATACGACTCTGTTCAGTTAATTATTGCGTTAACTACGTTATCAAATTTCAAATTCAAAATATTCTTTATTCAAATAAACTTGTAAACAAGTGCTTTTGAATCGTCAACTCTACTGCTGGTTCGGAAAGCTGGTCCTACCGAGAAGAGCCAGCAATAAACTCGGCGGTTGCTCTTTTAAAAATATAATTCTTAATACTATTTACATTAAGTCGTTACTGTCTTGTACAGGTTCAAAGAGAGCTATATCCACACATTCTTATCTTCTAAATAATCTTCAAGAGTATAGTAGGCTTTCTGTATCAGCCTCTTTTTAACCGTGCTTTTAAACTGCTGTAATGGCAAAAATATCTAAATGTAATGGCAAAAAATATCTATATTTTAATATATAAAGCTGAATAGTTTGGTTGTTTGTTTGTTTCTTTGTTTGATTGTTTGAACGCGCTAATCTCCGGAACTACTGGGCCGATTTGAAAAATTCTTTCATTGTAAGATAGTTCATTTATCGAGAAAGGCTTTGGCTATATAACATCACGTTACGATGAATAGGAGAAGAGCAGTAATAAAAAAATAGTACGGCAAAATTTAAAGCTTTCCTTGCGTACTTGAGTAAACGGTGATAGTTATACAAAAATCATGTATTATAAAATTGTTCCTCTCTAAAAGTTCTAAATAAAAGTCCGCGACAGAATATTTCTTGCTTTTTTTAGGTTAACCAATTAAACCATTTTTATGGTTATCAAAATACTATATTACGGTTTAGAACTTTCCACGCGGGCGGAGCTGCTGGCGATTGCTAGTTTTATATAAAAGTTATTCTGCTCGTCTATTCAGCTTATTAACTACCTACATCAAATGCACAATAAGTGGGAAGGAAATAAGGGAATAATAAGTTTCTTGCGCTTGCGTCTTACCTACTCGTATCCTTATGTTATATGTTTACTTAATGATAAGTCGAAATGTGTAACCTTATAGTTACACATTTCGACTTATCATTAAGTAAACATATAACATAACCTTGTGAACCTTATAGTTTAATACCTTTTAATTATTAATACTCATATTTTATATACGCCGTGTGGTATCCAGCTGAATAGTACCACACACATTTCTTACCGAGTTGTCGTAAAATACGACCAAGGTATGTCGACGTGAGGCAGGCGGCAGTTCATAAAATACCTAGCCAAATCATGTTATATCGTGTTTATAACATGTTGTGCTGACTCCACTAAGATTGGGATAATGACAAGAGGATGATAGGTACAAAAATTGTCGAACGAAGGTAATAATAAAAAAATGTTTTTCAAGTATTTGTCATCATCTTCCTGCCCTTATCCCACTCTAAGTGGGGTCGGCACATGTTATAAACATGTTGTCACATGATTTGACTGATCACATGATGTCACATGATTTGATTTGACGACACCTAGGTAAGAAATGAGGGTGGTACTAATCTATTCAGCCTGATACCACATGTTGAAGTATTTGTGTGGGCCTACGATGCGACGTAACGTCACTGTCTAGAGTCAGAGTACCACTTGAGTGCATCCTGCGTGACAAGAGATATACCGTGGCCCTTCAAGGCACTTACAGGACTTACCTCAATCAAATGCGGGCGGGCGGATACTTGGGTCGCAAGATGTTAAACACGAGTGAAAGTTTTCGATCTCGTAAGATTTGGAATGAGAATTTTTTTTTAATTCATTAGTTCAAAAAAAGATTGTTTTGAATACTTTCGTATATCGCTCGTTTAGAACAATAACAGACAGTCAAGCAAAAAGACAAACTTACGCCTTTTCTCATGAATCTCTAAACGTGGACAGTTTGACATAGGTTTTCTTCCAACGATTTCTAAGCTATATGGTCTTGTTTCACCTGGATCCAGCGGCTCCCCGACCTTATTGAGGTCTGTCTACTTAGTGGGAGGTTTGATACAAACAGATAAACTTTATCCACGCATCCTTATCACTTATATAATCCTCAAGAGTATTATTAAGCTTAGGAAAGCTTAGGAAGGAGTAAGAGTAGTATTAGGCTTTCTGTATCAGCCTCCTTTTAACAGTGTAATTGCAAAGCTAAAATTGATTGCGGAATTTTATTATAGAACCTTATATCCAAACCTACGAATGATTTACGTACTTTTGCGGGCGCAAAGCAGAAGTAGAGCAGCATCTATCTATAAGGCAACAATAGTAAATGAAAATAAATGACAATATATCGTAAATTTATTTATTTATTTGAACAATTATGTAAGTACATTTTACACTTAAACTAGAGAACAAAGCACCAGACTAGCTTCATTTGGTTGTTTGTGTATAGCAATATGCAGCCCAAATAGACCTAGGCCTGTGCTAGGGCTAGCAAGAGTCAACAATGTTTACTATTTTGCTTAATGCCAGGTGACGACTAATTTAAACAAAATATAAAAAAAATAAGGAATAGATTATAAATTAAAAAAAAAAAAATTTAACCTTTCTATAAACTCAAGAAAAAAAAAGTAATAAAACCCACCACCATTAATATAATTTTAGTGTGTGTGTGTGTACGTGCGTGTGTGTGTGCGTGTGTGTTTATACATGATAAATCTATTTTAAGTTAGGTTGTAGTGTGCATTTTTAATAATTAAATTGTTATGTAACATAACTTGGCATATATAGAGTTAAAATCACTAGAGCTGCATTCCAGAAGAAATTTTTGCATGTGTGTTTTGAGTATTTTTTTTTTATAGGATATTGAGTGCGGTCTATAAAATGTGATGTCTGAACAGGCAGTATATTATACAGGCGTGGCGCCATTCGTGTAAAGTGTCTACTGGTAAACAAAGATGCCCTAGAACGGACTAAGTATTTTTGGAACTTCACTAAACGCACGGCTCTTGTTGTGTTTATGTGTGAAATGAAAATAAATGTTGAAAGAAATTCCCTTGTGAAGAAATGAGAGCAGTTGATTGATATTCTAATCATTCTATCGCTGTTTCCAATCTGCAGCAATTCGATGTTCTGTTTGCAGTACTTTGATTTCTAATATCATTTGAACGCGATTGTGACACTTGCCTTGGATCTCTAGATATGCTAATTTCGCCTTTGTCGTTTCAATCGAACAATTCTCCTTTCAATCAAGGAACATTTGAAATACTTTATCCCTTGTTTTATATAGATACTTTCTTTTCATCTATTTGTCCATACAGATTTTTTAACTTAGGCATTAAGACATTGTTACTTTAGGGAAATTAAATAGTACATTAAGTATAGAACTGGGTGACCAAGCCTTACTCGGTATTTTTATTAAAAGATATAAAAAAATGCAATAAAAAAAAGGATGATGACATCTGGGACTTTATGCCGAGTATTTTCAATTCTTTAGTTCGCCCCTTCCCAACCTAGCTATTACAACTTTACAAAGCGTATGATAAATTGCAATTATCAATTAGACACATAAGTTTTAACAGAAACACTCATTGGTGTCTGCCCGGATTTGAACATGTGCCCTCCTTGGGTGTTACCGCTGTGCTACCACAGCTTTACAAATGACAGCAAAATTAATCTTTGCAAAATTAATCTTTTTAAATTTTTTTTATTTATATTTTATTCAGTTTTTCATCGCCCGTTATTAACAGGGATTTTGGGACAAAAACAGGGTCATTTATGATAAAAAAATATCGTTATATCCCTGTCGTTTTTTATATAAATTGAATTTTTAAATACTGTATACTAATGTCTCTATATAGATTTCTTATGAACTTGCATGTTTGATTTAAAAGCTTGGTCGCCGAGTTTCTCACTGAGCTCGTCTGCTAAGCATTCCGACCCATTGGTAGCGTCTTAAACTTACTGATTCTGGACGATTCAAAAGTGCTTGATAAAGCTTAATTAAATAAAGATTACTTTGCTTTAAATTCAAATTCAAATTATTCTTTATTCAAATAAACTTGTAAACAAGTGCTTTTGAATCGTCAACTCTACTGCTGGTTCGGAAAGCTGTTCCTACCGAGAAGAGCCAGCAAGAAACTCGGCGGTTGCTCTTTTAAAAAATATAATTCTTATGACTAGTTACATTTAGTCATTACTGTCTTGTACAGGGTCTAAGCAAGCTATATCCACACATTCTTGTTTTCTAAGTAATCGTCAACAGTATAGTAGGCTTTCCTGATCAATCTCTTTTTAACAGTGTTTATAAACTGATGTAATGGCAAAGCTAATATTGATTGCGGAATTTTATTATAGAATCTTATACCCAGACCCACAAACGATTTACGTACTTAAATGCTGCTCATTTCACACGTCAATTTCCCGGAACCAGTCTAGCTCGTTACGTGCAAACACACCGGGTATGGGATGGCTAAATAGAACAATTAAGTGATGGAACTGACTGAGCGTTGGTTGTGTGAGGTCAGTGACCCGAACGCTAGGCCAGGGATGGCGAACCTATTGCAATATTTTGGATACGTCACCGATTTATTTATATTTCTCATCTAATCTATAACAACAGAAGTTGCATTAATTTTACAATAATTAAACTATGTGTAATTTGAAACATTGCAAATATACCATTTTTTATTAAATTATTTTTTATATAATTGGTAATGAGTATCCCACCCAAGACAAGTATGGAAGAGAAGAACAAAAGAAAGAATTGGTATGTAGAATAAAAGTGTGAATAACTGAGAACTGGAATGTAAGAGGAAAAGTATCAAATATATGTTCCGTCTTACCTGTGATAGAGAAAAAAAAATAATAGTCCGGTCGTATTAAAAACAGGCACAGCAATTACGAGAGACATAAACATAATTAAATAAATTACGCGTACTTAAAAGACACTGATGGCGTTTATTTTACGGCAAGAGGTATCATTATTGCAATGTACACAGAATGGTATCTACGTCAATGAGCCTCAATTAGTTGAGTTAAAACAGTAGTAGGTTTACGTTTCTAATCACAAAATGACGTGTGGTATCCGGCTGATTAAAATAGACCACCATCTATCTTACCGAAGTGTCGTAAAAGGCGACTAAGGTAAATTGACCTACCGTGTGGTATCCGGTAAATTAATTCGTAACATTAATACATTCTATTAAAAACTATATCCACTACGCCCTAAGAGTCCATAGTCTCAACAATAAAAACATACGACTGTACTGGATTGTTAGTATTAGTGCAAATTTAGGACGCCAGTAGCGGTCTGGCGGACAATGATAAATTTACAACGGTGCGAGTTGCAGCTACCATAATGTGTTTAGGGCCACTTCATATAGAACAAGTTTTATGTTAAAACAAAAATATTAATAAAATAATTTTATTATTCGTTATTATTTATATTTAATACATGGTCCTGAAGTTTACATGTACCGCCAATATTACGTCCTGCAAAGCTTATTAATTTTTTTTATTATTAAAAGTTTAGAATATTAATAGTTTCTCAGTTGCACTTATATAGCCTGTGGATTTTATATAAAGCTGTGGTAGCCCAGTGGTAACACCGTGAGACTCTTTCGAGGAGGTCACGGGTTCGAACCCGGGCAGACACCAATGAGTTTTTCTGTTAAAAAAACTTGTGTCTAATTGATATTTGCAATTTATCACACGCTTTTCGGTGAAGGAAAACATCGTGGTAGGTCTTATCCCTAGGAGTGGGTGAGTAATGATCCGCTACTTTACTTTTTTTTTGTTATTTACTACATTGTCGTAAGGTTCACATGTACCGCCAATATTATGGCATGCAAATCTTATTCTTGATTTTCGTAATGTTAATAATAGTTGTCTTTATTACCTTATATATACGCTTAATATTAAAGTGATCGAAATGAAAATAGTTGTTTTGTGGCAAATTTTAATCAATTTTAATAAAATTTGAAAATGAAAATTTAATGTTATCCGTACAAAATTTGGGTGTTAAAGAGACCCTTAACTTGTAAGAGCAAGAAAACAATAGCTTTTTTATTAGTTCGAAGCGAAATAAGGATTACTATGTATCTAACTCATAATTTTGAATTCGGTCAGTTTAACACTAAACGTGCGATAGTCAAATATCTTTCGAATGTAGTATACTAAAAAAAATATTCCATAATCTGCTCATTGTTTTGTGTGTTTTCAATGCAATTCCGAAAAGTATCGCCTATTTCTAAGTATTATTTAACCAACCTCAATCATAAATTCGTATGAATAAAAAACGTGAACAGCCCCCAATTACGCGAAACCCAGTATAAATCTTCGGTCACATAAATACAAATGTGAGCAATGGCCGGCCAGATGGGCGCGCGCGATTACCCTCGCCGCTACCACAAATCTACCGATAGCCGCCGATAATGCGCCGGCCGCCAGCTAAATTACACCCGCAACGTACACTCGACCTTTCTTGAGGAAATACACTAGTACTTTGTTAGGAATTTACTGTACGATGCCTACTTATTGATACATACATAGAGACCTCGCCCTTCCTATTATAACTCATCCCTTTAAGCGCTTCTAGAAATCGTACTAAGAGAACCGAGATACGTCCGAATCGGCTTATATCAGGGGCCTTGACTTACACCAAAGTTAGATCTTCTTTGTCAACCGATTGACGTCCACTGCTGGGCATAGGTCTCTTCGTGGGATCTCCATACCACACGATCTTGAGCCGCTTGGACCCAGCGGCTCCCCGCGACCTTTTTGAGGTCGTCAGTCCATCTCGTGGGGGGGTCTACCGACACTGCGTTTCCGGTGCGGGTTCGCCATTCCAACATCTTGAGACCCCAACGCCCATCGGTTCTACGCACTATGTGCCCCGCCCATCGCCACTTCAGCTTCGCGACACGCTGAGCTATGTTGGTAACTCTGGTTCTTCTACGGATCTCCTCATTTCTGATTTGATCACGTAAAGATACCCCGAACATAGTCAGCGCCCACGTTTCAGATCCGTAAGTCATCACTGGCAACACGCACTGTTCGAAGATATTGTTCTTCAAGCATTGAGGTATTTTGAACGATAGCAGGAATTATTCATAGATCAGGGAAAGGGGAATTTTTTTACTCCAAATTTAACGCGTGCGGGCCACGGGCAATAACGAATGAATCAATACTACTGGATCGTTTTTAATCATTTTTTTCACTGAGTAACATATTTTTTACCAGTGCGAAGCCGGAGCGGGCCCCTAGTTGTAAATACATTAGAAGCATCTAGATACAATGGTCAAAATGTCTTGAAGTACCTTAAACGTGTTAAAAATTGCTCAGAGTGCAAAGGGTTAAGTTTTTCTCCACATGATTAAAGAACGGTTAAACTTAAATTGAAATATACCGTTAGAACTCGTTAAATGTTATTTAGAGACATAATTAATTTCTGTTTAGTGATATTCGCCAACCTGCAGGTACTCTTTATTGCAAAATAAAACTTGTTTAGATTCTTTTATTCGTTTTTTTTAACGTCCGACGTCTTAAAATGGCAGCTTGACCTTAGAATAATTATAAGACCCCTTTTTTATGGCTTGACTCTCGGTGGAATTTAGAAGTGAAAAAAAAAACTTCATCAGCATCTTGAGTCTTTTATAAAGTAGGTAATAGTTTTCGAGCCATGCATTGCTGTGGCTTAGTGTGGTATCGAATTCCCATCGAAACAGAACTCAGCAATTTAAAAAATGCTCCGGTCGCCAGCAAAGCTTATAGGATCATCCGCTGGGTGATTCTAAAGATTGTATGAGTCATCATCTTTCTGCCCTTATCCCACTCTAAGTGGGGTCGGCACAACATGTCATAAACATGTTGTCACATGATTTGGCTACGTATTTTACTACCGGCCGCCTGCTTGACATCAACTTACCTTTGTCGTATTTTATGACACCTCGGTAAGAAAGAGGGTGTTCTATCCTACTTAACCGGATACCACACGGTGGGTCAACTTACCTTAGTCGCCCTTTACGACACCTCGGTAAGAAATGAGGGTGGTCTATTCTCAGCCGGATACCACACGGCGGTAAAGGTAAGGTATGAATATTTCATTAAAATCGGTACAGCCGTTTCAGAGTCTGTAAAAGACATACCGACGAGCATTCATTTTTATATATTAGAAGTCTTTTGTAAAGCGATCTATTTTGGCTGCACACAGGTAAAGACTATGTACGGAATAGTTTTAATTTTTCCAGAATATTTAAAATATTCATTTAAATTATATGATGTAAAGAAAACATATATAATAAGATCACCAAAGTATTTACGTAGATAATAAGGATTTACTTTCATTCATTTCCAATATCTCTATCATTATTCATACAAAAATATTTTTCAAATTAACCTTTGTCAAATACAATTTACAATGCATTAGCATTGAGTTAATAAATTAATCAATCTTAATGCTATCCTACTAATTCCTACTAATCTTACTAATATTATAAATGTAAAAGTTTGTGAGTATGGATGTACGTTTGTTACTCTTTCGTGGCGGATCCGGTGAACCAATATCGATTAAATTAGGCACAATTATTCCTTATACACCGGAGTAGCATATTATAGGCTATAGAAAGCCTGTTAATTCTACAGGAATATACGACATTAAAAAGCGCCATCTATTATCAACCGATGGAGATTTTTGCAAGTTTGGCGAATGACAGAAGCTACTGGTTTATAAGACTATAGCCCACGCGAACGAAGTAGCGGGTAATAGCTAGTCTTTTAATAAATGTATTTGTTTTATTTATCTGTGATGGCCAATAGTGAGAGCGAGTGATACGATCGTGACCTATCTTTAATATTTAAATGAGTTAATCTTGTATGTGTATATATATTTTCGGAATGTCGGAAACGGCTCCAACTAATTAAAAAAATACAAAAATTTGAATTGAATACACAATTTTGCCAAAAACTGTCAAGTCAGCGTAGCTTATTCGAGGAACGAGTGGTCTCTAGAAATAAAAATACCAAGGATCGAGCCCCATCTACACAATTATTAATTTCATTTTTTTTTGATTTTTTTTTTTGAAAAAAATTATCGAGCAAGACTGGGTCAACCAGGTACTGAATAATTATGTGATAATTCGGGATTTATTTCATCAAGCACTTTACGGTTAAAGAAAACAGTTTAGGAGAACGTACATATTTCTATAAAGTACCTGCGATATATACCCCGCCAATTCTCATTTCAAAGGTATGGTGGGTTCAATACTTATATCCAAGGAAAGAACTTTTCCCTGCCGTGAGATAGTAACAGGTTGCGTTACATTTTTTACTATTTGAAATATCCTTATATGTGATTATATAAAGTAAGGTTACCCAATGTTACATTTCGGGTCTATTATTATTCTATCTATGTCAATTAAATCCATTGTCAATAATTATATTGTAACTTTACAAGAACTGTAATTTTAAGACAATTATCTTTATGTAACTGTCCGATTTTCCAAGTTTTGTAATGATAACCCTCAAACAAATAATTACGGAACTACACCGTGTGGTATTCGGTTGAATAGAATAGTACCACCCACATTTCTTACCGAGGTGTCGTAAAATACGACAGAGGTAAGTTGACGTCAGCCATGCGTCCGGTCGTAAAAACGCAGCCAAATCATGTGACAGCATGTTTATAACATGTTGTGCCGACCCCACTTAGAGTAGGATAGGAAGATGATGAACATGGTGAAATAATTACGGAACTCATAAATTACGAAGTAACCCGTTTTTCTTTAGTCAATAAACTATCACTTAACTAGATTCTTTCCGCTAATACGTCTCCGTGAACATAAACTTGTAATTTTACAACTTTTTCTATACTAAAAATCATATAAATCCATAGAACGAGTAATTAATCCTTTTATTTGACCACCAATTTAAGTTAAGCGCCATCTATATATCACTAGTAACATAAGTCTGACATTTACGAATGTGTGTATAGAGTGAATACAATATTTTACTAGTGTGAGTCACTAACAGGAGTGTCACTTTAAGTCAATATTTACAGCTTAACTGCTGTCAGCCTCCATAGCTCAGGGGTTAGAGCACTGGTCTTGTAAACCAGGGGTCGAGAGTTCAAATCTCTCTGGGGGCATTAAATAAAATCATATTTTTCATTTTGATATTTTTTTAAAACACAATTAGTAAACGCTTTACTTAAATGCAAGCAATGAGTTTAATTTGATACCACTTCTTATTCAAATTATTTCATAAGATTTACATATTCCAATTATTTAAGTAATCTTACGTAAACGTATGCAATTCGTTCGTCTTTTGTTTTTATATTAAAATTCATTGCGAATAATTTATATATAATTTAAAACAAATAAATAATTTATAAATTAGAATATGTTTGGTCTAAACTTACGCGTGACACAGAATGGAATTAATGTTATTAATTTATTATATATGGATTATTCTTTTTTAAGAATTAATTTCTTTATGTATTTAAATTGATACGTAAAGGTATGTAATTTAAAATTGAAAACAATTTTAAATTACACAAGAAAAAATTGAATTATCTACTTATTTATAAATTAATATTTGTTTTTTATAAACATTAATATTAAAGGATTCAAAGTAAATTATTTGATTATCAATTTGGATTTTATTATTTTTGTCCGAATTATATGTTTTTGACTTTGTTGATTTTACTAATTTATTTTACTGTAATGGATTTAAAACTATTTTGATTAACAAAAAAGTATTTTCTTACCGTCGAAAAATTTACAATAATAATAATTTCTTATAGTTATTGTACAAATATGAACTGGTTGTCCCAAAATCTGGTAATATTTCATGTCTGTATTAATAATAATATACATAATAAGGCATATTATTATGTACTTTACACATACTAAACTGTTACTGTATGTTTTGTTTTTATAATTATGTTATATAATATGTCAGCTGCCAATCGAAGGTCTCTATCGTATAGGTATTTTTATTTTATATAATCTACAGCTATTTACATAAAATATATATAAAAAATTTAATCTATTAATAAGGCCAAACTGATTATATAGTTTTACATGAAATAAATTTTGCTTAACAGAATTTAGTACAGAAAGTACGAAAGCTGCATTGCAAATTACAATTTGATTGATGATTACAAAATAATCGTTGCAGCTGGATGCATAGCTCACTGCAATTAAGATATGCTACTATCACTCAAATAATCCTCAATTGTACAGTAAGTTTCATGTAGCAACATCGTTATAAGATAATCTCTAAACTTGTGTAAAGTCAAGTCTAGATGATGTTGAGGAATTTTGTTATAAAAACGTGTACCGAGACCGACAAATAATTTTCGGACCTTTTGGAGGCGTAACTACAATAGAATATATTTATAAAAGTAAATTTAATAGAGTGTAAATATCACTGAATATCTGCGTAATTGATGTGTCGTGAATGTTCCAGCGGACTGGGCGACGGAGTGCGTCTCCCGCGCGGAGATCCTGCGGCTCATCTACCAGGGCCGCTTCCTGCACAGCTCGGTGACGCTGGGCGCGCTCGGCCTGCCGCTCGGCCGCACCACCGTCATGCACCTGGTGCCGCGCGAGCACCTGCCCGAGCCCAACTCGCACGGTGGGTTCACACCACATATCACAACATATACTCATCATAGGGCACATACCATTTAAATGTATTTTAATTAAATAAATTCACAAAAATACATATAACTGAGTAGTATTCATGGTTAATGTATAGAACCGGCTATACTCACGTCTTAGAATAAGAATTCTATCGGGTTAGACACAACATAATTTTTTTCGCTTTCAATAAAAGAAACATGATATATAATGGTGAATGACCGTACCCCATTCCATTTCGTATGTAATGCATAACCTTGATCGAGATACAAGTGCGATGGAGACAGAACTATAGTGTTATTGTTTTCTCCTGTTTTTTTAAAACAAGCTCGTCGCGCTAGGGCTTTCAACCATTATTTAATTTGAGAAAATGTCGCTTGCAACCGATAGCCTTAATAGTGACTCCTTAAAGTTAATACAACAGGTAAACTTTAGTAACAAATTACTTAGTTTACTTAATAAACCGAGTGAATTTATATATTTATTTTAATAAATATAAAATAAAATATTTTCAGCGCTGAATTCTGAATTGTAGTCGTGATTGCGGAAGAATATTAAAACAATTCATTCGAGACAAGTTTTCTATCTAAACTTATGTTTTCAATTAATCATGCCCTTTTCGTATCATAACGTACTATATAACGTATAACGTACGTGTATTTCGTAACATACACTGTGCCGCCTATAAAACTATATGGGAACCCACTGACGAGGGTGGAACAATTTAAGTATCTCGAGCACGTGATTACCTCTGACCTGAAAGATGATGCAGACATCGAAAGGGAGCGCAGGGCTTTGTCTGTCAGAGCAAATATGATCATCCGCAGATTTGCTCGCTGTTCAATTTCGGTAAAAGTAACCCTCTTCAGAGCGTACTGTACGTCTCTTTATACGAGCAGTCTGTGGATCGATTATACGAAAAAGCAGTACAACGCCCTGCGCGTTCAATTTAATAATGCATTTAGGATGCTGATGGGGCTGCCCCGATTTTGCAGTGCGTCGGGAATGTTCGCCGCGGCACGTATGGATTGTTTCTATACGACCATGCGTAAGCGGTGCACATCCTTGTTGCGCAGAGTCCGGGCAAGCTCCAACAGCGTCCTAGGGGCATTTGCTGACAGGATCGATTGTCCGCATTTGAATCATTGCGCAATGGTACATATGCTGGCAAATCGGTCCTGTCTTAGGATTAATTAGATAATATTATTTTTATAGAATGTAATGTTGTTATTATGGCCCCATAGTTGGCTGAAATAAATAAATAAATTAAAATTAAATAACGTAATGATTTCTGGATTTATGTAACCTGCCAATCACCGTTGGAATAGCGTGGTGGGTGAACTCTATATTCTTCTCTCCACGGACAGAGATTTTTCTCATGATATATTATATAGTTAGGAATATTCCTTAACTATCAGTTACATAATATAATGTTTCAGAAGTACGGTGGACTTGATAACATTATCCTTACCCACATCCCGACTTTCCTCTTCATCCTAAAATGCTTGTAAGTAATAACCTGTCCATATTCCTTTTAAATAAATTTACCAAACAAAACTGGACTAGTTCTAGACTTGAAAGTTTATTATAACGTTTTTTTTATTAAACCCAGTAATAATCTCCGTGTGGTATCCGGCTGAATAGAATAGTATCACCCTCATTTCTTACCGAGGTGTCGTAAAAGGCGACTAAGGTAGGTCGACCCGCCGTGTGGTATCCGGCTGAGTAGAATAGACTAACCTCATTTCTTACTGAGGTGTCGTAAAAGGCGACTAAGGTAAATTGACTCACCGTGTGGTATCCGGTTTAGTAGAATAGACCACCCTCTTTCTTACCGAGGTGTCGTAAAAGTCGACTGAGGTAAGTTGACGTCAGGCCGGCGGCCGGTCGTAAAAACGCAGCCAAATCATGTGACAGCATGTTTATAACATGTTGTGCCGACCCCACTTAGAGTGGGATAAGGGCAGGAAGAAGAAGATTAAACCCCGTAATAGATATTTGCTTAGTTACAATCCGTTTTTTTTTGTACCTTATAAAAGCCGTGGATTTTTTTTTTTTTTTAATTATACAAACCTAATAATCAATGTAACGTAATAATTTCACTTTTAATTATGTTGAAATTAAAAATTACCTAATACGAGTGTAAACAATTGTTTTTTTTTTTCAATTTCAGATCAACGACAAAAAAGTAAAGGCGGCTCGAGCAGTTGTTGTTCGGCGTCGTGCTGCATATTGTAATGTGTGGTGTGAGCGAGAGGGCGCTAGCGGGTGCGAGAGGGACGGTAGATACGCGACCGGCTGGACTATGTGTTCACACTCAGTGATGTAGAGCCAGGATTCCATTCGCCCTAATTACCTTAGTGCTTACATTACCCTTACGACTTGTGTTGCCAGGTGTACCAAGCGATATAGAATAGCCTAAACGGTATCGAGTATAAGGAAGTGTAATAAAAAAACGAATATTAAAAATTATTTATGTTTAATGCCGAATGTGTCATATTTTACAAACAAAACGAAATTGTGTTCAACTAAATATGCCACGTAATAGTTATATGTTATTATATCGTAAAAATCCTGACAGTATGGGTCCCGCTCGGATAATTTATGGCTCGTAATGTGAAAATAGACGTCCCGTTACTGCATAACTGGCAACACGGTTTAACGACTTGTGATGTTTTTAAAAGACTCGCTTCTATTATAAGACACCTATTCACTATTATTTTAATATTTCGTTATTTCTTAAATATTCGCTAGCACGTTACTTTCGGTTGGTTCGATTGTGCACAAATTGTACCAATTAAAAAAATTAACGCACATAACGAGACTCTTTAAAAATATCGCAAGAGAACATTGAATATTATGTACTTATTTACTGGAGAAAACTTTGGTAAACTATAATTTTTATTATAGTGCAGCGTTAGTGCTATTTCAACACTTAAATTAATTACTATTACGTATTGCGTTATATGACGTATTTGCGTTATTTCTCTAGTTTGTCAGTACATAATGTCAGTGCTAGGGATTGGGTAGTGTTTTTGGTCGTCACAGTGAAAAATTCATTCAGGATAAGCTTAACTAAGCGATTGTATAACTCACCGCGTAATTTATATAGCTCGTTATAGAATTATCATGCTACTGAAGACAATGTGTTTAAATTTAGATTAATATACATGTAAAAAAAGTGTTCATTGGTTACTGTTTGTACATTGGGTGAAAATTACAAACATTACACTGGATTAGGAAAGGCTAAAAAATAGAATAATCAAAAATTTAGTTTTTAACTAAAACATAGGTTGAATGATTTGAATTAATGAAGTAAAAAATAGTAAACATTTATTTCAAAAAAATTATCAGAATTTCTATATCTGATAATTATCAAATTATAATGATTAGCAATCCGATATCTGGTCTAAAACCACGGAATGATAGAATTATTTTGCGATAATCTGCATTTGATTTAAATGCGGATTATAGCAAAATAATTCTATTATCATTTAATGTACTATAAATGCTTTAAAGAATCACGGGTAGCGCGATCGAAGTCGTGGGCACATGCTAGAATAGAATTTGGGGATACACGAATATTAACGAGTGTATTTGGGTTAACGGAATGTACGGTTTAGTGACGGAATGTATTGGCTTACACGTACCGCTGTCGACTAAAAGTAATTTATATTAGTATTATTTAGGCCAGGGCTGTCCATGAGATTAACCCTAATCTAACGCAGATTAAACGGTTCGGTTGATAAAATTTCATTATACTCCATATTCAATACAAATACGACATAATTCACAAGTATTATAACTTAAATATATGGCTTGCAAATTGTCGTTGCCACAACACTGATGTGTTTTATTCTTTCAATTCAATAACTAAATCAGAAGACAGTGAGGTTTAAGTTGAGTAACGTAAGTCCTAAAACTAACCTAAAATGGTTCAATTTGTTAGTTTCGGTTTAGCATAGTTTAGCACTTACCAGCTTATAAAATGAAGCTGAAATGTACGACACGAATGCCCTAACAGAGATACATAACTACGAGCGATCTCAAACTTTTTATACCTTTGTCCATATCATCGTGTTCAGAGGCTAAACCACTTTAGGATATAACTTTGCCGCAAGACTAACCACAGCTAAATTATTTTGCGATAAAATGTAAACCATAAAATTTAGAAGAAATTTAATTTTTTTTTTGGGTATTGGGAATACACCATATCTTGTGGCCTTGTGTTGCCTTCACATTTACTTGAAATTTGACTTGGTCTGATGCTATAGAGATTGACTTCTGATTTGATATAACGGGATGCGATTAAGCATTATAATACGAGGCCTTTGCTATACTAAATATTTGCCGATATCCCACATTCATCTATTAAATGTATTCCTTAAGACATAACGCTTTGGAAATAAACAAAATAATTAGTTTATATTACTCAATTTAGTTTCTTCATCTGTCGCAGTTATTGTATTTCGATGTTAGACTTCTCCCTTAATACATAAGTGTGTGTAGTGCACAAATTAAAAGTTTTTCAAAAAAAAAAGAGTTGATCCGTAGATGATACATACGTCGCAGACCGCATCAATAAAATATGTCATTCGGACGGCCCTATTTTTAAGCCATCTACATGAATTTATATGACTTTAATACGGAGATATTTATAAAGAAAAATAAATGACAAATTATGTAGTGAAATACCGATATTGGAGTGTGTAAATTACTCTCGTTTGCATTGTAAATAGTATATATATCTATCCGAGGGGCTATACGGGCTATCTACTTCCTTTGTGATAAGTTCCCGCAATATTTCGATTGTTTTTATTTGTAAAAAACGCTATTTACCGCGCTAGTTCTAGTTTGTATGGAATTATGGCTGGCTGGCAGCATACTTATATTTTTTATTGCTATTATAGTCCAAGAGCTGACCGTCAAGAATACTTGACACACAGTTATATCATAATAAGCAATAATGATGATATGTTTATTTTAATATGCAATATTATTAATCATAATTATACTAAACTTATTGACGACCACACTAGGAACACTTGTATCGTAGTGACCAACGGAAAATTACATACAAAGCATTAGCAGCCTACTTCGTTCGTTTAGTTCACATTTTATTCAAGCTGTAATTCCTCAGTAAATTTAAAAAATTAAAAGTTCTATTAAATTATTAATCATAATTATTAAAATTAGCATATAGGTCATATTTCACGTTCTCATACAGTTCCCGAGTAATAAAATTATTTTAATGGTACCTGAAATCTAGTTCTAATAGGTTCTGTTATATATTGCTTACTCTTAACATATTAATAGTTAAATTAAAAATAAAATTGATATTAAACAACCATTTAACGATAAGGATTTCTAGCGGTCATCTCTTGGACTACGATTAATAATTACAGAGGTAACTTTTTATCAAGATGCTATTATAAATTCTTAGTGATAATACAAAATAATGGTTATAAATATTCTTAAAGCGTTCAGATCGGCCGCTACCGATTTCAAATATGTGTGCTGAATATCTTATAATTATCCATAGTTATACTGAAACCCTATCATCCATTGATCTTGCATTAACACTAGGTTCACAATCACAATGACAGCATATATCATCACTTAAACACTGTTTAAAAACGCACAAAGTAGCCACGTGACTGTTTAAATTAACTATTACTAATTAATTAAGTTAATGACCAAGACAATTAACATTAGGAAATTAAAACAAAACAAAGTAGTTACTAATTCGTGAAGTGACTGTGTCAGTATGGTAAAAGTATTGAAAAAGTCTTTAATTGTGATTGTGGGCTTAGTTTTTTTTAAGATCTAGTGTTACCAGACTATTGTAAATAAAATTATCGAACAAAGCTTCTTATATATTTGATTTACATCACATATTATATATCTGCCTTATATTTATTGGCGGTTTATTTAGTTTTATTTTTTTTATATTGGCTTAAGATTTGTCTAAATTTTTTTGGCTAAGCCGTTCTTTTTAAAATTTAGTTTGTAAACTAGAAGAATAATTGAAATTTCTCGTTGAAAATTATAAATCGCGTTTTTAGACTACGTCAATCCATCCTGTCGTATTTTCGAAGATGCGACGTATTTTGTGATATAGTACAAATAATAAAGATTTATTTACACATTTCGAGACAGAAAAGATCATGGGCTTAGTGAATTTTTTTTATCGAGCAGTATTAAGTATTTAAAAAAAGCGAATGAAATATTTAATGTTAGTACATTTGGTTTTTAGTTAAAACATATCTTGCCTACTTTATTACACCCAAGACGAAAAACGAAACAAATTTACTAACATTCGATGACGCGATGTTCCGATGCCGTATGACTGTTTTTTATTTTTATTTTTATTTTTGGTTACTCTGTTTAGTTTGTGTATGTATGTATTTTGTTAAGTTGTGTAAAATACCTAGTTTTAATTAAAGTAAATTTACAACGTCACAGCATGTTTTATTTTTGTTTTGCTTGGCCATCCCCTGTATATAAATGTCGCTTTCCAGATTTTCAATTTTTAAAAACTTACTCAAGTTTTACAAATAGCAGCTTTTGTAAACATCTCAAACGTGTATAGTCGGGTGTAAAAGTAGTTTGAGTCGCTAAGGTGATATCGTAAGCCATATACGATGTCTTCAACGTATCTAAATATTTCAATAGACTATAGCCATAAAAGTTTAATCGAGTTACTGAAATAAGTGTTTCTACTACACGCTAATAGTTTTAAGCGGTGTCATTACTGGCTATAGGACATTATATATGTAATACAAACAATATTTTTAACTTACATTTTCTAAACATTAATAATTAAATATAACTGCTATATTATGGGGATGTCTCATGATGTGGTATTTCGATTTGGGTCGTAACTAGGGGAAAAATATAAAGACACAATTTGGGTGTAGCTATTTTTAAATTTAAACTTTCGTGAGTAGTATTCATAGTTAATGTATAGAACCGGCTATACTCACGTCTTATTCTATCGGGTTAGCCCGACTAATTTCGAACCCATCCGGGGCACTTATTCGTGAGCTCTTTACACGACGTAATCGCGGCGGGAACTGCCGTACGTGTAAAGAGCTCATGAATAAGTGCCCCGGATGGGTTCGAAACTAGTCGGGCTAACCCGATAGAATAAGACGTGAGTATAGCCGGTTCTATACATTAACTATGGGTGTAGCTAGTTATTTTTGAATGGTGAATAATTAAAGGAAATTCTGAACGAATCTCCGCGAAAAACAAGGACGAATTTAGCACAATCTACTTACGTTTTTACTACTACTTACGTACGTACTATATTTGCGATTCTGATTTTAATGGTAATGTGTCGAAATGAGCTTTTATAACCACATCGAATAGTCCAATTATTTTCTGTTAATATGACTTACAGAGGGTTTATGTCGACACTTAAGTATCATATGGAAAAAGTAATCTAAATTAAAGTTGATACTAATATATATGTTTATTGCAATGTAAGAACGCATTTTACTGCTTAAAGCTAGTTTACCCAACCCACTTCGCCGAAATTAATTTAAAGATATTAGTACTAAAAAAGTAATTGACTGTAAAAAAAAGCTACTATCGCCACCAAAATTCACAGGATTATCCGCTGGTTCATTATAAAAATTGTCTGAAAATTCCATTAAAATCGGTCCAGTCGTTTCGGAGTCTATAAGGTGCATACACATACTTTCTCTTTTACATAAATTAAAGTAATTAATCTCCTTAAGCTGTAATGACACTGGGCGGAGGCCACGACGAAATGTAAATAACAATAATTAACTTTTATTTAGTTAAATCTAGAATTACAATTTAGCTTGAATATTTTTGAGAACCGTTGTATGTGATATAGACGTTTGCTATACGTTTGCATTGTGGCTATAGGTGAACTACTCTTAAATCATAAGATTTCTCACGCAGTAAATAAAACGTCAAAGAAAATAAAAAATAAAAAGTTTCGTGTGAGTTATATTTAGTTTGAACAATATCGAAATACTGCATTCATATTTGGAATTCACTGACTTGTTCTTGTCCTCTGCAATTTGAAATTCAACGCCATGTTGACGTCAATTGTATCAAAAGAAGATGGCCGCTGGTAGTGTCAACTCGCAATAAAATGACTTTTCAGGGTTTGTATGAGAGCTACAATTTACCTCACCTCCACTAATAATGTGAGATAATCATATGTTAGAAAACATGATTAAATCAATATAGGATTTTCAGCTGCCCTCTGCGTCGAATCCAGGCTACGCCCCCGATATCATTTTTAAAGCCCTAAGGTGCCATGTTTTTTTGTACACATGGCATAAACACTGATATTTATTCCCTATATTCGTATGCCCAGCACTTGACTAATACATTAATTTTATTAAAAAAATCAGTTTTTTTTTATTATTATAACATTATCAGTCTTTTTTAGTAATTTTTCTTTTTTAACATAGATTTTTTTGTTTTCATCACCCTGAATGGGTATCTAGGTCAACCCAGGTCGTTGTTATACTATTTTACTTTGCAAAATTTAACTATTATTTCACAATTTATCACTTATGTTGCCCGTCACTTGGGTTGTATTTTCTTTTCGCTTCCAATTTTTATTGTCGTTACTTTAGCTCTCGCTATATTAGTTAATCCAACACTTGTGCGAGGTTCAAGATGTATAGAAATAGACTGCCATATTCGTTTATCTAAAATTTTGGCGCCATATTCCGTTGGCCGTTATTGTGGCGCCATTTTAGTTTTTCAGCATTTGGCGCCATCATTATTTGTACGGTAGTAAGGAGCAATGTTTATTTATCACTTTGAAATGTTATTCATTCGCCTATTACTCGGTTCGTTCTATATTATACACATACAACGGTTAATAATTAATAAAATCCAAATACTAGGTGTCACTGTATAACAGATTTACTTACATATTATATAATTGTTATTGATAAATTAATTATAACGATGTTGATTATGACATTTCGGTTTCAAAATTTTATTTAACTGTCATCATATTTTAACGAATTCAACTCACCATCACAATTCCAAACATTAAAAATTTCGTGAAAATTAATTGTACATCTTTTAATTATGTAGTTTTAAATAAATTTTGAATACATAAGCGACAATGCCTTTTACGATATGTATAAATGTTAACTTTGCGCCAGAAAAATCCAACTAGAATTTGATTAATTAAAAAAAAATGTTTTTAAATTGTTATTACAAACAAGATAATAACGACAACTTGAATAAAAAAGAATATATAACAATCAAATATTAGTATTTTGTAATTATGAATGCGTGAGTTAAATTCAATCCAGTTTATTTAATTCGATGTTTGGTATAAGACTGTAAATCTTTCAGTGGTACACTCTGCTTATTACTGGATCTAGCTGGATGTAGAAGCTATCAACGTAACTAGAAAACTAACTACACTAACTAACTATAGATATCTACATAGCTCAATAGCTATTTATATAGCTCAATAGATATCTACATACATCAATAGATATCTACGTAGCTCAATATATATCTACATAGCTCAGTAGATATTTACTTAGCTTAATAGATATCTACGTAGCTCAATAGATATTTACATAGCTCAATAGATATCTACGTAGCTCAGTAGATATTTACATAGCTCAAAAGATATCTACATAGCTCAGTAGATATCCACATAGCTCAATAGATATCTACATTGCTCAGTAGATATCTAGATAACTCAATAGATATCTACGTAGCCCAATAGATATTTACATAGCTCAATAGATATCTACATAGCTCAGTAGATATTTACATAGCTCAATAGATATATACGTAGCTCAATAGATATCTACATAGCTCAGTAGATATCTACATAGCTCGTTAGATATCTAAGCTTTGTCTTTTAGTTAGGCAAAGCTATATAAAATGATCCAAGTTTTTTATGGACTGCTGAAATAATTTTTGTCAAGACATTTTTGCAAGCGTGAGTAACTGCAAAATATGTTATGGAGCCGTTTTTTCTTAATTAAAATTAGCGAAATTTGTTTTATAAGCACCAAAAAGGTTTTCATTTCCATCAGAAAGGTTTGCAGTTGTATACTAATATATAAGTATGCGCGTATTGGATATAATAAACTCCGATATCCCAGGGTTTGCTTCGAGTTTACATTCGAGTCGTGTAGATAGTGGGTTTTGTAACATCATTATATTATATAGGTTGTACATTGTTTGATATTGAGTTTCGATGGGGTCAAATAAAATTTTAAGAATGTAACATGTCTTTTATTTTGTCTCCTTGTAAATACATAGTAATGGTACAAAGATCCCATAGGATCCTAAAGTGGTGGAATTAGGATTTTAAATTGGAAAACCCAATAATAAACCCCCATCAAAATTATCGCAACATCGACTAGATCGAAACGACAACATAAACGACAACATAATTATGTGAAAAAGCCTTTAAAACATCTATGAAATCATGCCCATTTAGTTTTGAATCAAACAAAAGTAATAATAAAATTATTTTGCTATAATCCGCGAAGAAGTAAAATAGAAAATATATATAATGCTAAATGTAAGTCGACAATCGTATCATACCTGATACATGCAGGATTCGTAAAAACGCACAATCCTCCAAATATTATAGTATAACTTATGTCAGTTTTGTTATAATTATATTAAAAACTTCGTGTGGTATCTGACTGAATAGAATAGTACATCCCTCATCTCTTACCGAGGTGTCGTAAAAGGCGACTGAGGTAAGTCGACCCGCCGTGTGGTATCCGGCTGACTAGAATAAACCACCCTCATGTCTTACCGAGGTGTCGTAAAAGGCGACTAAGGTAAGTTGACTCACCGAGCGGTATCCGGTTTAGTAGAATAGACCACCCTCTGTCTTACCGAGGTGTCGTAAAATACGACTAAGGTAAATTGACGTCAGGCAGGCGGCCGGTCGTAAAAACACAGCCAAATCATGTTACAACATGTTTATATCATGTTGTGCCGACCCCACTTAGAGTGGGATAAGGGCAGGACGATGATGTTATAGTCTGACTTAGTAGACTTCCCACTGCCATGAGATGATGTGAAATCCGCAGGATATTTCTAGTTTTTTATAAAGTAAAAGAAGGAGAATTACTAATTTGAAAGATGTATAAATTTTTTTCTATATTGTGTACACATCAATATGGTAGGTATAAATTAGGTCAGTTTTGTTTATGTTTTATTAAAAATATATTATAGTTTTTGTTACTACCGCGGGTAGGCGAAATAACATGAGAGAAGGAACAATGCACGGTCGAGCTCGATCTCCGCCGCGGCCAGCGTGCGGAGCCGCGTCTCGGCCGCACTCACCGCCGCCAGCTCGGGCGGAGTCAGGGTCTCTAACACCTGCCGATTTGCACCACGTATTATACAAAAATCCCAAAAAAAATACAAAAATCGTTGTTAGAGTAGTTATAAATAAATAAATAAAATAAATGATAACAAAAAAAAAGTTAAGTTGATTTAAATGAGTTAATCTTGTATATACAGGATGACTGGTTGAACACTTGCAATATTGATAGAGGATATTTAGTATTCGATTCTCGTTCTAAATATGTAATGCCGTGTGATAGAATAGAAGGCTGAGTAGAATATACCAATCTAATTTCTAACTCAGGTGTCGTAAAAGGTGACTAAGGTAAGTCGACCCACCGTGTGGGGTATCTGGTTTAGGCATGGACAGAATAACCAATCACTTAATGATCATGATATGAAAAACTTTTCATATAGCATCATCTGCTAATAAGTTTTAGAGTAACTGCTAATGCTATACAAAATTATGGATATTCTATGAAAAAGTAAAATAATAAATTAATACTGAGACTAATTCACTGATATTGAGCAAAAACACATGCAAAGGAACGTGGGTTAAATAAATAAATAAATTAAAATAAAGACTAGATTTGTTTGTTCCAAAGAAGACGCTATTCCAACTTAAATTATAAGCTAGAAATATTGACCATATTATATAGGAGTTAAGAATTACATTTGTTTGTAATAACAATAATTTCACCCAGTAATATTGATTAGCAAAAACGCTTTCCGCTATTATATTATTCAGCTATTCGCTATAATATTATTACATGATAAAGCGATTGCTATTACAAACAAATGTAATTCTTAAATCATATTCAATACGGTCGATATTTCTAGGATATAGTTTCAGTTGGAATAACGTAAAAGTGCGTCATCTTCCCGAATTATTTACGTTAATGGACTAAATGATTGCTTACACGAACAAATGAAGTCTTTATGTCCTATACACTGCATACGACATAAAGAATACATTTGTTTGTATTCCAATAGCATTAGCAGTAGCAGGTATGATCACGTGACCACAATCGATCATATCGTGGAACGAATATGATTCTTATATAGCAATCATACCCAAGCCTAATCTGGTTGGGTAGAATAGATCAGCCTCTTTCTTGTCCCCGAGATACACGTGTGACTGTCGCAAGTCTATACAATCTCTATAGCATTAAATACACTCACATCGTCTATGTTCTGCTGCGGCTCCCCTCGCACCTTCATGCCGCGCACTATGGACCGCACGCGGCGTTGCCTGTCCATGAGATGCACGTGCGACTGTCGCAAGTCTATACTGTCTCTATAGCATTAAACACACTCACATCGTCTATGTTCTGCTGCGGCTCCCCTCGCACCCTCATGCCGTGCACTATGGACCGCACGCGGCGTTGCTTGTCCAGCAGACGCGCGTGCGACTGTCGCACGTGTGCAGCCGACGATATTATGTTATGTAGAGCTCGATAGCACATCTCCTGTACAGTGTGCGCTACCTGCCGTGAAACAAGTTCAAAAAGCTTTTAAACAAAATGTCTCTACTGTTAACCGTTGAGGAGTTTCCTTGTCTGAAGCCAATCCTAGCAAAATCAGGTCATATTTATCATAAACATGCATTGTAATCGCGTCTAGATTAGTATGTAAAATATCTAAATCGGACACCTTGAAGTAGGTCAAATTTAACTTGCAAGAGTCCACCTTCACATACATACAAATCGAGTGAAAATTAAGATTATTGTCTTATAACTAATATAAATATAAGAGATGTAAGTCAGTTCATGCTTATCAAAAACATGCATTGTCATCGGTACTGGACCAGTTTGTAAAAATTTCAGCTCAATCGGACACCGGTAAGTAGGTCAAATTTAACTTGCAAGATTCCACCTTCAAATACATACATACAAGACAAGTGAAAATTAAGACTATTGTCTTATAACTAATATATATAAGAGATGTGAGTTTAAGGTCGTATGGACATTTTATAGAATTAGGCGTTAATTTGCGATGATCCATTTAACAAAAGTAATAATAAAATTATTTTGCTATAATCCGCGATGAAGTAAAATATATTGAAGGATTGTCCACTCTACATTTAGCATTATATATATTTTCTATTTTACTTCATCGTGGATTATAGCAAAAAAAAAAAATTATTACTTTTGTATAGTACGGACATCTTATGAGGGATGAAAGTCATGAGACCAAACGAGTGTTAACTATGAATGTGTGGATGTTTGGTGTGGATGGTTATGTGTATTATGGTTGTATTATGTGAAGTATGACATGCATCATCATCATCTTCCTACCCTTATCCTATTATATTACTCTAAGTTGAGTCGGCACAACATGTTATAGACGTGTTGTCACATGATTTGGCTACGTATTTTACGACAGGCCGCCTGCCTGACGTCAACTTATTGTAGTCGTATTTTACGACAACTCGATAAGAAAGAGGGTGGTCTATTCTACTCAGCCGGATACCACACGGTGGGTCGACTTACGTTAGTCGCCTTTTACGACACCTCGGCAAGAAATGAGGGTGGTACCTACTATTCCATTCAGCCGATTACCACACGGCGGGTGAAGTATTACACGCATATAAAAGACAATTAGTATTACAATACGAACATTACATCTATATTTTTTTTTAATCTCGTTACAATACGATCTAATTACTTCGTATTGTAACGAGATTAAAAGGTATTAGGCAAGGATAGTGGTAATTGTTAACTCATACAAATGTTGTACTAACTTTTAAAGGTGTTTTACTCAGATTTAGAGTATATTATATATCAACAATGTTTTTGTTAAATTAAGTATTGTAAAATGCTATTAGTTGGTCTAATAAAAAAAAAAAACATGTGAAAAACGTACTTCGTTTAACTTAACGTGGTATAAGTATATCCCTTTAGCTGTGCCACCGGCTGAAGCGGCCTTTCTCATTGGCTGGAAATACAAGAAAAAGAAATAAGTAGATCGGTTCCGCTACACCAGGGCTTCTCAAACTATGGGTCGTGACCCCAAATGGGGTCATAAAACCCCAAAAGGGGCGAGCAAAACTCTGCAGTCGCGAGAGAGAATTTTTTACTTATATTTTACTTTAATACCACGCAACTACTTTTGAATATTAGAGCGAATTAAGACGGTCGGAATCCGCTTTTATTTTTGAAACTACAATAACGCAATTTTATAATTTTAGATTTCTGCGTTTCAAAATGAATTCTAAAACTATATATTTTTATATGTATATGTATAACCTAATAAATAAATCATCAAAAAATATAAAATTATTATTTTTTTATATTTGTATGGGGTCGTCAAGAAACTCGCCATCATAAATTGGGTCGTGAATGAAAAAGTTTAAGAAGCCCTGCGCTACACGAATCAAATATATTCTTTCACAATTATTAATAAAACATTATATAGTCATGCATCCTGACATACGTTACCTGACATAAGTTACCTGACGTCATTCGCTCTCTTTTGTATTTTTTGTTATTAGAATCTAATTTCAAATAACTATTATTAGGAGCTGTGATAGCCTAGCGGTAACACCGAGCGACCCTTTTGAGGAGGTCACAGGTTCGAACCCGGGCAGACACCAATGAGTTTTTCTGTTAAAACTTGTGTCTGATTGATAATTGCAATTTATCACACGCTTTTCGGTGAAGGAAAACACGTGAGGAAACCTGCATATCTGTAAAGAATTCTGGAGATATGTGTAACCTATTCGCATTGGAGCAGCGTGGTAGGTCTTAGCTCCAAACCTTGTCGCTAGGACGAATCTAGGGCATCACTCTCCTCTTAACAAGGTTGTGCGTAACTATAACAGATTATCAAGTAATCTGTCTATAGATATTATGTGTGATTCAGAGTCCTTTTTTAGAAACAAACTTATTCAGTATTTCCTCCTAGACAAGGAGGAGAATTCTTGAAATAATGTTTTAAAATTATAGTCATAGCTCCTATAATTATAATTTTCAATTGTTCTTGTTTTGCCACTTTATTGTATTTAAATAAATAAATAAATATAAGTATAAATATATGGGACACTTACACACACGGCTGTCCATCCCCAAAGTAAATAACTTAATACTTGTGTTATGGGTGACAGACAACTGGTGAATATATACTTATATATATTTTTAAATACATACTTAAATACAAATATACACCCGGCTTAAAGACCAACAAATTTATTTATAGAAAATGTTGGCCCTCGGCGGGAATCGAACCCGCGACCCGCGGAGGTGAAGGCATTTCTATTTAGATATTTCTTTTTTTTCAAATTTATTACGTTGTTGTTTATGTTCATTGTCACTTTATATAGTACTTGATAGTTGTTGTCAATTGCGCATGCTGTTGCCATCTATAATTAATGTAGCACTTAATTTATTAATCCTTGTACATCGTGTATTTGTAGCTATGTATGGTGTTTATATTGTTGATGGCATTTTTAAATAAATAAATTCTCTCCAAAAACGTAAAGAGGTCTATTCCCAGCATTTAATAGGCCGCTACTGTACATATTTTTTTATTATTCGTGATAGACAATCACCGAGTTTCTTGTCAGTTATATGAAACTAGTTATATCCCGCGGTTTCGCCCTCGTACATACCGATCTCATTACAGTGGAAAGTGGAAGGCAAATAAATCGGACTATTGATTTGTTTTTGTTAAATATATCATCAATAGTTTCCGCAGCGCATGCGATGACAGATTTTTATGACAATTTTTTTACACCTTATTACATTTTTATTACAGATCCCTATTTTAATGTAATATAGCTTATGTTGCTCAGTAAAGATGCAGCTTGCAAATGGTGAAAGAATTTTTGAAATCGGTCCAGTAGTTATTGTGTGAAAACATTACAAACATACATACAAATGTTTCCTCTTTATAATATTAGTATAGATTTCATAAAAATTGGTCAAGCGGAGGAGTGTGGTATCTATCGTTGTTTCACGGAAATTTTATATATAGGATTATATCGCAAGCTTAAGCTTCAAGCCGTGTTAATAAAAATACGATATCCGTAACAGCTTCAATTTTATAGTTATTTGTAAATTTCCTACCAGTACACTAATAAAATGTTCTTCTAGAAGTTTGTAGGTTAGTTCTTTACACTCTTTGTTGGGCAACATGGCATTCTTCTGTATGTCCTCCTCTTCTATGTACTTTTTGGAGCGAATTAATCTGTAAAAAAAATTAAATTTTATAGATTTGTGTCAACAATGTAAAGAATGGATATATCCATACTATACTTTGGTCTCAGTATTCACTCGGTATTACTATACCTACTAGAGACAGTTGACAGAAAGGTTTAAATTAAGTGTCAGAGATATGCTTATACATCATTATCCTGCCCTTATCCCACTCTAAGTGGGGTCGGCACAACATGTTATAAACATGTTGTGACATGATTTGGCGGCGTTTTTACGACCGGCCGCCTGCCTGACGTCAACTTACCTTAGTCGTATTTTATGACACCTCGGTAAGAAATGAGGGTGGTCTATTGTACTCAGCCGGATACCTCACGGCGGGTCAATTTATCTTAGTTTCTTTTACGACACCTGGGTAACAAATGAGGGTTATCTATTCTACTCAGCCGGATACCTTTTTATCGATTTTGATTTTAGTATATTAGGTCTTGCAAACCATAGACAGCGCTCTTGTTCTAGTTTTTGTTTCCTAGTTTCCATAAGCTGTGGTAGCCCAGCAGTAACACCGTGCGACTCTTTCGACAGACACCAATGAGTTTTTCTCTTAAAACTTATGTGTCTAATTGATAATTGCAATTTATCACACGCTTTTCGGTGAAGGAAAACATCGTGAGGAAACCTGCATATCTCTAGAGAATTCTGGAGATATGTGTAACCTACCAATCCGCATTGGAGCTGCGTGGTAGGTCTAAGCTCCAATCCATCTCTTCAAAAACGGAGTGAATAGGCCTATTCTCAGCACTGGGATAGTAACAGGCCGCTACTTACTTTATATATGTCCAAAAATTCATCTATTTAGTAATACTCTATTGTCCGTAAATCCTCCTAGTTCTAAAGCTCACCTAAATATCCTCAGGGCCTTAGAGCCAAGTCTCTCGGTGACTGTGTGGTCTAAGAGAGCCTCCAAGAGCTGATCAGTTGCCCTCCGAGCGCAAACCGCGTACTGACCCCCGCCGGCGTCCCCGCACCGACGGACAAAACCGGCCCCATTCTCCTCTGAAACGAGGATGCCATATTCAAATTCAAATTCAAAATATTCTTTATTCAGATAAACTTGTAAACAAGTGCTTTTGAATCGTCATTTCTACTGCTCGTTCGGAAAGCTGTTCCTACCTAGAAGAGCCAGCAAGAAACTCGGCGGTTGCTCTTTTATCTATTATAAAGAGCTGAAACCTGATAAAACTATCGAAATGCACTATTAACACCGACAGATAATAAAATTTTGGCGTGCTATGAAGGAAAAAAGGGCCAAAATTCAGCTAAGATATAAAAAGCTGATTTTCCTCCATTAGAATACTCCGTCGCACACATCAAAAAAGGTTCAAAATAACTTAAGAGACGCTCAACTGTAAGGTGCTACTCCACGCCGCTTATTTACAAGAACTGGCCCCGTCCGACTATTATCTGTTTTCGTCGATGGGCAATTCGCTCACTGAGCAGCAGTTAAATTCTTACATGAGACGTCCGAAAATGGCTTGATGTGTGCTTTGCCTCAAAAGAGGAACAATTTTTTTGGCATGATATTCATAAATTATCTGAGAGATGGCAAAAATGTGCAGATAGCAATTGCCAATATTTTTAACGAAGTTATCTTTTTGCTTCCTTTAAAAAAATCTCGAAAAAAAACAGCGGATTTAAGCTTGTACACCTATGTATAATACTAATTGTAGAGTGGACTATCTGTTTTCATACCTGTGTATCTGTTGTTGTTTGTCAAAACGATTATTGAGTTTGTGTTAGTGATCGTGTGTAGTGCTTGTGTATTATGGTTGCAGTGGTAGAGGTTTGTGCGTGTGTTTTTACGAATCCTGCATGTATCAGGTATGAAAATAAACAGTCCACTCTACATTTGGTAAATATTTTCTATTTCACTTTTATAGCAGATAATAGCAAAATAATTATATAATCGATTTTATTGTTTAGTTCGTCTTGTGCACCGATCTCAATCTGTCTGTTATTTTTATTACTTTAACATGAGGATTGTCTGTAAGAGATCACTTTTAGTGATAAGCCCGCCCTTGCACTCTTAAATGTTCTTATTTCTCTTGTTTATGTCTATTATTTACTTGGTATGTAATAAAGAGTTATTCATTATTCATTCATTTATTATTACTCTTCCGCAAAGTAACGACTAATTCTATAAAATATTTAAAATCGATCGACAGACAGAATTGTTTTGGAAACTTTGTTTTACAATATGTATAAATACCAATAACTTTGAGGTACTGGTCGACGTGTTGGTGCAACAGTGGTTTGTCGGCGATTCTGCGCGCGTTCTCGCGTAGATCTATAGCCGGTACTGTCTGAGACTCGACCACCCATCCATTGGATGTCAGATACATTTGTTCCAAAAGAAGACGCATCAGCTCACCAGCTGGAAGAATTCAAATTCAAATTCAAAATTCACTTGTTTACAAGTTATTCAAATAAACTTGTAAACAACTGCTTTTGAATCGTCAACTCTACTGCTGGTTCGGAAAGCTGTTCCTACCGAGAAGAGCCAGCAAGAAACTCGGCGATTGCTTTTTTCGATTTTTTTACACACTTTATTTAGATTTTTTACAAAATTTATTTCGCCTGTGTGTATGTAAATGATTCCTTTTGTTGCATGTTTTATATTTTTTTCACATATATGTGTGTACAGCATGGTATCGATTATACAAAATTAATAATTTTTAAGTTTTAATTCCTACACACAGCAGCCTACATAAAAAATTTAATGAATTTAGTGATGTAATTTACCCACAGGAATTATTTATAGTTTAAAAAAAAGATTCATAATTTATAACTGATCAATGACCGTACAATGTAATATACCTTGACTTAGAGACTAAATAGTACAGGTGCGACTGAAACCAAACACAAAATGGGGTTAAGCCAATTAACGATTTCAGAGTTTAGGTTAGTTTTTTTGAGCTTAGTTTCTAATTTTTTTAACTGGCGGTGGACTTTTGGCTTTATTCGGCGCTCGGTATTACGGTATTATTTTTAATATATTGTGTAATTTTCCGACGCCGTGTGGTATCCGGCTGAATAGAATAGTACCACCCTCATTCCTTACCGAGGTTTCGTAAAAGGCGACTTAAGTAAGTTGACCCACAGTGTGGTATCCGGTTGACTAAAATAGAATTATCTTACCGAGGTGTCGTAAAATACGACTAAGGTACGTTGACGTCAGGCAGGCGGCCGGTCGTAAAATACGAAGCCAAATCATGTGATCATATGTTTGTAACATGTCGTGCCGACCCCAGTTAGAGTGGGGTAGTGGCAGGAGGATGCTGATATTGTGTAATTTTCCAATATATTTATTTATTTAAAATACAATGTATATATATATGAAACTCTCACCGTTTTCGTCGATGCGTCGCGAGATAGCCTTTATCATGATATCGTCCCGAAAGTCCAAATGAAATCTGTCGTAGTTCACCTTCCAGTATATACCTGTAAGCAATATACATATATTTATCTCACATATAAAGCTTTAATAATAAAAACTTGAAGCCGTTATAATCGAATGGTACCACCATATAGCCATGGGATCGAATGTCCAAACGCCAAGACCGACCTGAATTTTCTATAAAATGTTATGTACATTATTGAATTATTACGCGTTTTAGGTGTAGAAAAACATCGTTAGGAAATGTGCATATTTTTCGAAAAATTTTCATTTTTGTAACCTACTAATCCACATTCGAACAGTGCTCTATTTTTCCGCTTTAACCAATAAGAGGAAGGTTTTGTTCGCCAATGAGGTAGTAAAAGGCCTTACCTTGTGTCTTGTCGATAATGATTTTGATGAAATGAATACGTAAAATGACTGTCAAAGGAATCATGTTAAGCTAAAGTTGAGTCAAACTTAAAAGTATTGTTACGTACAGGGCTTTGTGGAATATGGATAAAAAATACCTGGTGACTCGTTAAAAACTTTATCCTGCTTTTCACTACAATATTAGTACGTAGAATAACTATGCAGTCCGTTGTCTGATAACAAAGCCATCGTCACTAATATTTTACTTCGCTTCTTTATTCGTTCTCAATCGCTATTCGCAAACTGAATCCCGAGACGCGCTATACATAACTAATATAGTGAACGAACTATTCGAGAATGTTCTGCTTTTGGATTACTCTCGAGTCGTGGCGGGGATACGGAAACGATTCGTAAACGTGAATGTTTTAGGCGATTAGCATTGAACGACTTTGAACTCTATCACATATATATTACGAACTCTTTTTGTTCGTAACAGTATCGTATAGTTATCTATAACAATATCTACACATATTACAAAAAAGTCCCCAAAAGCTGTTCGTATGTGATTATCTCAAAATCTACTGAACGGATTTGTGTACGGCTTTTACTAAAAGGTAGTGCGATTCCTTCAGAAGGTTTAGGTTAATATCAAATTACCGTTTCATGTTAATTGTGTTGAGGAGGTCGTGCGGTTATAGTAAAACTCGCCTGCTGGGACCTTTACTCGCGTGCGCCGCTAAAACTAGCAAAGGTATACTAAAGTATTGTACTAGAGAACTCCAGATCTACAAAAAAGTCCGCAATGGCATGTCTCTATATCTTATGTTTAACTCACAATAACTACTTTTATTTACAACATTTCAATTCGGGAAAACTATGTGGCGTAGTGATTACCACGCTGGCGATGTCGCTGACATAGCTAGTAATTTTATAAAGCAGTTTACCTTCTTGTTCCGTTTCATATAAAAAAAATCTAAGTTATTTTCTTAGTAAAATCCATTCACTTACTATCTTTTACATCAGCCAAATTGCCATTCATAGCTTGCATCAGGTCACGAAGATCCAGTTCTGGTACTTTAGTTTCCACTGGCACTATATTTGGTATTTCACAGCCATCCTTGAGCTCTGCCAGCGGAGTCTGCTGGATGTACCCAGCAGTTACCAGGCTGATAAACGTGTCTTTCAAGTTAATCATGTTCAAATTTTTCTCCTACAAAAGAGAATAATGTATTTTAGAAAGGTACGGTGATACGGGGCACGACTAAGGTAAGCTGATGTCAAGCAGGCGGCCGGTAGTAAAATACGATTCCAAATCATGTGACAACATGTTCATAACATGTTGTGCCGACCCCACTTAGAGTGGGATAAGGGCAGGAAGATGATGATGATGAAAAGAGAATAATGTATGTAAGTAAAGATAATAAAATAATTCAGTAATTTACCATCATCATAAAAGATTCTCATGCCCTTATCCCACTCTAAGTTTGTCGGCACAACAAGTTTTAAACATGTTGTTCATGAAATCATGAATAGAATAGTACCACCCTAATTTTTAACAAGGTGTCGTAAAAGGCGATTAAGGTAAGTCGACCTGCCAAGTGGTATCCGGCGGAGTAGAATAGAACACCCTCATTCAATACCGAGGTGTCGTAAAAGGCGACTAAGGCAAATTGACCGATCGTGCGGTATCTGCTTGAGTAGAATAGAACGCCCTCTTTTTTATCGAGATGTCGTGAAATACGATTAAGTTAAGTTTATGTCAGGCAGGCGGCCGGTCGTAAAATACGTACCTAAATCACGTGACAACATGTTTATATCATATTGTGCCGACCCCACTTAGAGTGGGATAAGGGCAGGAAGTTGATGAATCTTTACCTTATCATCTTTATATTTGTTCATCACAGTAACAAGTAGAACTGTCGCAGTACAAGAAGCCTGTTGCAACAGTTCTTCCACAAGCATTTCAGCTTCGCTGCCATATTTACTCTTCATCTGTAGTAAATACCTAGAAATACAAAAAATATATCTATTCTAAATATATAAAGCTGAAGAGTTTGTTTGTTTGTTTGATTATTTGAACGCGGTAATCTCAGCAACTACTGGACCAATTTGAAAAATTATTTCAGTGTTCAGTTCATTTATCGAGGAAGGCTATATAACATCACGCTACTTTGAATACTAATTGATAAAATAAAGCATTTCATAGAGGAAATAAATTGTATGTAATATATTAACAGTACATATGTATTTAAATAGTTTTAAAATAATCCTTAATTGAGGTCTGCTTTTGTGCAACTTGCAGTCCCTGCTCAAAAACCTTTTCGCGCATGCGAAGAATTATCGTGTCATCATCTTCCTGCTCTTATCCCACTCTAAGTGGGATCAGCACAACATGTTGTCACATGTTTTGTCTACGTATTTTACGACCGGCCGCCTGCCTGAAGTCAACTTACCTTAGTCGTATTTTACGACACCTCTGTAAGAAAGAGGGTGGTCGAGTTTACTCAACCGGATACCACAGGGCGGGTCGACTTACCTTAGTTGCCTTTTACGACATCTCGGTAAGAAATGAGGGTGATCTATTCTACTCAGCCGGATACCACACGGCGGGTCGACTTGCCTTAGTTGCCTTTTACAACACCTCGGTAAGAAATGAGGATGGTACTATTCTATTCAGCCGGATATCACACGGCATGCGAAGAATTATCATATCTTTGTCACATATGCCTTTTGTTATCCCGGATTATTGGATGTGTCAATCTATCGAAGTGCTTGTTAAATGAGATTATACTGTTTCTATAAGAAGGCATTAATTTACAGAATTCCATTGTACAAAAGTACATACCACTACTTTGTGATTTTGCCATAGACACTAATGAGGCTTTGGTAGTTACAAGGTGAAATGATTGTTGAGATTGTCATACTGAATGTATGTAGTGCTTGCATAGTGTGTAGTTGTGTTCATTGGTATGTGCTGTTACTAATCACAAATGTTAAAAATTGATTCTGCATCCTACACTAATATTACATAGATTTTCTTAACCAACACGGATTATAGCAAAATAATACTATCATCACTTTTCAAAAAATTAAAATTTAAATTTCTTTATTTGCTGAAACATTTTTCCAATAAGGTGTTATATATTATTATCTAGTAGAAATGTTACGCCTAGGACTATAGGCAAGCAAAAATTACAAAACTAAAAAATTAAATTATAACTATGTCAATATAAAATAAAATAAAATGCTAATCCAATTTTGTATACAGTAAGTAGAGAAAACAAATCACTCTTTTACCTTGGATATCTTATGAGCAGCAATATATTTTCTGGGATCAACTTATAGTCAACAAAAGCATCTGTACCCACAAAAGATGCTAAATCAAATTTGAGCAATGTTCTCAAACTTTCTATAACCTGAAAGAAAAATATTTGTCCTTACATACAACAATATGATTTAATGTATTTGAATAATAAAGGAAAAAGGCACTTTTGTGCCCAATTGTAATAGGTTGAGATACAGCTTTAAAAAAGCAGTATATTTTTTTATTTGAAAATATACAAAAATTAGCACAATTAATCTGGAAATTAAAAACTCTTCAAAAATGTGTTTGGCAAAAATACAATAATACACAATAAATGGACAGTTAAAACATAACGAAGATAGTGTTGACTATTTCAATTAAAATAATTATTAAATAATAATATAATAAGTTTAAATATTTTATTGTTAAATATTTTAATAATAGTATAAAATAACAGTTTAAATGTTTTATTGTAAAATATTTTAAATAATAAATTTGTTTAAGTTGATTCTTGTGCAGAAATCAATTGATTATTTCATCACTGTTGTGTTTACCCTTTCTTGTGCTAAAAAAATCATACTTCAAAAATCAGCTGTTTAACATATAAGTTTATAGCCTCACTTGTACTAAAGGATGATTCACGCTACACCGTGCCGCGACCGGCCGTGCCAGTCATTCATGTTACACCGGGCTGTTTTGGTGTTTATTTGTACGATTTATATCTGTTATGTGGTTTTTGTCAGCTAGTGATTTCATCTGTCGATAGACTTGACGCCTAAGTAAATATGCAGTTTCACAATTTGAATTAGCAGCTATTGCAATTGCCATCGATGATGAAGTATTGGAAATTATTTACTTTGTTATCAAAATACTTAGGATGGCTCATGTCGTAAATCACAGGGCAAATTATACACATTCTAAACAATTTGCATTGTCCATTTTGCTGTTATGCTGCTAAACTCAATAAGATTTGACGTTGACTGCTCTGCGGGCGCCCGGGCGCATATGTTTATGTTACAACGTGTCGGGGCCGAACCGTGCCGGAGCCGGGAAACAATACCCACCGACATTTCAACGCCGTGCCCCGGCCGGGCCCGGCCGGGACACGGCCGGGGCACGGTTAGGCATGAATCACTTCATACCAAAAGTATACCATAATGTTCGACCGTGCCCCGGACGGGGCACGGCCCGGTCGCGGCACGGTGTAGCGTGAATCATCCTTTAATCTTTTATAAATTTGCTTTTAAATTGACGAAATCAGCCATTTTTGAGTAACAGTAAGCTAATAAAAATTACACATAACATACAATGTCCCATGCAAAATCTATCTGTTCCCGTTAAACCCAAAATCTACAAAGCATATGATGAATATCAATTTAGTACAACATCATCATGCTCCTGCCCTTATCCCACTCTAAGTGGGGTCGGTTGTCATGTTGTCATATGATTTGGCTACGTATCACAGCATGTTGTCATATGATTTGGCTACGTATTTTACGACCGGCCATCTTCCTGACGTCAACTTACCTTAGTCGCCTTTTACGACACCTCGGTAAGAAATGAGGTTGGTCTATTCTACTCAGCCGGATACCACACGGCGGGTCGACTTACCTTAGTCGTATTTTACGACACCTCGGTAAGAAATGAGGGTGATACTATTCTATTCAGCCGGATACAACACGGCGTGATGAATATCAATTTAGTACATCAGACCTTTTTCGAAAACTTATAGGTGCCTAATGTTTGAGCCCACCGACCAGTCTGCATCGTCTGAACAATCGTTTATAGCCAAACGAGATTTTTTTTTGTGAAACTTCACCTGCGAACGAGGAAGTCCTGTAGTTTTCACTATCATACCAATTGCCTTGCTGCCGTAAATAAATAGATCATTGCCAACTTTTTGTACTATTTCACCAAAATACCGGTGCAAGATCTGCGATACAACTCGACCTAACTGATGGGACATTTTCAGTTATTTGCAAAGGTTATTGTAACGCATAAATTAGGAAATTACAGATGAAAAAAATATAGCTTATTTTCGAAATTTAAATCTTTTATTTACAAAATTTATTCGGCACGTTTCAAATCAACACATTGTTATGACATTTAGGGATGTAATTAATCGATTATTTTAATATTATAATCGATTTTCTAAACATTTTAAAAATTGATTATACTTTTTATTTACTTTTTTTTAAGTTATCGAATTCCGCAAGCAGCACGTCTGATTTTTTTATTCGTACTTGGCCGATTTAATGAGTTCTTATTCCTATTATTAAAAAAGATAACTTTACAAACAGTCAAGAAATCAATGAACGATTTTTTCACTCGAAGTTCATCCCTATTGACATTATTTACCACATGGACGAAGGAATATACATTTACTACTTAGTGACATAGACACGACAATAGACCAATTATATTATAATAGGTACCAAAGAGAGACATATGTAATTATAGTCTTTGACATAGACTACGATCATTTCACAGTACAATTTCTATAGAGCTAATTATACTAGAGTAGGGAAGCCATCAGAAAATTAGACCTATTACAATACAAAGAAATAAAATAAAACTATATGTAGGTATGTGTCGCTCTTTTTTGTGTGATTGACAAATGAATGAATATGAATTATGAGTTTCATTCTTCTTCTCATTATTTGTTGTGACAGTTTAGCCTCAAATAAGGAGGTAATATTAAGTATAGTAGTTAGTGTATAATTAGTGTATAAATTGATCACTATTTAGAATAAATATTTATATTTGTATCTTTCTAAAAGACGTTAAAACAGTTTTTAGTTTAAACGTATAGAAAAATATATTAATTCAACAAAGTCTGGAGTTAAAGGTGTCTATGAATGGGTATTTACTCTTTATTCAATTTATAAATTGTCAGTGAAAAAAAAGTACTGGTTTCTATGGTTGGGTATTAACTCTTTATTCAATTTATAAATTGTCTGTGAAAAATAATTACCTGAAAAGTTGGAGTGTCAAATTACAAATGTCAATCAGGGCGGTTTTACTTACAGGCGCCAACACATGCTATCTCGCATCCCTCTTGCACATGTCTGTATTTATGAATGAATCGTATGAAAATAGTCTCAGCTGCATCTCGCTCCACTCCTACATACATATTTTTACGCACTCATTCTCATTTTGACTGTCTGTCATGTAACAAGTTGATTTTATCAATGAATAGGCGGTGTAATGTGTATTAAATTTTTAAATTTCCCGTTGTAAAGTTCTAGTACTTTAATTTTTACTAAAATGTATAATTTTGTTTTAATTTAGTTAGCAAAATTCTTGAAACAAATATCACTAGAAGCAAATTAAATGTATAAAGTCTTATTTCACCAGTAGCTGTTGAGATATTTCTTAAAATGAGAAATATAACAACGAAGAATTGTGCAGTCATAAAACAATAAGAAGAGGATTTACTTAATCATTATATAAATGTAAGTGTTGAGTTTTAATGAATTTTGTGCATCTCAATAATAGTAAGAGCTTTCTTATAATTTACATTCTCACATCACTACATATTATAAAACAAAGTCCCTATATCCCTATGTACGCATAAAACTTTAAAACTACGCAAAAGATTTTGATGCGGTTTTTTTTTAATAGATAGAGTGATTCCAGAGGAAGGTTTGTACGTATAATAACATTCAATACGGAGTAGAGAAATACTGTAATTTTTGAGGTTTCTGTAAATAATTACATTTTTTTCCCGCTTACATTGCAAACGCAGGCTAAACCCTAAGAGATTTATCAAAATAATGTACTAAGTATTTGTACATCTTGAAAAGGTCTACAGAAAAGTCCGCGATGGTATATGTCTATCTCTTATGGATAACCCACTATAGCATTTTTTGTCATTTACTTTTTAAGAAAAATTATGCCATATTTTTGAAGCAATTTTTATACAATACAGCATTAATCCTTATCCAATTAAGTACCTTAAATAAATAGTTGATTTAATATAGATCAATATGGCCGTTTACAGCATGTAATTTAAGTGAACATTTTCGGAGATATTACAGATTTAGAATGCCGTGAGGACGCCGCGCTTCGCCCTATAACACTTCGACTTTAGCAGCTATGTCGCTCTTTCAAGAGTTTGTTTAAATACATTCTGTAATTAATTGTAAAAATAAAATACATAGGGAAAATGTAAAAGTAAATAAGTAAAAATGTACTATACGAATTTAGATATTCCAAAGATAGCAGGAAATCTTCTTGGTATAGGGAAAGGAAATTGTTTTTCTCCAAATTTAACGCTTGCGGGCCCCGGGCAGTAATGAATAAATCAAAACTACTTGATCGATTTTAATCATTTTTTTTACTCTGACTGACATGGGATATTTTATACCTGTGCGAAGCAGGGGCAGGCCGCTAGTTCTAAATATAATAACCTAACCTTGCATGGATAACCTAAAACCTTTAACATGCAGTATAATTTTTATTTCCTATTTGACTTAGTTATCGTTATATAAAAATTATGATATGTACATTAATTTTGATTGATGAATTAGCTATATTCATTATTATATTAAGGATATGTCTTGAGATTTTATATAGCTTCTAGTGTCTTGTAGTGCAATAAATGATTAATAATGGAACATTAAAGTTAAAGTTTTTTAGAAGTTGTTCTAATTGATCATAAGTGTGTATCTATCTTAGTTATGAATAATTTGCACATAACTTAAATGGTCTACTTAATATTTTTTTTTAGAAGTATTTTCAATTGAAGTTGTATACTTCATTGTATTATATTAGAACTTTAAAAATGATTGTCAAGTTTGTTATAATGAGACTCGGATGAAAAGGGAGTAAATAGCAAAAGAGAGCAAGTTTATTCTGTATAAAGCAATATAGGGTATATTGCTTTATATAACACTATTGTTGATTTTTAATTAAAAAGCAAAAGCAAAATTTAAATTTACGATTGATTAAACGATTGATTGATTAATTGCAGATTCAAGAATCCTCAGATCCAAGATTAAGAGTAATTTTTTATTTTAATATGATTGTCACATGATGTTATTTATATTTATGATTTGAGATATCTTTACATTTACAGTGCTTATAAAAGACATAATAGTATGTGTAATGAATGAAAGAATAACAGCAATATAAAAAGACTGTTCTATAAAACTGAAAGTAAATATTTATGTAGTTTATAAATCACTTAAAATGTGCAACTGTTTATATCTAACAGAAATTAAATAACAAACAATATTTCTCCTTCATACTTATGAAATAATAAAAAGCAATTTTTCTAAAAGTGAACCCATTTACTCTTTCTTAACAAATCAATGCATAATGACACAGACAACATTTTTTTTATATTATAGAACAACTATTCAATTCAATACAACCTCTTTCATAAGAGGTTGTATTTGAATCTATATCAATAGATTGCTGCTGTCGCTCCGCCGTCACCTCGAGCGCTCAAACAGCGCCAGGCCGAACAGTAGCGTCAACCACCAGGAACAGGACAGAAGACGTCGTACGCATCTTTCGACCTCTGTAATTTGAGAAAATGCATTTGAGGTAACTAATACTCAAGTGAAGTCTGAATTTATGAAGCTAAGTTAGATTCCCGTAATTTCAGCCACAGATGTAAGCGTGCACTCAAACATCAGTAGCCAAAAGCGACTGGGAAAAGAATTAAGGTTTTACATGTATTGCAGGTGCCAAATACCGGCTCTTTGCCAACCGCAACACATTACCATTACAAAAAAAATGTAAAAGTACCAAAAACCTTGTACGTTTTCTGTATCGTCTATATGACGATACAGAAAACGTACATTACCAACACGAGCTACGCTGGTCTGGCCTCGCTGCCGCCAATGGAGACGTGCCGCCGCCCCTCACCCCAGGCCGGCCCGTCCGGCTATGCCGCAGCTGCTGTCGCTCCGCCGTCGCCTCGAGCGCTCGAACAGCGCCAGGCCGAACAGTAGCGTCAACCACCAGGAACAGGACCGAAGACGTCGTACGCATCTTTCGACCTCTGTAATTTGAGAAAATGCATTTGAGGTAACTAATACTCAAGTGAAGTCTGAATTTATGAAGCTAAGTTAGATTCCCGTAATTTCAGCCACAGATGTAAGCGTGCACTCAAACATCAGTAGCCAAAAGCGACTGGGAAAAGAATTAAGGTTTTACATGTATTGCAGGTGCCAAATACCGGCTCTTTGCCAACCGCAACACATTACCATTACAAAAAAAATGTAAAAGTACCAAAAACCTTGTACGTTTTCTGTATCGTCTATATGACGATACAGAAAACGTACATTACCAACACGAGCTACGCTGGTCTGGCCTCGCTGCCGCCAATGGAGACGTGCCGCCGCCCCTCACCCCAGGCCGGCCCGTCCGGCTATGCCGCAGCTGCTGTCGCTCCGCCGTCGCCTCGAGCGCTCGAACAGCGCCAGGCCGAACAGTAGCGTCAACCACCAGGAACAGGACCGAAGACGTCGTACGCAACTTTCGACCTCTGTAATTTGAGAAAATGCATTTGAGGTAACTAATACTCAAGTGAAGTCTGAATTTATGAAGCTAAGTTAGATTCCCGTAATTTCAGCCACAGATGTAAGCGTGCACTCAAACATCAGTAGCCAAAAGCGACTGGGAAAAGAATTAAGGTTTTACATGTATTGCAGGTGCCAAATACCGGCTCTTTGCCAACCGCAACACATTACCATTACAAAAAAAATGTAAAAGTACCAAAAACCTTGTACGTTTTCTGTATCGTCTATATGACGATACAGAAAACGTACATTACCAACACGAGCTACGCTGGTCTGGCCTCGCTGCCGCCAATGGAGACGTGCCGCCGCCCCTCACCCCAGGCCGGCCCGTCCGGCTATGCCGCAGCTGCTGTCGCTCCGCCGTCGCCTCGAGCGCTCGAACAGCGCCAGGCCGAACAGTAGCGTCAACCACCAGGAACAGGACCGAAGACGTCGTACGCATCTTTCGACCTCTGTAATTTGAGAAAATGCATTTGAGGTAACTAATACTCAAGTGAAGTCTGAATTTATGAAGCTAAGTTAGATTCCCGTAATTTCAGCCACAGATGTAAGCGTGCACTCAAACATCAGTAGCCAAAAGCGACTGGGAAAAGAATTAAGGTTTTACATGTATTGCAGGTGCCAAATACCGGCTCTTTGCCAACCGCAACACATTACCATTACAAAAAAAATGTAAAAGTACCAAAAACCTTGTACGTTTTCTGTATCGTCTATATGACGATACAGAAAACGTACATTACCAACACGAGCTACGCTGGTCTGGCCTCGCTGCCGCCAATGGAGACGTGCCGCCGCCCCTCACCCCAGGCCGGCCCGTCCGGCTAAGCCGCAGCTGCTGTCGCTCCGCCGTCGCCTCGAGCGCTCGAACAGCGCCAGGCCGAACAGTAGCGTCAACCACCAGGACCTCTGTAATTTGAGAAAATGCATTTGAGGTAACTAATACTCAAGTGAAGTCTGAATTTGTGAAGCTAAGTTAGATTCCCGTAATTTCAGCCACAGATGTAAGCGTGCACTCAAACATCAGTAGCCAAAAGCGACTGGGAAAAGAATTAAGGTTTTACATGTATTGCAGGTGCCAAATACCGGCTCTTTGCCAACCGCAACACATTACCATTACAAAAAAAATGTAAAAGTACCAAAAACCTTGTACGTTTTCTGTATCGTCTATATGACGATACAGAAAACGTACATTACCAACACGAGCTACGCTGGTCTGGCCTCGCTGCCGCCAATGGAGACGTGCCGCCGCCCCTCACCCCAGGCCGGCCCGTCCGGCTAAGCCGCAGCTGCTGTCGCTCCGCCGTCGCCTCGAGCGCTCGAACAGCGCCAGGCCGAACAGTAGCGTCAACCACCAGGAACAGGACCGAAGACGTCGTACGCATCTTTCGACCTCTGTAATTTGAGAAAATGCATTTGAGGTAACTAATACTCAAGTGAAGTCTGAATTTATGAAGCTAAGTTAGATTCCCGTAATTTCAGCCACAGATGTAAGCGTGCACTCAAACATCAGTAGCCAAAAGCGACTGAGAAAAGAATTAAGGTTTTACATGTATTGCAGGTGCCAAATACCGGCTCTTTGCCAACCGCAACACATTACCATTACAAAAAAAATGTAAAAGTACCAAAAACCTTGTACGTTTTCTGTATCGTCTATATGACGATACAGAAAACGTACATTACCAACACGAGCTACGCTGGTCTGGCCTCGCTGCCGCCAATGGAGACGTGCCGCCGCCCCTCACCCCAGGCCGGCCCGTCCGGCTAAGCCGCAGCTGCTGTCGCTCCGCCGTCGCCTCGAGCGCTCGAACAGCGCCAGGCCGAACAGTAGCGTCAACCACCAGGACCTCTGTAATTTGAGAAAATGCATTTGAGGTAACTAATACTCAAGTGAAGTCTGAATTTATGAAGCTAAGTTAGATTCCCGTAATTTCAGCCACAGGTGTAAGCGTGCACTCAAACATCAGTAGCCAAAAGCGACTGGGAAAAGAATTAAGGTTTTACATGTATTGCAGGTGCCAAATACCGGCTCTTTGCCAACCGCAACACATTACCATTACAAAAAAAATGTAAAAGTACCAAAAACCTTGTACGTTTTCTGTATCGTCTATATGACGATACAGAAAACGTACATTACCAACACGAGCTACGCTGGTCTGGCCTCGCTGCCGCCAATGGAGACGTGCCGCCGCCCCTCACCCCAGGCCGGCCCGTCCGGCTAAGCCGCAGCTGCTGTCGCTCCGCCGTCGCCTCGAGCGCTCGAACAGCGCCAGGCCGAACAGTAGCGTCAACCACCAGGACCTCTGTAATTTGAGAAAATGCATTTGAGGTAACTAATACTCAAGTGAAGTCTGAATTTATGAAGCTAAGTTAGATTCCCGTAATTTCAGCCACAGATGTAAGCGTGCACTCAAACATCAGTAGCCAAAAGCGACTGGGAAAAGAATTAAGGTTTTACATGTATTGCAGGTGCCAAATACCGGCTCTTTGCCAACCGCAACACATTACCATTACAAAAAAAATGTAAAAGTACCAAAAACCTTGTACGTTTTCTGTATCGTCTATATGACGATACAGAAAACGTACATTACCAACACGAGCTACGCTGGTCTGGCCTCGCTGCCGCCAATGGAGACGTGCCGCCGCCCCTCACCCCAGGCCGGCCCGTCCGGCTAAGCCGCAGCTGCTGTCGCTCCGCCGTCGCCTCGAGCGCTCGAACAGCGCCAGGCCGAACAGTAGCGTCAACCACCAGGACCTCTGTAATTTGAGAAAATGCATTTGAGGTAACTAATACTCAAGTGAAGTCTGAATTTATGAAGCTAAGTTAGATTCCCGTAATTTCAGCCACAGATGTAAGCGTGCACTCAAACATCAGTAGCCAAAAGCGACTGGGAAAAGAATTAAGGTTTTACATGTATTGCAGGTGCCAAATACCGGCTCTTTGCCAACCGCAACACATTACCATTACAAAAAAAATGTAAAAGTACCAAAAACCTTGTACGTTTTCTGTATCGTCTATATGACGATACAGAAAACGTACATTACCAACACGAGCTACGCTGGTCTGGCCTCGCTGCCGCCAATGGAGACGTGCCGCCGCCCCTCACCCCAGGCCGGCCCGTCCGGCTATGCCGCAGCTGCTGTCGCTCCGCCGTCGCCTCGAGCGCTCGAACAGCGCCAGGCCGAACAGTAGCGTCAACCACCAGGAACAGGACCGAAGACGTCGTACGCATCTTTCGACCTCTGTAATTTGAGAAAATGCATTTGAGGTAACTAATACTCAAGTGAAGTCTGAATTTATGAAGCTAAGTTAGATTCCCGTAATTTCAGCCACAGATGTAAGCGTGCACTCAAACATCAGTAGCCAAAAGCGACTGGGAAAAGAATTAAGGTTTTACATGTATTGCAGGTGCCAAATACCGGCTCTTTGCCAACCGCAACACATTACCATTACAAAAAAAATGTAAAAGTACCAAAAACCTTGTACGTTTTCTGTATCGTCTATATGACGATACAGAAAACGTACATTACCAACACGAGCTACGCTGGTCTGGCCTCGCTGCCGCCAATGGAGACGTGCCGCCGCCCCTCACCCCAGGCCGGCCCGTCCGGCTATGCCGCAGCTGCTGTCGCTCCGCCGTCGCCTCGAGCGCTCGAACAGCGCCAGGCCGAACAGTAGCGTCAACCACCAGGAACAGGACCGAAGACGTCGTACGCAACTTTCGACCTCTGTAATTTGAGAAAATGCATTTGAGGTAACTAATACTCAAGTGAAGTCTGAATTTATGAAGCTAAGTTAGATTCCCGTAATTTCAGCCACAGATGTAAGCGTGCACTCAAACATCAGTAGCCAAAAGCGACTGGGAAAAGAATTAAGGTTTTACATGTATTGCAGGTGCCAAATACCGGCTCTTTGCCAACCGCAACACATTACCATTACAAAAAAAATGTAAAAGTACCAAAAACCTTGTACGTTTTCTGTATCGTCTATATGACGATACAGAAAACGTACATTACCAACACGAGCTACGCTGGTCTGGCCTCGCTGCCGCCAATGGAGACGTGCCGCCGCCCCTCACCCCAGGCCGGCCCGTCCGGCTATGCCGCAGCTGCTGTCGCTCCGCCGTCGCCTCGAGCGCTCGAACAGCGCCAGGCCGAACAGTAGCGTCAACCACCAGGAACAGGACCGAAGACGTCGTACGCATCTTTCGACCTCTGTAATTTGAGAAAATGCATTTGAGGTAACTAATACTCAAGTGAAGTCTGAATTTATGAAGCTAAGTTAGATTCCCGTAATTTCAGCCACAGATGTAAGCGTGCACTCAAACATCAGTAGCCAAAAGCGACTGGGAAAAGAATTAAGGTTTTACATGTATTGCAGGTGCCAAATACCGGCTCTTTGCCAACCGCAACACATTACCATTACAAAAAAAATGTAAAAGTACCAAAAACCTTGTACGTTTTCTGTATCGTCTATATGACGATACAGAAAACGTACATTACCAACACGAGCTACGCTGGTCTGGCCTCGCTGCCGCCAATGGAGACGTGCCGCCGCCCCTCACCCCAGGCCGGCCCGTCCGGCTAAGCCGCAGCTGCTGTCGCTCCGCCGTCGCCTCGAGCGCTCGAACAGCGCCAGGCCGAACAGTAGCGTCAACCACCAGGACCTCTGTAATTTGAGAAAATGCATTTGAGGTAACTAATACTCAAGTGAAGTCTGAATTTATGAAGCTAAGTTAGATTCCCGTAATTTCAGCCACAGATGTAAGCGTGCACTCAAACATCAGTAGCCAAAAGCGACTGGGAAAAGAATTAAGGTTTTACATGTATTGCAGGTGCCAAATACCGGCTCTTTGCCAACCGCAACACATTACCATTACAAAAAAAATGTAAAAGTACCAAAAACCTTGTACGTTTTCTGTATCGTCTATATGACGATACAGAAAACGTACATTACCAACACGAGCTACGCTGGTCTGGCCTCGCTGCCGCCAATGGAGACGTGCCGCCGCCCCTCACCCCAGGCCGGCCCGTCCGGCTAAGCCGCAGCTGCTGTCGCTCCGCCGTCGCCTCGAGCGCTCGAACAGCGCCAGGCCGAACAGTAGCGTCAACCACCAGGAACAGGACCGAAGACGTCGTACGCATCTTTCGACCTCTGTAATTTGAGAAAATGCATTTGAGGTAACTAATACTCAAGTGAAGTCTGAATTTATGAAGCTAAGTTAGATTCCCGTAATTTCAGCCACAGATGTAAGCGTGCACTCAAACATCAGTAGCCAAAAGCGACTGAGAAAAGAATTAAGGTTTTACATGTATTGCAGGTGCCAAATACCGGCTCTTTGCCAACCGCAACACATTACCATTACAAAAAAAATGTAAAAGTACCAAAAACCTTGTACGTTTTCTGTATCGTCTATATGACGATACAGAAAACGTACATTACCAACACGAGCTACGCTGGTCTGGCCTCGCTGCCGCCAATGGAGACGTGCCGCCGCCCCTCACCCCAGGCCGGCCCGTCCGGCTAAGCCGCAGCTGCTGTCGCTCCGCCGTCGCCTCGAGCGCTCGAACAGCGCCAGGCCGAACAGTAGCGTCAACCACCAGGACCTCTGTAATTTGAGAAAATGCATTTGAGGTAACTAATACTCAAGTGAAGTCTGAATTTATGAAGCTAAGTTAGATTCCCGTAATTTCAGCCACAGGTGTAAGCGTGCACTCAAACATCAGTAGCCAAAAGCGACTGGGAAAAGAATTAAGGTTTTACATGTATTGCAGGTGCCAAATACCGGCTCTTTGCCAACCGCAACACATTACCATTACAAAAAAAATGTAAAAGTACCAAAAACCTTGTACGTTTTCTGTATCGTCTATATGACGATACAGAAAACGTACATTACCAACACGAGCTACGCTGGTCTGGCCTCGCTGCCGCCAATGGAGACGTGCCGCCGCCCCTCACCCCAGGCCGGCCCGTCCGGCTAAGCCGCAGCTGCTGTCGCTCCGCCGTCGCCTCGAGCGCTCGAACAGCGCCAGGCCGAACAGTAGCGTCAACCACCAGGACCTCTGTAATTTGAGAAAATGCATTTGAGGTAACTAATACTCAAGTGAAGTCTGAATTTATGAAGCTAAGTTAGATTCCCGTAATTTCAGCCACAGATGTAAGCGTGCACTCAAACATCAGTAGCCAAAAGCGACTGGGAAAAGAATTAAGGTTTTACATGTATTGCAGGTGCCAAATACCGGCTCTTTGCCAACCGCAACACATTACCATTACAAAAAAAATGTAAAAGTACCAAAAACCTTGTACGTTTTCTGTATCGTCTATATGACGATACAGAAAACGTACATTACCAACACGAGCTACGCTGGTCTGGCCTCGCTGCCGCCAATGGAGACGTGCCGCCGCCCCTCACCCCAGGCCGGCCCGTCCGGCTAAGCCGCAGCTGCTGTCGCTCCGCCGTCGCCTCGAGCGCTCGAACAGCGCCAGGCCGAACAGTAGCGTCAACCACCAGGACCTCTGTAATTTGAGAAAATGCATTTGAGGTAACTAATACTCAAGTGAAGTCTGAATTTATGAAGCTAAGTTAGATTCCCGTAATTTCAGCCACAGATGTAAGCGTGCACTCAAACATCAGTAGCCAAAAGCGACTGGGAAAAGAATTAAGGTTTTACATGTATTGCAGGTGCCAAATACCGGCTCTTTGCCAACCGCAACACATTACCATTACAAAAAAAATGTAAAAGTACCAAAAACCTTGTACGTTTTCTGTATCGTCTATATGACGATACAGAAAACGTACATTACCAACACGAGCTACGCTGGTCTGGCCTCGCTGCCGCCAATGGAGACGTGCCGCCGCCCCTCACCCCAGGCCGGCCCGTCCGGCTAAGCCGCAGCTGCTGTCGCTCCGCCGTCGCCTCGAGCGCTCGAACAGCGCCAGGCCGAACAGTAGCGTCAACCACCAGGACCTCTGTAATTTGAGAAAATGCATTTGAGGTAACTAATACTCAAGTGAAGTCTGAATTTATGAAACTAAGTTAGATTCCCGTAATTTCAGCCACAGATGTAAGCGTGCACTCAAACATCAGTAGCCAAAAGCGACTGGGAAAAGAATTAAGGTTTTACATGTATTGCAGGTGCCAAATACCGGCTCTTTGCCAACCGCAACACATTACCATTACAAAAAAAATGTAAAAGTACCAAAAACCTTGTACGTTTTCTGTATCGTCTATATGACGATACAGAAAACGTACATTACCAACACGAGCTACGCTGGTCTGGCCTCGCTGCCGCCAATGGAGACGTGCCGCCGCCCCTCACCCCAGGCCGGCCCGTCCGGTTATGCCGCAGCTGCTGTCGCTCCGCCGTCGCCTCGAGCGCTCGAACAGCGCCAGGCCGAACAGTAGCGTCAACCACCAGGAACAGGACCGAAGACGTCGTACGCATCTTTCGACCTCTGTAATTTGAGAAAATGCATTTGAGGTAACTAATACTCAAGTGAAGTCTGAATTTATGAAGCTAAGTTAGATTCCCGTAATTTCAGCCACAGATGTAAGCGTGCACTCAAACATCAGTAGCCAAAAGCGACTGGGAAAAGAATTAAGGTTTTACATGTATTGCAGGTGCCAAATACCGGCTCTTTGCCAACCGCAACACATTACCATTACAAAAAAAATGTAAAAGTACCAAAAACCTTGTACGTTTTCTGTATCGTCTATATGACGATACAGAAAACGTACATTACCAACACGAGCTACGCTGGTCTGGCCTCGCTGCCGCCAATGGAGACGTGCCGCCGCCCCTCACCCCAGGCCGGCCCGTCCGGCTAAGCCGCAGCTGCTGTCGCTCCGCCGTCGCCTCGAGCGCTCGAACAGCGCCAGGCCGAACAGTAGCGTCAACCACCAGGAACAGGACCGAAGACGTCGTACGCATCTTTCGACCTCTGTAATTTGAGAAAATGCATTTGAGGTAACTAATACTCAAGTGAAGTCTGAATTTATGAAGCTAAGTTAGATTCCCGTAATTTCAGCCACAGATGTAAGCGTGCACTCAAACATCAGTAGCCAAAAGCGACTGGGAAAAGAATTAAGGTTTTACATGTATTGCAGGTGCCAAATACCGGCTCTTTGCCAACCGCAACACATTACCATTACAAAAAAAATGTAAAAGTACCAAAAACCTTGTACGTTTTCTGTATCGTCTATATGACGATACAGAAAACGTACATTACCAACACGAGCTACGCTGGTCTGGCCTCGCTGCCGCCAATGGAGACGTGCCGCCGCCCCTCACCCCAGGCCGGCCCGTCCGGCTAAGCCGCAGCTGCTGTCGCTCCGCCGTCGCCTCGAGCGCTCGAACAGCGCCAGGCCGAACAGTAGCGTCAACCACCAGGACCTCTGTAATTTGAGAAAATGCATTTGAGGTAACTAATACTCAAGTGAAGTCTGAATTTATGAAGCTAAGTTAGATTCCCGTAATTTCAGCCACAGATGTAAGCGTGCACTCAAACATCAGTAGCCAAAAGCGACTGGGAAAAGAATTAAGGTTTTACATGTATTGCAGGTGCCAAATACCGGCTCTTTGCCAACCGCAACACATTACCATTACAAAAAAAAAATGTAAAAATTAATGGATTGAATGAAATTAATGGATTAATTTTACAGGAGGGCAGTCCGACAGCTGGCCTCGTGACTCCACGAGCTACGCTGGTCTGGCCTCGCTGCTGCCAATGGAGACGTGCCGCCGCCCCTCACCCCAGGCCGGCCCGTCCGGCTATGTCGCAGCTGCTGTCGCTCTGCCGTCGCCTCGAGCGCTCGAACAGCGCCAGGCCGAACAGTAGCGTCAACCACCAGGACCTCTGTAATTTGAGAAAATGCATTTGAGGTAACTAATACTCAAGTGAAGTCTGAAAAAGCCCTGCAGCTTTTACAGGAGGGCAGTCAGACGCTGCTAGTCATTAAATATTAAAGATTACAATGTCTATATTTACCTAAGCTATGATTAAAACAGAGTAATTATGCAAAAGTAATAATAAAATTATTTTGCTATAATCGGCGATGAAGTAAAATAGAAAATGTATATAATGCTAAATGTAGAGTGGACAATTGGTTATCATACCTGATACATGCAGGATTCGTAAAAAACACATGCACAAACCTCCACCACCGCCACCACCATACACAAGCACTATATACATTCACTATCACAAACTCAACAACTCAAATGTTTGAATTTCAACAAACATTCTCGGATAAAATGTGAGTAGTTATCCAAAACTTAATAACAAATAAACTACACTTTTGCACTATTTAATACGAAGAAAATTGAAACGTACTGACTCACCTGAAACGTTCGTTATACGTAATATATAACTGTAATCACTTTTTACTTACGCAAAAATATATAAACCAACAAATGATTTTTAATTAAAATTAGACAATTCCATAAACTTCTTGTTAACGCACACTATATACAATAACACGATATAATAGGAATACCACAATTCCCGTTCCGAGATGCACTTCTCTTGAATGACGAACAAGGACTGAATGTCACTGAAACGTTTTATCAAATGGAAGACTCCCCACTCCAGTCCCCACCGAAAATAATAACGGCACAGTGTTGCCCCTATTTAATCAAAAAGGGCGCGATTAGGGTTGCCACCTTTTTTTTGAAGAAAAATACTATTTTTCTTTTTAAATCAAAAAAATATAGTACTTTTAGGAAATTCAGGAAAAAAAATAGGACACATCTATTTTCAATCATTATTTATTTTTCCATGATTATTTTTTATTACTTTTCGCTGGATAATGACACGGAGTTAGAGTTACTAACTATAGTCCGTCAAGAAAGTCATGAAAAGAATGTTTTGAGAACTAAAGCTTTTACTTGTTATGGCAACACTGTATTCCTGTCTAACTGAGTTCATCAATTGTCACATCAGAGGTTGTTGTGGTTAGCTTACTGGATTTTTATTAATTACTGCGAATATTTCTTATCGTTTAACCGTTTTGTGGTCAAAACGAATCGCACTGTTTATAAAAGTAGTACGAGACAGATCATATTTAAGGTTTTTCAAGAATTTATGAGTGAATTTCAAACGGGAAAGTTATTTTCTGATTTGGGAGATGTTTACGGTCGAACAGCTAAAATAACAGGTATGTACTCGTATTTTAATGTTAGACACTGTAACAGAAATGAAATAGGTTGAAATTGTACATTTTTAAGTGATATTTTAACTTTGTGATAATATTGTTTACGAATTTTAAGAGGTTATGTTATTGTAGGTATAGCTTTCCTATATTACTACGCTTAAAAAATTTTGATACTTTCGTATTTTTATTACAATGTTTGAAATTTTTTTTTCTTCCAGGTGTTTCTGAAATCATCGTTCGACGTATAGTGGACGAGCGTATGAAAAAGTCCAAAAAGAAGTACCTACGCTAAGAAAACTATTAGCTGTGGTGAAACAAGAATTAGATTTTGATGGCAGCCATGAACTTCTCAGACAGATATTACATTCAATCGTATTTAAGTTCAAAAAATGCAAAACAAATAGACTGGCGCTTATAGAAAAACCAATTATAGCTTCAAAACGTGAATATTATTTGAAGCAAATTCATGCAAAGGACACATTTCAGGAGTTGAATACCTTGATTCTGATTTTGACTATGATTAATTAAAAAATATTATCATTGACTGTTTTTTTTTCAACCAAGTATTGAAGTACCAAAATTTATTAATCGAAGTATATAGAGATACCATGTAAAAAACAGTGGCGCCCTCCTTTTTTTTCATGACTTTCTTGACGGACTATAACTATACACTGTCCATTATATTAACCATCTTTTGACAGATTGACGATTTACATATTTAGTGATGTCCTAAAGATTCTCGTATCGATACCATTCCGATTATAGTACCTACTATCATTAATCGAATTACGTACCTAAGTAATTCGATTAATGATAACCTACGTAAACTAATAACAGATATAGAAATCAACATTTTGATTTAATATTGCCTTAGTTTTTTGAAAATAAATGTTAATCCGTGTGTATTTATTATAATCATAAAAAATATATTATACATCAACAGACCTTCCGCTCGGCCGCCATTTTGACGTGATCTGTCACTCTCAACGAAACGCCCGTGATACTGATAGTCACACGCATTTACGTTCGCTGAGTGTTCTCTCGCATCTGTTACACCTTGAGTTAAGTAGCTTTATTCCTCGGAAAAACTTTTGTGAAACTTATATTAATTGATCGTGAAAATGCCGAAAGGACGTGTGTTGAAAGCACAATCGAGACAGTTAGTGTTAAAACTTCATGAGTATTTTGAGCAAGAAAATCAAAATGGCGGACCTCTTATACCTATCACGCAAGTCCGAAACCGTGTTGCAGCCGCGTTGGGGATCAGTCTATCAACTGTGACTAAAATCACTACTGATGCCTACGGCAGGAGCGGCTTGGAGCAAAACAAACCATCTACACCAAAAAGAAAGCGCCGGGCTCATAAGGTGACAGCTGTTGATGACTTTGACGCTGACGCTATTCGTCGTCATGTATATGATTACTACTTGAGAAAAGAAATTCCAACTTTGAGAAAACTTATTGTTTCTTTGAAAAGAAGTGGTCTATTCCATGGTGAAAAATCTTCTTTGGTCAAAGTTTTGAACACAATTGGCAATATATATATATTTATTTGTATATCTCAACCTATTGTCTATTTAATATGTTTACAAGGTATAAAGCAGGGACCTCGAAGCATATAGCATTATAGTATATCCTTACGGTCTTATTCATAAAAACAGCTTATAGAAGGTTTTAGAGACGTTTTAGTTAAAATGCTCTATAAGCTTATAAGACGTTCCATAAAATTGTTTATTCATAAACCTTCTATAACTGATCTATAACTAAAATGCGGTTATAAATCCGAATGTTGCCATTGTAAGGAATACTGGCTTCCGATTGGCCGATCACACCGAATTCGCCACAGATAATATGCGTCTACATACCGAATAAGTATAACCATAGACATTATTACGGATTAAAAAATATTTTATTGTCTACGTCACGGGGTCGTCTTTCACATAGGGATGTAACTTGGAGTAGAAAAATCGATTAATAAATAATCAGTTTTCCCCTTTAATTTAATATATTCGTATCAAAATAATCGATTTTTTCTGAATATTTGAAAAGTTGTCTTTTTTAATATTAATAATTAATAAGAATAAAGGCTAATTAAAGTGGACAACTACCAATAAATAATAACAGATGCACTGTTTGTGAAATTCAATTAAAATGTCTACATTTGGCTAAATTGTTTTGATCCATTAATGCAAATCTTATCTTAAAAAATTAAAAAAAAGACTTAAATAAGAAGATATAATAATATATAATTAAAAGAATCGTTCTTTTTTAAATTGATTTATAAGAAAAAAACGATTATTAAAAATCGATCATTTTACTGAAATTATCGATTAATGTAAAAAATCGAATTTTTCACATCCCTGATAAAACAAACGACAACTGACACACTTCAATTTCAATCCGTAAATACGTCAAATGTTGTTTTCGTAATAATCAGCTGTAGAAAGTCGGCCATCTTTTACCTTATAACACTGTTATAGTAGGGTTCTGGGCTCTATAAAGTTATAGTAGACTTGTAGAATGGTTTAGTGCTAAAATGCGTTTATGAATAACACTTTTTGTAAAACGTACTATAACGAGTCTATAAGCATGTTATAACTTTTATGAATAAGACCGTTAGTGTTTTTATTGAACTGTAATAATATTGGGAAGTTTTATTTTTTAATTTTAAAATAAAACTAAAATAATAAAAATAAAACTTTTCCTTCTATAGTAATATTTGTTGTGTATGCTTTATTGAAGTGTTGTATATCATAATATGTCATACCCAATATCAGTTATATTCTATGTTTTAAGTGGTTATTTCTGAATAGTTTTTATTCTTTCTGCGACAGACAATATGGATTATAGACATACTTTAATTATTTAACAGAAAGTTATTTGTTCAAGATACTTTAACATACTATCCCATTTATACACTGTCCATTATATTAACCATCTTTTGACAGATTGACGATAGTGATGTCCTAAAGATTCTCGTATGCGATACCATTCCGATTATAGTACCTACTATCATTAATCGAATTACGTACCTAAGTAATTCGATTAATGATAACCTACGTAAACTAGATTACTACTTGAGAAAAGAAATTCCAACTTTGAGAAAACTTATTGTTTCTTTGAAAAGAAGTGGTCTATTTCATGGTGAAAAATCTTCTTTGGTCAAAGTTTTGAACACAATTGGCTTTTCATATAAAAAGTTAAATAAAAGAAAATTATTAATGGAACGCACAGATATAGCTATAGCACGTTGTGATTTTTTAAGAGAGGCAAAGAAAATACAAGATTGGGCAAATATTGTTTTCACGGATGAAACATGGCTCAACGCTAACCACACACTATCTCGTTTCTGGACTGATGATACTGCTGATTCCACTTCCTCAGTACCAATGGGAAAAGGTGAGCGCCTAATCATTTGCCATGCAGGTACAGCAAAAGGATTTGTACAAGACGCACTGTTGGCATTTAAATCGAAGAAATCAAATGACTACCACGAAGAGATGAATGCAAATGTGTATGAAGAGTGGTTCAAAAAAATGCTCATTTCATTGGAAGAACCATCAATAATTTTTATTGATAATGCGCCCTACCACTCCCGTCAAATTGACAAAATGCCAACACAGGCTAATAAAAAGCATGAAATAATTAATTGGCTTCGGGACAATGGAGAAAATGTGGACGACTCAATGTTAAAAGTTGAATTAATAAAAATATTAAAAACCAAAAAGAGAGCAAAACGCTATGTAATCAATGAAATGGCAGCAGAATATGGCCATACTGTTCTTCGGATTCCTCCATACCACTGCCAGTACAACGCAATAGAACTTATATGGGCACAAGTAAAAGGGCATGCTGCGAGATGCAATACAAGCCCCCCATTCACAGCGAATAAAATGTTGCAATTGCTAAAAAATGCTTGCACCCACGTAACGGCCGAGAACTGGGCAAGTGTGGTGGAAAGAACTAAAAGAGTAATATTCTCTGATTGGGAACGTGATATTGCGTTTGATAATATATTATCTACACAAGAGCTAATAATAACTGCTACTGAAGACTCCTCATCGGAGGAGTCTAGTGTTGATTATCATTCCGACGACTCGTGCTAATAAAATAAATTAAAATATCCTGATTGTTTTATTTGTATTCATGTATTAACTAAGAAGAAAGTAAAACTTTATATAATGTTATTAAATGAAAGAAAGAAAGAAAGAAAGAAAGAAAGAAAGAACGTTTATTTCACCTTCCGCGATACACAATTATTAACTAAAACTAAACTTAAACACATAAAACAATAGAACAAAAATATAACAAGAACACAAAACAATATCATATAAACATACTGCATACCGCAAGAAGAAGAAAATGGCTCAGCTCAGTATAAATTGAGCGACAGAATTCTATCGCACAACACTGTTTTTCAGCAGTAGCCAGGAGCGACAGTTTAATTTGGGATAAACTTGTATAATTACTTAAATCACAAATATTTTAATGAACACATAATGATAATAAATAAATTGTATTTTATATGAAATTAATAAATAAACTGTAATATATTATGTATAATAATATATATATTTTATAATGATACGAAATAGTATATATGTTAATACAATAATTAAAACAAAAATAGATACAAAGATTAAATATTGAAAATTATAAATCGATTACATTAGACATTAAAGAATAGAATTTTCAGTCGTATACTGCTCGTAATATATTTGATTCTCTAGTAAAAATATCTTTAATTTGTTCTTAAAATTGCCGACACTTCTCAGATCCTTTATAGGGGGTGGGATATTGTTCCAGCAACGAGTAGCAGCATACCTGAAACTCCCCCGAAAAGCAGTAGAACGATGCCGTGGCGTTCTTAGCTTTCTGCATCCACGTAAGCGCCTGGGATTATCGTCCATCCAAACGAGCTTATCAACGAGATACACCGGCTTTCCAGATTTAAACATACCAAAGAGAAGACAAGCCAAATGAAGTTTTCTCCTAGCTTTCATTTTCAACTGTTTATGTCTGTTAAGAAATGGTGTTATATGGCTTCTCGATGGTATATCATAACTAAATCGTGCGCACGCATTCTGTACTCGCTGAATAAGACGAATCGTTCGGGACAAAAGACGAGGCCCATAAACAATATCCGCGTATGTTAATTTGGACAGGATTAAAGTTTCCACAAGCTGTACTCTCAATTTCTCTGAAAGATACCTTCGTATCTTATATAGGATTTTCAGCCGGTAGAAACAGTTGCGTACCGTTGATGCGATGTGATTTTCGAAGCGTAAGTTAGAATCCATTATTAGACCAAGATTACGAACTTCATCTTGCCTTTCCAACTTCTCACCGTTAATATTAATTGCCACGTCCACCGTACTTAACTTAGCCAATTGTTTCTTAGACCCAAACATTATAAATTTAGATTTGCTGGTGTTAAGTGCAAGTGAATTACTATCTGACCAGTCCTTTATACGAGCTAGATCGTTATTAATCGAATCGACTGCACTTTGGTAATCACAGGGCTTGAACGAAAGGTATACCTGCAAATCATCTGCATACAAGTGTGACTTACAATTTCGTATTCTAGTTGTAATGTCAGCACAGTATAAAATGAATAACAGTGGCCCCAAGACAGAGCCCTGTGGAACACCCCTTGATATATTTATAATGGAAGAGGTTAACTTTTTACCGTTATCTTGTACTATCTCAACAAATTGCTTACGGTTACTGAGATAGCTTTCAAACCACTTTACTGTGGATATATCAAAACCATAGTATGAAAGCTTGGAAAGCAATAAATTTATATTTATACAATCGAAAGCTCGAGAAAAGTCCAATAAAACTAATAATGTAATAATGTAAATGTCTTTTAATACTCGTAACATCGATTTCTACCGATTATTTTTAATCTGTGGCATAATCGTAGTAACCCATTATGTGTGACATCACTAAGTGGGCGGTACCCATCCATAAAGTACAAATATTATTTGTATGATATTTGTACGTAAGCAATACAAAACTTAATGAGCGTGAGCTGTCAAAAGACTGATAATATGATGGACGCAGTATAGTTATGCACATTTCAACTGGATTTTTTGTCTGAGTAACTGTGTCTGGTCAAGGCACTGCTACTGTTGTTGCAATGAATTCATTAATATCTGATACAATGGCTGATATTCTTCAAGTGAGTTAAAATGTTTCAAATATAAATCATTTTTGTTTGTAAACACAAAAATTGGCATGTGTATGTTTAAAGTAACGGCCTGTTATCCACCCCAGCAGTGGGAACCATAAGCTTCCTCTATCCGTTTTTTGGAGAGAAGTATTGTAGCAAAGACCTGCCATCGCGTTGCTCCAATGCGGATTGGTAGGTTACGCATATCCCTAGAATTCGCTAGAAGTATGCGAATTTCCTTACCATATTTTCCTTCACGAAAAGCGTGTCATAAATTGCAATTGTCAAATAGACATGTGCCTGCGCGGGGTATAAACCCATGATCGTCTTTACAGAGTCGCACGGCCTTACCGCTGAGCTATCACAGCTTGTTCCATATTTATTAAAATGTTTTTGCAATAATTTTCAGATAAACCTGGTCATTGCCAAATAGAGTACTCATTGGGATGACGTCTAAGGGCTATATGCTGTTGATGCTTTATGGGATGAAGCACATGATTAGGTCAATTGATTTGACTAGATGAAGGCAAGTAAATATTTGATGTAAAGTATGTCAGTCTGTCCATTTCACTTTCAATTAAAACTGAAGCTTATATATCTAATGGGCTAACTGCCTAATCCGTTTGAGATATAACAAAAAATGTTTGGTACAATTTTTCCTCTATTATAGTGATGCAAAAAAGTGTGTGATATAAGAATAGCTTAAAAGACATATTAATGATGATCATTGGAACTTTGTCACATATGCTTCTTAATTGTCACATACAATTCAGTATTTGGAAAGCATAATATTTTAGCCTGGTACTGCTAACGGTACAAAATCAAAGATATTTAACATAACACAAAGATTGACACAGATACCCCTTATATTTTATTATTAAAAAAAAATATTATTTATAATTATAGTCTCTATTCTATACTTAAAATACTATTTAAGCCCAGTAGAAGCTAATAACATATTTTTAAAATTTAAAATCTCTGTTATTTGTCAATGCATCATTCTCCTACCCTTATCCCACTCTAAATGGGGTAGGCACAACATGTTTTAAACATGTTATTACATGATTTGGTATCTTACGACCGCCTGCCCGACGTACTTACCTTAATCGGTTTTCGCGACACCTAGGTAAGAAATGAGGGTGGTCTATTCTACTCAGGGGATATCAATGCCAAGATTGTCTGTAAGACTACCTTTGCAAACTAATGTTCTATCTATACTTTATTTAAGAATTACTTATTTATTACAGGTTAAATATGCTGCGAACTCTTCCGCCGGGAAGTGTCCACGAGCCCGATGATGCAGATGAACATATATGAAGAGCTTCAGTCGAATCATAATTATTTAGCCTCATTTATTGACATTAGTAATAACATTTTCACAGCGCGAATGCTTTTATTCACTAACAATTTATTTTGCCGCCTGAACCATTCGGAATTTTGGAATAAGGCTGTAAAAGTCCGCTTCCATGCTAGAGACTCGAGAGAAGGTTGTGTCTTCAAAATAGTATTCATATTAGTATAATTGACAAACATTATGAAGTTTGAAACTTCTTAACTAGGACCCTTTGGATTTTTTCTCAAATCCGTGGATAAGGGGGCTCTAGCACACTAGAACGGATCATAATTTGGTTTCATTGTTTAAAACATTATTGGTTAATATTATTGTTTGATAGTTATAGTACCTTGTATTCCATCAGAAATATTTTCCAGACCCAAGCCATATCATATTACCGGTTCAGTATATTGATATATCGGTCATGTGCAGCAATAGCGGTACAACTCAAAAACTCATATTTTGAGATGAATGGGTTTAAAATTTTCATTACTAAGGAAAATGAATAACAATTGCTTAGTTGTTAGTTTAATTGCTAGTTTGCTTAAACGACGGGCTTATAATGCATTATGAGTTCTGCCTGTATTGCTGCTAAAAATTGTGTATTTTAACATTAACACCATTTATTCCTATTCAAAACACGTGTTTTTACTTGTGTAGCAAAACTAAAAACCTGAGCAATCCTGGGAGTAATATATTTTCAAAACAGGATTATTTAAATTGTGAAATTTTTATAATTACGCTATTGTCTAATAAAACTAAAAGATTTGATCTAGTTAAAATTATATTATCCATCACAAAAACTTATATCTTTGGAATGGCATTATATGGCATGTAGAGTGTTAATTAGTCAAAAATGTATATAACTTAAAAAACTATAATTCTTGGTTAACTTGCGTTAATCATAAATATGATTTCTTATAAGTTTTTTTGCATATTCGTTATCATAATGCGAGTTAGACAATGGTGTATTAATGTTAAGGAGAATTCACAGTACTACAGATACTTGAAAAACGATAATGGAAATGGAAAATTTTATCGCAAGTAAAGTTATAGATCTATGATACATGAGGCAAAAGTAACTAACTAATATTACTATTATTAACATTTAAAAAGTGATACAGTTTTCATATTTAACAATATTAGTATTTTACTATACATACTCCATAAGAATAAAAACGTAACAAGATGTAAACAAACAAAACCATGTGATTCAGGAGTGACAAATATGTCATTACAATAATATTATTAACAAATGAAGAAATTGGAATTCAACTGCAGTGGTCCAAAGAATATCTCCAATATTTATAAAAGTAATTTTCTTAAATTGATTGTTATTTTCTAAAATTAAATATTTATATATTTAGTATAGCAAAACAGCAATATATAATTTAATGAATTTCAGCAGATACAAATTAGCCAAGTAAACTACCTAAAATAGTAATTGCATTAGATTAGCCGACGTAACATAATATCAATATTCTATGAGTTTCACTCTGTGATACTTAAATGTGTAGTATTTTAGTGTCTTTAATATTGTCCATCGTTTTCTTTAAAAATTTTATAATACCTTTATGTTTGGGTTCTTAAAAGTGGATATTACACAATATTCTTATTTATTTGTTTCAAAATTTGTAAAATTATTGATAGCAATCATACCATATTTAACCTTATTAAGTGGTGCGAATACTATCAATAATTTTAAATTCTTTGAAAGAAATATAAATAACATTTAATATTAGTATCATGTGTTGTAATAAAAAAGATACTTTATACTAGGCAGATAATGCCTACTATAAAGTACCTGTTTTGACATGTTTACATTTAGTTAAATATTTAACCCATGGAGTATAGTTCCTCATGATATTTTCTTTCATCGCAAAGCTTGATATCAATTGGCACATTAAATATGGCAAAATTTCACAATTTAATTATTACTTTATATGTATAAATCCGAAGTGTTAACTGATATGATGGAAAATATTATACTTAGAGATAAAAACCACTAATATTCTATAAAACTACTACTAATATATCTAAAAAAGACTTAAATATAAAAGAAATATTTATAATTTACCATCAAGTACACTTCTTTTAAGTATAATGTTTTTTCCTAAATACTTAAACGGTAAAAACGAAAGCATCTATTGTTTCAAATACTAATCTTGTACATTTGTTTTCGAGTGAATATTTTAAATTAATTTTGTTTAATAATAATATATAATAATTTAAATTACAATTCCTACATTTTCTAGATAGTTTGAGGACTGTGAAAGCTCTGTTTGGATAATTTTTAGTCAGCTTGCTGTTCCTGTTTCCTATTTAAAAATAGTAATAATTTTTGAAGTTGTACTTTTAGCGTGTTTAAGAAAAACGTTTTTTTTTTAAGAAGCATGCACTTAGAAATGCAAAACGGTTGTTGTATATATTTTTTTTTTATTGCAGTAAAAGTCTTAATAAAGAAGTTCCTTAAATATTTTGTTTTATTAATATTTAAAAATCATTATTAATATGTAACAGGAAAAGCGGTTATCCAAAAATCGGTAAGAGCGGTGTGCGAATCGATAATCATCTTTTGACATCACTAATTACGGTTTTAGCGCACCAAGTACATCACTAATTTTACTACGATTTTACGTCATACGTTATATATATTACTACTCCATATGTGAGAAAGAGTCAGAGCTGAGACTAAATCCGTTTTTATGAATGAAACGGGTGAGAGGCAGATAGTTTTTTACGAATGAGAATGCAAGTAGCTATAGTGCTACTTTGCACCCCCCCATACCACCGAAAATAGCCTCGCGCCAATGTATGAATCTCAACCATCTATTTTATAGTTAGTAATCTATGGAATATACATTTACTTCTTAGTGACATAGACACGACAATAGACCAATTATATTATGATAGGTACCAAAGAGACATATGTAATAATAGTCTTTGACATAGACTACGATCATTTCACAGTACAATTTCTATTGAGCTAGTATACTAGAGTAGGGATCAGAAAATTTGACATATTACAATACAAAGAAATAAAATAAAACTATATGTAGGTATGTGTCGCTCTTTTTTGTGTGATTGACAAATGAATGAATATGAATTATGAGTTTCATTCTTCTTCTCATTATTTGTTGTGACAGTTTAGCCTCAAATAAGTAGGTAATATTAAAGTATAGTAGTTAGTGTATAATTGATCACTATTTAGAATAAATATTTATATTTGTGTCTTTCTAAAAAGACGTTAAAACAGTTTTTAGTTCTAATGCATAGAAAAATATATTAATTCAACAAAGTATGGAGTCTATGATTGGGTATTTACTCTTTATTCAATTTATAAATTGTCAGTGAAAAAAAGTACTGGTTTCTATGGTTGGGTATTAACTCTTTATTCAATTTATAAATTGTCTGTGAAAATTAATTACCTGAAAAGTTGGAGTGTCAAATTACAAATGTCAATATTATCATTGTACAAAAACAAAGTCTATTTTATGTTTCTCGATGGATAAATCTTAAACTGAGTATAATAAAATATAATTTATAAAAGTAAAAACCCAAAAGAGATATGGAATACTCATCAAATATAATTTAATCAACGTTATTTAAGAAAAAACAATTGTTTATGGTGCATACTTGGTGATCACTTTGTAATGAGTATTTTGTAAACATCTTAATTATGACAATGGATATAAATTAGGAGAGCTGACCACTATAGCTTTATTGTTTTATAAATTTGAAGCGAATTTGGCTAATATTTTTGTAATTAAACTACAACATGGATTTAGAAAGTGCTGTCGTAAACATTCTGAAACGAGGAGTGGAGTTGGATTCTCAGAAGCGGTATACTGAAGCTCTTGTTTGCTATCAGGAAGGGCTGCAAATATTGGTTGATAAGATAAGAGGTAAAACTATAGTTTATACGCCGTGTGGTATCCGGCTGAATAGAATAGTACCACCCTCATTTCTTACCCAGGTGTCGTAAAAGGCGACTATGGTAAGTCGACCCGCCGTGTGGTGTCCGGCTGAGTAGAATAGACCAACTTCATTTCTTACCGAGGTGTCGTAAAAGGCCACTATGGTAAGTCGACCCGCCGTGTGGTATCCGACTGAGTAGAATAGACCAACCTCATTTCTTACCGATGAGTCGTAAAATACGACTAAGGTAAGTTGACGTCAGGCAGGCGGCCGGTCGTTAAACACGTAGCCAAATCATATGACATGTTTGAACATGTTGTGCCGACCCCACTTAGAGTGGGATAAGGGCAAGAGGATGATGATGTAAAAGTATAGTATATAGTTAAATATATTTCTTGACTATTTTCTATTTATGTAATATTTTTCAAATTGAGACTGTGCAAAGTGTTAATTGTAATTTGACCTTTGTTACTGGCGATTTTTAAAATTTTTTAAACTTTCTCGATTTATACTGATTATTATATAAACACACGGATCACATCGCGTTATAATTGAATTACCTTTTTGGCAATTTTGGCGATTTTTACTCAAGTAGTTTTTTCTAGTTCAATAACTAGGTTGTTATAAAATTCCCTATTATTTTTTACATAGGTGACAGTGATGAATCTAATAAGAAATATTTAAGAAGTAAAGTAGAAGAATATATGAACAGGGCAGAAACTATAAAGAAACTTGTTTTGAAACAGAAAGAAGAGGGGAAGTTTCACGAGCAAATTAAAATAGAGAATGACTCTACTGGGCATAGTTATAAAGCACTATTTGGTAGATTTCTTGATCACGAAGTACAGTATGTTCTAATCGAAGATCCTTATATCAGAAGTTTTCATCAGGTAAGTTTTATATAGCTATGCTATAAATTCTGCAATCAATTTTAGCTTTGCCATTACAGCAGTTTAAAAACACTATTAAGGAGAGGGTGATACAGAAAGCCTACTATACTGTTGAGGATTATTAAGATGATAAGAATGTGTGGATATAGGTATTGTTCGACCCAGTACAAGATAGAAAGGATTTAATGTAACTAGTATAAAGAATTGTGTTTTTAAAGGAGCAACCCCAGAGTTTCTTTCTGGCTCTTCTCGGTAGGAACAGCTTTCCGAACCAGCAGTAGTGATGACGATTCAAAAGCACTTGTTTACAAGTTTATTTGAATATTATTGTTTACTGAATAGTTGCAAGACTATTAAAGAATCATTAATCCATACCCTCAACAAGCTATATAATATTTTTCTCTCTAAAGAAAATGGGGAACAGGCTTTAGATATTTGATAACACAAACTAGTAAAGTCAAGCAACATCTTAAATTAATTTGTACACTTACTATAAATATTATAAATATGCAAAATTAAGTGACACACACACATAATTGAGTGAGAGAGGAGTGTAAGGTAACCAAGAATCAGTTCAGTTTTATGCCAGAGTCGAGTATTTATTACTATTATTTTCGCCTTACGCCAGTTGGGTGAGAAATACCGGCGTGTGCGTAAGGACTTACACATGGTCTTCATAGACTTGGAAAAAGCATACAATTGTGTTCCCCGTAATGTTCTTTGGTGGAGTCTGAAAGAGAAGGGATTGCCTGGAAAGTATGTACAAAGAGTAAGGTCTATGTATGACAGAGCTAGTACTCATGTCCGATCTGAAGCTGGAGTAACTGACAATTTCGATGTGGCTGTAGGCTTACACCAGGAATTGGCTTTAAGTCCCTTTTTATTCTTCCTAGTGATGGATGCGCTATGCATGTTAAAGGAGTGGCACCAGAGTTGACGAATGATAGAATGGAAAAAGAAGACATATTGTGCCAACCCCACTTAGACTGGGATAAGGGTAAGAGAATGAATGATGATGCAAAATTAAGTGTGTATTTAAAACTGTGTTATCTTTTAAAAACACAAAATTTTGATAATTTGATTAGAGATGATTATTGCTAGAGTAAAATGATCGTACAGCATATAAAAATACTGACAGTATAAAAGCTATTGAACTAGTCTGTTCTTCCAAGTGGATTGACTTACAGTCATACATAAAGTCTGATAACAACATGCAGAATTGGAGGTAGAGTCCATGCCATCTGGGCCAATAGACCAGTTAATCTCAGGTTTCAGTCAAAATTCTCAGTGTTTTGTATTACAAAAATTTTATTGTTACAAATATAACTAAAACAGTTATCTTCAATAAAAGTGTTATTTCCAGTGTCAGAACTTTCTGCGCCTATGTGAATTGCTAGTGAGGTCGTGTAATAATCTAAATCGTATAGAATTAGTGACTACTAAAGATAGCAAATCTGAACGTGACCAAAAGGAGTGGTTCTATAATTTAAAGAATGATTTACAAAAGTATGGAGTGCAGCTGATAGTGAAGAACTCTGATGGACTACACGACAGACAGATTATGTAAGTATTAATTTCTAGAAGCAGGCGTTACTTTGCGAAATTCCATAATACAGAAGTTACTATAAAATTATTTTGCTGTAATCCACTCTTGTTAAGAGAATATATGTAATGCTAAGTGTATGAAGCAGGCAACATTCACATACCCCATTCATGCAGGACAAGTCGCCACACGTATTACAAGACACCGCCAACACCAATACTCCACATAAGCACTACACACACTCACTACCACAATCTCTACGATCGTTTCGCCCCGAAACCGAGTAATCATGTATTAATCGCATTACGATTTTGTTTGTGGAGCCTATCCTCCTGATGATGCTTCGGTTTCGGGGCAAAACGGTCGTGAAGGATTTGGTAGTGAGTGTGTGTAGTGCTTGTGTGGAGTATTGGTTTTGGCGGTGTCTTGTGAAACGTGTGGCGACTTGTCCTGCATGTATGGGGTATGTGATTGTTGCCTGCTTTATACACTTAGCATTACATATATTCTCTTAACAAGCGCGGATTACAGCAAAATAATTTTATTGTTACTTCTATGTAAGTATAATCCTCATATTAGCCACAGAATATCCTTCAATAGTGCAACATAGCATTGGTTTGTATTTAGCGATCTTTACCTTCTTTTTATTGTTTCACAGCTGGGATAGCCCAGTGGTAGCACTGTGCGCCTCTTTCAAGGATGTCTAGGGTTAATCCTGGGTAGACACTGATGAGTTGTCTATTAAAACTTATGTGTCTAATTGATAATTGCATTTTATCACACACTTTTCGGTGAAGGAAAACATCGTGAGGAAACCTGCATATCTCTAGAGAATTCTGGGGATATGTGTAACCTACCAATCCGCATTGGTGGTAGGTATTAGCTCCAATCCTTCTCTCCAAAAATGGAGAGAGTAGGACTTTGCTCAGCAGTGGGATAGTAACAGGCTGTTACTTTACTACCTTACTATTGTTCCAGCTTAAGTTCGGGTTGGATTATAAAAATAGGCAGAGGCCTAGATTTCTACAAAGCACCAAGCAATAAGTTCTGCCTTGGCGCTTATGATTTTGATTTACGACAGTGTCATGCAACTACTGTCGACATAGTACATTCGAAGAATGTGAAACAATCGTATGGATAAAACAAATTTTTGTTTGCATTTATTTTTTACTTGTGACAATTACATATTATTAAGTTATATTTTAGAAGTTAAGACCTAAAGTTTATATTATCATATTTTGCAACAATGATAAAATAACTCTCCCTTAACTCGGAGAATAATATTCAAATTTTAAGTTTTAGACGTTTTGTTTAATTATGGATTTAAAAAGGATTTTTTTTTACTGTTATTTTTTAAACAAATTAGTAAATCAACAATTACAATTTGATAAAAAATTATTGATTTTTTTTACAAAAGTTATAATTTTTTGCATCGTACTCTCTGTACATCAAGTTTTTTTTTATTACTGTTTAATTTATATATTTTTAATTAATAGTGTGTAACAACGCCGCCGTGTCGCTATTGCAAGCAAGCAAGCCATGACGTCACATCTTGCCACAGCCTTTCGCGCCATTTTGACGTGGGAGATGTGACAGCCGCTGTCATTAGCAGCTAGCCCGCGTATAGCGAATGAGAGTTTGCTTTGATTTCATTTTAGCATTTTTTATGAAAAGAATAAAACTGATTTAGAATACTTCTTTTATTAATACAAGTAGTTTAGTTACAAGTGATTAAAATTTAAAATAGAATTTGTTTTGAGATTTGGTTATAGACAAATAAACCAAATACGAAATACGAATTGATTTTAAAATCGAAAAAAGAATACGACTTGGTTTTAAAAAGTTATCTTATTCAATACAGGTATTACAACAAATAGTTTTTTCTAGTTTCTAATTAGATTGCCAATTTTTTTAATGCTTGAAGATTTACTAGATAATCATTTAAAGATAAAAATAGAGATCTTCTTATGAGAGGGAAATTATTATTCTTGAATTGATACTTAATATATTTTTCCTAATACTTGTGTTTTGTAGTTATGTAATGTGCCTTATTACAAAATGAAATTAGAAGTTTATAATGAGTAATATACTTTATTTATATACATAACAATCAGCGGTCGATCCGCATGTACCGTTATATAAATTATTTTAAAAATACATGGTATTTGTATTATAACTACTTATATGAACGTAAGTAGAGGTGGTACAAAACAATGCGCACAAGCTTAAATATGTATAACAGCATTACAAAAGTAATAATAAAATTATTTTGCTATAATCCGCGATGAAGTAAAATAGAAAATATATATAACGCTAAATGTAGAGTGGACAATCCGTTTTCATATCTGACACATGCAGGATTCGTAAAAACACATGCACAAACCTCCATCACCGCCACCACAATACACAAGCACTACATGCGTTTACTATCACAAACTCAACAATCGTTTCGCCCCGCAACTGAAGCATCATCAGGAGATAGACTCCACGACCAAAATCGCAAAAGCCTTTGCGATTTTGGTCGTCGATGTGTTTTTACGAATCCTGCATGTGTCAGATATGAAAACGGATTGTCCACTCTACATTTAGCATTATATATATTTTCTATTTTACTTCATCGCGGATTATAGCAATATAATTTTATTATTACTTTTGTCGCCTAATTCTATAAATTATTACAGCATTGTGAATTTTTAAATAAATAAATTTTTTATGAAAAACAAATATAATTTCATTTATTTCCAATTTTAAACAAGTTTAATAGAAATAGCATCGACCCGTAAGTTTTCGTTTGTGTGGTTCACTCATCAGAAGTGGGATGAAATTTATTGTCAGTATCTGTCATTAAAATTACTGGGTAAATTTCACATATCATTGACAAAGCCATGACACAAACGTTAAACTTAAGAGTCGATGTTTTGATTGCCGAATCGTTTTATTAATTTAGATGTGTTATAAGTTAATTACTTTAACATCGTTGATGGTAGTTGACCTTTTTTAAAAGTAACTCATAAAAGACTAGTAATTTTAAGTATGGCCTCCGGTAAATGACTTATAAATTATACACGACTATAAAGACGGAATATTTACAAAAAAAACAAATTTAAGCACGCGTTGTATTAGTTCGTTTATAGATTCTCTAAAAAATACAAAAATTTTGGTTATAAAACAGAAATTGTTAAATTTTTTATTCATCAAAAAAAAAATTATATATATATATATATATATATATATATATATATATATATATATATATTTTGTTATATTTGTTAGAATAGAAATGCTGTCATGTTGGTAGTGTTGGTAGAGTTGTAGTTGGTTGTGGTATGTTATTGGTTTGACAATAGTTAATCAAAAATACCCACATCCTGTTGACATAACATAATGAAATTATAAAGAAAAAAAAGCCGAGCCGTTACTTTCATAGAGTTATTATACTAGAGTAAGGGTAGCCATTGGCTAGCCTGTGAGTGTCAATAAATAATGAGAGGAAAGATTTAACTCGTCTATTTATCTTTGTTTTATAACAAATAAAAATAGAGACATAGATACCGTCTCATTTTCTTTCTTTACTGTTAGCATGGCTTCCCTATTTTAGCATAATAACTCTATGGTTACTTAATACTTTAGTATCTAACTTGAGTTAAACAGCATTAGAGTCAGAGACTATTTCATAAGATGTGCAATACTGACTTTAATCTTTTACATCACTAGTATAAACGACAGTGCTTGTTAAATCAACTTTATCATATCGTACGCGTGCTCAAATTATGCGGTGGTTTATTGTATAACATAATGGAATGTATTGCAAACCTTAATAAAATACTTAAAAGCATGAAAGAATCTTCACTTGTCCACAAATATAGATTTAACCTTAAACCTAAGATAAACTGGCTTTTGTATTTCTACTCTTTAAACATGAGTAATAAATTAACTTATAGAATAGTAAATCAAAGGATTTGTAGTTTAGTGGTTCTTTCGATATAAGAACCTTCTTTTTTCTAATAGTTTGTTATTTATTATTATTACTTATTTCGAATATGGAATTACAGCGCAGTGTAAAGGAAACAGTCTGTTTGTGGTCTATGGTCTGTACTTTAACAATGACGAATTTTATAATTGGCAACATTGGATTAAACTTTTCAAATTAGCCTATTGTAAAGTAAGATTTTCTCAGGTAGATTAATAGAAATATCATGTTTTTTAATGAGACGTACGTGTTTAGAACTATGTTTTAATTTCATACAAGATCAATTAAAAAATATTAAATAAAGAGAGGTCTATGCAGTTCTATTTTTCCCTTTATTGTTATTTAATACCGAGCAACTTAATTATCTTTGGAAACACTTTAGCTCATTTTATATTACAAGTAATTATTCTATTAAAAAAATATCTTTACGATAGTTTTCATAGTCATAATAACCTACAATTATATATAAAAATGAAATTTCATTGCAGTGAACCAATTAACAACTTGGTCAATATTTATATAGTCCCAATGTAGGAAATAATTCAAAAACACTAATTTCATTCGAGCAATTCAGAAATGAAGTAAATAACAAGAGGTCTTATTTCGAACTTTAAAAATACGATTAAGAGTTTGTATAGTCTATACATATCTTCAGAGTAAATCCAATTTAATATTATTCAAATAAAATAATATTCAAAATAATTTTCAACGGTGATTTTTATTCGAGCAATTCAGAAATGAAGTAAATAACAAAAGGTCTTACTTCGAAGTTTAAAAATACCATTTAGAATTTGTATAGTCTATACATTTCTACATAGTAATTTATTTAATAATTTAAACAATACGAAAATGTTTAAATTTTACCTCTTTTTCGCTTATACTTTATTTATTTATGTACTTCATTTATGATATCTATTCGAGTTACTTAGACTATTCGAATTGTTACCAGTGATAAAAATTAAATATAGATATTTTATAATAATACAGATAAAAAATTAAATTCATATATAAATAAATAAATAAGTGGGACACTTACACACATGGTCGTCCGTCCCCAAAATAAGTAACTTAATACTTGTGTTATGGTAGACAGGCAACTGGTGAATATATACTTATATATTTTTAAATACATCTTAAATACAAATATACACCCAGACACGAAGACCAACAAATTCATTTATACCCGCGGAGCTGGCAGAGTCACTACCCACTGCGCCAACGGAATCAAGATAATCGCTCATTACACATAACTCTCTTGTTTAGCGGAAAAGAGCATCAGAGACTCCATTAGATGCGGCCTTATCATTTCGTCGATATCCTTTTGGTCGGTGAAAGCCTGGGGCTGGTGCTTGTATAAAGTGCGCAATGCCTTGAGGCAATGTATGAGGATTTGATCAGGGTTGATGTCGGTGGCCGGACGAGCTCGCTGCATCCTAACCAACCGGGTAAGATGCGGAACGCCTTCCAGTTGAACTATTTGGTGTGCCACGTCTGGTACCACTGTTAATCTGGAAATTGAATATTACGAATTACGAATACCTTCACAAATTAAGCCTTTTCACGCGCCTTTGAATTGTCAAAGATTAATGAAGCTACTGGTTCGAAATGTTGCTCTTGCCATGAACCAACAAAAACGTTTGTAGACCTACGATCCTCTTAGTATATTAATTTGGTGTATTTCTGTTGGTTTACGCGGCCGTTCAACTTAAGATACTTGTAGGTTTTTTTACAACTGCGCGCGTCTTTTAACACAATTTACATAGAACTAATATGAATTGAAAAATAATATGGATAAATTACCCAAAAGTTCAAAAGAAGATAAGATTTCAAAAGGGTTTTTTGGATACATAAGTAATGAAAATATTATTTTGCTATAATCCGCGATAAAATTTTTAATTATAGCAAAATAATATTTTCATTACTTTTCTATTATGGACCTCCGCAAAGTAACGACTAATTCTATGGACTATGAAGATTTTATAATCTCACATACAATGTTATTTTGTAAGTAGATTTTGAGAACATCGATCAAATATGGACAGACAGATTTTAGAGCTTTATAATAAGTTTGGATTAATAAGTATGGATCGCGACATTTAAAAGCTATAGAAGTTACAATAAAATTATTTTGCTGTAATCCGCGTGTGTTAAGAGGATAAAAGTAATGCTAAGTGTATGAAGCAGGCAACAATCACATACTCCATACATGCAGGACAAGTCGCCACACGTATCACAAAACGCCGCCAACACTCCACACACTCACAACTACAATTTCTAGGATCGTCTCACCCCGAAACCGAAGCATCATCGGGAGGATAGGCTCCACGACTAAATCGTAATGCCGTAATCCTAATTTGTCTATTGTATCTTCTGAACTATGGATGGAACTAAAAAGTGCCTGTATAAAGTTTGAGGTCCCAATCTTCGCAATGTACACTCCACACAAGCATTACCACAACCTTTATAAATCAGTTAAAACTATATTATCCTTAGCTTACCTAGAGATTGCCTCAGCAGCGTGACAGTGCAGTCTGTGTTGAGCACGCTGCTCAGCGCGACGGGATGAGACCGGCGGTGCTGCTCGCACGAAGCATACAAGAGCTACGCTGGCGGACGATATACCAGACAGGAGCAGCACGCAGCTTGGGATTCTTGATAATGACGCCAATAGTGAAGCTGTTTGTTCCTGTGAAGAGCAGAAAAATTATAGTTTGACAAGTCGTAAAGCTAAAGTTTAAATACCGATAGACATTGGGGGCGATAAAGTATAATTGGTGATGTTGTAGGGGAACTCAATACACGCCTCATACCTAGTGTTGTACCGATTTTATTCAACTTCATTCAATACAACACTATAAGGCTTTGAAGTCCCTTATAATAATAATAAAGAAATAAATAAATATATGGGACACTTACACACACGGTCGTCCGTCCCCAAAGTAAGTAACTTAATAGTTGTGTCATGGTAGACAGATAACTGGTGAATATAAATTTATAACTTTTAAATACATATATGTACTTAAAAACAAATATACACATAGGCTCAAGGACCAACAAATTCATTAATAGAAAATTTTGGCCCTTGGCGGGAATCGAACCCGCGACCCATGGAGCTGAAGACAGGGTCACTACCCACTCAATAATCAACATAATTATAAATATCTGGGTATCCGAGCTTTGCAAGGTATATTTTTTTAGAAGACTAAAAAAAGGTAAAGGCTATGAATGGCTGGTGATATCTGGAACTCGATCCGGGGTGTTTTCCCTTCTTTGGTCCCCCCGTTCCTAACTGAGCTTTTATAACTTTGAGCATGTGACAGCGTAATAAGACCTTTGTTTCTAATAAAAGTGTAACAATTTTCTGTGCCGGAAAACAGAAATACGACATTGTTGTGAATTGAAGTGAAGTGAATTGTGAACAATAATGTAAAGAAAATACTTTATTTAACATGATTTGATTTCTTTGTAATTTCTAAAAGTTTAGTCGCAAGTACTTTTTCGTCAAACAAAGTTTATTGATTATAAGTCGATCCAATCCAATATGATTTAAAATAATAATAAAAAAAAAAATTTATTATAATGAATCTCTGCACAGTAACGCCTAATTCTATAAATTAACTTACTTGTAAGAAGACAGATATGTTTGGGCCGCGTCGCTTGACGGCGTCCAATAGTCGCTCAACGGTGCGATGTTGAGTGATCACCTCGACGATGTCCGAGCCCTTTGACTCCTCTTTCTTCTCCAACTCTAGTTCTCGGACCAGGTTCACCAGACAAGCGGTACAGAGCAGCAAGAGTTGACAGCAGTCGGTACGGGACAAAAGACCTGTGGAAACATTAGTTAATTTTATTTATTAACTAGAGGGTCTGGCCACGCGTTGCTGTTTTTTATTTATTTTTTATTTTATATAATCTACAGCTATTTACATTATATATATATATATATATATATATATATATATATATATATATATATATATATATATATATATATATATATAATTTAATCTATTAATGTATGTGTGTGTGCGTGCGTGCGCGGGTGTATGTAGGTGCGTGTGTTTCTGTGTCTGTGTGTTGTTCAGTCTGTTATTTACTTTCTCTCGAAAAAAACTGGCATTGACAGTTATAATAATTCCAATCGCCACCAAACTTTGCAGGATTGGATTGATGCTTCGGTTCGAACATTTTTTATTTATTTATTTATTTATTATTTGCGGAATATGAGTACAAAGTTCTTAAAATATAGCGTGTCTTACATATTCTGCCTTGCAGGCGTGCAAACAGTAAATTATTATCAAATTATCATTTCGAACGTTCGTTGAGATTGTCGTAGTGAATGTGTTTAATGTGCTGTTAGTGGTGGTGTCCTGTGATACGTGTAGTTTTGTACTTATGGTTCCTACACTTAGCATTATATAGATTTTCTTCATAAACGCAGATTATAGCAAAATAACTTCTGTACTATGGAATTTCGCAAAGTAACGCCTACTTCTATAAATTATGTTTATGAACAGATTTTATTTTTTTTCGAGCTTATTGGTCTATGATACCAACTCCTATTTTGTCTATGATAATCATAGACTAATAAGTAGGATATGACATTATCTGACACTATATGACAGCTATTCATCGATAGATGGCTCTATATCATGATACGTGACAATAACTGACAATCTTTCCACCAATAGATGTCTCTTATAAACCTCTTATATGATCAGTCGGATATCCGATACTCGCTGATAAGCTATTTTGCAATTTTATCGCGCTATTTGTTTCAAATTTCATGAAAAAATGTTAATATCCAAGTAATTGAAACATATGGTTCGATTAAATACAAAATAAGTAGATTACTTGGATGACCTCTGTAGCTCAATATAGCAATTACTTCCTTCATCACTCATAATATATATTACTATATTAGGTATTCAAGGTTTTATATCTTGTTAAATGATTTTGAAAAGAATTTGTTATAAAATTGATTCTTGTTTCCTTAGTATGATTTATTTATTGGAACCGTCGCAAAGGCATAGCCATTTTCAATACCACGTATATAAATACCGGTAAATACTAATTGGTAATTATCGCATTATTTTGCCTTTTATATTAGTTTAATACAGTAAAAATAATTTTATAAAGCTACTGTAGCAAAATAAAAATACTATGTTTAATATTAAAATAAGTTAATCTTGAATTTTTGGATTTAAACTATCGTGAGTGGAATTCATAATTAACGTATAGAAACCGGCTATACTCACGTGTTATTTTATCGGATGGGCCCGACATTAGATTGGATATACATTTTTCATAAATTTGGGATCGGCTCAAAAAATTTTTTTATGCAATTAGCATGTACAGTGTTTTTTTTCGGGAATCGATCTAGTTATTTATTTTAAAAAAATGTTGTTTTATCTTTGTTTTCGAGCACTGAAAAAATTGCTACAATTTTATGAGAAAGCAAAGGCAAAGCAAAAATTTAACTGTGCTGTAAATTTTAAAGTCACGATAGCTTATTTGGGTAACGGGCGTTCTCAAATATAGAATAACAGAATCGATTCCAGGTAACATTATCTTTCTTTTTTTTTATAATTAAGAAATTACCAAGCAAGGCTGGGTCATCCAAATACTTATTATAATTACCTGTAATATGTTCGATAATGTTGTTCAAGAAAAGATGCAACTGCGTCAGGTCGTAATGGCCGCGAAGCCACGGCGCCGTTATTTGCGTGAGTACAGTGATCGCTTCCCTCATCTGGGGTTCTGGGTTCGATTTATCAGACAGAATGTCCGATAGGATTTCTATACCACCACCCTGAAAAAAAATATCTTTAGTAAGTAGCCTGTTACTATCCCACTGCTGAGAATAGGTCTCTTCTCTCCGTTTTTGGAGAGAAGGTTTGGAGCTAAGATCTACCACGCTGCTCCAATGCGGATTGGTTGGTTGGTTGATTGGTTGGATTGGAAAATATATTATTATTAACGAATTAATGTTCAAGACAACACAAATCTACAAAAAAAAGCGTTTTTAATATTTTGATGATATTACGAATTGGCATAAACTAATATTTATTGATACAATTAAAACTGAATTGATTTATGAGTTCTGCCGGTATTGCTGCTGAAAAATGGGTATTTTAACGTATTCCTAGTTCAAAACACGTGCTTTCTAAGTTATGCCTATAATACGAGAAAAGAAGATATAGATAACCCGCCTGACATCAACTTACCTCATATAATCATCACTCTCCTGCCCTTATCCCACTCTAAGTGGGGCTAAGTTAGGCTACGTAATATACGACCGGCCACCTCCTTGGCGTCAACGTCTCGGTAAGAAACGAGGGACGTCTATTCTACTTAGCCGGATCCAACAAGGCACTTACCTAAGTCGCGTTTTAAGACACCCTGGTAAAAAATAAATGTGGTCTATTCTACTCAGCCGGATACCACAACGTGGAATTTTGTAAATAATCGTAGGCATAATACAGAACTAATAAATATAGAACTTACCTCTTCAAACTGTTTAACCGCGTCTCCAGTGACGCAAACTGTCGCAAGCGCTCTCAAAGACAATGCCTTTATTGAACTCTTCTTAGTCTCTATAATAGCAGTTAGTAAAGCTCTCGGCACACCACAGTCCACGAACGGCAGCTCAGTTATATTCTTCATGATCTTAGCGCATTTCTCGTGTAAGGAACCCTCTGTATTCTCCGTTAGCATAGCCAAATGACCGATCGAGGTTAACGTGCTTTTTAATATCAAGTCTGAAGGCGGTTCTTCTATTATTGATACTAGCGTCTATAACACAAAAATGTCTAGTCATGATCGTTTATTAACATTTGTTATGTATTGTACTTGACCTATACTTTCTTCTATCTAGTTTTTTAAATGATGACAGTAAAATATTGTAAACCTTAATTTAAAATACCGTGTAGTTTATGGTGTATTAAAAGCTCGCTTTCACGTTGTATATAATATATAACTATATAACTTTAACTTTAAAATCAAATTAGAATAAATTTGTCTTCCAAAATAAAATCTATATAACTTTAATGTTCAATTTGATATCTACTTTCGTTAAGTTGATACATTACAAATTATGGTTAGTTTTTCTATTCTAAATTTTATAATAATTTCTTTCTTAGGAAATGAAGTGTTATTTATAATGGGTTCCATAAAAAGTGACTTAGGATGTAATGGCTAAGGAGATGAAAAGAAAATACTCGAGACTCAACTCCTTTATTTAGAGACTCTGGAAGCGTCTCTTAATGAATGAGTGAAATAAACAGAAATGAGAATTCATGAAGAACTGGAAACGGCTAAATAGTCCGAAAGGTTGAGAGGCTAACTTTAGGACGAGCTAGCAATACGTATGTTTTGACGAAATACATGGAAGATAAATTCCCAAAGTTGAATTAGTAACTAAATATTTGGAGACAAAATGTTTGTAAACTACAATAATTTTGAGATGTTTTGTGAGTTAAATTCATGCAAGACATGGCCCAATTTTATCATCGTACTTTATATATTTTATTTCGAAATACATTTCGAAACATAAGTTTAGAATTAGCGTCATAGTGCATAATGGTTTAGAATGGATTTTGATTTATTCGAACATTGTATTCTTAGATGTTAAGAACAGGACATTTAATATCCAGTTGTTTATGTAAATTCCAAGATCGCTAATATAATATTCTGATTACTTAAGCAGTCTCTTACAATGTACTACTAAGTCTTATTGTAATTTAGTAATGATTGTATATTAGTATATACCAGTATTTTGTATAACAGACGTATTTTATCCATTACAGACACTCCATTCTTGTTTCACATGGGTTTTTTTTTCATATATTTTTAGCCAGCGATAGTTGCATAACGATAAAGTAAAGTAATGGCCTGTTACTATCCAACTAGGCCTCCTCTCTTCGTTTCTAGAGAGAAATGTTAGAGTTAAGACCCTCCACACTGCTCCAATGCGTATTGGTAGGTTACACATAACTCCAGAATTCTCTAAAGATATGGAGGCTTCTTCGCAATGTTTTTCATCCGTAAAGCGCGTGATAAATTGCTTTTATTGATTACGCACATAAGTTTTAATAGAAAAACTCAATAACGCCGCCTAATGTACTCTTTATGTAGTTGTTTAATATAATAATCAATGTTTACCTTCAACTGCTGAACCAAGACCGCTTTGGTTGTCTCCAAAAATATTTCAATAAGGGTGTCCAAATGTTTCTGTACCAAATTCCATTCTGGTTTGCTTTCGTTTAGTTCAATTTTTACATCCTCACCAATATCTATAAGTTTTTGAAGGTACATTTGTAGGGATATCTTGATTTTATCCCATCTTTCCGGTGTTTCTCCCGGAGGTTTAGTATTCAGTGTTATGCTGTGAGCTAGGACAAATTCGTTGATGTTCGCTACTAGGAGACAAATTTGCTCTTCACCTGTCTTATTAGTTTCCATTTGTCTAAAAAATATAAAATATATGTACATCAATAGGCATATTATACTCGTATCACAGACATATCTAAATTACTTAATTATTCGAAACAATTTGTCTACATAAATTAAATAAATTTGAGGTCTAACTTTAATCTCCTACAAAACCTTAGTTTTTGAGCACGTCGTAAAAGACTCTTGATAAAAATTATCTGATTTCAAATTATATTAAAACTTTTTCTATATGCATTCCTAATATAGGTCCTAATAGGTTCTTTTTTTACAAATTTACTATACTAGTTGGATTAAATACATAATTTCTTGCATACTATTCTTACCTTATAACGTCACTGTATTGGTGGACTATAATCTGCCCATGGGTCTGCACTTTCTTTATGTTACCCGTAATTGTGGCTGAGCTCGCTGATACCATCGCCTTCATCTCCGCACCCAATGGTTTACTTTGGAGCGTTGTCATACATTCGTTGTCACACGAGCCGATCAAATCAGAAAGCCAGTACTGCACACATTCTGGTTTCCTTTCACAGAGGCGCTCTAATGTTGTCTGATCTATACTCCTTTCTCTATATAATATTTCATTGCGATTGTTTAGTACTAACCTGTGAAACGGAAAAGTTGGTAATTGAAAAGACTATTGCATAGGAAGTAGCGAATCAAAAGTAATTTTAAAATATACGGTACATACCCGCTATTAAAGTTTTCTAATAAATTAACTCTGCGAGAGCTCCTACTGCTACTATTTTGAGCACCGCTCATATACTCGTGAGGTGCTAACATTTTTGGTGTCGATGTACATCCTAAATCTAGCTGAACGTCTATAAAGTTCATGTCATCTAGTTTTAATTTTTCCCTCTTTGAATCGTGTGTTAAGTTTTTATCCGTTTTGGAATTTGTTTCGTATGGTACACTTTGTTTATCTTGGAATTGTGGCGGTGGAGTAAGTCGATTACATTTATCTATATTTTCGCTAGAAGCAGCTTTATCTTTTCCTTTCATATTTGCGTCGTTCTCCGCAGCCACCAGTCTTTCATTATAAGTAGGTATCAACATTTCATGTGTGTCCGGATATCCTACAATAACCCACGAATTTTGATCGCATGACCTAGGTAAACCTAAAGATGGTACTCGGCTTCCATTTATAACTCCTCCAGCTTTGTCAGCTACGATGGATGGCTTTTCTTTTTTTGTAGCAAATAACTTAAACGGATCTTTTATCTTTTCTCCTTTAGCAGCAATTCGATGTTTCGATTTTGGGCCTGCTTTTTTTGTTGGTTTTAGGTGGAGGCTATCCATTATATTTTTTCCTAGTAATGCCTTAACAGGCTTATGTACTTGCTCTTTTGGATAAACTTTTTCTTTTTTAGGAACTTCATCTTCATCAATAAAGCCTAATGAATGATACCCTTCTTGAATATCTAATATTTGTTGATCTAGCCGTTGCCCTTCAAAATTAAGAGACTGATTAAGTCTATTTCTTTGAAATTTAGGCGTTGTCGAAATAGGCACATTCTCTTCATTAGACGTGCTTCGTCTGTATTCAGGTTTTATTGTTGAAATTCTTTCAGTAGAGACATATGATACGTTAGAAATTGGTGTTCGAACTCTCGGTTGATTGTTAACTACAATTTCGTTGTTATGTGATAACTTAATATATTCATAACTGTCCTCAGATTTATTTTTACTAGTCTCTAAATCCTTTACTTTAGCAACTTTACTTGTTTTTGTACTGTCACTCTCTGTACTTGATATAAATTTCTTAATTGGATATTTTTTAGAGGGACTTAAAACGTTTAAATTTTTAACAGATATATCTTTGGTATCTATTTGTATTGCACTTTTGTTTGAAGGACTTTCTTTAATCGTCATTACATTCGGAGAGCCTGATAGAGAGTTATTATTATTTTTGGCGGAATTGGAACTTAAAGATTTATTTATTATTTTGGTGATTTTGTCTTTATTCTGCGTTTCATTATTTATATTTTTTGGAGACGGATATTTGGGTTCTATTTTATTTGTATTTTCGTTTTCTTTGTCTTTTAACAAGTCCATATGCTCTTCATCATCATGTATTTCACAATATTTTTGCAAATCATAAGGAGTTTGTATTACGCTACTGCTTCTCAATCGAGGCTTAGGAGTTGGAACTGTACAATTAATATTATTTGATGAGTTTGAGGTATTAACATCCTTACAGTGCAGTGAGGTTTGGAAATCATTTGCTTGTTTGACAGTGATGTTATCATTGTTATTAGAATCGCTGCTATTCGAAGATTTATTATTGTCACTATTATCTGGTGCAGCATAATATTGTGAAATGGGGGGAGAGCTATCAGAATCGGAAAATCCTGAATCTTGGCTCTTATGACTTCCGGGACTGCCGTGACGGAGCGGCCATTGATTAGGTACGTTATTCGCTTGCGCTAAATTATCAGCACTACTGTTTTTTTGTTCGGGCTGATTCGCAATCCAATGAGGAAGTTGAGGCTCCCACTCTTGATCATCTCTCCTATTGTTTTGGTTCCACTCGGGTTGTGCCGCAGGACTGTCGATATTAGGCGGTGCGTCACCCCACCAAACTTTGCTTCTTGTTCGTTGAAAATTAGACATCCTGCAACAAAAAAAACAAAGTCAGGTAAATGACTCGTGGGAAAATTGAAGGTAACGGGTGTAATGATCGGTTGAATGACGTAATTTTTTTGGTCCATTATAGCAGACCAAGGACGCACGACACATGTATAATATTTTTAAATTAACGAAAATCTTATGAGAAAAATTTACATTCATAATTTTGAATGCTAATATTATAAAACAAAAATTCTTCCTGTTTATCTGTTATGTTATCGCAATTACAAGTTTTATTTTAATTTTTTTCTTGTAAATAATAACAAATAATGTATGGGACACACATAATTGAGGGTATTTTAACATGATTTATAGAAGCAGGAGTTTCTTTTCGGAATTCTATAGTACAGCAAAATAGTTATTATCGTAGTTACGATAGAATTATTTTGCTGTAATCAGTGTAGGTATGTATATAATCTGTACACGTGGTGACTTGTCCTGTATGTATAAGGTATGTGAATGTTGCCTGCTTCATACACTTAGCATTACATAGATTCTCTTAAACGCGGATTACAGTAAAATAATTCTATTATAACTTTAGTATTTCAACATTAGTTGCGAAAAGACGTGGGTACATCTAGTCTATACTAATATATAAAGCTGAAGAGTTTGTTTGTTTTATTGTTTGAACGTGCTTATCTTAGAAACTACTAGACCGATTTTAAAAATTCTTTCTGTGTAAGACAGTCCATTGATCGAAGAAACCTATAGGTTATATAACATCACGCTAAGATGAAAAGGAGAGGAGCACCAATAAAAAATATTACGAAAACGCAAAATTGAAAGCTTTCCTTGCGCTAAGTAAACGCTGAAAGTTATTGAAAAATCATGTATTACAAAATTGTTCCCCTCTAAAAGTTCTAAATAAAAGTCCGCGACAGCATATGTCTAGCTTTTAAGGTTAACCTACTTTAACCATTTTTATAGTTATCAAAATACTATGTTACGGTTTTAATCTGTCCAGGCCGGTAGAACCGCTGGCGATGGTTTTTAAATAAAGCTGCAACACTTTAAAGCATTTGGTAGGCAGATGTTTAAAACCGTTGCAGAATCTATTGTGCACTTCTCAAGCATTCTATACACTGGCTTTGATTTCGGCACCCCTCGTTTACCTTTGACTTAAAAACTATGCATGCGTCAGTAACTAAACGTATATCGAAACCAATTGCAAATGAATTTGAACCTTACATAAATATGCTATCACCTTTACAAAACTAATGAGAATATTATTTTGCTATAATCCGCGATAAAAGAAAATATATGTAATGCTAAATGTAGAGTGTACTATTCGTTCTCATACCTGATACATGCAGAATTTGTAAGAACTCATGCACTACGCGACACCGATAACACAATAATACACAAGCACTGCACACATTCACCACAAAAATCTCAACAATTGTTTCGCCCTGTAACCGAAGCATCGTCAGGAGATATACCCCACGACAAAATTGCAAAGCCGCAAAAGTGTATTGTTGTGGATAGTGCATGAGTTCTTACAAATTCTGCATGTATCAGGTATGAGAACGAATAGTACACTCTACATTTAGCATTATATATATTTTCTTTTATTGCGGATTACCTATTATTAGAAAGTCCTCTCTGCATCGTAAAGATATATAATAAAATACGTCCAGCTTGTATTGTTCCAGTGCATTTATTTGACTTTATAATACATACAGTTTAATAACATCCAACTCTATTATTTTCTCGCTTTTACGTATATTCCTTTTTGACAGCTCGCGCAAGCATGGCCGCCTCTCAGCTTTTCCATAGTCTCCTCTATTATTTTGGGTGTAGTTATGGACAAATATATAAAGATAGGAATAGACAAATATTGGAATAGCTAACAGTCGGCCGTCCTGTTACAGAAATGTCCCTATTTCTGAAGACTCGGCCTTCCTAATGAGGGTAATGACCTCATACCCTAACTTAACAATAAGTACTTATTAACAATTCAAGGCTAAACAAAACATGAAATCTTTAATATGAATGTTATATAAAAATCTTTGAATACAAACAAACGAATAATAGAAATAATCAACATTAATAACATTAATGATCCTTAACCGCAGTTACAAAATGGCGAAATACTTCTAGTAAGAAAACACTATGTGTAGTATACAAAATACAAACAAAACTCTTATCTTCTTGTATATACAAACTATTAAAAGAGAACATAATATAGTAAATTTAGCGATATGAATGATATCAATTTGTAACAAAACATCAATCTAAATATGACATCTGTACATTCGATATTATACGCGAACTACTGCAAAGTTATATAAGTCTAAAGTATTATTATTATTTTTTTTTTTCAAAACACTAACTAACTCGGAATACCGATTGCTGATTTTCCATTTCAATTACTCTAATTACCTTCGGAACACGCTGTCCATTGTAAGTAAGTACCGTTTACCACCATCGGTATGCGATCTGTTATCTTGTTAGTAATGCCAACTACCGTTTGCCACCCTCGGGACACGGCCTGTTGAATATCTTTGTGTATAACTACCTTTTGCCACTATCGAGACATGACCTGCTATCTTTCAGTAATGCCAACTACCGTTTGCCACCCTCGGGACACGGCCTGTTGAATATCTGTGTGTAATTACCGTTTGCCACTATCGGGACACGGCCTGTTATCTTTCAGTAATGTCAACTCAAGTTTTCTTCCCTTAGAATAATTATTAATTTTGAATATCCACTCTGTATAACTACCGTTTGCCACCTTCGGGACACGGCCTGTTCTGCGACTCGTATTATAAACTATCATTTGCCACCATTAGGGCCAGTTGTTCGTCATCCAAATCCAATGTTTGTGCTGTTCCAACATCAATGCATGTTAAAAGACATCAGTGCTGTACATTTGGGTAGGTATATACTGTAATTGCAAATATCAAAATATAAAGAAACAGTAAGTACTTTATTAAACCTTAATAATAATACTATTTATAAAATTCCCGGTTTCGTCAAATTTAATATATTTTCTAATCTATGGCGTTGCAACTCTCTGTATTAACATATGTTGTTCTTGATCAAAATCACTGCTTATTAAATTAAACTCTTAAAAGATTAAAGTCTAGAATTTAGCTTTTACTCCTCTGATCTTAACTATTTTTGAATTGCTTTTTCAAGACTAAAATAATTAGTTAACTACCATCACGGTGAACTTGATTGTTAGATGTGCGTTTTATGCACTATAGATCGACTTATGAGTCCACACTTAACAACTCGACAAGTTGTTACTTGTACGGAGCCCAGGTGCCCAGTCAGTCCATCAGTCTTAGTCAATTTTGTTAAGGGCCTAGCAAGTGTAGTAAAATAGAAAATAAAACAGGCTAAACCTATAAGTTTACAGCTAGGAGGAACTTTTGATGATATGGAAAACCCCGAGATAGCACTTTATTATAGCACCTAGACAAAGTCAAAGTTATTAAATTTCGTACCATAAATAGCCAATTTCCAACAGAAATAAAGAACTTCGCTAACAAGTACAACTAAGGATTCCTTGTTTTGAAAACCTGATCTTTCTAGAATAATTCAACTTTTAAGTTCCGAGTCGTAATATCAAATCAAATAAAATAAAAATAATCTTTATTCAGATAAGCTCTTTCAAGCACTTTTGAATCGTTAAGAATCAATATGATTAATGGTTCGGAATGTTGTTCTAACCGAGAAGAACCAGCAAGAAACTCGGCGGTCAATCTTTTAATCATTTTGAATTTTACTTTATTAAACCGCAGTCTTGTATGAAACTGTAAGGACTTCCAAATACATTTTTACCATCCAAATAGTCTTCAATTTTGTAATATGCAATAATTTTGTAAAAGTCAAATATTAATATCAACTGTTAGGCCTCAAGGCCTAATGTTATTATTATTTTAAATTAAATATATCATTAATATTTTTTTTTTTAAATATATCATTATTCACTTCTTTGTTCATATTTATTTTTTTAAAATTGTAATTAATTTAAATAACCTATAATTGTAACACTAACTAATAATGACGTGATCTCGTATTACCTACATGATGTTCCTAAAAATTGTGGGGGTTTTTAATATGCAAAGCTATTGGAGACCCGAATAAATAAATAAATAATTATATTAATACATTATTCTCCAAACCTTTGGAATATTTACACAGCCAAATAAACCGTATTATTGAAATTGAAACCATACTTTATACAAACAGCCTTTTGTAACAAATTTAAAATTTAAACGCTAAATGATGAAATTGTAATATTAATTACCACTAGTTTCGAAAGATGATTTTACCTATAAGAATCAGTAAGACTTGTAATTTCGGCGGTCATCCGATTTGAATTCGAACAATCAAAACCTACATAGTACGAAGGAAATGCTGAGAACATTTAGTCTAATTGCAATCATATGTCAAATAATGTTCAGAAATATATTCTTCATTATAGGATGCATAATTTAACAGCTACATATTTTAAAATTTGTGTATCCAATTCCAAAACATATTTTCGAACTTCCACAAGGCATAGATATCTATAGTTTACTATTCTACCAGACATAACGTTTATTTATTATTACCAAAAGTGTATAACATCCAATAAAATAGTTTCTTTCAATTTGACACCATGGTTTTATATTATGAACTGTATTTACGACTCTTTCCCTTGTACAAAATAACTTTAACTTAATGAAACCAGTATGAATATACTATCTACCAAACAACACAATATCACAAATATTGCATATGAAATATGACAAATCCTAGAAGGGGAAAACTCATTCTGTGACTGAGCCAGATGATTGTTCATCATGTACACATTACACTATTTAATATTTATTACTAAGATAAGACAATAACATGTAATGTTGCGCATTTTCTTCTAAAGTGAGCTCATGATAATTAATACCTTAAACAAGTCACAACAATCAATGCAATCAAATTATATATGTAAAAGGGACTTTGCTGAATAGCTATATCCGTAATTTGCCCATTCTCATGTTCTTTCATGTTAAAATCGAAGTATATTGATAACCTTTAACAAGTATGTAATTAAGTGTATCCATTAACTTGAAGTTTAAGTTATTTTGTCTGATTTTTGTTTTTAATATTATTTAATATCTTGGGTAGACTGCTTTCAGCTATAGAACATATATAAGTTAACATGGACTGACTACACAATGTAAGGTGCGAATCATGGCCCCATATTTTACCTTTGTGGGATAGATTATTATCCAGAAAGTTGTTAGCGACAAAGTAAAATATTAAATATTTAAATGTATACACCCTTTGTAGAATACAATGTTCATTTAATATTATTTTTTTTATGTCAATCAAATAAAGAATAATAATACCTTCTAATTATTCATAATATCTTCTACTTAATATCCTTATTACCTAATATCTTTAATATAAATATTTTTTTTTGTAAAGCCTTCCACAGCAACATATGAGAAGTTTATTCATAATATCTCCTACCTTATATCTTTATTACCTTATTTCTTCAATATAAATATTTTTATTTCCAAAACCTTCCACAGCAACATATGAGAAGTTAAATAACATTACCTGATTTAGTACCATCGTCACATTAAAGTATTAGCTTTGCATTTGTTTCATACCTGTAACTGATTACAACTCTGTTAGAGATTCTCTATTAAAATCTGAACGCCTTAATGATAATAAGTTTATCAGATCTAACATACACAGTTAACAACAGTAAGACAGTGAGATTGGTTATATATAAAATCAAATTTTATTGTATTCATATACTTATATCAGCAATAACATAACAGACAAATATGAATGTAAACTAAGAAATATGTATTATAATTTTTATGCTTTGTCATTGCTTAATTTGAAGATCCCTTTGTTCTCTGATTGATCTTTGTTTAGTGGGGTAATAACTATCATCACTGATACACAACCATTGAAAGGATTGATTTTTGTGATCCAATCAGGAGCATTTATTACACTAACATATAGGTTTACAAAGCATGTCTCATATGTCAATCAAAGTAATGTAAGCACAACAAGCTTTCCTTTTCTGTTATCTCATAAAATTTGTCAATGCTGGAACACATTTTATTTCTTTTTATTTATCCCAAATTCACAAACTCCATCTCTTTTCAGCCTTCATTAGTAACATTCATATCCAACCATTATCTTTGTTTACTATATTTTCTTAACATTCTCATTTTTTTTTACCTGTTTTACCTGTTTATTTAATATTAAGCCTAATAGTCATAAATCAGTTCACTTGTAAAATATTTCTTATATGACAGCTTATATTTATATATATACATGCGTATTAGAACTGCAAACTAAAATTGTCTTATAATACAAATCTTTCCTCATTATATTTTGTAACCTTACCCTTCTTATCTTTTAAACTGTTAAACTTCTAATTATTTAATCTTTAATTATATAATCTTCTTCTCATAATATACCACCCCACTTTCATCTACTTTTACTTACCACCTAACATTTACATTTACTTTGTGTGCAAGATACATCCTTAATCATCAAGGTTGAAGGTATCAAGGTTCATCTAGTCTTTCAACCACTTTTTTTTTTTTTTTTAAATATTTGGATCAAATGCTCGATGATCTTAGATCAGTCATCATTTTATCATTATAGTACAAAAGCAAACTAATAGCACTGCAACTTAGAGTAGACTACCAAAATATACCATAAGACAATTATCAGTGCTGGTACCGCTGTATAAAAATCTGAGCAATCCAAACAATGGTCATCTTCTTCACTATTTAATGAATTAAGATTAAGTCTAGATGTAGTTGTAGCAATGTAACATTTAAACTTGTGAAACATTGTGTTTTATACCTAACTTGCCAACTTACTCAGTTTTCTATCAAATAAGTCACAAATATTTAAGCAATTGATATGATCTTTTTGAATCAGCACTCCATGCTTTAAGTCAAATATCATTTTTGTAACAACTTTTATAAGAAAATCTAAAATGTTACCGCCTACAATTGCCACAATATTCAATGAAGGGAAACACACTTCGAATTATTCCTTTTCATTTTAACTTACTAGTGTTAGAGGCATACATGACAGACTTTGCACATTAGTATTAATATGGATTAGTGTTAGCCTAATATGGGTCTTAAATCTGCTTACCCAGCTGTCGTTACAAACAATAATTCCTGTGTGTTGAAAGTAGATGAACACAGTAGCAAGTGTGGGATGCATGAGTGACAAGTTAAAAGAACTGAATGACTTGTAAATGGTTTGGTAAAGACTATTGCATGTTTTTTTTTTATATATATATATATTCCCTTTCCTTTTTATGTATATCAGAGAGACACCATTAAACTAATTTACCTGAGAATGATACTTCATTTACATTGTACATTCATACATAGTAATGCTAACTTTTATATCTCAAAACTCATAATGAATAGATATCAGAATGGAAATGTAGTGATTGGTAATAATAATTATCCATGTTAGATCTAAAATCATCAGTTACAAAATTACAAGTATATCAAATGAATTCAAAATATCAAATACCAATTGGGTATAATTATCATATATTGCTTTTCACTACTACCGCACATAAAAGTAACAAGTACTCTTTAATGTATATTGATACCAAAATAATGTTAACAATACTATTAATATTTATCGTGTAATATTATTTGAATATTATTTGAAATAAGACAGTAGGTGCGTGTGAAATGTAAGTATGATATCATAGCAGGTATCATGAAAATAATTATCGCAAAATAATAATATATGTGGGCGGTGAAGTTATCTTATTACCTACCTACATACCATACATACCTACATACCATACATACCATTTCCATTAATTATGGGTCATCGCCACTTCGGATATTAGAAAGTCCTCTCTGCATCGTAAAGATATATAATAAAATACGTCCAGCTTGTATTGTTCCAGTGCATTTATTTGACTTTATAATACATACAGTTTAATAACATCCAACTCTATTATTTTCTCGCTTTTACGTATATTCCTTTTTGACAGCTCGCGCAAGCATGGCCGCCTCTCAGCTTTTCCATAGTCTCCTCTATTATTTTGGGTGTAGTTATGGACAAATATATAAAGATAGGAATAGACAAATATTGGAATAGCTAACACTATAGCAAAATAATATTCTCATTAGTTTTGTATTATGAACCTCCGCAAAGTAACGCCTAATTCTATAAATTATTTAATTTTATTAAATCAAATATATGGGACACTTACACACATGGTCGTCCGCCCCCGAAGTAAGTAACTTAATACTTGTGTTATGGGTGACAGACAACTGGTGAATATATACTTGTATATTTTTAAATACATACTTAAATACAAATATACACCCAGGCTCGAAGACCAACAAATTCATTTACAGAAAATGTTGGCCCTCGGCGGGAATCGAACCTGCGACTGCACTGCGGCAACGGGTCAGTCCAATTACTAGTGGCCTTACCTTAAACGTATATCGGAACTTATTTCAAATGAATTTGAACCTAACATAAATAAGCTATCAGCTTTAGTTTAGAAAACTAATTACTCCTTTTATTCAATAATGGAGTTGCGGTTTAAATGAGTCAGTGAGTGATTCACACTAACTGAATAGCGTTGCTTATGGCAGTCGGTCAAGTCAATGTTGATTATTTATCCGATAAATTATGGCTTGCATTATGATTGCCTACTTTACAAGTACTAGCAAATATTCCATAATGAATTAATCTGAAATATAGTACATTTGTCGTAGATTCACAAATTATATGCCTCATCCCTTATCCCACTCTAAGTGGGGTCGGCACAACATATTATAAACATGTTGTCACATGATTTGGCTACAAATTCTACGACCGGCCGCCCGTCTGACGTCAAGTTATCTAAGTCGTATTTTACGAAACCTCGGTAAGAAAGAGGGTGGTCTATTCTACTCAACTAGATACCACACGTTGGGTCAACTTGCCTTATACTTTAGTCGCCTCTTATAACACCTCGGTAAGGATTGAGGTTGGTCTATTCTACTCAGCCGAATACCACACGGCGGGTCGACTTACCTTAGTCGCCTCTTACGATACCTCGGTAAAAAACGAGGGTGGTATATTCTACTCAACCGGATACCACACGGCATTTTTAAATAATATTCGTTTACTTAATTATAAGCATAGCCAAGTAATCTGTGGCACAATTTTATAAAAAAGAGAAGATTTACTGTAGAGTTAAAAAAATAATAAATATTTAAATATAACAATTATAATTAATGTTAAGATTCCGGCTATACTCACGTCTTATTTTATCGGATGAGCCCGACTAGTTTCAAGCCCATACGGGGCTCTTATTTGAGTTCCCGCCGCGATAACGCCGCGTAAAGAGCTCATGAATAAGAGCCCCGTATGGGCTTGAAACTAGTCGGGCTCATCCGATAAAATAAGACGTGAGTATAGCCGGAATCTTAACATTAATTATGGATACCACTCACGATAGTTTAAATTCAAAAATAACAATTATATAGCCATAATATGTATAATTATATTTTAATTTAAAAAAAGGAGCGCAAATTCAATCAAAGTTTGATGGTAAACTCTATAATCATATACTAAGATTATCGACCTGGACGTCCTTTTAACCGACCATACTCCAAAATTAAAAAAGATAATCTTTCACATCAAGTACATAAGTAACCGTAAATACTTATTAAAAATATGTCATACAAATACAGTTAGTGATAAGAATCTGATGAGTGTTAGGTAACGTTAATCAATTATTGATATCGGGTCAACTTTATTTTGTACTAGTATGCCCAGCTCGCTTCGCCGTGCTTAATTTAAAGATATAACAGTAACAGTTATAAAAAAACCACCAAAATTACAGTATCATCCGATGAGTCATTTTGATGATTGTTTGAAATTTCATGAAAATAGGTCCAGCCTTTTCGAAGTCTATAAAGGAAATCTTCTAAAAGGAGTGGCGAAAAATGAGAAAATGCAAGTACCAGTAATTTATAGAATTAGGCGTTACTTTGCGGAGATCCATAATACAAAAGTGATAATAACATTATTTTGCTATAATCCGCGAAGAAGTAAAATAGAAATTAGCATTATATATATTTTCTATTTTACTTCTTCGCGGATTATAGCAAAATAATTTTATTATTACTTTTGCAAGTACCAGTATCATAGTATACGACCGTTCAACTTAAAATTGACACATCTTTTTTATTTGCTTAAGTGAGGTATTTTACTACATTTTAGTAAAAACAGCGTGTAAATCGGATTAGCGGGAACAGACGCACAGAGATTTGACATCTCAACGATTTTATTATATGTATATATAGAAAATATATAGAAGATAGATTATTCTCAATGTTAAATGTTCACAGCTAAAAAGATTTCTCAAGGGATTTACATATCTCAGTGTTACATATTCCCGCTTGAAATGTATTTTGCGATCCGATGTAGTCGTTTATCTATTTAGTAAGAGACTACCACGAATATAACTTTCCTAATCATCACTTTGGGACCCTACCTTATACTATATGTATATATATCATCATTCTCTTGCCCTTATCTGGTATAAGACCCCTTTGTTATAATAGCATTAACGCTATAATAGAATTAAGAAAACTTTTAATAATAGCATTAACGGTAAACGAAGTTCCTTAAAACGAAACTATAAAAGTAAGTAAGTAACGGCCTGTTACTATCCCACTGCTGGGCATAGGCCTCTTCTCTCCGTTTTTTTTTGCGTGTGATAAATTGCAATTATCAATTAAACACATAAGTTTTACTAGAAAACTTATTGGTGCCTGCCCGGGGTTTGAAACCTAGACCTCCTCGAAAGAGGCGCACGGTGTTACCACTGGGCTACCACAGCTTCACGAAGCGAAAACTAAAACGAAGCTATATGTGAGAAGGAATTTTTAATAGTAAATTCTTATCAAATTGAGGAAGAAACGGAGCCAACATTCTGCCCTTATCCCACTCGTAAGTGGGGCCAGCACAACATATTATAAACATGTTGTCACATGATTAGGCTACGTACTTTACGGCAAGCCGCCTGCCTGACGTCTTTTACGACACTTGATTTTACAACGCAATTAAAACAAATGTTTTACCCTTTAATGTACTGTAGAAATAATAAACGAAAACATGTATAAGTTGGCCTTCTAAAAATTGATTTCCTAATATGCAAATTCTTACGTGAGAGCTAAGCAATTTACGGCAATTTATGTCGAATTTGCGACGCATGAAAAGTAATTTTCTTTAATGCAATTAGGTACGGAACAGAGTTTTGTTATGTTAAATCTCTTAAGCTTTATATATTTGTATAGTTATAATATATATATGAAGCTTATTTTGAGTTTTAGTCTCTTGCTCTGATCTCACTGTAAGTGGGGTCGTTACAACATGTTTTAAACATGTTGTTACATCATTAGTCTAGGTATATTACATCTGGTTGCATCCCTGATAACAAATTACCTTTGTCGCATTACGACACCATAGTAAAAAATGAGGGTGGTATATTATACTCAGCCGGATACCACACGGTGCGTCCACTTAATTTAATCGCCTTTTAAGATACCTCGGTAAGAAATGAGGTGGTCTACACTACACTTTTGATTGGTGCAATAAAAAAATATGTTGATTATTCGTTGATCGAAGTTATTACGCAAAGAGCAGTTGCGCAAAATATCAGCTAAGCTCTAATGCGTTTGCGTTCGTACTAACGACCGCTAATCGCTTAGAAATATTTTTATGAATTAGTGGCCTAACATGAAGATTGCGTCGCCACGGTTGAACCAAAAAATAACAAATAGACAAAAAATAAACTATATCATTGATGAGACATTAAATAGACAATGACGAATTCTTTATTAAAAAAATACATTAACTTTTTTATGAATAAACCCGAACCGAAATTTAATGTATATTTAATTGTCATATTGTAGAATTATTAAAAATGATTTAAGCGGAATTATATCAAGTATATACATAAGATTTTCCCACACAAACGTTTTGAATACATTTCACATGGTTTGTCACAAGGTCTTGTGCAATGTAGTAGAATTTTGGCGGCTTTATATTTTTAACAAATATATCTGTAGTAAAAACAAGATATTGGTATATTTTTAAGTAAGTAAGTACATTGAAGGCTAACTATATGAGATAGAGACATGATATCGAGGACTTTTGGTAGTATTTTTGTAGATCTACAATTCTCTACTACATTACTTTAATGTATCTCTACTAGTTTACATGGCACAAACGAGTGAAGCTTCCATTAGGCCAAATTTCTCAAAACCGCACGACCTCTTTGACACAATTTACATAAAATGAAAGAAATGAGAAAATCGATCATATACAGACAGACAGCTTTTGGAGACTTTGTTTTATAATAAGTATAGATAGATATGTCTGAAGCATATTAAAGAAATTAATATCTATGATAGATATTTTAGGTGCAAAATTTATTGTTACATTATTTGCTGCGAGTTATAACATCGACATTTTTCCTTTGCACCTATTCAATAAATAAGAAGCAATTTTCTTTGTTTTTCTATATTATTGACCCAACTATTTGAAGGAGGTTGTATTTGAAACATGTTACACTACATGAAGTCTTTTAGTTCTTGCTGTAAATGTGTATTTACACATAACGCCCACACATCCATTATATGTGTAGAAGATTATCGTCCGAATTGCGTCGCCATGGTTGAGCCATAGTGTAAATAAAAACTACTTTTAAAAATGCGGTTGACCTATAGGTTGGATAATAATATACAGCTGTGCAATCTGACACAGTGTAATTACTCGCCTCTCAAACAGGAAGTGCGGGGTTCGATTTGCGATGGTATTCATTTGGAATAAGATGTAATAGTATAAAATATAAAAGTATAGTATATAAAAGTAAAATGTAAAAGTAGTCATAATTCTCCCGCCCTTATCCTACTCTAAGTGGGGTCGGCACATAATGTTTTAAACATGTTGTTACAGGCGAAGTCTTTTATACATATACATTACAGAACGTGAAATCGACTGATATTTAAGTTGAATATAATCATTAATGAAATAATTAAAATTTAAAAAATGCAAAAATTACATTACATTTTTTTAATATTTTATATTCACAAAATGATATCTGCGTAGACTAGACTAGTAGACTAGGCTGAGTAGACTAGACTTAAAAGGCAACTAAGGTAAGTTGACGTCACGCAGGCGGCCGGTCGTAAAATACCTAGCCAAATCATGTGACACCATGTCTATAACATGTGGCAATACCACTTAGAGTGGGATAAGGGTAAGATAATGAAAATATACATATACAATTCACATAGCTTCAATGAATGAGCTGCTAAGCTTAACAGACAGACATTCACATATAAATTATTAGTATATGGATATTATCAATAACAATCAAACTACTAACTAGGTAATAAAAATACATAAAATAATCAAGATAATTTAATTATTTATTGTAAATTGTTTATGAATGAATTCACTTTATATTAGATAACCAGGCAATGATAAGCAGCAGGAGTTATTAAAAACACGCAAGGAATTTTATCATGTTCGTACACATTATCCACAAGTCTTTGACCTTCGTGATAGTAGCGGTGAGGCCCTTGTCGACTTCCTTCGCTTTCTGTATCCCTGGTACATTTAGATATGCTTCAATGGTAACAATGAGTTTAATCTATACATATTATAAAATTTTAGATGCATTGTGTTGTGTCTCTGTGCGTTGACCGGAATGAATCATACATTTAATTGTTATACTATTAAAAAAAAATTATACGTGTATTTAAAACAGCGTGAAAGATATATCGCATGTTGTTGTAGCGGCCTATTACTCTCCCACTGCTGGGAATAGGCCTCTTCTCTCGTTTTTGGAGAGAAGGATTGGAGCTAAGACCTACCACGCTGCTCCAATGCGGATTGGTAGGTTACACATATAGAATTCTCTGGAGATATGCAGGTTTCCTCACGATGTTTTCCTTCACCGAAAAGCGTGTGATAAATTGCAATTATCAATTAGACACATAAGTTTTAACAGAAAAACTCATTGGTGTCTGCCCGGGTTTGAACCCGTGACCTCCTCGAAAGAGTCCCACGGTGTTACCGCAGCTCTATATATCGCATAAAGTACGCCAAATATTGGAATATATTTTAAAAAAATTCTAGAACCTCTAATTAAATATAGTTTTACAAAAGTAATTTATATTATTTTGCTATAATTCACGTGGATTTATTGCGGATTACAGCAAAATAATATAATCATTACTTTTGTATAATGGATATCCACAAATTAACGCCATATTCTATAAAATTAGTAATGACTTTGTTTATCAATCAATGTGACTAAGCGACTATTTTAAAATTAGTATTTATATATGCGTAAGTAAAGCTGGGATATGGTAGTTGATTTCAGTGTTTTGACATTGAATTAAAACAAAGGCGCATTTGCTTCTTAACAAATTACGTAATACGTAATTTTTTTTTCGAATTTTTATTTACGTAAGTTAATGACTGGCCCGTTGGCGTAGTAGGTAGGGACCCGCCTTCAGCTCCGCGGGTCGCGGGTTCGATTCCCGCCGAGGGCCAACATTTTCTGTAAGTGAATGTGCTGGTCTTTGAGTCTGGGTGCATATTTGTATTTAAGTATGTATTTACCAGTTGTCTGTCTACCATAACACAAGTATTAATTAAGTTACTTACAAGTGTCTAATAAAATAAAATTAATAAAAAAAAGTAAAATTGACTCCTTAACACAGATTATTTTATAACCTAGCAAGGAGTACAGCACATCACCCACTTGATTGAACACCGAAATGTTTTGTAACCAATTTTATTTCTCTGAATAAACTTTATTATTATTATTTTTTTTTTTTTTAATTACATGTCTGTAAAGTAAGCATCAGCGTTCGTATTTCGTTGTATTTGTTAATAATTGCATATTGAGATGCATATTATTTAAAAAATCCGTTTCTTTTTAATAATTAAAATTTTACTATAAAATTCAAGTTTCCAATTCCACAGGCAATGAAAATAATGTTACATAAGTATTATGTATTATATTACGTTTAATTACAGTTAATTATGAAATAGGTTTGACATTAACAAATTATCGATGTGTAATGGCTTGATAGATTTATAGCTAAGTAAAAGTAGGTGAGCAGACGTTCTAAGTAATAACTTCAGTTTTTTGTAGTAATTGTATCAACAATCAGAGCAACATATATACGTCATAAATAGTAATGATTGTTTAGCGAAAGCATGAACGAATTAAAGAAATGGCACATTTATTACGCTCGAATAGAGATGCGTCCGTGACCAACATTATGTGCGGAATACGCATAATTCTTATTATTACAATTTTCTTGCAAGAATATGGAAAATATACATAAATACATATTCTGACCTTCTACGACTATATAATTATTTTTGGTTTTAAATAATAACGTTATGTGTTGCATTTGTAAACTTAAATGTGTGAAAAAAATACTATATTGAACGCGTCCTTTTCTGCAGCTGGCATAACGGTCGCGACTCGTGTCATCTGCTCGTCCCATACGCCACGCTTGGCTGTATGGCACGCGCCTTGTTTGTTCGAATTTTAAAATGTATTAAGTTACTTGCACGAGAATATTGCCTTAGAATTTAATTATTTTATTTTAAGGTATAAGTACCGCCGTGTGGTATCCGGCTGAGTAGAAAAGACCAACCTCATTTCTTACCGAGGTGTCGTAAAAGGCGACTACGGTAAGTTAACCCACCGTGTGGTATCCGGTTTAGTAGAATAGACCACCCTCTTTTTTACCGAGGTGTCGTAAAATACGACAGAGCTAAGTTGACGTCAGGCAGGCGGCCGGTCGTAAAAACACAGCCAAATCATGTGACAGCATGTTTATAACATGTGCCGACCCCACTTAGAGTGGGATAAGGGCATGAAGATGATGATTTTAAGGTATAAGTAATTGTTAGCAACGTTAGCAAACCGCTTAGGCTACTAGATTAAACAGTATTTTAGTTAGTAATTAAACAGTAAAACATTGAATTACATTGCAATGAACTATCATATTTTTAAAATTGAGTGCGAGTTTTAAATAACTAAATATAACTAAGTCTTCATGTACAAACTATAAAAACTATTATGAAGTGAAAGTATTTCAATAAATTTTAATGACCGTTAAGACCATATCGATACAAAGCCATCGATGTAGTGATTTGATCTCTATGGTTACGGCCAGGTGTGATATAAGTCCCTGTTAATCGAAGGGTTCCCGTGGCGCCCCTTATCACCCCATGTTTAGATGCAACAGTACTAACAATTATTGATTATACAGGTTGTTTAAATTAAGAAATTACGATAAGTTCGGAAACAGATAAAAAATAATTAGTTCATAGACAATTTATAGAATTAGGCGTTACTTTGTGGAGATCCATAATACAAAAGTAATAATAAAATTATTTTGCTATAATCCGCGATGAAGTAAACGAATCCTGCATGTATCAAGTATGATAACCGATTGTCCACTCTACATTTAGCATTTGTATATATTTTTTATTTTACTTCTTCGCGGATTATAGCAAAATAATTTTATTATTACTTTTGTAGTTCATAGACACTAATGAGGCTTTGGTAGTTACAAGGTGAAATGATTGTTGATATTGTCATACTGAATGTATGTAGTGCTTGCATAGTGTGTAGTTGTGTTCTGTGGTATGTGCTGTTACTAATCCCATATGTTGAAAATGGATTCTGCTTCCTACACTAATATAACATAGATTTTCTTCACCAACACAGATTATATTGACTGGCCCGTTGGCGCAGTGGGTAGTAACCTTGCCTTCAGTTCCGCGGGTCGCGGGTTTGATTCTTTTACAATTGCGGGTTGACATTCTGAGACAGTGATAAATATAATATCCAACATCAATAGTTACTCGTAAATATTATTTCAGGTGGATTAATACCAAAATGTTGTGACTAACAAATTTATTCAGTTGCTATGAAAGAAAATGTTATTATATCAAAATTATCGAGTTATGCCAAGTGTTTTATTAATTTATTCTATTTGCGTCAATGATATTATTTATTGTTCATTATAGAATATTTCCTGGAAAATGTTAAAAAGCCTTTATTTTATAAGAATATATGAATTATTATGACAGCCGTGTGGTATCCGGCTAAGTAGAATAAGTACCACCCTCATTTCTAACCGAGGTGTCGCAAAAGGCGACTAAGGTAAGTCGATGCGCCGTGTGGTATCCGTTTGAGTAGAATAGACCAACCTCATTTCTTACCGAGGTGTCGTAAAAGGGGACTAAGGTAAGTTGACCCACCGTGTGGTATGCGGTTAAGTTAAATAGACCGTCATCTTTCTTACCGAGGAGTCGTAAAATACGACTAAGTTGACGTCTGGCAGGCGGCCGGTTGTAAAACACGTAGCCAAATCATATGACAACATGTTTCTAACATGTTGTGCCGACTCCACTTAGAGTGGGATAAGGGCAAGAAGATGATGATGTAGTAGTATGTATGAACACGAACTTGCCGTTTCAAATAAAAGACGGATTGACTTCGTATGACATATTGTTTCATTAACATTCTGTGGCCGCCATTGTTTGTCTATGTGACTTTCAACACATGAATAAGCGATCACGCAATCGTTACCAATTAATTACCATAATTAATGTAGAAATTTACTCTGGTTATGTAAATTGATGGGGCTAGTGAATAGTGAAATAGTGAGTTGTTGGATTGATTTTGTAGCTTCTTATACATACTTAAACTGCTTTTAAACAAAAATGAAATCAAAAATAATCTCTACTCATTATTTAAGTTGAACTTATAGTGATGATTGATTTTTAGTGTGAACAGTCTCGCAGACTCAAAAAACTGTCTCTTTTTCTTAAAGATTACAGAATTAGGTTACTTAGTCTTTCTTTTTGTAAATTATACTATTAGGGGAAGAGGATTTTTTTTCAAATATTATAAGCATTCTATTTAAAAATTGTCTATTATTAGTAATTAAGCATAATCACATTTGTTGTATTTTACGCAGAATTTATTCAAAATAACCATTATCATTGAGGTTGACTGGAAGAGATCCCTTTTAGGAATAAGTTCGCCTTAATACATGTGCTTTTTTACTTTTTCTTTCTCTTTTCTAACTATATGTATAAAAAATTAAATCATTTATGTTAAAAATTAAAGTAATAAAAGTTGAAAAGTATTTTTGAATCGTATACTACTACTGGTTTCGCAAATTGCTCCTATCGGGAAAAGCTTGCAAGAAACTCTCCGGTTGCTACTTTCAAACCTATAATTCTTATACCTAGTTACATTTCGTAATTGCTGTCTTGTGAAAGATTAGAGTAGTTAAATTGTACACACATTTTTATAATCCTTAATAATCCATAATAGTGAGTATAAATTATCCGCCGTGTGGTATCCGGCTGAATAGAATAGACCACCCTCATTTCTTACCGAGGTGTCGTAAAAGGAGACTAAGGTAAGTTGACCCACCGTATGGTATCCCGCTGAGTAGAATAGACCACCCTCATTTCTTACCGAGGTGTCGTAAAATACTACTAATGTAAGTTGACGTCAGGCAGGCGGCCGGTCGTAACATACGTAGCCAAATCATGTAACAACATGTTTGTAACATGTTGTGTCGACCCCACTTAGAGTCGGATAAGGGCAGGAGGATCATCAATAGTAAATATAAATTATGTGGCTTTCTATAAGCTCGAAGTTTTTTTCTTAAAAAAAATTATGGCAAGGTAATAATGGATCAGCCTGTATACAAAAGACAACGTGGCCTTTGTCGCATTCTCAACGTTCTTTACCGGTCTGTCAACATCTGTCCGTATCCCATAAAACACTGTTGCGTTCCATTCCACACATTAGATAAGTACTCGATAGAGTTGGGACTTCCGCGCCCAAGTGCGTATGGAGAAAGTTGAGTTATGTAAGAATAATGATGAACCGGCAGATGCTTTGTAACTAATTCTTACATGTTTACACTTGTTTAGTATTAATAAAACAGCTTCAAAAATGTAACACTTTAAAACTCAACTTTGCTTTTGCCATAGATAAGATGTAAAAAAACAACTGCTCCACAATGCCACAGGTCTCCACGTATATAGCCAATATTTTTAATTATTAAAAAAATCTAAATTGTGCCGCTATTAATTTTATAATTATAAAATCAAATTAATATATACCTACACATTGGGTTTAGAATATTTACTTAATCTTAGCCAATTAATAAGTAATATATTACTGGGAATGAGTGTCCTTCGCCACAGATATCAATATACATATATAAAACAATATTTGTTATCGAAAAAAAAAAACTGGAATTGTTACGTTATGGCTATTAATTTTATAATGATATAATTAAATTTATATATACACATTGGTTTAAGAATATTTACTTAATCTTAGCTAATTAATATATTGCTTCACAAGGTTACAGTTTATGACCCGTGGCGCGTAAGGCACGCGCCGTGGCATATGGCTGATTAGCCAGCGTGTCGGTGTGTTTAAAAAAAGTGTAGACGTTCCCGCCACGTGTCTATGGTTAACTTTTTTCCATTTTTAAACGTTTGAACATTATGTGGGTGTTTATAATATGGGTTTTATTTTGAAATAACTTTATTATTTAAATAATAAAACATATTTTTAATAATCTGTTTTATTTTATAATGTTGTTTGAAATTTTTTTGTTAAAGCAATACCAAACTATAGACGAGTTTTTATTTAATTATTTTTTGTATTATTTAACAGTATTGTTTACTCAATATGTAAAATTGAAAGAAAGATTTTGAGTAATTTGGCATTGTTATATGTACATAATATCAATTAAATTAGTACTAAAATATAAGTCGGAGCATTCATTTGCTATCCATTTTTCTGTCAAAAATTGGTACAATTTAAGCTTATGTCCTAGATAAATATAATGGTTTAAAATCCCTGTTTCCTTCGGGATCACATCATCATCCTCCTGCCCTTATCACACTCTAAGTGGGTTAGGCACAACATATAATAAACATGTTGTCACATGATTTGGCTGCGTACGTACGTATTTTTTCCTTCGGGATTACATGCTACAATATTAAAAGTAATTGAGGGTATTGAAATAATAAATTGGGCGCGAACGATGTCTCAAGTACAACTAAATTAGATATGCTCGGAAGTAAGGTTTCTACTTGACCTCCACCTTAGTGGTAAGGTATGGGCTCGTTTTACTATCCCACAGGTGGGCAAAGGTGAATTCACATAAACTTCCATTATTAAGCGAATCGACAGATCGAATTGTAAATATTACTTAAACACACATTTTTAGCGGCATAACGTATTTTATTTATTATATACTAGCGGCCTGCCCCTGCTTCGCACGGGTATAAAATATATATCCCATGTCAGTCAGTGTAAAAAAATGATTAAAATCGATCCAGTAGTTTTGATTTATTCATTACTGCCCGTGGCCCGCAAGCGTTAAATTTGGAGAAAAACAATTTCCTCTCCCTATACCAAGACGATTTCCTGCTATCTTTGGAATATCTAACTCATATAGTACATATTTACTTTTACATTTTACCTATGTATTTTATTTTTACAATAATTAATTACAGAATGTCTTTAAACAAACTCTAAAAGATTCGAAGTGCTATAGGGTGAAGCGCGGCGTCCTCACGGCATTTTAAATCTGTAATATCTCCGAAAATGTTCACTTAAATTGCATGCTGTAAACGGCCATATTGATCTATATTAAATCAACAATTTATTTGAGGTACTCAATTGGATAAGGATTAATGCTGTATTGTATAAAAATTGTTTTGAACATAAGGCATCATTTTTCGTAAAAAGTAAATGAAAAAAACTGCTATTGTGGGTTATCCATAAGAGATAGATATATACCATCGCGGACTTTTCTGTAGACCTTTTTAAGGTGTACAAATACATAGTACATCATTTTGATAAATCTCGTAGGGTTTAGCCTGCGTTTGCAATGTAAGCGGAAAAAAATGTAATTATTTACAGAAACCTCAAAAATTACAGTATTTCTCTACTTCGTATTGAATGTTATTATACGTACAAACCTTCCTCTGGAATCACTCTATCTATTAAAAAAAACCGCATCAAAATCGGTTGCGTAGTTTTAAAGTTTTATGCGTACATACGGAAATATGGACTTTGTTTTATAATATGTAGTGAAGAGTTTCTGAGCCTTGAGTACGATTTGTATAAATCGAATGTATTTAGACAGACTGAACTTGATAAATCGGACAATATATTAGAAATTGCTATTCGCTTTACATGAAATAATTATTATTTTACAGATAATATAGAGTAATATATTATAAATATCGTCTAAACATGTATCACTTAGCCTTAGAGATATACTTACTAAACTTTTCATAGTAGGATTTTGCTTGTTATTTGCAGTGCATCACCAAATATCACCACCACCATAAAATCGTATAGTGCGAAATACTTGGAAATGACAAACTCGTATATTCAACATTGGACGTTGGTTGAACAGAGATAAGACATTGCAGTTTTCGTTTACAGTATAAAGAAAACAACTGCATTTTATAACATGTGTATAACAGAACTCTAGGAATGAAACCTTGTATGTCAATTGCTTGACATTTAGCCGGACCGCAGCTGCAAATTGTGTAATGAACAATTATTCTTTCAGGCAGATGTTTTGCCGTAAAAGGTTGTAACCGTTTGGAAGGTTTTTCTATTAATTCCTTTTTGCCGGTTAGAACAACGAAAATAGCTTTACGTTAAATCCACACTAATATTATAAATGCGAAAGACTCTCCTTCTATCTGTCTGTTACGATTTGAGCTAATCCTCTGGAGCTCTTCCGAATTGTTACCTCACTGTGGAAGACCGTAACTCGTTGTTAATGTGACAAATGTTTGTCTCCATCAATTAATATCTATACTACATATAAATCTGAAGAGTTTGTTTGTTTGATTGTTTGCAGGCGCTAATCTCATGAACTAATGGACTGATTTGAAAAATTCTTTCAGCGTGAGACAGTACATTTATCGAGGAAGGCTATAGGCTATATAACATCACGCTAAGATGAATAGGACAGGAGCAGCAATAAAATAAATTAATTTAAAGCTTTCATTGCGAGCGCTGAGTAAACGGTGATAGTTATTTAAAAATCATGTATTACAAAATTATTCCCCTAAATAAAAGTCTAATAGTCTAACAGTCTTCTAAAAGTTCTAAATAAAAGTCCGCGACAGTATATGTCTAGCTTTTAAGGTTAACTTACTTTAACCATTTTTGTGGTTATAAAAATAATATATCACGGTTTTAATCTTTCCATGGGAACGGAGCCGCTGGCAATTGCTAGTAATAAATATTTTGATTTAGATTTGATTTTATTACACCTTGCTTCTCTTTTGGAAGAGTTCGTTTAATTGATAAATCTATGATGATATCCAGCATATTTTAACATTAGTTTTGAATGTACATATAACGATTTTGCCACTGATCGTTGCAATGTGGTAGAACATGGTGGTCTGAGTCTATAGGGGTCCCGCATAATCTATTCTCATAAAAAAATGTTTATGCTAGCTGCTAGTTATTCCCTTCTGGTTCCTATTCTAAAAAATAGATATTTAGTGGCTTCAGTAAAGATTACTATTGTTAGATTATAACTTATCAGCTTCCTGCCCTTATCCCATTCTAAGTGGGATCGGCACAACATGTTATAAACATGATGTCACATGATTTGGCAAGGTATTTTACGACCGACTACCTTAGTATAAACTTACTTACTTAAAGGCGACTAAGGTATAGTCGCCTTTTACGACACCTTGGTAAGAAATGAGGGTGGTCACTTTTCAGTGTTGACCCACCTTGCTCACGGATGGCGCGTGGATTCTGCTGAGTTGAATAGACCACCCTTTCTCTTACCGAGGTGTAAAAGACAACTAAGGTAAGTTGACGTCGGACAGGCAGTCGGTCGCAAAATACCTAGCCAAATCTTGTGACAACATGTTTATAACATGTTGTACCGGCCCCACTTAGAGTGGGATAAGGGCAGAAGGATGGCGAATATCCGTCCTATAAACTATACTACTAAGCATTTAAGCATTTCTGTACGATGCCTTGTAATTATGTTAAGAGATAAGTAAACGAAGATAGTAAATTATAAGTCTTCCATCTTTAATTGTGTCATCGACCGAATTAAGTTAAATGCTTACTAGTAAGTTAAATAACTATTAATTAATAAATAAAAGTTATACGATCACTTACGTGATATAAAACGTGATTAAACCTGGTCTTAAATCTATCTTAAATATTTATATAACATTAAAATAGCTTCAGCATTATAGATTCGCACGTGCAAATTGCTGGCAAGTGATTAACTCACCATATACGGTGTGTGGAGACAAAGAACATAGCAGTGTAGTGAGATTATAGTATGTGATCGTAATGGATGCATTCGTTTTGAATTTATTTATTTATTTATTTATTTATAAGGCTTACCAACTAGAAATCATATACATATACTTTTGAAACTAATTTTAACAATACATCATCTTTCCTATATGTTTCTAAATTACAGGTACGCACAGCATTTATTTATGACTTCAAACAATAATTGATGCAAACTATACTAATATATATAAAAAAAAAAACTATACTTATATCCTGAAAGCTACAAAAAATATATAAACTATGATCATTAAAAAACGTAAAATAAAAAGAGTTAAATTTAATTTAAAGGTTTTCCAACACACCCTTTTTGAAACAGTGCAACTGATCAAAATAAATATCGATAATTTTTCTATTACTTTTAGATCCACTAGCCACTAGCTAATTGATAATAAAATACAAAAGTATTGATAATATTATTTGGCTATATACCGCGATTAGCGAAAATCTACGTAATCTTAAAAGTAGAGTGTATTATCAGTGTTCAAATTTGCGAAGCGTTGCAATCTTGTCGTGGCATCTATCTCCTGATGATGCTTAGGTTACGGGCGACGTTTTTTGAATTGGGTCGCTTCAATACTAATGCGATACATACAACTCGATACTAGAGTTTGCGAATATTTACTATAAAGATCTACGGTTTTGAAAAAGCATAAAAGTAAAAAAAAACAAACAAACTGAAGGCTACAAGGAAAACTTTAAATTTTGCCGTTTTCGTAATATTTTTTATTGCTGCTCCTCTCCTATTCATCTTAGCGTGATGTGATATAGCTTTCCTCAACAAATGGACTATCTTCAGTGAAATAATTTTACAAATCGGTCCAATAGTTCCTGAGATTAGCGCGTTTAAACAATCAATCAAACAAACAAACAATCAATCAAACTAAACAAACAAACTCTTCACCTTTATATATTAGTATTGATAGATAATGATTCTCTATATATCTCTTGAGAATTCTAGGGATATGTGTAACCTACCAATCCGCATTAGAGAAGCTCTTCAAAAACGAAGTTTGGAGGCTGGATAGTTACAGACCGTTACTGTACTTTACTTTTATTTCAGTAATATATATTAATACTGCATTACTTCTTCTGTCTTATAGCTAAAACAGTTTTCCCAATCGAGAATCGATTCCCTTGATAAACTAACAATAATACAGGCCGTAGTTTCGCAGAACTCCTGTACATTGGCTTACCGTGATGTGTCCGACGTGGCTTTACGTCACGAATCAATGTCGACTTGCATGCGCGAGCGCACGGTGCGTTGTTTAAACGCATTTCTAACTAAGCCGTATGATGCATACTGTAAATTACCTGCTGAATACCTAAGTTAATTTGGCTTTTTAATTAAGCAAGTTTGGCCAAACCATTTATGGCAGTGGGATAGTAACAGGTCTTTACTTTACTGCTAACAATGTAGAAGCAGTAGGGCAGAATGTAGTTACAGATTAAAGATACATAGATACAGATTACCGGGGTGTCGTAAATACGACTAAGTTTTGTTGACGTCAGGCAGGTGGCCGGTCGTAAAATACGAATGCAAATCATGTGACAACATGTTTATAACATGTTGTGCCGACCCCACTTTGAGCGGGATAAGGGCAGGAAAAATAAATAAAAATAAAAGAGTTACAGGCAGTTCGTCTCTGTAGATAAATTTTGCTAACCAGCAGTAAATTTGACGATTAAAAAACACATGTTAAAAAGTTGATTTAAAGAATATTTTTAATTTGTATATCTAGTAAACAAAAAACTTAACTTAGCGAAACGTTAGTCTATACCTAGGGCAGCATTTATAAGACTTCTCATGTATAGGGCTTCCGATCGATGCCGGCCGTTTCCAAGCTTTACTCCACTTAATTTATCATTTCCTGTACGACTTTCCTTTCTCAGTATCGAACTTTTAATGCCTCATACAAATGGTACATGAATTATACATTTTCCATGATTTTCCCGCGTTCTATATATTTAAACGGGTTCCATTTAAGTGGCATATCCGTTTCTATTCAATTTGATAAAGAAATACTTGATAACATAACATTGGTCATTCAGTTTTTTAATCTATACTAATATATTAAACTGAAGAGTTCGTTTGTTTGATTGTTTGAACGCGCTAATCTAAGGAACTAATGGACCGATTTGAAAAATTATTTCAGTGTACGATAGTCCATTTATCGAGAAAGACTATAGGCTATATAACATGACGCTAAGATGAATAGGAGAGGAGCAGCAATAAAAAAAAGTACGGAAACGGCAAATTTTTCTTCCGTGCGCAGAGTAAACGGCGATAGTTATTCAAAAATCATGTTCCTATTACAAAATTGTTCCCCTCTGAAGGTTCTAAATAAAAGTCCGCGACAGCATATGTCTAGCTTTTAAGGTTAACCCACTTAAACCATTTTTATGGTTACCAAAGACTATATTACGGTTTTAATCTTTCCATGCGGGCGGAGCCACTGGCGATTACAAGTAAATATATATAACGAAGATCTCCGATTTACACATACGACTAAATAAATAAATAACATTGTAGAACTAAGGGGTTTTCATACTAAGACAGTTTCATAATCCTTAAACAGCCAGAATATTTGGTTTTTACGCGATATTTTCTATGTTATAAAAACCGTGTGGTATCCAGCCGAGTAAAAGAGACCACCCTCATTTCTTACCGAGGTGTCGTAAAAGGCGACCAAAGTATTTTGACCCGCCGTGTGGTATTCGGTTGAGTAGAATAGACGACCCTCTCTCTTACCGAGGTGTCGTAAAATACGAATAAGGTAAGTCAACGTCAGGCAGTCGGCCGGTCGTAAAATACGTAGCCAAATCATGTGACAACATGTTTATAACATGTTGTGCCGATCCTCATTAGAGTGGGATAAGGGCAGGGTGATAATTTTCTATGATTTGATTGAATTTATCATCTAAACCAGATATTGCATCTAGAAATTTTCTATCGACTGTCATTAGTCACCTTTAGTGTTAAGTTTCGCTCCAAAGAGCTATTTAGAGAATTTTTCTCCTTTGTTTGATACTCAATCGTTTAATCTAATCTGTAAACTGTCATTGATAAAAGATACAGACTGTCAACTTGAGATGATTGCTCAAATAATGTCGTCGAAGGTTGAAAATTTTAATAATAATCTGTAAATGTTATGAAAACAATGAGTGTTGAGAAATGACAAGCAGTGTAATAAAGGTACAATATTAAATATGGAATGACGAACTAAATGAACGAATTATAAAACTGTGTAAAGAACAAAACGCCGAGAATTCTTGCAAATCAACTTTATTAAAAAAAAAATCCTAGTCTATCCGGGGCCCTTACTCATGAGCTTTTTATATGGTGTACCTGAATGTTAACTGCTGTATAAAGAGCTCATGAATAAGGGCACCGAATAGGCCCGAAACTAGTGGGACTCGCCCGATAGAATGTATAGACGGTGTCCTAGTTTTCTGACGTCGATCGGCCGTGGCTTCTCGCCATACTCCCGACGCCATGATGACTAATCATCTTACTATTAGCCCTCCACTACACGTCGCCCTAAACCGTGGTCCGGCCTCACAGGAAGCACCCTTAGGGCGACGTTCCCCGACGCTAGTAGAGCTTCCGCGCTCTACTCTCTGCATTTCGCAACTTCGGCGATGCTTCTGCGCTCGCCCGTCCCGCCCGGTGACGCTGTAAAAGCCGTTAGGACTAACAGCATATAGTCAATTCGAAAAAAAAATTATAGACGGTTAATATATATTAAATATCAATACACATGTCACAATAGAGTATTATTTAATTTGGACGATTATATAATGAGGCGTTACTTTGCGGTGATCTACAATACATAAAATTGTAAATTAAAAATATTTTGTAATAATTCTCGGTTAATTTAATCTATGTAACGCTAAAAGTAGTATATATAGATTTTAGAGACAAATCAACATCAACACCACTAGCATTGCACACATTCACCAACACAATCTCAACAATCTCCGTAACTGAAGTATCATCGTGAGATCCACGATAAAATCACAAAGCCCCATGTTGAACCAACCCCACTTAGAGTAGGATAAGGGCAGGAGGATGATGATGCTGATACTTTTATGTATTGTGGTTCTTCATGGTAAATATACCCTAGTAACGATTTGTCTTTATAGTCTGTATTAGATATGTTTTTAAATACAACACTCAAAGTGGCAACAAGAAATTTATGATTGCGATATAAATAAAACTTTTAAACGCAAAGAAACATCTGCTTCTATACAATATATGAATATTTGTTAACAATTTATTTATTGACTTGTGTGTTTAAGCCTTTATTATTGCAAGGAATGTGAAATGAATGCGGTAAAAGATCACCTGCTTGCTTACGTATGTTTGGCATACTAATGCCTAGGCAAGACCTGGTTGAGATCGGCTTTAGATTGTTCTAAATGAGTTTTTATTCACTAAGTTGAGATCGGCTTTAGATTGTTCCAAATGAGTTTTTATGGTGGTCCGACTAAAATAAATAATAAAGTTAATAAAGTTTTATTATACGTATATATTAATTAAAAAGTTATATTTCATACTTTGTTAGCTGATTGATACCAGTTCTATTATGTAGTATGAAAATAATTTTTTAACAATTTAATTGTCAAACAAAATTCCACTAAAATAATATTTTATTCATTGAATAACATCTTTAATATTTAAATGAGTTAAACTTATATATATTTCTTATCCGACTCTCGGAAACGGCTCCAACGATTTTCATGAAATTTAGCATGTAGGAATTTTTGGTGGGGGAAAAATGGATCTAGTTTTGGTATCATTTAAAAAAAATGTCGTTCTATCCCTGGTTTCGGGCACTGAGAAAATTGCTTAAATGTTGAATAGAAAGTAAATGAAATTTTTGACAGTCAAACGCAATAATGCTGTGATAGCCTAATGGTTAACGGGCGGACCAAAAACCTTCAAAACTCGAGATCGAGTCCCTCATGTCACCGGCGATTTTTTTTTCTTTTTTTTAATTGTTTAAATTTTTTTATCTTTAAAAAAATTATCGAGCTAGGCTCGGTCACCCAGGTCCTACTCTTAATAACATGTCAATTAAAAATGCTTTAAAAAAACTTTTAACAGAATTTCTACAATATCTATGAGGTCGTTGGTAATCATTAAGACCCGCCGTGTGTTATTCGGCTGATAAGAATATACCACCCTCTTTCTTACTGAGGTGTCGTAAAAGGCGAATAAGGTTAGTTGACCTACCGTATGGTATCCGGCTGATTACAAAGACCACCCTCTTTCTTAGCGAGGTGACTTAAAATACGACTAAGGTAAGTTGACCCATTGTGTAGTAACTGGACGATTAGAATAGACCATCCTCTTTCTTACCGAGGTATCGTAAAAGGCGTCTAAGGTAAGTTCACCCAACGTATAATATCCGCCTGCTTAGAATAGACCACCCTCTTTCTTAACGAGGTGTCGTAAAAGGCGAATAAGGTAAGTTGACGTCAGGCAGGCGTCTGCTTGTAAAATACGTAGCCAAATCATGTGACAACATGATTGGGCTATCATATTGTGCCGACCCCACTTAGAGTGGGATAAGGGCAGGAGGATGATGGCTCCTTTCTTCCTCAATCTGATACGAATTTACTAAAAAAAAATCCTTCCTTTAAAAATTTCTTCTTACATAGAGCTTCGTTTTGAGAAACTTCGTTTACCGTTAATGCTATTACTAAAAGTTAATACTTCTATGGAACTTATAATAATGTGTAGATAACTAAGTATTTAATAAACTTCCCATATTATATTAATCATTGGTATTTCACATGGAATGTTTATGGTATTGAGTCACAGTGTTGTCTCATGGGAGGATACGCATTAATATAATAATAGAATAGCAAATTATTTCATTCGATTGCATAATTATTATTTGTGTAACAAATCCAAATAGCTCAAGTTTTTGAAAACAATAGGTTTAGAGACCATAACATGGATAACTTTGCTTAATGTAGAACTTAATAAAGGAATAGAAAAACTGAAAACATCATATTTTGATTATTACATTGAAATAGTTGTAACCGGGATTTTGGTTGAATCAAATTTAGTATTAAAATATCGTCAATTATCAATTCGTGTTCTATCATGTAATTGTTGTAGCTTCATTAAATCCTTGATGATTTAAAAGTGCTTGCAAAAAGCTTATCTCAAATAAATAATATTTCGATTAGATTTAATTTTATTTTTAATATAATGGATTATAAAAAACTGTCCTACATCAAACAATTTTAACTTTCTCTTAAAATACAATGTAAAACCGATAAGAGTAGAGACATCTTTCAAGTAAGCGCGTATTACTCAAACCGTCAGATGAGAGAGTGGTCAAAAACTAATCGATCATTGATAAAAATTACTGCCAATACTAACGTCACGTTTTTTTCTAAAGTCGGTTACACAAGAATTGATAATAACGTCTCTTTATTAAAAACATAATTCAGAATAACAGTTTATCAATTTACAATATGCTAGTTTTATCGTGTCACCGATAGGAATTGGCAAGCGCAGAGGCTTTGCTGGCAACAGAAACTCTGCTAGCGCTTTAAACATAAGTATAAGGCAATTTTATATGCGACAGGATCATACGTGGACCACAAAATGTACAAAACCTTAAGTACTGAGGCCCAAAGGGGACAATGTACTGAATAAATATAGAATATTCCCCGAAATCGTTTACGTATTTCTCTCTGTTAAAGTTTATTGTATGTTTACAGAGTGCGCAATAAAATGGGAGGCTTGGTGTGTGACAGGCGACTGGGCGTCCATCTTAGAATTCCGATGAATCAGTTTGAATTCCGAACACGTAGTGCATCGATGGCGCGTTTGGGCTCGGCTGTAACAATAGACGCAGCGCGGTCTATATGATACTGTTATTATTTACAGGTTATTTTTTATTATTTTAAATTTCGAATAAAAATAAAATTGATTAAATATTAATTGAAGAATAAAAATTATCTTTATAAAATTAATTTGAATTTATTAATACTATTCATCATTATTGTCCTGCCCTTGTCCCAATTTAAGTGGGGTCGGAACAACATTTTATGAACATGTTTTAATGTTATTTGACTACGTATTTAACGACCGGCCGTCTGCCTCACGTCAACTTACCTTAGTAGCCTGTTGCGATACCTAGTAAAAAATTAAGGGTGGTCTATTCTACTCAACCGAATTCCACACGACAGGTCAACTTACCTTAGTCGCCTTTACAACATCTCTGTAAAAAATTAGGTTGGTCTATTCTACTCAGCCGGATATCACACGCCAACTTACCTTAGTCGCCGTTTACAACACCTTATTACTACAATTGTGCAATGTAAAAAAAAAAGTAAAATTGCCTGTTACTTCACACTCTCTATTTGGATCGAATGATAAGACCTTAGATCCACCACGCTGCCCTAAATAGGGGTTTGAAGATTATATATATACGTACTTAGAATTCTCTATTATTATTCTTCGAATGTAGATGACCTTGTCCTGTATTAAAAATATCATCATCATCCTCCTGCCCTTATCCCACTCTAAGTGGGGTCGGCACAACATGTTATAAACATGCTTGCATATGATTTAACTGCGTTTTTACGACCGGCCGCCTGCCTGACGTCAACTTACCTTAGTCGTATTTTACGACACCTCGGTAAGAAAGAGGGTGGTCTATTCTACTAAACCGGATACCACACGGTGGGTCAACTTACCTTAGTCGCCTTTTACGACACCTCGGTAAGAAATGAGGTTGGTCTATTCTACTCAGCCGGATACCACACGGCGGGTCGACTTACCTTAGTCGCCTTCTTACCGAGGTGTCGTAAACGACACCTCGGTAAGAAAAGAGGGTGGTACTATTCTATTCAGCCGGATACCACACGGCGTATGTATTAAAAATATCAATTAGACTCAAAATATTGGCTATAACGGCTTTTTATAAATATATTCCTACTAGCGGCCTGCCCCTGCTTCGCACGGGTATAAAATATATATCCCATGTCAGTTAGTGTAAAAAAATGATTTAAATCGATCGAGTAGTTTTGATTTATTCATTACTGGCCGTGGCCCGCAAGCGTTAAATTTGGAGAATAACAATTCCCTCCCTCCCTATACTAAGAAGATTTCCTGCTATCTTTGGAATATCTAAATTCGTATAGTACATTTTTACTTATTTACTGTTACATTTTCCCTATGTAATTTATTTTTACAATTAATTACAGAATGTCTTTAAACAAACTTGAAAGAGCGATATAGCTGCTAAAGTCGAAGTGCTATAGGGTGAAGCGCGGCGTCCTCATGGCATTTTAAATCTGTAATATCTCCGAATATGTTCACTTAAATTACATGCTGTAAACGGCCATATTAATCTATATTAAATCAACTATTTATTTAAGGTACTTAATTGGATAAGGATTAATGCTGTATTGTATAAAAATTGCTTCAAAAATAAGGCATTATTTTTCGTAAAAAGTAAATGACAAAAAATGCTATTGTGGGTTATGGATAAGAGATAGACATATACCACCGCGGACTTTTCTGTAGACCTTTTCAAGGTGTACAAATACTTAGTACATCATTTTGATAAATCTCATAGGGTTTAGCCTGCGTTTGCAATGTAAGCGGAAAAAAATGTAATTATTTACAGAAACCTCAAAAATGACAGTATTTCTCTACTCCGTATTGAATGTTATTATACGTACAAACCTTCCTCTTGAATCACTCTATCTATTAAAAAAAACCGCATCAAAATCTGTTGCGTAGTTTTAAAGTTTTATGCGTACAAGATATGAATGCGACTTTGTTTTATAATATGTAGTGATATAACATTTGTCGACTCAACCGATCATCGTACATGCCTGGATATTTTCTTCCTGGATAGTTGGTTATTAGAATATTTATTTTTAGTCAGTCGTAATCAAATGAGACAGTAAATTCAAATTCAAATTATTCTTTATTCAAATAAACTTGTAAACAAGTGCTTTTCAATCGTCAACTCTACTGCTGGTTCGGAAAGCTGTTCCTACCGAGAAGAGCCAGGAAGAAACTGGGCGGTTGCTCTTTTAAAATGTAATTCTTAATACTGTTTACATTAAGTCATCACTGTTTTGTACAGGTTCATAGAAGCTATATCCACACATTCTTATCTTCTAAGTAATCTTCAAGAGTATAGTAGGCTTTCTGAAAATTGCTTATGTATTTCTCCCTTAGTATAATTTAAGATTTTACCTTTGGTTCTTAAGTCATTGTAATAGATTCTTGGTAAAGAAACGTTTATTTTATTCTAAATCTTATGAGTTCGGTGTTTTTTTTGGAATTAGATTTGGAAAATAAAAAGCAATAATTATGTAACACACGTTGCCACAACGGTTACAAATCGTGCTTATTCCCGTGGCGACAAGAAATTGTGTATGTCATATTGAGGGCATAGACAAAGCGGAAGACAGGCAGTCCGTGATGTTTTTTAACGATTATAAATTAATATCAATAATCACTAAAATGTTGAACGTACAAACTCGGCATGACTCGGCATGTGGTATCCGATTGAGTAGAATAGACCACCCTCTTTCTTACCGAGGTGTCGTAAAATATGAGTAAGACGACGACAGGCAGGCGACCGGTCGTAAAAACGCAGCCCAATCATGTGACAGCATGTTTCTAACATGTTGTGCCGACCCCACTTAGAGTGGGATAAGGGCAGGAGGATGATGTTACATGAATATGTGATTTATAGCAAGTTCTTTAACTTGCTATAAATACTTTTATTAATTCATAATAATCCACTTTTCACACTCATTATAATATTTTAAAACGAAAATGTTAGTATTACTACCGATTTGACGATACAATTTTTGTTTTAGAAAAGTCTATGGTCTGGAGAAAACCGATAAAATCCTCGATTTTTATACTTAGGTACCTATAACCACCATCTAACATTTTTACTAAAGCTTCGTAGGCGGTTGAAAACGCGCGCCACGCCTACCATTTTTTCAAATAAAAAAATATTACAATTTAACGCTCAGTGTCGAAAGGCCACTTAAAGTGTTCTCATGACAATCAATCGGTTGTTTCCTGTACTCACTAATCGATAATAACACCTAACGTATGATCAAAATATCATTATTTATATATTAAAGGAAAGTATCATTTCGTTTTCACCGCGACGTTCCGTGGGAAGTGTTAACTTGCGTAATAAAAGGTAAGATGGCTTAACCACTTTCCTAAAGAAATGTTGTGTTTAACAAATTACCAACCAATCTATGATGACCTTCTTTTACATCGTATTTACTCTTTTTCTTCAATCTAATTGAAGACAAATGTAATGAAACTTAGAAGGAGTAATCTTATATTAATCTTTAATTACACCATTATATTATGTAAAAGCTTTGATAGCCCAACAGTGAGACCATGTGACAATTTCGAGGAGTATCACGGGTTCAAATCCCGGGCGGGTACTAATAAGTAGTTCTTTTAAAACTGTCAAAACTGTAACTGCCGGATAAATTGCAATTATCAAAATTGCAATTTATCCGGCAGTTACAAGATAAAAAAAAATATATATTGATATCACCCTTTTAGCCAACCCTTTTAATCAATTCATTTCAGTTTAAAGAAAATTGATCTTTTTATCAATAGCAAAATATCAATAGATCTTAAAGATCGTAATTATACAAAAGTGAAACAATTATATACTACACAATAGTGATATGAGTATATTGAGCTTATGTCATTTACGTCAGTCTCAACTCACTTCGAATTTATAATATAAATGTTGATTATAATCTGATATTTTATAATCCAATTCTATTTCATTTCTAATATTATGAATGTAAAAGTGTCGTATTTCAGATAATTTATTATATCGATTAAATGTATAATGTTCATTTTTTACATTTGTATTAAAATTTGTATACATAATTATGCGTTTTAAATTTAAATTAATAACATGATTTCGCTTTTTATATTTTATATGGTATCGGTTTTTATTGTATATTAAGACTTCGGAAATGGTAAAATATAATATTGTTATTATAGAAAAACTAATTCGGTATTAGTTTTTATATAATAACAATATTATACTATCTGCACAACAATAATATGGCACGACATATAAAGGTATAATCTGGAATTCAGAAACGTATATAATATAAAAATAACGACTCTAACGATATTCATGAAACTGATTATGCGGGGGTTTCGGGGACAATCATTCGATCTGGCTAGTTTTCATTTTAGAAAACGTCGTTTTATTCATGTTTACAGGCAAAGAAATCTGTTTCAATATCATTAGAATATGAAGGTAAATTTCGCCATCATCTAGAAGATTATAATAGCTATAATAAGGTTATAATAAGTGGGACACCGGACTGTCTCGAAACCAGAAGATTTAAGTGCAGGTATATAAAGTCTGATGTTTTTAATTTTTTTCTATTGCCGTCTTTTGTGAGAAAAACTTATTCAGTCAGAGCAACGCTTGTAGAAACAGGTACGTAGTATTAACATCGCAGACAAAGTTATGACTTTCAACTAGTCGCTTAATTATAAGCACATGGGTGACTGAGCCTTGCTTGGTAATTTTTTACAAAATAAAATAAAAACTTGAAAAAATAAATAAAATAATTGGGTAGGTGGAGCTCGATCCTAGTATTTTAATTTTTCGCGACCACCCGTTCCCCGAATAAGCTACGCTGACTTGACAACTAACGGCAAAAATAGTCGATGTCAATTTTGGTATTTTTCTTATGCCCAGGGATAAAACGAATTTTTAAAAATAAAACCTTGTTAGATCGATTTTCTCCCCCAAAACCTCCTGCATGCTGAATTTCAGGAAAACAGTTGGAGCCGTTCCCGAGATTCCGAAAATATAAATATATATATACAAGATTAACTCATTTAAATATTAAAGACATGTATGTCACACATTGTTGATGTTTGTATTGAATACACAGACTGGTCATAATAACGAGTACAATAATGCTGATTGTAGGGCATCCGGTAAAATAACTGTTGTGGCCGATACCATAGTTACATGCACGTATCATGGCGTGAAGATAAATCTGACGTTATAACTTTAATTGCTTAAAACTACCGACATTTTAGGATTTCCCTTAGGTGTGGTTGATAGCAGTACTACTTAGGTTGCCGATACAAAAAAGTATCAGAAATATTTCAAAAATCGTGGTTTTGGTACTTTAAAACTTCATAAAGGTTGTCGATTTTCAAAGAATATCAAAATGGTTCTATACCTAACTTATATGTATATAAAACTACTTCTCCGGTCACGCATTGCGGTGGCTCAGTCTGGTTACGAATTTCCTTCGAAACAGAACTTAATAGTTACAAAAATATTTTGGTCCTTACCAAACTTAACAGGATCATCCGCTGGGTCATTGTAAAGATTATCTGAAAATTTCATTAAAATCGGTTCGGCACTTTCGGAGTCTATAAAGAATATACAAATATTTATTTTTATATATCAGAACAACTTATATATTGTTATTTTTCTTTTTTTTAACTGTTCTTCTGTTGGCGGCTTATTTTTGAATTTTGGGACACCCTGTATACAAATTTAAGGCTTAGTAGTAACTTAGTCACTTAACAGGTGTACAGTGAGAATTTTAAAGTGAGTCAACAAATATCCATACCGCCATGAAATACGGACGAAATAAAATGATTTGTGCCAAAATGAACCAAAAAAAGTGGTACGCGTATCGTAAAAGCGAATGAGTCACGAGCGCCCATTCATGAGGTAGTACGTTCGATTCGCGGAGAATGTTAGTATCATTCCGAGAATATCTTACGGAACAAAGGTGATTCATTCAGCAAATCTTTGGGGTCGAGATGAATGGGACATTAATGAATACTATGCACGAAGATAGAAATTTACCCGCTGTGTGGTATCCAGCTGAATAGAATAGTACCACCCTCATTTTTTACCGAGGTGTCGTAAAAAGCGAGTAAGGTAAGTTGACGTCAAGCAGAGTCACTGAACTTGTTTCTACAACGTAGGTCAAATGATAAAAAACTTATCATCATCTTGCCCTTATCCCAGTCTAAGTGGGGTCGGCACAATATGTTATAAACATGTCACATGATTCGGCTACGTATTTTACGACCAGTCGCCTGCCTCACGTCAACTTACCTTAGTCGTATTTTTGTAAATGAGGGTGGTCTATTCTACTCAGCCGAATACCACACGGCGGGTCGACTTATCTTAGTCGCCTTTTACGACACCTTGGTAATTAAGAGGGTGGTATATTCTACTCAGCCGGATACCAAACGGCGGCATAAAACATAAAATAAAGAAATATTTAACGATGAATTTAGCACGGGCCCTATAAATTTCATAAAAATATATTTTACCTTTTTAAATTTTCATTATTAATATTACTGTTTTTGTTTTTGATTATTTCCCCCACATTTTTGTTGTTAAAGTAGACTAGTTTTTTTTTTTATTGTAACTATTTTTTTCTTTTTTTTATTATTGTTTTTTGTATTTGATTTAGTGAGCACGACTTTATTTAGCTTTTTTTTTGTTAGCCTTTAAGTGGGATATATAATAGAAAACTATAATTTAGAAATTTATATTAGTATTAAATAAACCAAATCGTATATCACGTTGGCTTCCTAATATTTATTAGGAAGCCAACGTGATATACGATTTGGTTTACTTTTGCTATAAGTATCATGTTTATTTAAACATGATACTTATAGCAAAAATTAATGTAAACGAAGTAGCGAATGCATCTAGTAGTATCATGTTAACAATGGCTATAACATACCAATAAATACAAAGAATACCTACAATACAATCCAATCTTCAATTAGTTTTTATTGAATGATTCAGGTTAGCCTCAATGCAAGCTATGTCCAATAAAAAAGCACAATTAATCTAGGTAGGTATGCCGAAGTCAAATAGCCTCGACCTTGTACTGGGTTCAATGCCATGAGACCAGAATTTAGATTATAACAAATGTAACTACATAAGTAGAAAACCAGCTGTCCGTGAAATAAATCGTATGCATATAAAATTTTTGTTTTAAATAATTTATAAGAATTAGGCGTTACTTTGCGGAGGTTCATGATACAAAAGTAATAGAAATATTATGTTTTCTTTTTACCGAAAGATACCAACAAGAAATTCGTCAGTCAATCTTAAACAACAATCTTAAATTTGACTGGCTGGCTCGTTGGAGCAGTGGGTAGTGACCCTGCCACGGGTCGCGGGTTCATTACCGCCGAGAACCAACATTTTCTTTAAAATGAATTTGCCGGTCTTTGAGCCTGGGTGTATATTTGTATTTAAGTATGTATTTAAAAAATATATAAATATATATTTACCAGTTGTCTGTCTACCATAACACAAGTATTAAGTTATTTACTTTGGGGACGGACGACCGTGTGTGTAAGTGTCCCATATATTTATTATTTAAAAAAACCATTTTTAAGTTACAATATTAAACCTCAGTCTTGTATGGCTTGTATTAAGCTGAATGGATTTTCAAAGGCATTTCTATCTTCCAAATAGTCTTCAATTATGTAATATGATTTACGTATAAACATATTTTAACACTTAATTTAAACCTTTCTGTAAACAGGTCTAGTATGGATAGCGGAATTCTATTCTACTCAGCCGGATACCACACGGCGGGTCGATTTACCTTAGTCGTCTTTTACGACTCATAGGTAAGAAATTAGGGTGGTACTTTACTATTCAGCCGGATACCACACGGCACGTATACCGGTCTAAATATATATTGTATAAGATTTTAAAAAAAACATTTGTCTTTGGAGACAAGGCAAAAACAAATTATTGAGAAAAATACACAGTACATAATTGAGGGTATTTAAAAACTTAAGTTGACGCGACCGAAACGGGTTCGCCTTGTACAGAATAGTTCGATAACATTTAAAATCAAAAGAAAACCATCGCTCATGGGCTGCAAAATTCCAAAACACGTGTATTTTGAGATGTACCACCATCTCAAAATACACGTGTTTTGGACTAAGAATTGATGTCAATATTAAAATTCACATTCTTTTCAGTAGCAATACCGGCAGAACTCATAATACAACATTAGACCGTCCGTTTAAGCAAAATAAAAACATTTTTCATTAGCAATGAAAACTTTAAACCCATTTATTTTAAAACATGATTTTTTAATTGTATCACAATTGCAGCCCATGAGCGATATATTAAAATTATTAACGCTTAAATGCAATCCCACTAAACAATTTGCAAACGAATCACGACATTTTTACCACGGGCATCATATGACAAAACAGTAAACAATAAACGGCACAAATCATCTTGACCGGACGAGATAAACGGGGCGACCACCCAATGTTGTGACCATAAATATCACATTACATTTTCTGCTGCTATAATATCATGAATAATTAGCTAAGCGAAATTCTATATACGCCCGTACACGGGTGTGTTGATACAGAATCAGCTTCTTATATATTACACGTGTTTTAAATGTAAACATGAGACTAAATTCGAATTTAATATGAAAAGTATCTATTATAATGCCAGCTAAATCCGGTCATGCTACGCTGTGGCTTATTCTGATATTAATTATGAACAAATGAAAAGGTTAAAGATGACACGTCATCGAGCTTTAAAAAATATAAAAACTTTCGAATTGACTCAGAAATTAAAAAAACATTCATCACTCATAAAAAACCATAGAGTTATTAGATTAGTTATTATCCTAGAGTAAGGGTATCTTTTGGGTATAATAATTTAAAAAAAGAACGATGGAACTATATTGCTTTACCGAATTTATTTGTGAAATAATATAAAATTCATTGTTTAATTAATTTAAATAAAACCATTTGTTCGCTATTCATTTATAAATTAACGATAAAATTATTTTGATTTCCAACGAATATATTTAAATACTTAAATGTAATTTTATTAATCTTGTCGATGTATCATAACTGGTCGTGTATGTATGATTGCTTGATTCAAATCTAAGACGCATCTACATACAATTGTCGTTCACAATACTCATTATTGAGACAATATTACAAGCATTATATTAATATAATTTATGTATTAAAAACATTTGACAAGTACCAATAAGAGAGAGTTGAACGTCTTTCATATACTAAAAAGTATCATCATCTTCCTACCCTTATCCCACTCTAAGTGGGGTCGGCACAACATGTTATAAACATGCTGTCACATGATTTGGCTGCGTTTTTACGACTGGCCGCCTGCCTAACGTCAACTTACCTCAGTCGTATTTTACGACACCTCGGTAAGAAAGAGGGTGGTACTATTCTACTCAGCCGGATACCACACGTCGGGTCGACTTACCTTAGTCGCCTTTTATGTCACCTCGGTAAGAAATGAGGGTGGTACTATTCTATTCAGCCGGATATACTAAAAAGTATATTTTCCTAATTCCCTAGTATAAATTATGGATATAAGTACATATTTAAAGCAGTGCTTACGTGCCAATGTGTTGTTTATTGACACAATTGTGGTTTTCCTTACACATCGTTAACTGAGGTTTACTTATACCGTCATATATTTACCTATTATTTACTAGATCACCGGGAATCCGTTCAATCAAACGACAAAAGAGTATTTTTAATTAATATCATTTGTCCTTAAATATCAGGTCTTTATAGTATGTATATTATTAATTTAAAAAAAATTAATAAATGCCAGATTCGCATACGTGTGGAAATTATGCATTATGTAAACGGATAAATACATGTGTTGCGGTTTTTGATAATTCGAATATTTCTGTTTTGTTTATGTTTATTGTTTGAAGTACTGTAAAAACTCTATTTTAATTATTTTTTATTCACATTCTCGAAAATTTTCCGAATAATTGTTGAAACAAGAAACTCAGCTTTTTTATAAATGAGTTCAATTTAGTTTAGGCCCTCAATAGGACGTACGGAGGATTTCCACACCACACACTTTATGGAGGTTCTACTTATACTGTATCGTGATTTTATATTAACAATTACGCAATGCAACGCGATTATTAATTATTTACTTCAAGTAGTTAAAATTAAAAAAAAATAAGAAAAAAACGTATATTTTTGAATTTTACATAAATACACAAGTCACCATGTTGATTGCGTAACGCGCTTACAATAAGAATCGGCATGATATTGTCAACTTTACGGTAATATTAATTGTGCTTGTTTGCATGTTTTTATTAATGCCGAAATTTTCCGATCAAAATTCGATATATTTTATGATAGTTAAATAACTTTAGAATTAAAATGATTATAGTAAACATTCAATTACGTTGTTTAAAATAAAAAAAAACCGTCAACATATAAAAATTTAAACAAAATAACAACATATCTGAATACTATGTTTAAGTACGTTTAAAATTTAACGAGGCCACAAAATTTAATTCCGTACTTTGGTACATTTAAAACTACTTTAGAAGTCGACATATCGTGATGATGTACAAGTTTTAATGCAAATGCAATTAGGATGTACAATGTAGGAAACTCAAGTAATAGCTTCCTAAGACGGAAACATGAAAATTAGCCCTTGTCTTAGTTAGTAAAGACTAAAGTTAAAATATGTTTGTCTTGGTAATCGTGATTAAGCTTCTCAAGACATCCGTTTAGAATCTGATGAAATGAGATCGTAAACAAACACAAAAACCTTATTTATGTCCATCCGTTGCATAATTAAAGCATAAGCGATACACAAGATATAAAAATAAAAATGGAAATTTATTTTTTAATTAACATATTATACTAAAATAAAGACAACTTTTGATTTCATTACACATGTTATTCATACGGACCATTAGTTACGTAATCGTTAATGAAGCTGTTCGACGCTAAAACAAGTTTTGTAGATAAGTGGCTACGTACTGACAAATCTGTGCGATAAAATACCGCATGCATTTGAATATTACGAAACGTGCGATACGCGTCGCATAATACTGCCAACTTTCGTTCCGTTTTACATTACTTCCCGTGTTTATTTTAGTGTGTAAACTTTATGTAGATAACATTATGAGTAAGCATGATCAAATAAGCATCACTGTGCCTGACGGTAAGCTATATTTTTAATTCATCAATGCTACTACAGTTTTAAACATCTTGCAAGATTATCTGTGAGTTAATTTTGTGAAATTGTTGAAAAAGAATTAATAAGAATTAATTGTTCCAGACTAGAAAATATTTATTTTAAATATTTATCTTAAGTAATCATATATTAGTAGCATCTTTTCATCTATTTATTTTACCAAAATTTATTAATAGATTAAATAGTTAAATTTATATAAACCTTTTTTTTCTTTCTCTCTATATTATCCGTAATCTCTTTCTTCTTCACTTCTTGTCGTTTTCCTTCTGTTACTCAAAGGCTGACTGGAAGAGATCCCTTTTAGGGATCAGGCCGCCTTAATACATGTGGTTTTTTATTTTTCCTTTCTCTTTTCTAAATATATGTATAAAAAGAAAAGAGATCGAACAGACTCTATTTAGCCTTTCTTATTCTTTAGTTTCAGTTTTGAGACTAAGAAAGTGAATTTTATAATACTGATAAAAAAAAGGTTAGTGAAATCATATCCAATCTGAATCGGTAAGTTTCCCGTTAACTTAAACGTCCTTTCGGAATTTAATGTCGCATGAGGCAGGAAAGTAAAGGAAGTGTTAGGTTAATATTTTTGTAAAATATATTATTCTTAAAAAGCTAACACTAACAAAGATAACAATTTTCAGGTTTAGTTTAAAACAAATGACGAGTTTACTTGATCTTAACCAATCAGAATTGCGTAGAGTTGCAGGCGTACATTGCACATTCCGATATTTAGATAGGGTAAGTATTTAAATTATTTAGGCAGATAGCTGTGATGGCCTAGCGGTGCGACCGTGTGAATCTCTAGAGACGATCATGGGTTCAAACCCGGGCAGACACCAATGGGTTTTTCTATTAAAAAACTTACGTGTCTAATTGATAATTGCAATTTATCACACGCTTTTCGGTGAAGGAAAACATCGTGAGGAAACCTGCATATCTCTAGAGAATTCTGGAGATATGTGTAACCTACCAATCCGCATTGGAGCAGCGTGGTAGGTCTTAGCTCCAATCCTTCTCTCCAATAACGGAGAGAAGAGGCCTATGCCCAGCAGTGGGATAGTAACAGGCCGCTACTTACTAGGCAGATAGCCCTGTGCCGTGACTCGAATGTTTGCTTAAAGTGACGCCTAGGTAAACTCCTATATTAAATTTTGATTATTGTTACATAAATCGCATTATAGTTTGTATTGCTCTCTTGTTCTGTGAGATGTATATCCGCACTTTGCAAAAGTTTTTCATAACAATGTTGCTCTATCCCTCTCTAATTCTAGATTACATAGTGATAGTCGCAATGTATCAATGGTGTAACGTAATCAAGGAGCAGATGTGTGGTATTTCAACGATTAACGGTGTACGCCATCTAGGCGTACCGTATAAAAAAGAAAACGTTAATGGTGCAACATTTTAGTGTCTCTAGTACCAGAGATGAGGTTCAAATACTTGCTATGATTATACCGGGCCGCGCCTCGCGTTTTACCTATGCCAGTGAACTATGTTGTTCATTTGTTTAATGCTTTAAGAATTTTTTAATTGTTAAGGGCGTTACTTTATAGAAGTCTGTGATATTTTATTTGACTGTGATATATAGACTGCTTTTATACTGTAAAGAACGCGAGATAAGTAGAATATTTAAAATACATATAATTTTTTATAACACTAGCAATTGCCAGCGGCTCCGCCCGCGTGGAAAGATTAAAACCATAATATATTGTAGTATAGCTTTGCAATTTTGTCGTGGAGTCTATCTCCTGACGATGCTTCGGTTACGGGGTGAAACAATTGTTGAAATTGTAGTGTTGAATGTGTGCAGTGCTTGTGTATTGTTGTGCTATCGGTTTCGGGTAGTGCATGAGTTCTTACAAATTCTGCATGTATCAGGTATGAGAACGAATAGTACACTCTACATTTAGCATTACATACATATCCTTTTATCGCGGATTATAGCAAAATAATATTCTCATTACTTTTGTATCATGGACCTCCGCAAAGTAACGCCTAATTCTATAAATTATATTGTAGTATTTTGATAACCGTAAAAATGGTTAAAGTGGGTTAACCTTAAAAACTAGACATATGCAGTCGCAGACTTTTATTTAGAACTTTTTGAGGAGAACAATTTTGTAGTACATGATTTTTGAATAACTTTCACCGTTTACTTAGCGCACGCAACGAAAGGAAATTTTGCCGTGTTCGTAATATTTTTTATTACTGCTCTTCTCCTATTCATCTTAGCCGGATGTTATTAGCCTATAGGCTTCATCGATAAATGGTCTATCTTAAACTTAAATAATTTTTCAAATCGGTCCATTACTTCACGAGATTAGCGCGTTTAAACAAACAAACAAAATACAAACAAACTCTTCAGCTTTATATATTAGTATACAGTATAGATAAATTAGTCGTATTTTACGACCCCTCGGTAAGAAAGAGGGAGGTCTATTCTACTTAATCGGATACCACATTTTTCTTCTGTCTATCAATACAGTACATGATTTTTAAATAACCACTTATCTTTCACCGTTTACTTAGCGCACGCAACGAAAGGAAATTTTTCCGTGTTCGTAATATTATTTATTACTGCTCTTCTCCTATTCATCTTAGCCGGATGTTATTAGCCTATAGGCTTCATCGATAAATGGTCTATCTTACACTCAAATAATTTTTTAAATCAGTCCATTAGTTCTTGAGATTAGCGCGTTCAAATAATCAAATAAATAAAAAAACATACATTCAGCTTTATATATTAGTCTAGAGGAGATAAATTATTTATAAAATTGTTTGTTAATAGTATTTATAAAAATATTACGGTAATTATTACCTTAGTCGTGTTTTGAGACACCTCGGTAAGAAAGAGGGCTGTTCTACTTAACCGGATACCACATTTTTCTTCTGTCTATCAATACAAAATATCTAAAAGGAGACTTAAGTTCGGCGTAATTTTATTTGTTCAATAATAATATCGATAAATATGTTTACATAGCACATTTTTGATATGTCGCTTTACACGTATGTTATCGACAGCAATTGGGTTAAGCATTTAACCAAAAATTCTTATCGAAAGTTCAATAGAAATTCTATACATGGATGTATCGTTTAATATCAAAGGTATTTATTTCTAATTATAATACATGCTATAAAGCTGTGATGGCCTAGCGGTGCGACCGTGTGAATCTCTAGAGACGATCATGGGTTCAAACCCGGGCAGACACCAATGAGTTTTGTATTAAAAAACTTATGTGTCTAATTGATAATTGCAATTTATCACACGCTTTTCGGTGAAGGAAAACATCGTGAGGAAACCTGCATATCTCTAGAGAATTCCGGTGATATGTGTAACCTACCAATCCGCATTGGAGCAGCGTGGTAGGTCTTAGCTCCAACCCTTCTCTCCAAAAATGGAGTGAGGAGGCCTATGCCCAGCAGTGGGATAGTAACAGGCCGTTACTTACATAATACATAACTTGTGGCAGGAGTAAAAAATTGTAAGTTACAGAAATTTCACATTCGGTATTTTACGACCGGCCGCCTGCCTGACGTCAATTTACCATAGTCGCCTTTTACGACAACTCGGTAAGAAATGAGGGTGGCCTATTCTCCTCGGGCGGATACCATACGGCGATTCAACTTACTTTAAGTCGCCTTTTACAACACCTCAGTAGGCAATAAGCGTGGTCTATAGCAGGGCTTCTTAAACATTTTTATATAGCGACCCCCTTCAAGCTTAGGAAATTTTAAACGACCCCCTCCTCCATATAATGAAATATATATTAACCGTAGATGTAGATGTAATATCGCACTATTTTACAATGTAAATAACAGTTTTGCATTGCCACTTTTTTAAAAAATTAGTTATAATAAAACTACAATAGTATTTTGTATGATTTTTAATTGTATTTATATTTGTACGTAGTGTGTATACTAATTTTAAAATTTTTATAATTGTTGTAAACTAACCAATCATAAATTTTATAAAATCTATTTAATTAAATTTAATAAAAAGGCGTAATGAAGGAACTTAGGAGGAGAAATATCAATAAATCTTTGTTAGAAAAGTTCTTTAAAGGACAGCTGCAGCCATGTTGTTGTATCAATAATGATTGAAAAGTATCAGATCTTTGCGACGCCTTTTGCTTTCAGTAGTCTCACGACCCCTTGGGGGTCGCGACCCAGTTTAAGTTAAAGTCAGTCTAAGTCAGTTTAAGTTTAACCCACACAGTTTAAGAAGCCTTGGTCTATAGTACTGTCGTGAGGTATCCAGCTGGATACCACACGACCTACTGAATACCTACTAGTACCTAGTAAATAACTGAGGTTGTTTAAAAACAATTGAAAATGCGAACGTAGTCGCGGTTACAACTAGTAATTGATAACAAGCTATCAATACTATATGGGTTTCGTAGTACTTAATAAAGTCATCGCCTTGGCCGGTTTGTCGGTCGCACCGTTTGCTGACCGAGTGGATACGGCTTCCTGTATTAATAAGGCTAATCCATTTAGGACTTAACTAGGTCTCATGTTAATAATACTTGTATTATAGTTCCGCGCGTAGTAAAGCAATGCACTGTCGAGACTTGTATCTCTCGGAATCGGAAACAGTTTAAATAGTGTTGCCACTATATTGTTGAAATTTGATTTTCACTACATTACACTTTTTAATGTTAAACGAAAATAAAGTACCTCCATCCGCCTGCCCTTATCTCACTGTAAGTGGGGTCGGCACAACATGTTATAAACATGTCACATGATTTGGCTATGTATTTTACGACCCGCCGCCTGCTTGGCGTCAATTACCTTGGTAGTACTTTATGACACCCCGGTAGGAGAGAGGGTGGTCTATTCTACCCAACCGGATACCACACGGTAGGTCAACTTACCTTAGTCGAGTTTTACGACACCTCGATAACAAATGAGGGTGGTCTATCAAGTTGTCTTTTACAAGCACTTTTGAATCGCCAAATTATAATGAAGCTACGAATAGTTCGGAAAGGTGCTCTTACCGAGTAGAACCAGCAAGAAACTCGGGGTCACTCTTTTCATAACAAAGGGATAATTGTCTTACTATCCCACAGCTGGGCTTCCTTTCCCTTTTTTGATAGAAAGGTTGGAGCTAAGAACCACTACTTTGCTCCAATGTCGATATATAGGTTACACATATCCCCAGACTTCTCTAGCGATATGCACGTTTCCGATGTTTCCTTCATCGAAATGCGTTTGAGAAATTGTAATTATCCATTAGGCAAATAAGTTTTAACAGAAAAACTCGTTGGTGCCTGCTCGGGGTTAAACCTGTGACACCCTCAAAACAATAGCACCGTCCTATCGCTGTGCTATTACGGCTTTCCTCATTCTTACCATAAACTTACTTAATTTTATCATTTTAACATTACGATAATCCATAACACTATATAATTGAAATAGATATCTTAGAAGTCGAAAAATAAAAACTAACGAGCGCTAAGTAATATGCTTTACTTTCAGTACGAACCGACGAGTCGTATTTAAAATAAAAACATAATGAAATACTACGACTATCATAAAACTATTGGGCAATAAAAAAGATTGTTAATTGTTTATTAGCCAATATTTCTCTGATAGTGATTTGATTGATACTATGTTAATGCATAAAAGAAAGATATCGTTATGTGAATTATAAAACCATTAAATACGGATTGACGCAGTGTCAGGGATCCATAAAAATTACAAAAAAATTAACTTTGATAAAGAGGCTAAGACAGAATACATGTTAAATATACTAGGTATATGAAAGAACCACATACTTAATGAAAAAATTCGTTGATTTAACTACTTTACTGCTTGTGAAAGCTAGCGATGACTAAATGTAACTAGTTGTAAGAATTTTAATTTAAAAAGAGCAACGAAAAAAGCAACACCGAACTTCATGCCTTCTCGATAAGATATTTTTTTGATTCAGCAGTAGAGTTAACAAATCAAATATACTTGTTAAGTTTATTTGAAAAAAGAATTATAAATTTTAAATTGATAATATCACTCGTTATGACCACAAGTCGCAAAGAGTTCGTTAACAGTACCTAATTATCGTAAACAACAGGTAGATCTCCATAACTGTCGCTCTTAAATGTTTAAGATTACTGCTTTTTCCATGTATTTTAATAATACTTTATTATCCCTAAGTGTTCTAAGCATTTAGCGTGTGCAGCCGGGCCACATTCCGTCATGATTCATTTGTTTTTTGTGACGCGTCACTACCAAGATACTACACCATAAATTACACATTAAAACAGTTTAAATTATTTTTAAAATGCCTAACAATACAACAATCTTGCAAAGATTTACTGAATACGCTAAAAACTTATACCTAATGTAATTAAATACATTTTTGTTTCAAGTTATTGCATTTAGAGATATTAGTCACGTAGGTACTCGCGAAGGCATTTTTTTGCACTTGAAAACTCATTTACAGAACAGGTTTTTAAATTATATGTAAGTTTATTGTTATAATTTAAGTAGGCATTAATATATTAAAATAAGAGTGATAACGGTATTTTTATTTATTTTCAACTTACCTTCAATTTTAGTGTTAACAGTCAGACGAGAAATCCAGTTAAAATTTATTTTAATAAGTTTTTATCACAAAAGTACATTATGTAAACAATAAGGCACAATTTTCTCTCAGTAATTTATATTCACACTGTTTTGTTAAGTTCTACAACACTCGCGCGGGAATCACGTTTTCGCGGCGCATTGTACTTGTAAACGAACACTAGAAGCGAGCATAACGTACGGCACCACTCCTGCGATTACGTACTGCGAATACAAAACAATACGCGTTGCTTGAATTGAGTCATCGCGTGATTAATCTTAGCTTGGGTTGACATCTATCGGCGATCTTTCAAATTTCATATTGTATTACATTATTTTATGTTCATGTACAATTCTGCTATTCGCCGCTAGATAGCAGTACAAATATTCAAATTGAAGCAAATAAACAATGATTGAATTTTATTAATTTTATAAAGCAGTTTCTACAGTAAAGTAGTAAAAAAATACATTTTCTTACTCATACAATATTACTTTACTTATGTAATTAAATTTTTTTTATACATTTTACAAAGATACGGTCTGTGGTGAATTCACTTTATTCTACTTTAATAGTCTGTAATACGCTCTTTCTCCGTCAAAATGGCTGCCGTTCAAGAGGTGCGTGCTGAATTTAACTGTGAATTTTGGTTATATAGTAACTTTTAACAAAATAACTTACTTAATTTGGATATTTCTGGTGTTTACAGGCGAGACGTGAACCAATTCAGGCCGTCCAGGTTTTTGGACGTAAGGTGAGTTATGTTAAATTTTCTTCCACGTGTTTACTGCATTCGCCCGCGTAACCCACTCAAATTATAAGTATGTTATTAGAACGTTTACATTGATATTATGATTATTGGGGTTTCCGATAATTCAATTAATATTGTACTCAAATGTATATAGTTTGTTTTAACAGTAATGGTAACGTGTGTCTCTTATCCGCACCAGCCGCCTAACCTATATAATTTGAGCATTTTTAAATATAAATAGGTGGTTATATATTTGTGAATTAGCTATCATATGACGTCATATGTATATTATGGTCTAAACAATGAAGTTTATAATTCTACATATAACCTTTACTATAAATCCTTAATGCAAAATACTCTTTGTTCAAATAAACTTGTAAGCAAGTGCTTTTCAATCGTCAACTCTACTGCTGGTTCGGAATGCTGTTCCTACCGAGAATAGGTTGCTGAAACTCGGCGGTTGCTTATATGTTATGTTATGTCTTATTATTTTATATGTGCCGGTAGCTGTGTATTGGGTCTTTATAGTCTGAGACACTTTAAAAAAAAACCAGATCAAATAATCATTTATCATTTTGGTCTTTACAATAACAATTAACTTATTTGTTGTTAAGTAAAGTCACAGTTTTACTCAAAATAATTAATAGGTTGTTGCTGACTTGGTTACGGACTAGGACAGTGGTTGGCAAACTTATTAGCCAAAGAGACCAAATATGAACATGACAACAATTTAAAAAAAAAATGGGAGCCAAATCTGCTTGTTTAGTAAACGTTTATTACACTAAATAAAACTAAATTTCGTACTTAATAAATATTTATTATTGCGAACAATGGGCTTGCATCTCTTTGTACCTTCTGTAGATATTTGTGCCAAAGCCATACTTTAGGAGTTATGCCAGAGCAATACTTAAGGAGCCAAAGAGCAACATCTGGAACTGGAGCTGCACTGTGCCGACCACTGGACTAGGTGAAACGTTATAATTCATATGTAATTGTTTTAGAAAACAGCAACTGCAGTCGCTTATTGCAAGCGCGGTCATGGTGTTCTACGAGTGAATGGCCGCCCACTAGACCTGGTGGAACCTAGGTTGCTCCAATACAAATTACAGGAACCTATCTTATTGCTCGGCAAGGTATGCAAATATTTTACAGTAGCAATATTTGTTTTGTATATCTCTTAAAAGGTTTAAAAAAATTATATAAAATTAATAACTTGTTGTATGGAAGAGTAGCAGCTGCTTGTTTATTCTTTGTACATTATTTATGAGAATTCCTAGATGTATACTTTTGTTTTGTTTTATGTACAAAAAGTTTATTTTCTTGATTTATTACATTAGTGCATATGTCATAACACTTAAATTCGTTTTTACTAATATTTTTTTGTATTGACACATTGTATGATTTGTTTGTTTACATATATTTTCATATTAATCTGATAAATAGAGAAAATTAATTTGAAAATGAAAGTTTCGGATGCTAATTATTGCCAATTATTGCTTTTGATATGTCGACAAAAATTCATAAATATTAAATTAACCCATAAAATGAATGTATTTTTGAATTCAACTTAACATTTGGTTGTTTGCTTGGTGTTTGTATAAGCTTTGATAGCAATATATAAATGGATGTGGTATTTATTTTGAAATATATTTGATACTAACATTGCATGTTGACTGCACATTTTTAGTATGCTCAAGTTGTATTTTGTGTATTTTTTTAATACTATTAAACTGTATTGTGTGTATGATTTTTTTTATTTATTAAAATTAAATTTTAATAAATGAAAATAAATTAATTTTTTTTATAACTATGACATTTTAATTTTAAAGAACAAGAAAAAAAAGTCATCACTATTAGTTTTATTAATTTATAAAACTTATTTTGGAGAATATTTAATGTTTGTAAATTAGTTTTTAAATTCTTTTTAAACAATAGTTTTGCATATTTTACTAACTTAAGATTTATTCTTAAATTAAAATTCAGTTTATTAAATAAACTTGTAAACATGATTTCAAATTGTCAACTTAATTGTTGGCTCGGAAAAATGCATATACATAGGAGGGTCAGAAAAAAACTATTTTCTCTTTTCGTAATATAATTCTTGTTATAAGTGATGAGTAACACTTATTCCGAACCTGAGTATCCTTGGATGTGAAGTAAACATACATTCTGATGTGATTTAATTTATGTGAAATCATAGTATGTTATAAATGTTTGATTTTTAATGTGTGATATATTTATGTTTCCAGGAAAAATTCTCTGGAGTTGACATCAGAGTCACAGTAAAGGGGGGTGGTCATGTAGCTCAAGTGTATGCCATAAGACAAGCTATCTCCAAGGCACTTATTGCCTTTTATCAAAAATGTAAGTTGCTCTACATACATAATTTTACTAAAATTTGTTACAATGTTTTTGTTCAATGACTCTTATCCTATTGTTTTTGTGCTTATGTAATTTTTTTTACTTATGAATCTTGATACTTAAAATTGACTACACTTAACCTTGCAACTGGTAAATTGAATGACTAAATGTAACTAGTCATAAGAATTACATTATTAAAAGAGCAACCGCCAAGTTTCTTACTGGCTCTTCATGGTAGGAACAGCTTTCCAAACCAGCAGTAGAGTTGACAATTCAAAAGCACTTGTCTACAAGTTTATTTTAACAAAGAATATTTTGAATTTTAATTTCATAGTATTTTATTATATTGGCAAGCTGATATTATTAAACAGAAATTATAAAAGTCGTCATCGTGCCATTATCATTTTCTATGTGGGGTTGGCACCACATGTTATAAACATGTCGCATGATTTGACTAAATAGTCAAATCACGTATTTGACGGCTGCTTGCCTGACATCAACTTACTTCAGTCTTATTTTACGATACCTCGGTGAGAAAGAGGGTAGTCTATTCTACTCAACTGGATGCCACACTGTGGGTCAACTTATTCTAATCGCCTTTTACGACACTTCGGTAAGAAATGAGGGTTGTCTATTCTATTAAGACAGATACAACTCTCTAAAATGAAAGCATAAGTCTTTGAACAAAATTCAAAATGACGTGAGCGTTAATTTTAAATAAATATTAAGCTATATATATACATTATTATAAATCTAAGCTGATGATATGAACCCCTTCTTTCCAAAGCCATCTTACCACATGTAAGTTGGTCATTTCAGGGAAGGTAGACTATATTGTGACATTACCAAACAGCATATGATACTAAATATCTTGCTTGTTTGCAATGTACACTACATTATAATGAATAGGATGTTACATATCACACGCTTAGTATAAAAGTGACCTAATTCAAAATTAGCCATACTTGAGTTAGACACATTTTAGTCCTTTAGAATTTATTCTATGAACTATAAAAAAAACTGTGTTTTCTGGCTCTTCCAAGTTATAGGTCTTTTTAATACACAACTTTTTAGGCGCTTTGCTTTATTGCAATTGGCCGCAAAACAACTTTTTTCAATTAGGTCACTTTATACTAAACATGAAATATTACTATAGAGTCTATATTTTTAAGAATATATATTTTATTCTATTTATATATTTATTTAACTGTCTCCACTTTCTTTATTCATTAGTGGAATTTTGTTGGCATATGTGTTAATTTTGCTGAAATATTTTTTTAAAAATAAGTGCTGTATTTTTCTCAATTAGATAAGTTAATAAAAAAGTAACTAACTAATTATATATTCCAGCTTTGTGGTTGAGGATCATCAGTTGAATTTTTTTATGTAACGTATGTGCTTGCTATAAGTGCTGCACTTAGTTCACTTTGAAAGTATAATATTCACAATAATTATAATTAATTTTTTATTGTGGATAACAAATATATATTTTTTTCATTTAATTGTAACTTAATAATAATTTTGTTTATCCAGCCAAACAAAAGAATCCTACTAATATTAATAATGCGAAAGTTTGGGCGTATGGATGTATGATTGTTACTCTTTAACATCAAATCTGCTGGACCAATATCAATGAAATTTGCCAAAATTTTACTTATACACCGGGATAACATATAGGCTATAGAAATCCTGTTTATACAAGAATAAGAGGACATACAAAACCACCATCTATTATCAACCTAAACACAAAAGTAATTATAATATTATTTTGCTATAATCCGCGATAAAATAAAATATATGTAGAGTGTACTATTCCTTCTTATACCTGATACATGCAGTATTTGTAAGAACTCATGCACTACCCGACACCGATGACACAACAATACATAGTATACATTGCTTACTGCACACATTCACCACCACAATCTCAACAATTGTTTCGCCCCGTAACCGAAGCATCGTCAGGAGATAGACTCTACATTTGGCATTACATATATTTCCTTTTATCGCGGATTATAGCAAAATAATATTCTAAATACTTTTGTATTATGGACCTCCACAAAGTTCTATAAATTATTATCAACCTGTCATTCCACAACAGTCCACTCAAACGAAGTTGCGGTTAAAAGCTAGTTTGAACATAAATATATTGCTTTTTCAGATGTAGATGAAGCTTCAAAGAAGGAAATCAAAGATATCCTCGTTCAGTATGATAGGAGTTTAATGGTAGCGGATCCCAGGCGCTGCGAGCCCAAGAAGTTCGGCGGTCCAGGGGCGCGCGCAAGATACCAGAAATCCTACCGTTAATACCATGTGGGGCGACGCCGTTTGGTATTGCCTTGGTTCTATGCAATCACTGCAATATCATTTGGTGGTTTTAAAAATAAAAAATTAAAAATATGTGCTTACTTTCATTTATATAATATTCATTTCATTTCATAACTAGCCGTGTGGTATCCGGCTAAGTAGAATAGTACCACCCTCATTTCTTAACGAGGTGTCGTAAAAGGCGACTAGGGTAAGTCGACCCGCCGTGTGGTATCCGGCTGAGTACAACAGACCACCCTCATTTCTTACAAATATTAAAAAAAAGACACAACTTATTTTTAACTAGTTTTGGATTTAGTTTTCATAATTCTTAGTTTTAAAACGTCATTATTACGTACGATAACAATGAGATGAACAAATTATAGTAAAACAATATTATCCGTAATACAATATTTATTAAGATTCACAAATGTCTTTGATTTCCGTCATTTTTATAATGATTAATATAATTAAATGCAAATTACAAAGTACGACGCGCTTCATGTTAAAACCAATTTGTTCTTATATTAAATGTTAACAAAAACAAATGTTTAAATTAAATATGTTTAAATAACAAGAAAAACACAAATTTCTTAGATCAGTACAATCACTTGTCTAAAAATATAACATATTTTAAAAATATATGTAAAAATTTTTTGTTTGATTCTTCTTCAAATTCTTTATGAACAATATAAAATATACATGACGCAGAAATATTCATGACATATGTACATAAAACGTTTAGATTTATTCGTTATAGTTATGATTTTTTGTTCTGATGGCACTTTTTCTTATTTTTAAAATGTGTGATTTAGGACTAGACCTTATATATCAGATTTCTTCAATAGATTTTAAAGATTTTGTAAACTGAATTTAATTCAGATTACCTAATTGATATTTCTCTAAGTATAAAAAATGTCTATATTCCGCCTATGATACTAGGTTATGTAATATAAAATTTTATTTTATTTATGACAATATCTCCCCCAAGTTCTATATCGTACTCCTCCATATCTTTAGCAATATTTTTAATAAAAATTCAAAATATCAATTGAAAAAATATAAATTTTCTTAGTTTTAAATAACGTTTTGAATTCCATCAATATGTTTTACATTTTCTAGAACTTTCCATTTTTTAAATATTGTTTAGTAAATGGACTTTGCCTTTAGTATTTAATATCATTGAAGAAATTTAAAAATACTAACTAATTATATAACAATCCATGTAGATTATGTATGTATATTGAATTAATTCGAGTCCATAATTAAAAATATAAGGAACGGTATCCGGCTGAATAGAATAGTACCACCCTCATTTCTTACCGACGTGTCGTAAAAGGCGACTAAGGTAAGTCGACCCGCCGTGTGGTATGCGGCTGAGTAGAATAGACCAACCTCATTTCTTACCGATATCATAAAAGGCGACTAAGGTAAGTTGACACACCGTGTGGTATCCGTTTAAGTAGAATAGACCACTCTGTTTCTTACCGAGATGTCGTAAAATACGACAGAGGTAAGTTGATATCAGACAGGCGGCCGGTCGTAGAATACGCAGCCAAATCATGTGACAGTATGTTTATAACATGTTGTGCCGACCCCACTAAGAGTGGGATAAGGGCAGGAATATGATGAATTAAAAATATGAGGACCCCTTTGCAAAGAAGTGGGATTGTACTGATGCTACTTTAGACGAACTACTCTACACTACCTATATCTTATATATAGTATTATTTAATAATGCCGTGTTATATTTATTACTTTATCATTAGTAAGTTAATGTCTTTCAATAATTAATAATAAGTAGATTATAATAAAACAAAGGTTAGTAACAGATCATCCATAGAGAAATAAATAATATTCTAACACCAGTTTCTTAATTGAAACTGCTAATCTGTAATGATAATTTACTTGCAAGATATACTACTAGCATAGCCTTCTCATAGCCTTAAATTTTATTTCGAAAAAAGCATACTGTGTAGTACATATATATAGTACCTGGGTAACCGAGCCTTGCTCGGTAATTATTAAAATGTAAAAAAAATGAAAAAATATTTAAAAGTAAAATGAAAAATAATAGGGCAGGTGGGGCTCGATCCTAGGCATTTTCACCTCTTTAGAACGCCCGTTCCCCAAATGAACCTCCATTACGTTTGACAGCGAAAAAAAGTAAATTCAACGTAAATTTAAAAAAAAATTTGAGATCCCGAAAACAGGGATAAAACGACATTTTTTTTAAATAAAACTTATCTAAATCGATTTTTCTCCCCCAAAACCCCCCTACATGCTGAATTTCAGGAAAATCGTTGGAGCCGTTTCAGAGATTCTAAAAATATATATATACATACAAGATTAACTCATTTAAATATTAAAGGCATTCTATATAAAAATTAACTTACTACAGTAATGAAAATAAAATTAACCATCTGTAATAAATATTAAAAAAATCATTTACTTTTTCTTTTGTAAAAAAACAACTGATATTTAGAGGCCGTTAAAAGATGCAGTAGGTAGTAAAGTAGCAGTTATTTCAATGCGAGTTGTATAACACTTTAAAATAGTTCGTTCACAAACATTTTAAAATTATTCTTATTTTGTCTATTAGGTTTAATAGCGGTGGATTATTCTTGAACTAAATCATTCGAAATTATTATAGCTCATGCGTTATAATTTAATCAATCGTTATAATTAAATAATATTCTATTTATAATAAGAAATATCAAACTTTGCTTTAATATTAAACTGATCTATGTAGTTATTTGTAAGAGGAATTCCTTTGTAGATTTTAATAAAGCAAAAGTAATAATTAAATATCATAATTAATATGTAATGATATGATAATTAATAATATATTTAAATAAAAATGAACATGGATAAATTTATTTTATCAATGTAAATAAAATTACTAAGGGGATATTGCAAAATAATTGTACCCCTCCCTTTGTATATTTAAAAACTTAAAAATATATATTTTATTATATTATGTTACCAAAATAATTAAAACCTTTGTTACCAAAAGCTGCATGATATAATATTTAACTTAGCTGCCTGGATAGCTGAAAACTCATATCGATACTTTTTATAGACAAGTTATAGATTTCATAGACAATAAAATTTGCATGATAGAGTATAGATAAATTTTTGTTAGTAAAATGAGTGAATTATGTTGAAAAAATAATCGATTATTTTAAAAATCGATTATTTTTTCACATCGCTGGTGGCTATACTCTTTTGTTGTCAGTTTTTTCTTCTTGCACGTCTTCAAACTTGGCGCCCATTCTTTTGAGAGCGATAACAGCAGCTACTGCTTTAGCCCATCGTTTTTTGATGACGTATCTCTTCAGCTTGGCTTTTGTAACGTGTAGCTCGGTGCAAAGCGCGGATTGTATAAGCCACGGATGGGTCAGTGTGTCTGGTGCTGGCAGACGATCTCTAAAGATAAAAGTAAAAATACCTTAAATAAGTTAGGTGTAACTTACGACAAGTGTATTTTCTCTTTGCAACCGACAGATGTCGTCTTCTAGATATTTACGGTTTTTTGTACAACTAAGAACGCGGCTCCTTTTTAAGATTTTTTAAAAAAATAAATAAATAGAATAATAAATAAATTTAAAAAAAAATTAAGATCAACAAAAGTACGTAAAATGATTGCCATAAATAATATCTCATTTATTTAAAAAAAAATAATAATAATAAAAATATATATAGGTATAATAGTTTAAAAATTCGTCCGCACATTACCTATATTCACAGCTTATTGTATTACATTAATCTTATGCATAATTTTCGATAGTTATCTTTACTTACAAATTTTTTAGAACTGTCTGCTTCATTTTATAAGAGATAATGAAATATTATTTCGATTCATTCGATATTACAAATATATTAAAGAAAATTAAAAAAACAACTCAAATTTTATTGTCGTCATATGGTACACATTTTTAAGTGTACTCTCTCACGCGCATCTTATCTTCTTACTAATATTATAAATGTAAAAGTTTATGAGTATATGAATGTTTGTTACTCTTTCACGACGAATCCGTTGAACCAATATCAATAAAATTTGCCACAATTATTCCTTATACACCAAAATAGTATATAGGCTATAGAAATTCTACAGGATGACATTGAAAAGCGCCATCTATTATCAACCTATCACGCGCCAACAGTTAACTCAAACGACGTTACGGGTAAAGCTAAGTTACACATAAGTGTGATTTGCAATATATTATCTGTTGTATTAACTGTTTTTTTATATAATCTTGCATTTTTATATAAATAAAATCATCATATTAGTACATAGAATAATTAACTCGTCTTTACTTCATAGTGTTTTTTTACAATAGGATTAAGGAAATTAAAATAAAACAATAAATTCTATTAAGCCTTATATTTTAACAACGTACACGTTATAACAATAAATTATTTATAAAATCAATACACTATATACTTAAGTACGTATAAGGAACATATTGAAATTACGTCGGGATATATATAAGACATAAATTGTAAAATTATTTACATAAAAGTACAAAATTATTTACTATTGTCAATGTCATTTCATCTACAGTTGACTCAACGAGACATGAGCTTGATGTCGCGCGCTTAAGTGACCATTCTTTATTTAAAAAGTTATTAAAAAATACCATGAACCGAATTTTAGGCAACGACCATTAGCGATGTGAAATAATCGATTATTTTTTCATCAAAAATCGATATTTTAAAAATCCCTAGGTATCCCTTTTTCTTTTTTACTCTTTTTCTCATTTTTTAAGATTAGATATGCATTGTTGGATGAAACCTATTTAGCCAAACTACATATTTTAATCCAATTTCACAAACAGCACCTCTGATATTATTTATTGGTATTTGTCCATTTTAATTAGCCTTTATTGTAATTAATTATTAATATTAAAAAAGACAACTTTTGATATAGTCAGAAAAAAATCGATTATAAAAAATCGATTATTTCGTAACAACGTAATCAATTTTTTTTAATCTATTATTTTAAAGGGATAAAAATCGATTATTTATTAATCGATTTTTTCTACTCCAAGTCCTTCCCTAACGACCATATACTGTGATGATTGTTACCATTATAAAACTTATACAAAAAACATGAGAATAGATGTAGCAGTAAATATTCTCAATCATTATTTTATTATGTCAATTCAAATACGATTAGAATAGTTAAATATGATCTAGGCTGCTTGAAACGTAGCTCATATACCGATGTTTCAATTTTCACCTCAGTCTTGTCTGCAAGCGGATTCCATAGAGCTTTGAGTATGAAGACTAGATCCGTATAATTGTCATTTGTTCCAAAAACCTTAACGAATAAATAAGTCTCATATGCCTTTTGAGTCACGATTTGAATGAGTTGACGTGATTCTATATAAAGTACTAAAAGTTTTGGATTCTTCTCATAGATTCGTTGAGTCCAAAAAGTTTATCGAAATGGAGAAATATGTTATCTCTTTCTAAAGGCAACTGACCTATTTTGGTAACCTATATTTATTCAGAAAGACTAACCTGCTTTTTTTCCCTAAAATCAACATCACACATAACACGCACAGCTTCCAATGTAAACGCAAATAGGGATTCTCTGGTCATTACCAAGTTTTCGAACTCGAAAGTTTACAATTCACATAAGATGCTTTCCACTGACAGTGACCGAGAATTAGACGATATTTTGTAGAATAGCTTAAAACATTGAAGTTATTATAATGTATCGAATAGTATTTTACATAGTGAGATCAGTATATGAATATAATCATTTAATTTAATTTATTCTCGACTGGGAAGGTCAAATTTGTCTGTGTATTGAATCTTCTTTGTCTTCATTATTAAGAAGTTACATTTTTTTATATTCTTATGTTCTAAAATTCTTAATACTAACGTTCATGAGTATTAACATTTGGGGCTAATCTTTCTGAACAACACAATGTCATGGCACATTTTCCCTGTTTAATATTTGTCTGAAATCACTTTGCATTCGAAACTTTTGACGTACTGTTTTTCTTTTGCACCTTTTCGTCTGACGATTGCCTTTTAAAGAAAGCGCGTATACTTGACATGGAATTTTGTGCGAGTTGGTTTGACTGCGACCACTCTAATGATATTGACTGATGTCTCCCGCTGTTTGAAGTTCCACCAGCAGTTCTTTCTCCCTCCACGTCGTCACTTTCGCCCCATTTCTCGAGAAGATGCAAAAGTAAATCTTTCGTTCTGTGTGCATTATTTTCATCGCCCCTTTTGTATGGCAACTGTTTTCCATTCTCAAATCCATTAACTAATTTATCTATTCTTTCACGCCGTTTGTCAAATTCTTCGAAGAATGTGTTCCGTTTATCCAAAGGCTGATCGGGTACATCTCTACTTGTATTTGTCACTCTTTTTGATCTTGTCGATTTTGCCCAAGGCATTTTACTTGTCATCGGTTTCTGGGGTTCCTTTTCTGTGAGGAACGTCGAATTAATTTTATTAGTTGACTTGGACGTGAAAATCTTTTTTTCCAAGTTACTAGCATTTCCATTTATTAAAGTTTTCGTTATGCTTGAATTTATTTCTCTTTTAAAACCATTTGGTAGTTTTTTATCTTCTTTTGTAAATGTTTGCGTTTCTGAAACATTTTTATCCATTTCCTTCGTACTATTGTTATTTGTTAAATCAGTATTCATAGTTGATAGCATAAACAGATGGTCTGATAATTTCTTTATTTCTTCAGCTAAGTTTTTCCTAACAAAGATGTCTTGCTTTTTGTGTAAGAAACAACTGCTGTCGGACGCCCTCCTTTCGACAGGGTTATATCTTGTGGTATGTGTTGGATCTCGTAACGGCGGCGGTTCTAAGTCATCTTCATCAAAGACTATGTCTGGTGAGCTACTGAGCGAACTCCTTGGAGACGGAGAACAGCCACCAATGGACGATCTCTCAGCGTGCCCATTAGCAAGACAAAGAATTTCTTGCGCTTGATTGTCAAACACGTAAGGTGAATTTGGATGTTCACTCCACCGTTCAACGAAGAGTCGCAGATTATCCTTCGCGACGTCGAGCTCGTGTTTTGGTGACAGTTGGGCTTGTTGTCTGGGTTTGTCTTGCTTTGATGGAGATCTTTTTAGGAGCCACCGGTGACGTAAGCACTCCGTAGCACTCGGCCGTGACCTGCGACAAAGACCCCTTGTTACTATCACCCCAACACCTTGTTGTGTGCAGTTTGAAGGTAGATTATGGAAAGAAATAGCAGCAGCATGATATGTAAAAAGCAATGCGGGAATAGTGTAGGCATATGGAAATTAAGCATTATATCTAGACAATTTAGATTGCTAATCTATTTAGTATTCATCTAAATCTAGGGTATAGTTAAAAGAGTTAGCACGTACTAAAAAACGATTATGGGATAGTTAAATAAATACGATTCGATGACGAATAGTTATTAGTGATTGGAAACATTGAGTGTTGGATGAAATTCTAGTAACAAAGGGTCTTCATCGACAGGCTGACTTTTATGCAGCGTTCAGTAAATGACACAATTATTAATTTAAAATTTCGTGAAACTTCTATTTAATCGAAACTAAACTACTTTTAAGTGCGATAAAATTCTTTGGGTCGTATTTGTTTGAAAAACTCGTTTTAATTCATTTGCTAGTCTAAACTAAGTATCTAATAAATGAAATTTACTTCTACTTTAAAGTACTATTAGATGAACTTACTCTTTATCTTTCACGAGGAGTTTTCTTATAAAGTCTTTGGCATCTTCAGAGATCTCATTGAATGCCTCGTCGTCGAAATCATATTTTGCTACTGTAACATTCGCCATTGTTTCTATATCTGTTTCGCCCATAAATGGTGATAGGCCTGACAACCTGAAATTGAATTATACCAAATTTTAAATAATGCTATAAATTGATCTTTCTAGAGATTAATGTTTTTATCTAAAAGTGTATTAAGAAAGAAGGATTTACGATTTTCTAATCGCTCAATATCTTCTGATAGTTTCAAGCAAATTACTATTTAATTTTATTGTGAATGATGAGGAATCTAAAAATTGGTTTATAAAAGAAAATATCTGTCGATAAAATTATAAATTGAAAGAGATATTTTCTCTTAAGGAGAAAAGCTTTGGGACATTGAAGATTAAAAGTAAATACGTTAAAAAAGCGTTTAATAAATAAAAGCTTTTATCAAAGGTTCAGGTCCCTACTGTTAACCTTTGAGGATTTTGTTTCTCTGGAGCCAATACTGCCAACAGGATAAGGTCATGCTTATCATAAATATGCATTCTCATCGGGACTGGACCAAATATGTGCAATTTCAGCTTAATCAGACACCGATGGCTTAAATTTAACTTGCAAAATTTCACCTTCAGATACACACACGGCAAGTTAAATAAAGGCATTTAAAATTAAAATAAGAACTTATAAAACAAACTATGTATTATTAAACGGTCTCAGTAGAGTGGATAAAATATACTTACAGTACATAACATATAACACCAATCGACCACATGTCAGTGCCATAGCCGATTTGGTCGAAATTCACTACTTCTGGGGCAACGAACTCCGGTGTTCCGAATAACACTTGTAATTTCTTTTCAGGGTCGTAGAAGCGCGCTAATCCAAAATCTATTATTTTTATACGATTTCCTGATTTTGTGAGACATAGGATGTTTTCAGGCTGTAACAGAAAACTTTGATCAGTATATGAATAGGTTTTCATGTAAAAGGAATTTTACCCAGGAAAATAGATCAGACTGCTTTAGGATACTGTTTAGTGCCAAATAATCATACTTGGAATCTCCTTTAAGGAGTAGAATAGCTGTCGAACGAGTAGTATCATACAAGCTTTATGCAGATTGCGAAAACTTGGAAGATTCTCCCGCGTAACAAAAAGTTCTTAAAATACATTTTCAAATTTTCATAAGTCCTTAATAATGAGAAGAATATAGCTGTACGTAACGAAAACTGAATTCATTATTCCCCTGTCATTATCCCACTCTAAATGGGGTCGGCACAATATGTTTTAACCATGTGATATGGTTTGGCTAGATATTTTACGACCGGCCGCATGCCTGACGTTAACTTACCTTAGTCGCCTTTTACGACACCTCGGTAAGAAATGAAGGTTTTCTATTCCACTCATCCGGATACAACAAGACAGGTCAACTTACCTTAGTCTCTTTTTATGACAACCCGGTAAGAAATAACGGTGATCTATTCCACTCATCCGGATACCACACGGCGGATCAAGATTTATCTTAGTCGCCTTTTACACCTCGGTGAGAAATGAAGTTGGTCTATTCTAGTCAGCCGGATACCACACGCCTAAATAAAGAAGTAACAACTAAGTAATGAAAACTAAATAGTTACTTAAAACTTATATCAAGTTTTGAAAAGTGTACGACTATAACGGTTGATGAATTGAAGGTGTACAATTTGCTAAAATGAACAAAAATATTCTACATTTATAAAGAGTGGGTTCACACGTTGAAATAAAATAAGTGCATGTATTATTGTACAAATGACAGAGATAAAAATGTCCGCAACGAATAAACAATGATGTGACGGTAGACGCTAATAAAATGCCAGCCGCGATCTTTTCCGCCATTCTGATTTACGACTTGGACCACAACCAACGTGCCCGAGGTGAAGGAGTCAACTATGTATTTTTTATTTCTTACAAACGTCATAGTCGTTTTATTTTTGTTAAATCTGAATGTACCTACGCTTATTTGTAGTCTTTTAATAATCTTAATATATATCTTTTAATAATCTTATGTATATCGGTAAATAAGAACCCCGTGTGTTATCCGGCTAAATAGAATAGTACCACCCTCATTCCTTACCGAGGTGTCGTAAAAGGCGACTGAGGTAAGTTGACGCACCGTGTGGTATCCGGCTGAGTAGAATACACCACCCTCATTCCTTACCGAGGTGTCGTAAAGGGCGACTAAGGTAAGTTGACGCACCGTGTGGTATCCGGTTAGGTAGAATAGTCCACCCTCATTCTTGCCGAGGTGTCGTAAAATACAACGTAGGTAAGTTGATGTCAGGCAGGCGGCCGGTCGTAAAATACGTAGCCAAATCATGTGACACCATGTTTATAACATGTTGTGCCGACCCCACTTAGAGTGGGATAAGGGCAGGAAGATGATGATCGGTAAATAAGACATTTTTATATTCTACGCCGTTTATATATGTCGGACCTAAAAGCGTCAATTAAATGTGCCTAGCAAATTGCCTCGCAAAACTCTTGACTTGACGTACCCGCCGCGCTCCAGAACTAACCTTAGGAATTTTTCTACTTTAAGTAGGTTATTAAGAGAATATAATCCAAGTAGTAGTCCTTATATATAAAGATGTGTACGCTGTTGCTCTTAAAGGCAGTGCATTTAACGCCTTTTGTGGTGTACTTAGTTTAATTTAATGTTTTCGTGTAACTGCCACTGGTTGTTACTGATAAATAAATTGATATTTATATTTATTTGGTGGTTAGTAGCAAGGAAAACCGGTTTCTCAATAGAGTAAGAAGTGCGTTTTAAAAGCGGATTCAATAGGAGTATAAGATGCTTTGTCGTCGAAGTTATTTATGTTTTAAATAAACACGGATGTATAATAGTTGTGTAGGTTTTTGCCTACCCAAATTAAGATTTCTGCCTTATTTTCTATATAGGTACATAATTGTTACTTAAAATATATATACAATAAATTTAATAATTCAGACCGAAAATTATCAACTTTTTTTTTAAATAAATGCTAATAATATATTGTACTTCCGAATGTTTCAACCGTAGGAACTTTTGCGCTATTCTGCTACAATTTTTTTGTTACTCTAACAGGTTTTATCGACTTGAAGGGTTAGGTTGGGTCCTAATAATTGGTTTTACAGGATAGTAAACTTTGGCTAACCACAGCTAGTATAAGGAACACACTACACTAGCAAAAAGAACAGTTGCTCCATATTAATGACAGTGTTGTCAATGATATATACCTTCATATCGAGATGCAAGATGTTCTGTCGGTGCACAAATTCGATGCCCTCGCATATTTGCCTCATGAACACAGTGCATGCTCTTTCAGTTAGCACAAAATCCTCGTCAATAACACGCTCGAAGAGCTCACCGCCTGTTATCCTGGAAGAATAAAAATAACGGTATTAGCTAAATTGTCAATGGGCGATAGACTTCTAAAGTGCTGGAATGGTCACTACACACGTAAACAGACCTCTTGTTTGAAGTGTTGTTAGACCTCTTACGAGGTGGACTAACGACATCAAGAAGGTTGCAAGTAGCCACTGGATACAACCGACACTCCGTATTAAGTGGATTCCTCAAAGATACTTATGTTCAGTAATGTTCCTTCATTGTTTTGTGGAACAAATTGTAACGCAAAGCCGTATGCCAGCTAAGCCTAAGCCAAGACAGCCAATCCAGCCAGCCAAGAGAGTTGCAGGCATCAGATACTTCCATAACCCCAAAATGAAAAGGAAGTGACTTCAGCCGTGCCGCAAGCCACCGCACAACATTATTTGACGTCTTTTGATACAGTAAACGGGTCTGAGTCGTTACTCTTCTCGTTTCGTTTTGTGGGTATAATCGCGTCGGGTCAATAATGACTTGATTAGATATTATTAGTAAGAGAAATCATCGTTATTCTAATTTTGGATGGAGGTCCATGTTAATGTAAAAAAAGTGTTCTATTTTCTGTTTTATTCTACATAAGTGTAATTATTAATAAACCATCTCGTTTTCATTCTTATTGTTATTTTATACTAGGCTAAATCTTCCAAATAAATGTTCAGTTTTTTCCTCTTAGATTTCAGTAAGCATTTGCCTGCATAAAAGCCTGTTACTATCTCACTATAAGCAATAGGTCTCCTCCCTCCTTTTGGAGAGAATGGTTTGCATTTAGACATATCACGCTGCTCCAATACGGATTGGTAAGTTACATATTTTCCAAGACTTATGAGACAAGATGAGACAAGATATATGCAGGTTTCACGATGTTTTCCTTTACCGAAAAGTGTGTGATAGACTGCACAAACCTTGCATACTCCTATAGAATTCTTTGGATGTACAAACGTATTTTAAGGTAACATTTCATCGACGATAAGGTAAAATGTTAATCACTTTTGTATAATTATATTCGTGTAGAAAGAATACGCGTATTTTCAGCAAATCGCTTCACATTGAGTGTTTGCCAAAAACTCGGTCATAATGAGTTGAAAAAAATTTACATGTACACGAATTGAGGTAGTTGGCGCCAAAATAAATTGTTACTGGTTCGACTTGGCACAGAGTTAACTTCAAGGTCGATGTCAAAACACTCCGATAACGTAAATAAACAACAAATAGGTCTGCGTTTCTTTAAAAACGAAGTAAATAAATGTACCGAAGTAAATACGAGTACAGTGATGAGAGTTATATGTTTTAGATATAAATCTGTATGTGCATCACAGAAAATCTACTTAATTTCAATATATTCATCATCTTATTGCCCTTATTCCACTATAAGTGGGGTCGGGATAACATGTTACAAACATGTTGTCGCATGATTTGGCTACGTATTTTACGACCGGCCGCCTGCCCGACATCAACTTACATACTTACTTACTAATTAACAACATGTAACAAGAGAATAGTCAAAGAAAAACGTCATTTGACAATTTTCGACTCTGACTAGTAATTAAAGAAGTTTGCAAGAAAAACGTTAGAAACGCCAAAAAATGGAAGAAAAACGTATCAACATTTTTTATGGTATAAATAGTACTCACCCAGAAATATCTTCCTTTTTTGTTTGTAATGTTTTCTTGAAGGAAATATGGTATACTGCGTCCATCATATTATCAGTCTTTTGACAGCTCACGCTCATTAAGTTTTGTATTGCTTACGTACAAATATCATACAAATAATATTTGTACTTTATGGATGGGTACCGCCCACTTAGTGATGTCACACATAATGGTTACTACGATTATGCCACAGATTAAAAATAATCGGTAGAAATCGATGTTACGAGTATTAAAAGACATTTAATAACATTATATAAAGTTTTACTTTCTTCTTAGTTAATACATGAATACAAATAAAACAATCAGGATATTTTAATTTATTTTATTAGCACGAGTCGTCGGAATGATAATCAACACTAGACTCCTCCGATTAGGAGTCTTCAGTAGCAGTTATTATTAGCTCTTGTGTAGATAATATATTATCAAACGCAATATCACGTTCCCAATCAGAGAATATTACTCTTTTAGTTCTTTCCACCACACTTGCCCAGTTCTCGGCCGTTACGTGGGTGCAAGCATTTTTTAGCAATTGCAACATTTTATTCGCTGTGAATGGGGGGCTTGTATTGCATCTCGCAGCATGCCCTTTTACTTGTGCCCATATAAGTTCTATTGCGTTGTACTGGCAGTGGTATGGAGGAATCCGAAGAACAGTATGGCCATATTCTGCTGCCATTTCATTGATTATATAGCGTTTTGCTCTCTTTTTGGTTTTTAATATTTTTATTAATTCAACTTTTAACATTGAGTCGTCCACATTTTCTCCATTGTCCCGAAGCCAATTAATTATTTCATGCTTTTTATTAGCCTGTGTTGGCATTTTGTCAATTTGACGGGAGTGGTAGGGCGCATTATCAATAAAAATTATTGATGGTTCTTCCAATGAAATGAGCATTTTTTTGAACCACTCTTCATACACATTTGCATTCATCTCTTCGTGGTAGTCATTTGATTTCTTCGATTTAAATGCCAACAGTGCGTCTTGTACAAATCCTTTTGCTGTACCTGCATGGCAAATGATTAGGCGCTCACCTTTTCCCATTGGTACTGAGGAAGTGGAATCAGCAGTATCATCAGTCCAGAAACGAGATAGTGTGTGGTTAGCGTTGAGCCATGTTTCATCCGTGAAAACAATATTTGCCCAATCTTGTATTTTCTTTGCCTCTCTTAAAAAATCACAACGTGCTATAGCTATATCTGTGCGTTCCATTAATAATTTTCTTTTATTTAACTTTTTATATGAAAAGCCAATTGTGTTCAAAACTTTGACCAAAGAAGATTTTTCACCATGAAATAGACCACTTCTTTTCAAAGAAACAATAAGTTTTCTCAAAGTTGGAATTTCTTTTCTCAAGTAGTAATCATATACATGACGACGAATAGCGTCAGCGTCAAAGTCATCAGCAGCTGTCACCTTATGAGCCCGGCGCTTTCTTTTTGGTGTAGATGGTTTGTTTTGCTCCAAGCCGCTCCTGCCGTAGGCATCAGTAGTGATTTTAGTCACAGTTGATAGACTGATCCCCAACGCGGCTGCAACACGGTTTCGGACTTGCGTGATAGGTATAAGAGGTCCGCCATTTTGATTTTCTTGCTCAAAATACTCATGAAGTTTTAACACTAACTGTCTCGATTGTGCTTTCAACACACGTCCTTTCGGCATTTTCACGATCAATTAATATAAGTTTCACAAAAGTTTTTCCGAGGAATAAAGCTACTTAACTCAAGGTGTAACAGATGCGAGAGAACACTCAGCGAACGTAAATGCGTGTGACTATCACGGGCGTTTCGTTGAGAGTGACAGATCACGTCAAAATGGCGGCCGAGCGGAAGGTCTGTTGATGTTGCCAGTTGATGTATAATATATTTTTTATGATTATAATAAATACACACGGATTAACATTTATTTTCAAAAAACTAAGGCAATATTAAATCGAAATGTTGATTTCTATATCTGTTATTAGTTTACGTAGGTTATCATTAATCGAATTACTTAGGTACGTAATTCGATTAATGATAGTAGGTACTATAATCGGAATGGTATCGCATACGAGAATCTTTAGGACATCACTAAATATGTAAATCGTCAATCTGTCAAAAGATGGTTAATATAATGGACAGTGTATAATTTATTTATCCCATTTGTTAGCCCGGTGTATATGTTTCAATTGTACCAATATTCCATCAAAAATGTTTCAGCGTATAAACCGTGAAAGCGTAAAAGACAAATATAGAAAGCGTTAACACCGTGCGACTCTTTCGAAGAGGTCACGGGTTTAAACCCGGGAAGACACCAAATTTTTCTGTTAAAACTTATGTGTCTAATTGATAATTGCAATTTATCACACTTTTCGGTGAAGGAAAACACGTGAGGAAACCTGCATATCTCTAGAGAATTTTGGAGATATGTGTAACCTACCAATCCGCATTGCAGCAGCGTGGTAGTTTTTAGCTCCAAACCTTCTCTCCAAAAACGGAGAGAAGAGGCCTTTTCTCAGTAGCGGGAAAGTAACAGGCTGCTTACTTATAGATATGCTAAATATCTAAATAAAGTAGAAGAAACTACTGGTAAAAACTTTCGTACAGTAAAATATATTACTTATGTTATCATTTACTTTAGCTATTGTATATCATGTCTTTCGTATTCTTAAATAAACGTACCGCTACGAAAATATCAAGTTTATTTTTAAGAAACTCTTACAGTTTTGTAAAATATATCTAAACAAGTTATTTTGAGTGTGGAATGAATGAATGAACGTCATCAGATGATTTTAGAGGTTTGTATAGCTTCATTCATTTACGTCATCGCTGCACGGTATTCTATCGGTGTTTCTTGAAATTTATCGTTAAAATATTTATACGAAATGAACTTGTGACGTAACAGCGTTCGCGGTTTTAGCATCTGAGTAAATTCACTTATTAGTTTTCTGCATTCATCGTCTATGTTCTTTGAATAAACAATAATGAATATTTTTAAATAGGCGGGCGTTAATTGTCTTTCTGCAGTAGGTGCTTCTGAAGATTCTTATGGAAGGTTCTAGATAAGACATCTTGTTTCAATAGCAGATATATTATCTATCTATATCTATACTAATATATAAAGCTGAAGAGTTTGTTTGTTTGAACGCGCTAATCTCAGGAACTACTGGACCGATATGAAAAATTATTTTAGTGTAAGATAGTCCATTTATTGAGGAATAGGCTACATAGCATCAAACTTTAAATTTTGCTCCTATTCTTCTTAGAATAGGAGCAAAATTTAAAGCATTCCGTGCGTGCGCTGAGTAAACGATAATAATTATTAAAAAATCATGTATTATAAAATTGTTTCCCTTTAAGAGTTCTAAATAAAAGTCTGGGACAGCATATGTCTAGCGTTTAAGGTTAACCCACTTTAACCATTTTTATGTGTATCGATATACTATATTACAGTTTTAATCTTTCAGCGCGGGCCGAGCCGCTGGCGATTGCTAGCTTGCTATAATCCGCGATCTTCGCTAAGACTAAAATGCAAAAAATATTGAAATAACATTTATTATTACGATCATTAAATTTTATAGTGGTACAGAGAGCGTAAATAAAGAAACTTAATATTCGCATCGAATATGTGAGGACCGCAATTTGTCTGATTTTCGTCTGTGATATTTATTTGTCTATGATTTTATTTAAATTATAAATATTATATTCTATAATAAAATTCGTCAATCAACTGTAGCTTTGCCATTACAGCAGTTTAAAAATACTGTTAAAAAGAGGCTGATACAGAAAGCCTACTATACTGTTGAGGATTACTTAGACGATAAGAATGTGCGGATATAGCTCTCTTCGAACCTGTACAAGACAGTAATGACTAAACGTAACTTATATTAAGAATTATATTTTTAAAATAGCAACCGAAGCTTTCCGAACCAGCAGTAAAGTTGACGATTCAAAAGTAATTAATTGTTTACAAAGAATAAAGAATATTTTGAATTTGAATATATGAATTAAATATCTCATAGAATGCATACATATGTGTTTATTTATTATTGTTTTTTTTACATATACGTTTTGCTGAACTCGTGGTTTTATGAATCAGATCGTAAATTTTTTAATATAAACACATCGTAAATGTATAACAACGGAAGCCGTGAACATAACTAGTGTAGTATAGTTCCGTTTTAACTTATTGAGCTGGATAAATTACATTCTTGTTTACATCTCAATTAATCACGCTAATCCAATGTAAAATGAACTCGAGTGGTTCCATACTTGGCGACGTTGATCGTTCCTTTTAGGATGGGTACACACTGAATTTTATTTTTTAAGTTTGTCAGGTTGGTACTAATCATAGATCCACTATCCTACTTGATATGAAGTAAAGCTTTCTATAGCAATAGTATAATATTGTTTTTTTTTTCAATTACAATATTATGGTTATTAATTATATAGGTTTTATCATGGAGTTGTAACAGTGGCGTAGCTAGTATATTTGGGGCCCGGGGCCAATTGTCATCTGGTGCCTCCCCCCCCCTTCTAAAGGGCCTAAATAATTTTAAATTTTCAGAACGCAATGACTTTAATATATAAATTTAAATTGGTTCAAAATGATAATAACTATATATAAAATAACATTAGATTATGATAAAACTTATTTAGAAAATTTAAAAACGAACTTTCCTCGCTTTTTGAGTGGCAAAGTCCGTTGTTCCTTCATCGAGCTCTACAACTAAGGAACTTTTTTGTGTTTATTGTAGACAATATAATCATACAAAATCAATGTGCAAAAGGTTGAATAAGAGTCTTATTCAACTTTTTCTGAAATGATTTCATTATTCATCCAAAAAAAAAATTTTTTATCAAGTTTGGTGCCCCCCTTGCCTGTGGTGCCCTGGGGCGACCGCTCCTCTCGCCACCCCCTAGCTACGCCACTGAGTTGTTATACATAGAGTAATATAGGTACGACTGTAAGAGCGATCATTTGCTTTCTCTATTTGTTTAATTGATAATTTGAGGCTATACTAGATATACTAGAGTAGGAAAACCTTCCTACTCTAGGAGTCTAGTGTATTAAATATATGGGTGAAACCGTAGATGTCAAATGTAGGTAATAAAGCAATCAAGCTCTTTTAATGTCGGAACACGTGATCTTAAGGTTTTGCAATGGTTGTGCAGTGACCACATATTTTTTTGAGGTATATACAGTGGAAACGAAACACTGATTGGTCTAGTATCCTATCTTAGCCACAAAAAACGTAATATTATGTACAAAGCGTGACTGTATTAACAATTTTGAATTAAATGAACACTGTCGTACTGGGCCTACGCCCAATACGAGAGTGGTGATTACACAATCTACTTTGTGCAGTAATATTTCAATCTAAGAGGAGTGAACATCGAGGTCATTTTTACAACCGGCTTGTTTTGTGATCAGCTAGAGATGAGAGCTATGGGAAGATTGTGAGGTCTATGTAGCAGTCAACACTGCACAACATATCGAGTGGTAATATAAATGGTAATAGCTTGTAATAAGGATAAATTGTACCGAAATTCAAATTTTTATTTAAATAGATTTATTAACTTATTCAATTATATAACCAAGATGTACGTTAAACTATAACTTCAAGTTGATTTATTTCATTATTAAACATGTAGTATATGAATTAAAATGCGATTATCAGTAGTCAGTGTGTACCATGCTCATGCAATAAGAGTGGCGTCAAGTCGCGTCAGATATTACGGCGTACATAGTTGGCGCGACGCCATCCTGCCACTACATCCAGATATACACTTAGGGTTGTCGATAAATCATCTTATTTTATAAAATGTTCATTTCTGAACGAATTCATATGCCTGGGACAAAATTCAATTAGAAATAAAATCTCGGGTGTGGCGCTCAGGTTTTGTACTGAAGGTTGATAAAGCCTTCATCGGGAAAAGCCCGCTTCTCAGCCCTTCTTGGATAGGGATGTAACTTGGAGTAAAAAAAATCGGTTAATAAATAATCGATTTTTATCCCTTAAAAAATCGATTTAAAAAAAATCGATTATTTTGTTGTTAAATCTTTTTTTGTGACTATTTCAAAAGTTGTCTTTTTTAATATTAATAATTAATTAAAATAAAGGCTAATTATAGTGGACAATCAAGAAATAATATCAGATGCGCTGTTTGTGAAATTGGATTAAAATGTGTAGTTTGGCTAAATTGGTTTCATCCAACAATGCATATCTAATCTTCAAAACAAGAAAAAGAGTAAAAAAGAAAAAGGGATACCTAAAATAATAGATTATTTTAAAAATCGATAATTTTTTCGCATCGCTATTCTTGGATAGTTTTAGGCCCATCGAGTAAATGTAGAGTGCCACTCTACATTTACTCAAAAAGTGAGTGGTAGCTTCTCTCAATTAGGTTTTATAAATAGGTATTAACTTAACTTTACTGTAAAATAAAAAATATATTTTTACCGTAACATGACGAAGTAATCAACCTGTATTATTCAAATAAAGATTTCTAGTAAACCTAATAGGACATATAATATATTTCTTAAAACAGAATTATGCCTAACATAGGAAAATCTGAATACAGAGGTTGCGATAACTTAGAAAGTTAACTTTTTTATCATAAACGATATATCATATCGTCATAATCCCTAAATAAAAAATGTTCAGCGTAAATTTTTTGATGTTAATTATAAAGATGAATGAGGTTGCTTAACTATATAAATTTAATTGAAGACAATATGTCATTGATCAACGTCAGAGGCTTGATAGTCTGTGACAGATGAAGCGATTGACAAGCGAAAGTTTTTTTTGCGAATATGAGCAACAGCTTATCATATTCAGGCGTGTAAATTATATTTTATCTTTTTAGCATGAATTATATAAAAAGTTGAAATATTTATTGAAGATATATTTTTAATTAAAAATCATCCTATTTTTCCTTCTATTTTTGATCTTCTTTTAATTTTGTATTAAATTGTAACTTGGCGATAACAGATGGATTTAGAAAGTTTTAAATTAGATAAACGTTGATTATTTAATAGATTTTAAGAGTTTTATAAATGCATATTATAAATGCGAAATGTTTGTGAGTGTGGATGTTTGTTACTCTACTTTTTTGCTACGGCGAATCCGCTGAACCAATATCGATGAAATTTAGTACAATTATTCCTTATACATTGGAGTAACATATAGGCTTTTAAAATCCTGTTAATTCTGCAGGAATAGAATGACATTGAAAAGCGCCATCTATAATCAATCTATCACACAACAACAGTCCTCGTAAACGAAGATGTAGGTAAAAGTTAGTATTATTATATTCTATTATGAAATATTTTTTATCGTTCCAATCAAATGGCAACCCTGAAGATGTAGGCACATCGCTAGCTACTTACAATGGACTTTATTGTAGTTAACATATTCAATCGACAGTCATCCCGTATTACCATACTAATATTTATAAAGCTCTTCAATTTAAAGCAAATAAGTTTCCATATTATAAATACGAACTCTGTTTGTCTCTTTTTCTTTCTGTCTGTTACGCTTTCACAGCTATTCCTCTGTAGCAATATTGATGAAATTTTGTACAACTGAAGATTATGTACCTTACTTAACATATGGGAAAAAATCCCGATATTAATTCTAGATCAGGATATCATATTATAGTACGTCATGAAGGGTATTTTAACATTTAGGATGAGGTAGATGACATTGCGGGCACAGTTTATATATATATAAAAATAATTAGAAATTCGGGTGGATTAGTGGTCTAAGTAAACGAGAACAGAAGTCCTTGAATTAACAAGTTTCTGGCGACCAACTAACATCGGCTTGACCATTCAGCACATAGACTGATCTTTATCTTATAAGGGTCAGCAGCTTTATCAGGCAGCTTTATTCATATTAGCTTTTATATACCTACAACAGGACGACGTCTAGTCATTACATATCCATATCTTTCAGAGCTTGTTACAGATGAAAAATCCGTAGAAAACTCAAAGAAAAGTCCTAGAAGAGCCTTCTAGTTATATAGAGTTATTATACTAGATTAGGACTAAGGGCTAGGCCTGTAAGCGAGCGTGTATCACTACATATTATAAAACAAAGTCGCATTCTTTGTCCATATTTTGATGAACAGATTTTGATGCGGTTTTTTTTAATAGATAGAGTGATTCCAGAGGAAGGTTTGTACGTATAATAACATTCAATACGGAGTAGAGAAATACTGTAATTTTTGAGGTTTCTGTAAATAATTACATTTTTTCCGCTTACATTGCAAACGCAAGCTAAACCCCACGAGATTTATCAAAATAATGTACTAAGTATTTGTACACATTGAAAAGGTCTACAGAAAAGTCCGCGATGGTATATGTCTATCTCTTATGGATAACCCACTATAGCATTTTTTGTCATTTACTTTTTTTTTGAAGCAATTTTTATACAATAGAGCATTAATCCGTATCCAATTAAGTACCTAAAATAAATTTTTGATTTAATATAGATCAATATGGCCGTTTACAGCATGTAATTTAAGTGAACAAGAGATATTACATATTTAAAATGCCGTGAGAACGCCGCGCTTCGCCTTATAACACTTCGACTTTAGCAGCGATGTCGCTCTTTCAAGAGTTTGTTTAAAGACATTCTGTAATTAATTGTAAAAATAAAATACATAGGGAAAATGTAAAAGTAAATAAGTAAAAATGTACTATATGAATTTAGATATTCTAAAGATAGCAGGAAATCTTCTTGGTATAGGGAAAGGATATTGTTTTTCTCTAAATTTAACGCTTGCGGGCCATGGGCAGTAATGAATAAATCAAAAGTACTGGATCGATTTTAATCATTTTTTTTACACTGAATGACATGGTATATATATTTTATACCCGTGCGAAGCAGGGGCAGGCCGCTAGTAATAAATATTATGAGATAGATTCGTATACTTTTCTTCGTCTAATCGCACATGCGCAAAGAAATATTCATGGCGCGTTCTTAATTTTAAAAAAATACTCAGAACATTTTATAACGCCGTGTGGTATCCGGCTGAATCTATCTATCTATCTATCTAATTTCGGGGACGCCTGTCGGTGCAGGACGGGTGATCAGCTCCTATTCCGGACTATTCCACCCATTTCCCCATGTTGGGACAAGGGTTTCACTGCTGTCCCGACAGTGTCACCTGCTCTAATCTACCCGTAGCTTTTACGAACCTGATAATATCCCTGAAGGAGATATTTGTCAGATCCTCAACTTCAATTTCATCCTTACCTAGTATCTCCCATCTTACCAGCGAGTACATAGGGCACTCAGCCATAAGGTGAAGACTCGTTTCTTCCTCTCCACACTCTGGGCACGCAGCATCTTCTGTTATTCTCATTATTGACAGGTGTCTGTTTAACAGGCAGTGCCCAGTTGTAATGCCTGTTACAATTGCTACATTTTCCCTGCTCTGAGACATCAGCTGTATAGACTTCCTTGTATCAAACGATTTGAGAAACAACTTTGCTTGTCTGAGCATTGTGTTTCTCCATCTTTTGTTAGATTCTGTTTCTATTCTTTTTTCTATCACACACTTTATTATATTATGTGCGATTGGGAGGAAGGGTTCTGGTCCTACGAATGTTTGACTAGCTCCCTTTCTTGCCAATTCGTCAGCTTTTTCGTTCCCTGCATGGCCACAGTGTCCCGGAACCCATGCAATCGTTACTTCCCCCTTCTCAGCTAATTCGTTTAGTTCACGCTTACATTCCTTCACGATAGCTGAGGTTGTTTCTATGCGGTCAAGTGCTTTTAAAGCTGCTTGACTATCGCTATATATTACTATATTATGTTCTGATGCTATTTGTGATTCTTTGAGTTTCCTGGCACACTCCATGATAGCTATCATTTCGGCCTGGAAGACACTTGTATATTTACCCAGATTTAGGACCTGGTGTAAATCTGATGAGGTGCCGTAGACAATTCCAGCTCCCGACAGCTTCACGGATTCTCGTTTGGACCCGTCCGTGTAGCAGATGGTATGACTCTTCGCGCTGTTTTCCACTTCCCAGTTTTCTTTTGCTCCTATGTGTATCCTATATTTTTATCGAAGATTTTCTGTTTCTTGATCAAGTCACTTCTCCTGACGACCATAGACAGATTTTCTCCGTAAATCTTTTCTATATCCGTATGACCTTTATCTGTAAAGTTTCCTTTCCATTGTTGGAACACTTTCATCTTATACCATTGCTCTATGGCTTTTCTCTTAGCTGCTAGGTCTAGAGGATAGAGTCCTACCAGAACTTCTAGTGCAGCGGATGATCCGGTTGAATAGTATAGTACCACCCTCAATTCTTACCGAGGTGTCGTAAAAGGCGACTAAGGTAAGACCACCCGCCGTGTGGTATCCGGCCGAGTAGAATAGACCACCCTCATTTCTTACCGAGGTGTCGTAAAAGGCGACTAAGGTAAGACGACCCGCCGTGTGGTATCCGGCCGAGTAGAATAGACCACCCTCATTTCTTACCGATATGTCGTAAAAGGCGACTAAGGTAAGTTGACCCACCGTGTGGTATCCGGTTTAGTAGAATAGACCACCCTCTCTCTTACCGAGGTGTCGTAAAATACGACTAAGGTAAGTTAATGTCAGGCAGGCGGTCGGTCGCTAAAACGCAGCCAAATCATGTAACAACATGTTGTGCCGACCCCACTTAGAGTGGGATAAGGGCAGGAAGATGATGACTCATAACATTTTATAGTTAGTACACCTACATGATGTTTGCTCGCTCACGCACAAAAAAGAGATAATTCGTGAATCTTATTTGTTTTGTATTTATTGCACTATGGCACATTTTGGGCTTCCGTACTCTAGTATAATAACGTTAAGTCAGGTTAGGTATTGAAGAATTGTCTATGCTGTTGCTATATATTCTATCATAAACCGGTACAGATAAATAAACTTTATTTCGAAAGATATTTCATACAAATTCCGATTGCGTTTATGTCACCGTGAGGAAGATACGGGTCAAATATAGCTTCTATGTCTCACTGCACAAGGAAATTTACATAACTGTGAGTCTAACTGTAACCCTGTTTTACTTTTGTCGTTTTGACATGACTCAGCTCAATGGATGTGGAATGTGAAAACGTCGCACTAACCGAATTTCTGTGCCCTAGATTGTTAAAAGCATATACTATTTTTTTTAATTATTTCCGATGTTGCGTTCAAATTATAGACTATACATAAAAAAAAGTTACATTACGGACATGAATTAATTAGATTAATTCAGACATGATTCAAGCTCGCGAAAAAATAAAAATCTAGAAATAGATCAGATAATAAATTAAAATGTTATCGTTCCATTTTTAAAATTTTATTTCTTAGTTGTATATGACAACATTATATGTCTTCGGTAATTAAAGGTCTGAGTATAATTTACTATTAATTATATAATAAATAAATCAGTATATTTTTTTGCGTTTACCAATTCGATAATAAATCACGTTATTAATGAATCCATAAATATATGAACTCAAAGTTGTCTTCCTCTTCAAACATAAAGGTCAACAAACTTATTTCGTTCTATTTTTTTAAATTATACTTTGTAATCTGATAATGTCGCACTAATGGATTTTATGTGCTCAATTTTGTCAAGAGCTTTTTTTTATGTAATGATAAAATGTTTTTTGGTATAATATTTAAAAATGTCTATAGAGAAATATAAGATATACGCTTACTAAAATAAATGTATCACGCATTCGAATTTCGAAATGTAAAAACGATATTTGCATCAAGAAGGTTAAGTGGTGTAGAAGAACCTTTAAAAAAAACAACGATTTGTATAAGATATAAGAACTATTTTACATAGATACTTTGCATTACATAGATCTTAACAAACACAGAATTCCGTTAAAGTAACGCGTACTTCTATAAATGATTTCTATGATTTTTTTCACGTCCGAAAGGAGAATGGGGACTTAGTGATATTTTTTAAACATAGCTGAATATTAGAGAAATGATATTTATGAAACCGAAGTTTATGGTAGTAATTAGTTTTACATATAAAGACTAACCTTCGTATAAAAGTGAAATTTCTATAATTAATTTGTTGAAAGGCACCTGTCGTCTGCTCTCGTCGCGTCCTAATTACGAAACCTGTGTTATCTCAACGCATCTATTTTTGGCGGTTTTAACAAGTCTTTCTATCTAGAGAATTTACAGTCAATTTGTGTTGTATGAGATAAGGAACCGGTTAATGGAAACTTTGTAACGGTTTCAATGAAACGTCTTTGAAATGTTGCACTGAGTTGGGATCGGCACATGTTTTAAACATGTTGTTACGTAATTTACAGAATTAGGCGTTACTTTACGGAGATCCATAATACCTAATAAAATTATTTTCCTATAATTCGCGATGAAGTAAAATAGAAAATATATATAATGCTAAATGTAGAGTGGACAATCCCTTTTCATACCTGATACATGCAGGATTCGTAAAAATACATGCACAAACCTCCACCACCGCCACCATAATACATAAGCACTACATACGTTCACTATCACAAACTCAACAATCGTTTCGCCCAAAAGACCAAAACCGACAACCAAATCGCAAAGCATTGCGATCTTGGTCGTGGAGTCTTTGTCCTAATGATGCTTCGCAAAGCTTTGCGATTTTGGTCGCGGAGTCTATCTCCTGATGATTCTTCGGTTGCAGGGCCGAAGCTTTACATTTAGCATTATATATATTTTCTATTTTACTTCATCGCGGATTATAGCAAAATAATTTTATTATTACTTTTGTATGTTGTTACGTACGATAGCCTCTCTTTAACAGTTTTTTTTAAACTGCTGCAATGGCAAAGCTAAAATTGTGCGCTTTGGGCGTCTCGAACGGTGTTTATCGGACGCCCATCTAAAAAGGTCCCCGAGGCAGTCGATGCATCTGGTGCTCTCGATGCATCGATTAGCGAAGGGAGGGTCCACTATTAGAGAGTCCCCGACCCAGAGGTGGCGCTCTCTGGGGTGCAGAGTTGCTGCTGGCGGGGATGGGGCCAATGTGTACAACGGTACCCTGTCCCCGCCACCAGCAGCGTGGTGGAGCACTGTCAGGTTTTTAGTCGGTTCGAGTCTTACATACCCGCCGCTCGTCCCCGTGAGGCGGTGACAACCCATGGGTGATGACAATGGGTTTTCCTGACATTAAAAAAGCTGAAATTGAATGTGGTATTTTATTATAGAATCTTATATCCAAATCCACAAACGACTTACGTACTTTTACAAGAGGCAAAGATATTCAATGAAATAGCCCTCCGCTGAGATTCCGAGCTTTTGGACAGGGCTCATAGGGAGCTTAAAGTTACAGATTTACAAGTTTTAACCGGCTGTTAACATCAAACATTTTGATCTTGACGCATTCAGAGATTTAGGATGAAAAGATTTCGCATAACTGTTCGAACGCTGCCAAAACCGAGTTGCTACTGACCTCTTTTTCGAAAATTTAACCCTGGCCTAACTGGACCGTATATTCAAAGCATATATAAAGTAAGTAACGGCCTGTTACTATCCTGTTGCTGGGCATAAGCCTCCTCTCTCCATTTTGGAGAGAAGTATTTGTGTTAAGACCTACCACGCTGCTTCAATGCAGATTGGAAGGTTACACATGTCCATAGAATTCTTTAGAAATATGTATGTTTCCTCACGACGTTTTCCTTCAACGAAATGCGTGTGATAAATGGCGATTATCAGTTAGGCACTTAATTTTTAACAGAAAAATTAATTGGTGCCTGCCTGGGGTTTGAACCCATGATCGTCTATAGGGAGTTGCGCGGTCTCACCGCTGTGCTATCACGCCTTCAAAGTATATGTACATATATACTTTTCTTCAATCCGAGTAAGTTCGCTTTTATCAATACTAATATATAAAGCTTCAGCTTTATATATTAAACAAAGAAACTCTTGATTGTTTCTTCAAATGTTTGTTTGTTTGATGGTTTGAACAAGCTAATCTCAGGAACTACTGGACCGATTTGAAAAATTCTTGCGTATTAGATAATCCATTTATCAAGGAAAGCTATAGACTATATCTATATATAAAATCACGCTAAGATGAATAGGAGAGGAGCAGCAATTAAAAAATATTGCGAAAACGGCAAAATTTATAGCTTCCCTTACGTGCGCTATGTAAACGGTGAAAGTTATTCAAAAATCTCTTATAATTAACTTACGATAACTATTTTTGTTAAAAATTTCAATTCAGGAAGAAATTTGTGAGACAAACTAACTGCTGGCACAGCTACACTTATGAATAGTTCAATAAAGTATTTTTGAACGGTTTTTTTTTAATATGGATTCTTGTTCAATAGGACCACGTCATATATCGACGTCAATACAGCTGTACATGACGCTCGTTGCATTGAGGGACGATGGATACCTTGTGTTAGTCGACGAGGTCGGAATTACAATAGTCGCGTTAGTACTGCGAAGTCTTTGTTTTTTTGCACCTGCTAACTATTTTATAGGCAACACCATATTTAGGACTTTGAGTGGAGCAACAGAATTATACAAATTCATAGTCATCATCCTATGCCTTTATCCCACTCTAAGTGGGGTCGGCACATGTTACAAACATGTCACGTGATTTGGCTACGTATTTTACGACCGGCCGCTTGCCTGACGTCAACTTACCTTAGTCGTATTTTACGACACCTCGGTAAGAAGAGGGTGGTCTATTCTACTAAACCTGATACCACACGGCGGATCGACTTACCTTAGTCGCCTTTTACGACACCTCGGTAAGAAATGAGGGTTGTCTATTCTACTCAGCCGGATACCACATGGCGGATCGACTTACCTTAGTCGCCTTTTACGACACCTCGGTAAGAAATAAGGGTGGTACTATTCTATTCAGCCGGATACAACACGGAGAATAATAAAAAAATCATATTACTAAAAAAGCTGTGATAGTCCAGCGGTATCACCGTGCGACTCTTTCGAGGTGGTCACGGGTTCAAACCCGGGCAGACACCTATGAGGTTTTCTGTAAAAACTTATGTGTCTAATTGATAATTGCAATTTATCACACCCTTTTGCGGTGAAGGAAAACATCGTGAGGAAACCTGCATATATCTAGAGAATTCTGGAGACATGTGTAACCTACCCGCATTGGAGCAGCGTAGTAGGTCTTAGCTCCAATCCTTCTCTCCAAAAAACGGAGAGAAGAAGCCTATTCCCAGCAGTGGGAGAGTAACAGGCCGCTACTTACTACTTACTTATATTACTAAGGCATTATAGGGACTAATTTCGACAGGTTTAGTTTTTCATTTAACAATACATTTTAAAAGTCTTAACAATATCGTTCTCATTATTATTCTCATGCCCTTATCTCACTCTAAGTGGGGTCGGCACATGTTTGAAACATGTTGTGAGATGATTTGCGTAGTTATTTTACGACCGGCCGCTTACCTTTAATATTACGCTTATCGTACCTTTGTCGCCTTTTACCTCGGTCAGAAATGAGGGTGGTCTATGGTAATTTTAAATTTTGTGAAACACGCAGAAAAATATTTAAATTATTAGTAAGGGTTGGCGACTGTTATTTTTTATTCACGCAAAATGTTTCGTTGAAACATTATAATGCATTTTTAAATAAACAATTATAAGAAACTGCAACATATTCTGAGAACATAAAATCAGATGTTTATGGAAACAAAACGATTACATTTCCGTTCATTATCGCGGAAATTAAGCACACGTCTGATCGACTGGCCTCATTTTGCAATTTGTTCAAATAATTAAGGAAATTTATTTACGGTAGTAGAATTCGTGTGGAAATCCTTGATTTAATCGCGTGATAATTTTTATTTAGTTTTAATAATTTATTATTGCAAAATTATAATAAATAACACATATCCATAGTATATATATTTTTTTTCAGTTCTCTGAGTGAGCTTACTAAGATAGCATTATATATTATAAGTTATAGTATTAGTAATTAGTAGTATTAGTAATTAAGTTTTGCTACACTATTGTATTAGGGTTCCCTGTAATGTTAGTAGTAAGCTAGAAATAAATAAATAAATAAATAAATAAATAAATAAAAAAAATATTACTGCCGTGTGGTATCCGGCAAAGAAGACTCGACCACTCTCTTTCTTACCGAGGTATCGTAAAATCGACTAAATTTTTTTTTACAAATTAGTACCTAGGTATAGAGGAGAGACGAGAGTTTCTACAAGTACGTATTTAAACTTTTTTTTTATCCCACTAATTTTATAAATGCGAAAGTATGGATCTATGTTTATTACACTTTCACGCCGAATCTGCTGAACCAATATCGATTAAATTTTGCACAATTATTCCTTATACACCGGGGTAACATATAGACTATACAAATCCTGTTAATTCTACAGGAATAGGATGACATTGAAAAGCGCCATCTAATAATCAAGATATTACGCTACGTTGTAACAGCTAGTAGAATTATATGTTTATCACTACATATTATAAAACAAAGTCGCATTCTTTGTTTGTCTATATATCCCTATGTATGCATAAAACTTTAAAACTACGCAACAGATTTTGATGCGGTTTTTTTAATAGATAGAGTGCTTCAAGAGGAAGGTTTGTATGTATAATAACATTCAATACGGAGTAGAGAAATACTGTAATTTTTGAGGTTTCTGTAAATAATTACATAATTTTTCCGCTTACATTGCAAACGCTGGCTATACCCTACGAGATTTATCAAAATGATGTACTAAGTATTTGTACACCTTGAAAAGGTCTACAGAAAAGTCCGCGATGGTGTATGTCTACCTCTTATGGATAACCCACAATAGCAGTTTTTGTCATTTACTTTTTACGAAAAATAATTCCTCATTTTCAAAGCAATTTTTATACAATACAGCATTAATCCTTATCCAATTAAGTACCTTAAATAAATAGTTGCTTTAATATAGATCAATATGTCCGTTTACAGTATGTAATTTAAGTGAACATTTTCGGAGATATTACAGATTTAAAATGCCGTGAGGAGACTGCGCTGTGGCTGGCCGCGTATGTCGTTCTTTCAAGAGTTTGTTTAAAGCTGTGAATGTTGTTTATAAAGACATTCTGTAATTAATTGTAAAAATAAAATACATAGGTAAAATGTAAAAGTAAATAAGTAAAATGTACTATATGAATTTAGATATTCCAAAGATAGCAGGAAATCCTCTTGGTATAGAGAGAGGAAATTGTTTTTCTCCAAATTTAACGCTTGCGGGCCACGGGCAGTAATGAATAAATCAAAACTACTGTATCGATTTTAATCATTTTTTTTACACTGACAGACATGGGATATATATTTTATACCCGTGCGAAGCAGGGGCAGGCCGCTAGTAGCCTATAAGATAAGACGTCGATAGTCTAGGATTTGATTTATGGATAAGTTTGACCTTTTAAGACGATTCTCGAAACCACATCCCTATGTCCAGATGATTCACTGTCAAGGAATGCGATTGGACGGTTTGAATGGACGCACCAATTTAGAATGCTACGAAATTGCGATGCGTTCCATGGCAGGTACACACGCCCACGTATTATAATTATTACTACAAACATAATTCACATGACATTGGCATGAGCGGGCATTTATTATTTTGTCTGATTGTACCGCATATAGAATGTTCAATTTATTGATGTCATTTAATTTAATTAAAAGTAGACTGCGACGCAATTATGCTTTAAGCATATTTTTTGTCTATATAACTCTATTTAGGCTTAAGAGCTTTTAAAGCATCAACTGTCGAGGGCAGATACTTAGTTGATGGTGAACGTGAAGAATACGGTATTAAAGCTAGCGTGGTTAGTAAGTGCTACCTGCAAGGGTGAAAATTAACCGACTCTTGGATACAAAAGTAATAATAAAATTATTTTGCTATAATCCGCGATGAAGTAAAATAGAATATATATATAATGCTAAATGTAGAGTGGACAATCGGTTATCATACCTGACACATGCAGGATTCGTAAAAACACATGCACAAACCTCTACCACCGCCACCACAATACACAAGCACTATATACGTTCACTATCACAAACTCAACAATCGTTTCGCCCCGCAACCTGCATGTATCAGGTATGATAACCGATTGCCACTCTACATTTAGCATCGTATATATTTTCTATTTTACTTCATCGCGGATTATAGCAAAATAATTTTATTATTACTTTTGTATTATGGATCTCCGCAAAGTAACGCCTAATTCTATAAATTATCGTCTCTTGGATCTAAATGGTGACATTAAGCGTGTGATAACTGATACTACGAAAACTGCAAAATTTTTTTGAGATGAGATGTTTTTGAAATTTTTCCATGTAGAGTTGATTACTAGGGAAATTTAGAGCAATAGGTACTTTCTCTTTGCCTACTGCACATAAAAAGCAAACTTTTAGCAAGCATTTAACGACGAAAAGTTGTATACTTGGACCGCTTATCAGGCATAGCCGATACGGTCTATAACAACTGATAACGATGAAAAAATCCTGAAGAGGAAGAGGAGACCTGGTCGTAAAAAGAAATCTTGGTTGCGAAACATCAAATTCAAAATATTCTTTATTCAGGTGGACTGTTTACAGTACTTTTGAATCGTCATTTTTTTAAAAGAAGCTACCACCGATTCGGAAGTGTGCTCCTACCGAGAAGAACCAGCAAGAAATCTTTTCAACATAAAAAATAATTACAATTTGATGGTTACAAGTTAATTGTTAATTGGCATCTGGGAATGGACAGGAATTCTGTCTGGCCAAAAATGGGTAGGCATATGCAGATCTGACCGCCAACCTTGACCAGTTGGATAGGCACGCAAAGAAGGGAAGGTTTCATAATACTTTTGGGGCCCTCGAATCTGGGCAACGGAGACCGTATGGGGTTTCCATGTGATTCTCCTACGTTATACTATTAACACCCAGAGGAGGTAAAATATCTCGCGAAGAGGATCCTTGAATTCCTAAAGGACACATGCATTGTTAGCGGAATGTAAGCAATTCTAATTCAAGTAAACTTGTAAACAAGTGCTTTCGAATCGTCATTTCTACTGCTGGTACGGAAAGCTGTTCCTATCGAGAAGAGATAGCAAGAAACTCGGCAGTTGCTTTTTAATATGATTCTTATAACTAGTTACATTTACAATCTTGTACAGGGCTTACCTTGTATATTGAAGCATCGTTGCCTGCTTTACTTTGTGATTTTGTTCTGGAGCCTATCTCCTGACGATGTTTCAAGTGCGGGGCGAAATGATCGTTGAGATCGTAGTGTATGTGTGTAAGACATTATATAGATTTTTTTAACAAACGCGGATTATAGCAATATAATTTTAACATAACCTTTGTACTAACTCTAGAGCTTTCTTTACACAGAGTAACTAAAGGTTCTTCTAGCAGGCTGTTTCTTTCACGTTTTTATTAGTTTTACTTTAGTTTCATTGTTTGATTTAACTGCATTTCAGTACACGACATAATAAGTTTCTCCTCAAATGATCTCTGATAATAATAGATGACGGAAGTGTTCTGTGAATTCTTGGCCCACACAACAATCGTCTATTAACGTGGATTTATATTTGGTACTGGATATGTGTTTTCAGGAACAAGTTAATTTTGTGTCAAGACCGTGTGACTAATATTTAGTTATGCTCGACGCAATCATTTGAATACTATTTATGTGGTGACATTAACTAATTTACTACTTTTAACTAATTTACTATTATCTACTATACTTAAGTCATCATCCCTTATGCCACTCTAAGTGGGGGTCGGCACAACATGCTATAAACATGCTGTCACATGTTTGTCTGCGTTTTAACGACCGGCCGCCTGCCTGATGTCAACTTACGTTAGTCGTATTTTAGGACACCTTGGTAAGAAAGAGGGTGGTCTATTCTGCTAAACGGGATACCACACGGTGGGTCAACTTACCTTAGTCGCCTTTTACGACATCTCGGTAAGAAAAGAGGTTTGTCTATTCTACTCAGCCGAATCCCATACGGCGAGTCGACTTACCTTAGTCGCCTTTTACGACACCTCGGTAAGAAAAGAGGGTGGTACTATTCTACTCAGTCGGATATCACATGGCTAGAGTTTTCTTATATTTATCTTTATATTAAAATAGGGGAACTTCGAACCTTATACAAAGGTAACTCGAGGTTAACGCGATGTGACCCGGTTGTTTATATTTTAATTAGTATGAATCGCGAAAGTTTAAAATCTACCTAGAATAGGGGAGTCAGCCTAAAATGTGACCATTGAAAAAAAAGAAAATTAAGGAGGCTACATATCTCCCCTTTTTGGCACGTAGCAACCCAACGTCGTTCTACGTATTTAAATTGAAAACGCGCCACGAATTTCCTCTGCGAATGTTTGATTATATAAAGATAAGTATATGTCTCTCATATTTCCTCTCTAATTATTTATTGGACATTCACACTCACAGGCTTGTCCATAGCTTCCCTACACTAGTATAGTATAAATATGAAACTGTTCACTTTATATGAGGCAAAGGCCCCATTACATTTATGTTTTCAACAGAATCTGCCGCCAATCTTAGCCGTGTTGCCAATTCTATGCTATATTGTCCTCGGATTCATCTTCAACGTTAACTCTTTGATCACAGCTCCCTCCTGACATTTAAATGGACGCTACGGATGTTTTTATTTCTAATCTCAATAGTTTCTGTGCGGCGCAATGAATATTCTTAATGAGGTAGATTGCGATTAGGCTGGCTAGACGTATAAATTTCAACTTTAAATCTGCCGCCAAGCCCATAATCGTAACAGATTGTTGGTTTAAGGTGAATGCCAAGAAATTATAAGATTTTTACGGCTAAGCCACTATTTATGTTAAACAAGTATGAATTATCTCTAGTCCACGATAATGAGATATTTATATGTGCCTTGTCGACTCGGTTGATGGAAACGGTTTTATTCTTTGTGATGATGCTATTTTTAGACACAAATTAAAAATCCATAGTCAGAATGTTTATAAAAAAACTTGGTTACTACAGTGTTGTATAATTCGTATTGGCAAATTCAAATTCAAAATATTTGTTATTCAAATAAACTTGTAAACAAATGCTTTGGAATTGTCATCTCTACTGCTGGTCCGGAAAGCTGTTCCTACCTTCCTACCTACTATAATTTATTTATAAAGGCGCGATGTGACGCCATAAAATGGGTAACCAGGCTTTGGTTCAAATTTGAAAGCCGAACACCGATTTTCAGTGGCCGCCATTTTTTACGCACGGACGTCAGCAACCGATAAAAGCTAAACTAACTTGCTATATATATGTAGGTATAAGTATTTATAATATGGTGAAAAATGTACACGTGTTGTAATAAAAAATGTAGCTATTGCCCTCCCTTAATAGTAGGCCAATATACAGTAGTGTTAGTTAAGTTACAGATGACCTTTGGATGCTTAAACTGATGGATAAAAATAGTAAATGATTACTTATTTTTAAAATTAATAAGAAACTTTACTTACAGTTCCAACACGACGCACATATATTTGCCCCAATCGTAGGCGTCGTACAACTGGATCAGCCTCGGATGTCGTAACCGCCTCATCACCTCAACTTCGCGTTCAACGTTCCGCCTTTCATCCCTTCGGTTGACGGAAACCAGCTTTGCTGCTAACTCGAGACCGGTTGTTTTCTCTCGGCAGAGGTACACTGTTCCGAATTTGCCCCTGAGAAAAATTTACAATTATATTGGGTCTGGGTAATGTGTTACTTAGAGTTACATAGCGGTATGTTTTTAGAAATTGGCGAGCGGCGAAGGATTAAGTTATAAAGGATGATGGTGTTGTTAGGCAATTTTAAGCGTTACATTATAAAGAGACCATTAAAAAAACGATCGAACGAAACGAACGAAAAAAAACGAAATCAAATATTCATTGTGAAAATTTTGAATTTGTTCGAAATTGTAATGAAATCCTAATTTCTATCTTATTTATTTATTTTCTTACATATGACAAACAGGGCTTAACTCAATATATGACCATCTGTAGCCGAACTAGTTAAAACTGTATCTATAGGTATGATAAAAGTTTATTAACTTGCTACCAAATAGATTAACACGGGAACTATCACACTTGTCCAAAAAAAACTAATGGATTAAAAATATGAATGATTAAAAAATAATTCATATTTTTTTCAATAATACCTAATTCATTATTTTTTGGGTATTGTGCAGTTCTGCAAAGTAGCGCCTAATTCTATAAATTATAAATTATTGAATTTGTTTTTATCCAGTTATCTTATATTAAGTTATTCCTCAACATTAGCAAATATCTTTAATATTTAAAAGAGTTAATCTTGAATAAATATAGAGATTTATATATATACATACATACATAAAAATCATTTATAAAATTAGGCGTTACTGGAGATCTAATAATACAAAAGTGATACTAAAGTTTCAATCAAATTAAATCACGATAAATTAATTGCTGATTATAGCAAAATTAATATAAATTTTATTATTATTTTTTGTACTACATAAACATTAGATGCACTAAGCAACTATGAACGATGGGAAATATTAGTAATAGTTCACAGCGGTACGTGGAGTGTGATGTACATTACAATGGCTGACTCACCGGCCGATTTCCGATAACATATCGAAGAAGTCGTTAACATCTGTACTCCGTTTGATTGTGACGTCTCGATAAGGGAACGGTGGCTCAATCTCTGTAACAAGAAGCGTAAGTTGGTTTACAGTTATCGATATATACTATAAATATTTGTTCATACTTGGTATACCAGTAGCTTTGGAGTTAGAATAAATATTAAAATTGGTTGTAAATATATACGCCGTGTGGTATTCGGCGGAATAGAATTGTACCACCCCTTTTTTACCGAGGTGTCGTAAAAGGCGACTAAGGTAAGTTAATGTCAGGCAGGCGGCCGGTCTTTAAATACTTAGTCAAAATCATGTTTGTAACATGTTGTACTGAGAATTGGATAAGGGCAGGAGGACTTAGCGGAGGCAGGTCTCTCTTTCGAGGGGTCCCTACCCGGAGGAGGTGTTCTCTGGGATCAGAGCTGTCGGCGGGGATGGGGGCAATGTGTACAGCGATACACTGTCCTTGCCATCGGCAGCGTGGTGGAGCACACAGGTCGTTTTAGTGGGTCCGAGTCCGACATAACCGCCGCCTGTCCCCGTCGGGCGGCGGTACCCATAAGGGGTTTTCCTGTATTAAAAAAAGGCAAGCATCCGGTCTTCAAATACCTATGTATTTGAAATCATCATGTTTACCAAATCATGTTTGTAACATGTACAGACCCTACTTAGAGTGGGATAAGGGCAGGAGGACCAGAGTTACAACAGTGTGAATTTTAATATCATCATACTCGCGTACTATATTCAGAAATGAAATATGAGATCGTATGCGATTTTTTATCATCAAAACCTCAAGCATAGACGGACTACCCACATGTTTTTGGCATTCCGCTGCCTATTCTAACGCTGTCACTTTTTTTAATGTTTTTTACTGCGAATGTCTGAAGAGTGGAATGACCTACAACAAAATCCACATTTGACCTTACTCTGATTTACTGCGAGTTGTTGACACTTATATACGTTTTCGTGGACTTATAACTTTGTTTGCGTGGACTGTTGTCGCGTTGATAATAGATGGCGCTTTACAATGTCATCCTATTCCTGTAGAATTAACAGGATTCCCATAACCTATATGATATTCTGTTGTACAAGGAATAATTGTGCCAAATTTCATCGATATTGGTTCAGCGGATTCGCCGTGAAAGAGTAACATACATACATCCATACTCACAAACTTTCGCATTTATAATATTAGTAGGAGGTAGGATAGGATATTAGTAGGATAATAAACTTTAAGTTTCTCTGGATGATTTTTTCTTCTCTTCAACCAATGGATGTTTAGTACTAAATTATTCTCTTTAAAGCAAAGTACGCACCATGCAAAATTTCGCATCTTAGATTCAACGGTCTTGCAAAAGGCACCCATAAGTCGATGTCTAGGTCATACAGACAGACAGCATTTGGGGACTGTGTTATAATATAATAAGTATATTTATAATATGGGATGACTTATAAATTTGCAGATTCGATGCCTTTAAAATGGGACTGACAAGGTTTGAAATACTATCTAAAAAAGTTTTAATTTAAAAAGAACAAGAATCTGAGTTTTTTGTGTTCAAAAAGTGTAATCACCTGGTTTTATTATCGTCTATTTCGGAGTAAGTGAAAATCACTTTCTAAAACCCGATCATCTAGTTTTTTTGGTGTATTTGAACGTCTTAATTAACTTTTAAAATGTCAATAGCTATTCCAAAAAAACCGTTTAGCGGATGTCGTTTTATCAGCGACTCGCGACTTTCTGATCTTCGCAATGCTTATTTAATTTTTGCTATCTGCAATTATCTCGTTTCCGTCAAAAAGTCAGACAAGCATCTTTTTTATCCCAAAATATAGTAAGTTTCTTCTGATCTTACACTGATATTATATATACTAATCTCGTTATACATAAAAATGAATATTTGTCTGTATGTCCTTTATACACTACGAAACGGCTAGCTCCATTTTAGTGTAATTTTTAGACAATCTTTACAATGACCCAACGGATGATTCTGTAAAGTTTGTTAGCGGAAATGGACATCAGGCTGAGCCACATCAACGCGTAGCAGGACAGCCAGCATAATCCATATATTCATCATTCTCCTGCGCTTTAAGCAGGATCGGCACAACATGTTTTTCTCTTCCATTCTCTTCTATCATTCGTCAATTCTGGCGCTACTCCTTATACATGCATTTTATACTTCATACAATCCAACCATTGCCTTTTCAGCCTTTCTCTAGTACATATTCATCCATATTTAACCCTCGAATGGTCGCACGATGTTCATCCCTCCAAATTATATGTCCACACCATCCTAATCTTGCAGTTCTGGTCTTTTGTACTATGGGAAAAACTTTCAGAAGAAGATCCGATAAAGAATCTGCATAATCTCTTGCCATACGGCAAGATTGGAGATAAAATCCTGTATGAGAATGACGTCGAAATTGTCAGCTTCACAGTCTTTTGGCGAACGTTCAAATATTTATAAAATTCGGGTGCAATGTGCCCAAAGATCAGCTATTGTTTAGTCTGGTACAATGGAGTCGCCTGGCGCCAGCTCCGAACCGTGCTTCAAACCTTTGATATCACCGCTTTGAAGTTTATAATTGGCAAAATCAGATTGGAATTGTTTATTTTTGATCATAAATGAGTTATGTGCGAAGGTATCGGTGTAACTTTAAGCCTGAATATTGGAGAAAGTTTAATTGTTCATTGTTTTAGGGCAAATTTTTGTTCGTCCGAAGTTTCAGCAGGTTTTTGTTATGTTTACGCGGATCATAATGATACTCTGAGATATTTTTTGTAACGGCCTGTTATAAATCTCACTGCTGGGCAAGGGTCTACTCTCTCCGTTTGCGGAGAGAAGGGTTGGACCACGCTGCTCCAATGCAGATTGTTAGGTTACACATATCCAAAGAATTCACCGAAAAACGTGTGATAAATTGCAATTATCAATTAGACACATAAGTTTAATAGAATATTCCATTGACGCCTAGAGTTTGAACTCTCTCTGACTCTCTGACCCTTCTCGAAAGAGTCGTATGGTCTCACCGCTGGACTATCACAGCAATATAACTTGAATATTTTAAATTTGAATCAGAAATGAACAAGAGTTTGGACTCGCCTACGTATATCGTCTGTTGCATATCGGTGTCATAGCTGCTTGAATGCCGAATGTAATTTAGGATCCGTGATGCATACACGATACATATGCATGCGTTGATTGTATTAAAATAGATCTTATTGTTCCCGAACAAAAACGTATGAATCATACAACGCCAGTTGAAAATAAAAGGACTCTAAGTATCGGTACGTTTTCTACACTGCACTATTTGTTGGGATGACAAAGATTCATTATCAAGTTGAACCTCAACTTGATATTTAGAAATCACGAGCTTTTACCCGTAACTTCGTTTGCTTGGACTGTTGCATGATAGGTTAATAATAGATGGCGAATAGCTCCAGCAGCTCCAGCTCTAGCAGGCGAGTTTTTTTACAACTGGGTGACCCCTTAAACACAATTTACATCAAAGGGTAATGTACGATTAATAACCGTGTGATATCCGGCTGAGTAGAATAGACAACCCTCATTTCTTACGAAGGTGTCGTAACAGACGACTAAGATAAGTTGACCCACTGTGTGGTATCCGGTTGAGTAGAAAAGCTTTCTTAGCTCTTTCTTACCGAGGTGTCGTAAAAGACGACTGAGGTAAGTTGACATCAGACAGGCGGCCGGTCGTAAGTACATAGCCAAATCATGTGACAACATGTTTATAACATCTGCCGACCCCACTTAGAGTGGGATAAGAGCACGAGGATGATAGTAAAGTACCAAAATAAACCTTTCGGAAGAATTGCACTCTCTTTTAGTAAAAACCGTACAAAATACAGACAGACAGAGCTTTTAGAGGCTTTGTTTTATGATAAGTATAGACTATACACTTTATCGAGGACGGCAGTTTTTACCGGTTTTTATTATCGGAAAATTTTATTTCACTACACCGATTAATTCGTTAAATAATTGCATAATCATTAATTGCACAAGTGGCTTTTAAGTTTTTAAATGCGCACTATAAAATTTATTTCAAGCAAAGGTCAATATTTATGCATTCGGAATTAATATTAACCAGGCTTAATAAATGTTAAAGTGAGTCTGTTTATCATTACTTCACGTCCGAAATTAGCAAGAGAACTCTCTCGCTCATTTCGACATTTTATTATATAATTTTGGTCATTATTATTATATTATATAATTATAACGTTATGGCAATGCTTTACTATAATTTTCGTAAATTTGGCACATCCCACAATTTTCTGGATAAATCTGGATAACGTTCCAAGATTCTAAATAATTAATTTAGGTCTTTGACCAGACAAAATTAGACGAAGTATCCGATAAGTTTTGACGTGATATAACCTTTATTAATCCCGCGGTTTCACCCGCGTACATACTCATCTCATGGCAGTGGAAAGTCTACTAAGTCGGATTATTGATTTATTTATATATCATATCATCAATAGTTTCCTCAGCGCATGCGATAACAGGTTTTAATGACTAATTTTTTACACCTTATTACATTTTTATTACGATCCCTATTATTTTAATGTCAAATAGCTTATGTTGCTCAGTAAAGATGCAGCTTTCCAATGGTGAAAGAATTTTTGAAAACGGTACAGTAGTTTTTGTTTGAAAACATTACAAACATTCATTAATTTTTTTCCTCTTTATAATAATAGTACAGATTTATTGTAATTTATTAATAAATTGTATTTATAATATTTACTAATATTCTAAATACAAATGTTTCACCCGTGTGGTATCCGGTTAAGTAGAATAGACCACTCCCATTTCTTACCGAGGTGTCTTAACAGGCGGCTAAGGTAAGTTGACCCGCCGTGAGGTATCCGGCTGAGTAGAATAGACCAGAGTTTATTTTCTATTTATTTTATATTAAATACTAAACTCCTTGCAAAGAAATTACGTATAAAACTAGTTTATTAATAAATTTGCGTATTTTACGCCTTATCGTGTGGAATTAAATCGTATTTCGTGGTCACTTGATGACTGTTTTATGAAACGTAAAGTTATTCTTGGCTTGAACTTTCGCAATAAATTGTCTTGTAAATTATACTGTTACATAATTATACCTTTTTCTTTTACTCTTAGATATAAAATAAATATTTCATAATGATATTGTGGATCAAATATTTTTATTATAACTACGTAGGAAAAAAAATGCGGATTATAGCAATGCATTACATTTAGTGACTTTTGACATGAACAAGGAGCTCTATACTAGTTTCAGTATTTGATTATTTGGGGGCTTAAAAAATAGACTCGACACAAGTTAATTTAAATTCAAGATATTCTATATTCTTTATTCAAGTAAATTTATAAACAAGTGTTTTTGAATCGTCAACTCTACTGCTGGTTCGGAAAGCTGTTCCTACCGAGAAGAGCCAGCAAGAAACTCGGCAGTTGCTCTTTTCAAAATATAATTCTTATTACTATTACATTTAGTCATGCTTTGTGACTTTGTCGTGGAGTCTATCTCCTGATAATGCTTCGGTTGAGAGGCGAAACGATTGTTGAGTTTGTGATAGTCAACGTGTAGTGCTGGCGTATTGTGGTGGCTGTGGTGGAGGTATGTGCATGTGTTTTTACGAATTCTGCATGTATCAAGTATGAAGAAGGATTGTCCAGTCTACATTTAGCATTATATATATATTCTATTTTACTTCATGTTGAATGCCGCTAACGCGCCTAACGCGTTATAGTCTTATATACTTCGGTGGCGCACCTATTGATGTGTACGATATATGATCGTTAGTTGATAAATACATTTATAATTAAATAGAAATATTATAATAAACTAAATATTATATAATTATAGATAAAATAAGTAAGAATATCAAATAGTGTTTAAACGACTAAGTTTTGGCGGGCTTTTGTCAATATAAATAAGGGGGTGGGTAGATGTAGGTAATCAGTGTATCAGTGCTCGTGTTAGCAGTAACGCTGCTGGAATAAAAGTTGATTGGACCAGGAGATATTATTTTAATTTCATCATCCCGAGATACTTCTGTAACATTCATCTCGGATTATAGCAAAATAATTTTATTATTACTTTTGTATTATGGATCTCCGCAAAGAAACGCCTAATTCTATAAATTAACCGTATAGTAGGCTGTATCAGCCTCTTTTTAATAGTGTTATTTATATTATTCTTTGTAATTTAATATAATCTATCAGGTAGTGTCAATATTTAACAAATGACCTGTCGCCAAGTGTAATCTACGATTCAAATGCAGATGTTCAAAAATTATAAATACCTTACTTTTATGTTGCTGGCAACGTAATGTTTTCTCAAACTGAATATGTAATCTATTACTTCGTTGCTTTGAAGTTTTACAGAATTCTTAGCTATTTGTTATAGTTGTTTGTCCTGTCGTAGTGTAAAAAGTTGTTTGTTTGTTTTATTTCTTTATTGTATAGTATAAAAAAACATACATGGCACAAAAATATATATAAAAATAAAAATTGTACAAAGGCGGACTTATCCCAGTAAGGGATCTCTTCCAGCTAACCTTTAAGCTCTGAAAGGACAAAATAACAATGCAATAGGCAGGGAATGGCCACGAAAGGACAACAAAATATAAATAACATAAATATTACTTAAGACATATACTCGATTAGTCAGCATTTTCGGTGACAACATGTTGTGCCGACCCCACTTAGAGTGGGATAAGGGCACGATAGAGAATTTGAAATTAAAATTAAAATTCTTTTAGAATTCTATTAGAATTAACATTCCGAAATGTTGTTTGACAATATCACTTGATGTTTCACAAATTCCAGTAGAGACCTACATAGATAACAACATTTTTGAATTTAAAATGGCCGGCGATTGAAACGACAGTGTGGTTTTATACCATCACCTTTCTTGAACTTGTTTTAAACACTTTTGAGAATGTTTATTTTTAATTTTTACTAGCAATCGCCAGCGGTTCCGCCCGCGTGGAAAGATTAAAACCGTAATATAGTGTTTTGATAACTATAAAAATGGTTAAAGTGGGTTAACCTTAAAAGCTAGACATATGTTGTCGCGGACTTTTATTTTGAACTTTTAGAGGGGAACAATTTTGTAATACATGATTTTTTAATAACTATTACCGTTTATTCAGCGCACACAAGGTAAGCTTTAAATTTTGCGGTTTTCGTACATTTTTTTATTGCTACTCCTCTCCTATTCATCTTAGCGTGATGTTATATAGTCTATAACCTTCGTCAATAAATGGGCTACGACTAAGGTAAGTGCCTTGTAGTAACCGACTGTGTAGAATATACCACTCTCTTTTCTTACCGAGGTGTCGTAAAAGGCGACTAATTAAGTTGACCCACCGTGTGCTATCTGGTTAAGTAGAATATACCATCCGCTTTCTTACCGAGGTAAGATTTATTTATTTATTTATTTATTTGTCAGGCAGGCGGCCAGTCGTAAAATACGTTGCTAAATCATGTGATATGTTGTGCCGACCCCACTTAGAGTGTGATAAGGGCAGGAGGATATAACTTTTTTTTCTACGCCATTGTATTTTAAAAGTCGCCAATATGTCTAAGATTTAATGTAGGCACAAACAAGAGAAAATGCACAAGTGTTATTTCGACTGTGATAAGAATTTACAATTTGTTGTTTTGTAATCTGGTTATGTCGTGAAATGCGTCATTAGTGAGTTATTCGTCTAAGATGAATGGCAGTACGACGTACATAATAATAGCGCGTACCTATAGCGGACGTGACGTAACGTCATTATGAAAATAAATGGTTCTTTGACAGATTCCGAACTGGACTCGCTCCAAGCTTAAATAAAAACTTGGTCACATATATTAGTTGTTTTTTCGTTTTTTTTATGTTAGATGTTAGAAGTTCAATACAGTTAGCGATAGCGAATAGACTCAGAAATGTTACCTCTCAAAATATAGCTATAGACTATAGAACCACCGCTGCGTCAAGCGTACGAGCGAAGGGAATCTTAGTTCTTAGGTTAGAAGGGAAGATTAGTTCTTTAATATCAGGTACTGTCGATTGCTTGGAAGAGATCGCTGATTTAGCGATAACCGTCTGTTGTACATAGACTCATTTACTATGCTTTTTTTGTACATCGTGTACGTCATCTTATTTACTATGTTTTTTTTCCTTATTGTATTTTGTTAAAGATTTTTCGGTGTGCAATAAAGTGTATTTGTTGTTGTTGTACTCTTTATATTTTCGTTACAAGTCACATTATAACAAGAGTTTACGTATTACAAAATAAAAAACCATTAAGTAATTTATAGAATTAGGCGTTATTTTACAGAGGTCCATAATACAAAAAGTAATGAAACTAATGTATTGCTTAATGTAGAGTGTACTATCTTAGAGCTAACTAGTGTAACTTTTAGAGGGGAACAATTTTGTAATACATGATTTTTTAATAACTATTACCGTTTACTCAGCATACGCAAGGAAAGCTTTGAATTTTGTCGTTTTCGTTCAATTTTTTATTGCTGCTCCTCTCCAATTTATCTTAGTGTTATGTTATATAGACTATAGCCTATTTTTGAATTTCAACTATCGTGAGTGGAATTCATAATTAATATATAGAAACCGGCTATACTCACATGTTATTTTATCAGATGAGCCCGACTAGTTTCAAGCTCATACGGGGCTCTTATTCATGAGCTCTTTACGCGGCGTTATCGCGGCGGGAACTGAGTTCCCGCCCATCCGGACTCAAGGGCCCGTATGGGCTTGAAACTAGTCGGGCTCATCCGATAAAATAACACGTGAGTATAGCCGGTTTCTATACATTAACTATAGCCTATCTCAATAAATGGACTATCTTACATTAAAATAACTTTTCAAATCGCTCTATTAGTTCCTGTAATTAGCGCGTTCAAACAAACAAACAAACAAACTCTTTAGCTTTATATATTAGTATAGATATTACGACTGATATGATAAAAAACACCAATGAATCGATAATACTTATAGATAAGTTTAATTAAAGGAAACTCAGAAGTTCGAAACCGCGTTATCATATAAGTAATCCAAGATATATATGTACCTAAGTAGATTATAACAATGATAAATGTCACGGCACGTATATTATTATCCAATGTTATCTTGGATCCGCTATACAAGTGTTATTTATTCCATTCGAGTCATAACAAAAGAATAAATATTGCATGCTTTTACAAATAAAAACAATGTGAAGTTTGCCAGTTTTTTAAGCTAAAAGACTTTTAATACTATAAACTCATTATGACTTGTAATATTATTCTGGGAAAGCCATTATTTATGTTAAAAACTTAACTTAATAATTGAAAAAAAAATCTGAAAAGTAATAATAAAACTATTTCACTATAATCCGCGATAAAGTAAATAGAATATATATATATATATATATATATATATATATATATATATATATATATATATATAATGCTATACTTAGAGTGGACTATCCGCAAAGCGATTTTGCGATTTTGACAAAATTGGTATGTACCCAATGTTTGAACCAGTGAACCTCTCGAAAGAGTCACACTGTCCCACCGCTGAGCTATCACAGTTTTTAGTTTAGTGTACATTACGTTATATTAGAAAATTTTTATGTAACATCATGTATTACGTGTGTTATCGCTCCGACATATTGGGCCAATTTTCTTATTAATAATATTGCGTAAAAGGCTATTCATAGGTGATTTAGTAATGGTATACAATCATCACTCGTCATCGGGTTTTCTGACATAATTGCCCTGAACATTATTTTTTATCACATTGCCATAAGTTCTTAATCATAGCTAACTGTTTACGTTGAAAAGATAAGAAATAAGGTAAGGACTGGTAAGGATTTGACTAATATAATATTGAATTTGAATGTAAGTGGTAAGTTATAATATCGTTGCGGAATAAAATTTATCAATCTAGACTAAACATTGTTTAAAAAAACAATTCACGCTTTTATAACACATCGAACTAAAAAGTGAAGAAATCAATCTTATTATATCTATATAATAAAAATAATAAACGAATAAAATAATAAAATAAATCATCATTTTCCTGCCCTTATCCTACTCAAGTGGGGTTGGCATAACATGTTATAAAAATGCTGTCACATGATTTGACTGCGTTTTTACGACCGGCCGTCTGCCTGACGTCAATTTACTTAAGTCCTATTTTACGATACCTCGGTAAGAAAGAGGGTGTTCTATTCTACTAAACCGGTTACCACACGGTTACCTTAGTCGCCTTTTACGACACCTCGTTAAGAAATGAGGGTGGTACTATTCTATTCCATACGAATACCACACGGCGTAAAAAAAGTAATACTAATATTATTAAACGATAGCAATGACTAAATGTGACCAAATGGAACCCGGGGACTCTCCAGATTAATAAGTTGAACAATCACAGAGCGTGAATGTTCTTTGAGACATATATCAATAAATTGAGAAAAAAATATTGAGTCACCATAAAATCGAACAAGCAAGCTATTAAGCATCCGATTCCGTAGAAAATATTAGGGTTTAAGGTTAAAACCGTCATTTTGTAGCATTTTTTTATAATTAACGGTCTTAAAATCGGATGAGATAGTAATAAAACAGCAGTGTATTGTTTTTATAATAAAATATGTAAGTCAATTGTCTCTGGGTTTGACTTTTTCTATATAACTATAGAGTTATTATACTAAATATCACTCTTATACCAGAATAGGGGCGTCAGCCTAGAATGTGTCTATGCACAGTAAAAAAGTAAACGATACTTATTATCTGTCTCTCTTTTGTGATTAGACAAACATAAGCTTTATCTTCTTTATTGGTTGTCACACTGTCACTTACAGGTGCATTATAATTCCTACTATAATAACTATGACTGTAACATTGTAATAATTTAAAGCTGCGTTCAATTAAAAATACATTCACCCAAATATATCTGGCTAAAGTCTTATTTTGGTAGAGAGCGTCGAACGTTATAACATTGAATTATATGATAATACTTTTTGCATATATTCTCGTTTTTATTTAAATTGGCAACTCTCAATCATCAGGTGTTCACAAGATCATTTGTGAAAAAAATATTTTTGGGTAAATGGCAGACAAATTTTCGCTCGTACATCACTTGTCATCGTATTTAAGAATCGCTTCATGACTTCAAATGTTCGATCTAAAATAAAGATGAATTCCTATCGTCTGCCAAAAATCGTAAGTTTATGTATGTTTTATTCGAGCCAATTATTTCCGACACGTGATCAGCATGTCCCCTTTTAAAATATAAAAAAGGGACATTTTTAAAGTGTTGTTGTTTCAAGTTATCCAATAAACCGTATGTACGATAGACTTCCATTATTTTAAAGCATTATCATAAAGATTTAATTCAACAAGCTGTGGTAGCCCAGCGGTAACACCGTGAGCCTCTTTCAAGGAGGTCTAGGGTTCAAAACCCGGGCAGGCACCAATGAGTTTTCTAGTACCTAAAACTTATGTGTCTAATTGATAATTGCAATTTATCACACGCTTTTTGGTGAAGGAAAACATCATGAGGAAACCTGCATATCTCTAGAGAATTCTGGGGATATGTGTAACCTAACAATCCGCATTGGAGCAGCGTGGTAGGTCTTAGCTCCAATCCTTCTCTCCAAAAGAAAAAAAACGGAGAGAAAAAGCTTAAACTTACTTACTTGCTTGCTTTACTTTTATTCAACTTGCAATGTATGTATGTGATGGTGGAATCTTGCAAGTTAAATTTGACCCACTTCGCGGTGTACGATCTAACTGAAATGATATTCAGTGATCTAGACCCAATGACAATGCATAAAATAATAATAAAAATATTTCTTTTTTCAAATAAACTTGTAAACAAGTACTTTGAATAGTCAACTCTACTGCTGGTTCGGAAAGCTGTTCCTGCCGAGAAGAGCCAGCAAGAAACTCAGCGGTTGCTCTTTTCAACATAATAATTATAACTAGTTACATGAAGTCATTACTATCTTGTCGGAAATTAGCTATATCCACGCATTCTTATCGTCCAAATAATCAACAGTATAGTAGGCTTTTCGTATCAGCCTCTCTTGAATAGTGTTTTAAACTGCTGTAATGGCAAAGCTAAAATTGATTGCGGAATTTTATTATAGAATCTTATACCCAAACCCACAAACGAATTTCGTACCTTTTGCAAGGCGCAAAGCAGGAGCTACTAGCTTATAAAAGAGACATTATTTATTTGTTTCTCAAAAATTGCATTGTTATCAATAATTCCGGTTAATGCATGTTACAAACCACTTTCATGATTCATACAAGATAAAACAATGCTCGAAATATCTGTAAACATTGAATATTTACACGTTTCAATTGACATAAATATCGAGTAAAGTAAATAATTAGGTCCTATATTATCATCCTCCTGCCCTTATCCCACTCTAAGCGGGATCGGTAGGTCATGTTATAAACATGTTGTGACATGATGTTGCTACGTATTTTACGACCGGCTGCCTGCAGGACAAAAATCGTTTCTTATTTAATGAAGGAAATATATCGTTGTTATAAAAGTTTAATGCAATAAAAGTATGTGTTGATGTTACTTTAAGTATGTTTTATATCTTACCTCCAACCGGATCTGTTTCGTCGACGTGAATCATGTCGACTGATCTGTAAAGAAATATTAAAATAAAAACCAGGTAATTGAGCTTGAACAATTAAACAATTCTATCTATACTTATTATTAAACAAAGTCTTGCAAAGTCGTCTATCTGTATGTGATCGATTTTCTCAAATCTCCTGAAACGATTATTGTACGTTAGTGTAATTCTTCCGGAAGGTTTAGCTTAAAAGGCTTTTTTTTTAAATTGTGTCGAAGACGTCGCCCGGTTATAAAAAAACTCTTGAACTTGATGGGAGCTTTAGTCGCGTAAATCAGCAGAGATACACTAAAGCAGTGATTCTCAACTTTTTTTTGTTGCGAAACATATTTAACGATTTCAAAATTTGGCGGTACACAAAGAAAAAGATAAAAATTATTTACTTACTACAACACACTGCATAAATAGTTTATGATAAAATTTTTAGATATACGAAATAAACTAATATATACTACAATAATAACTAAACGTTTATTAATGGATTAATTACAAGGCAATAATAAAAATATTTTTCTTTATAAATGATATCATTTAATAATATGAACATTATTATATATTTGCAAAATTTGGCGGCACACTTTTGAAATTTGGCGGTACACAAAAGTGCCGCGGCACAGTGGTTGAGAATCACTGTACTATAGTAATGTATTAGAGAATTGTAGATCTACGTAAATTCTACACAGTATTCGTCAAAACTCGTCTCTATCTCTTATAGTTCACTCGCTATAAATACTTTAATGATCTCAATTCCAATTAAATACACCAATTTCCACACGGGCGAAGCAGCTGGCACTGCTAGTCGTTAAATAAAAATAATAAACATTTATGATAATTAACTTAATGACAAATATAATAATATATCGCTGTGATAGCCTAGCGGTAAGACCGTGCGGTAAGACTCTTTCGAGGAGGTCATGGGTTAAATTCCCTAGTAAGCTCCAATGAGTTTTTTCAATAAAAACAGCGAGATCTAGTGACTGCTGTTCAAACGCCATACAAATTACGTTACGCTAATGCGATCGAGTAGCACACTATATACTATGGAATTCCGCAAAGTAACGCCTACGTCTATAAATTAATTATTTGAATTTGTATTAAACTATTAATATTGAAAACATAAATATCTCATGACTCATCTGTCACGAAATAACTGTAATATTCTCTTCTTGTCACGTTCTCAAACCATTATACGAATTAAGTATGATGTATTTTTGTTGAGTCCAATTTATATGGAGCACGGAAGTAATATTTATCAAATGTCACATTTCACTTTCTTATACATCTCGAATCGTGTTCGCATCATTAAAATGGACGATTTATATGTATCGCAGAAAGTTTATTGTGATGATCTTTGCTAGATAATAAAATTGATATAGTTCATACTATGAAAAAACTGATTAATTATAATAAAATAGGCTGTGATTAATCAATCCGCTACAAAAATATGGGCCTGTTACAATCCAATTGCTGGGTATATGCCTCTTCTCTTCCGTTTTTTTTTGGAGAAGGATTAGAGCTAAGACCTATCACGCTCCAAAACGGATTGGCAGGTTACACATATCGCTAGATTTCTCTAGTGATATTAAGTTGATGATGTATTCCTTCACCGGAAAGCGTGTGATAAATTGCAATTATCAATTAGACACATAAATTTTAATAGAAAAACTCATTGGTGTCTGCCCGGGATTGAACCCCAGATCGGCTCTAGAGAATCACACGGTCTCACCGCTGGGCTATCAAAGCTTTTTTAGCTACAAAAGTAATATAATTTTATTAAAAATTAATCAATAAAATAAATTGTTACAACATGTTTTTAATACAACCTCCTTCATAGAGTTGGCGATTAATATGAAAAAGCATTGTGGCTGTCATATTTTTATGTGTCTTTCATTGAGTTGTAGCGAAAGAGTAAATGAGTTGACTTCGGGAAAACTGCTTTTTATTTATTGAATAAGAATTAAGGAGAAATATCATCGTTTTATTATATTCAGAAGGGGATGTAACCTAAACTCACAAATAGAGTGGACATACGGAATATCTGGAAATTTAAAGAGTTTAAAGAAAAGACAAATGACGATCAATATCTTGAGACAACACGGAGAGTGCGAATTTCGTACAATTTGAGAGATAGTTACGATATGCGATGCTATGGAATAAAAAATGGAGTTTTTATTGGAGAGATTATTGATGGTAATTGGTATTCGGTTAATTAATTCTGTAAGATCAACGTGACGATGTGCTATGTGAGGCCTTAGACGCGCCCGTGACTTTTGTTCGATGGAACTGTCAGCTAGAATGACGATTGTTCTCTGGATCTTTCCAGTTGTAACGATTGTTTTCTAGACTGTGGACATCTGCAACGACTGTCAGCTAGGCTCTGCCTAGAAGTGGTGATTGTTCTTTGAGCGTTATCATTTGCGAGTCTGTTTACGTGTGTATCTGCTGAGTTGGTTGCCACTAATTGAGCTGTGTTATGCCATGACAGTGATTGAGGGTGAGCTTGAGGTGCGAAATGCTTATGGTGCGAAAAGCTTAGGAGTTGAGGAGTTGAGCTTAAAGAGTTGAGCATAAAGCGTGAGCTTAGAGTTGAGCATAAAGCGTGAGCGTAGTCCTGTCATGTCATGGCATGTGCGGTTTTCTTTTACAGATTAAAAGAGCATGTATTGAGTTTCTTGCCGATTCTTCTCAGTACAATCAGCATTCCGAATCGGTGGTAGATTCATTCCCAGAAGTCAGCTTATGAGATTTGCGGGGTCGCAAATGTTGTCAGGATGGTCGACTGTTACAACATGTTTTTAATACAACCTCCTTCATAGAGTTGGCGATTAATATGAAAAAGCATTGTGGCTGTCATATTTTTATGTGTCTTTCATTGAGTTGTAGCGAAAGAGTAAATGAGTTGACTTCGGGAAAACTGCTTTTTATTTATTGAATAAGAATTAAGGAGAAATATCATCGTTTATTATAAAATAGGAATATGTATATATCAGACAATTAAACGGACCGTTCGCAAAATAAGTAAATACTTGTTTTATGGGTGATATACAACTGGCAAATATGTATATTGTTACAACATGTTCTTAATAAAACCTCCTTCATAGAGTTGGCGATTAATATGAAAAAGCATTGTGGCTGTCATATTTTTATGTGTCATTCATTGAGTTGTTGCGAAAAGAGTAAATGGGTTGAGTCTGGGAAAACTGCTTTTTATTTATTATATAAGAATAAAGGAGAAATATCCTCGCTTTATTATATTCAGAAGGGGATGTAACCTAAACTCACAAATAGAGTGGACATACGGAATATCTGGAAATTTAAAGAGTTTAAAGAAAAGACAAATGACGATCAATATCTTGAGACAACACGGAGAGTGCGAATTTCGTATAATTTGAGAGATAGTTGCGATATGCGATGCTATGGAATAAAAAATGGAGTTTTTATTGGAGAGATTATTGATGGTAATTGGTATTCGGTTAATTAATTCTGTGAGATCAACGTGACGATGTGCTATGTGAGGCCTTAGACGCGCCCGTGACTTTTGTTCGATGGAACTGTCAGCTAGAATGACGATTGTTCTCTGGATCTTTTCAGTTGTAACGATTGTTTTCTAGACTGTGGACATCTGCAACGACTGTCAGCTAGGCTCTGCCTAGAAGTGGTGATTGTTCTTTGAGCGTTATCATTTGCGAGTCTGTTTACGTGTGTATCTGCTGAGTTGGTTGCCACTAATTGAGCTGTGTTATGCCATGACAGTGATTGAGGGTGAGCTTGAGGTGCGAAATGCTTATGGTGCGAAAAGCTTAAGGAGTTGAGGAGTTGAGCTTAAAGAGTTGAGCATAAAGCGTGAGCTTAGAGTCGAGCATAAAGCGTGAGCGTAGTCCTGTCATGTCATGGCATGTGCGGTTTTCTTTTACAGATTAAAAGAGCAAGTACTGAGTTTCTTGCCGATTCTTCTCAGTACAATCAGCATTCCGAATCGGTGGTAGATTCATTCCCAGAAGTCAGCTTATGAGATTTGCGGGGTCGCAAATGTTGTCAGGATGGTCGACTGTTACAACATGTTCTTAATAAAACCTCCTTCATAGAGTTGGCGATTAATATGAAAAAGCATTGTGGCTGTCATATTTTTATGTGTCATTCATTGAGTTGTTGCGAAAAGAGTAAATGGGTTGACTCTGGGAAAACTGCTTTTTATTTATTATATAAGAATAAAGGAGAAATATCGTCGCTTTTTATAATATACATACAAGCTTTTACCCGCAAATTCCTCCGCGTGAACTTTAGTCTTGGAATAAACAGTAGCTCTGTCATTTACTAACGAGAATACTGTGAGAGATTTATCGCAGACTTTTATTTAGAACTTTTAGAGGGGAACGATTTTGTAATACATAATTTTTGAAAAACTGTTACCGTTTACTCTGCGCACGCAAGGACAGCTTTAAATTTTGCCGTTATCTTACAATTTTTTATTGCTGCTCCTCTCATATGCATCTTAGCGTGATGTTATATCGGTCCAGTAGTTCCTGAGATTAGCGCGTTCAAACAATTAATCAATCAAACAAACAAACAAACTCTTCAGCTTCATATATTAATATAGATTTGCTTATCACGTATGAGACCGTATTTGTTTTTGATTTTTGCAATATATATATAAAAAGCGAGGATATTTCTCCTTTATTCTTATTCAATAAATAAAAAACAGTTTTCCCAGAGTCAACCCATTTACTCTTTCGCAACAACTCAACGAATGACACATAAAAATATGACAGCCACAATGCTTTTTCATATTAATCGCCAACTCTATGAAGGAGGTTGTATTACAAACATGTTGTAACAGTCGACCATCCTGACAACATTTGCGACCCCGCAAATCTCATAAGCTGACTTCTGGGAATGAATCTACCACCGATTCGGAATGCTGATTGTACTGAGAAGAATCGGCAAGAAACTCAGTACTTGCTCTTTTAATCTGTAAAAGAAAACCGCACATGCCATGACATGACAGGACTACGCTCACGCTTTATGCTCAACTCTAAGCTCACGCTTTATGCTCAACTCTTTAAGCTCAACTCCTCAACTCCTTAAGCTTTTCGCACCATAAGCATTTCGCACCTCAAGCTCACCCTCAATCACTGTCATGGCATAACACAGCTCAATTAGTGGCAACCAACTCAGCAGATACACACGTAAACAGACTCGCAAATGATAACGCTCAAAGAACAATCACCACTTCTAGGCAGAGCCTAGCTGACAGTCGTTGCAGATGTCCACAGTCTAGAAAACAATCGTTACAACAGGAAAGATCCAGAGAACAATCGTCATTCTAGCTGACAGTTCCATCGAACAAAAGTCACGGGCGCGTCTAAGGCCTCACATAGCACATCGTCACGTTGATCTCACAGAATCAATTAACCGAATACCAATTACCATCAATAATCTCTCCAATAAAAACTCCATTTTTTATTCCATAGCATCGCATATCGCAACTATCCCTCAAATTATACGAAATTCGCACTCTTTGTGTTGTCTCAAGATATTGATCGTCATTTGTCTTTTCTTTAAACTCTTTAAATTTCCAGATATTCCTTATGTCCACTCTATTTGTGAGTTTAGGTTACATCCCCTTCTGAATATAACAAACGACGATATTTCTCCTTTATTCGGATTCAATAAATAAAAAACAGTTTTCCCAGAGTCAACCCATTTACTCTTTCGCAACAACTCAACGAATGACACATAAAAATATGACAGCCACAATGCTTTTTCATATTAATCGCCAACTCTATGAAGGAGGTTGTATTACAAACATGTTGTAACATATACTTTGTATACAAAAATCCGGTGTAGTTGCAGATAAAATGCTATATTTGTACACTGCGTGCCTCAAGTTAAATGTTATTAAATGTTTTGTGATTTGTCACCTCTTATAAAATCCGGTAAATATATAAGTAAATGCAAACAGGATACATAATTGAACAAGGAAATTACGAAATATCATTTGAAGGTTATAAAAATCAAACGTTCTTGTATAGTTTAATACATAGTCAACATACAAACAGTCTACAGAAATGTTTAAGTATAAGAAATATGCTTATACTTAAAGCATATTACAAAATTGAAGATTATTTGGATGATAAAAATGCCTGGATTTGAAAATCCTTTCAGCTTCATACAAGACTGCGGTTTAATAATGTAAAATTGAAAATGTTTAAAAGACTGACCGCAGAGTTTCTTTCCGGTTCTTCTCGGTAAGAGCAATATTCCGAATCAGTTGTAGCTTCATTATTCATATTCATCATCCTCCTGCCCTTATCCCACTCCAAGTGGGGTCGGCACAACATGTTATAAACATGCTGTCACATGATTTAGCTGCGTTTTACGACCGGCCGCCTGCCTGACGTCAACTTACCTAAGTCGTATTTTACGACACCTCGGTAAGAATGAGGGTGGTCTATTCTACTAAACCGGATACCACACGGTGAGTCAACTTACCTTAGTCGGCTTTTACACCTCGGTAAGACATGAGGGTAGTACTATTCTATTCAGCCGGATACCAGACGGCGTCCCCAGCTTCATACAAGACCGCGGTTCAATAAAAGATTGCTTCTTCTCGGTAAGAGCAACATTCCGAACCAGTTATTGCTTCATCAATCATGTTGATCCTTGACTATTCAAAAGTGCTTGAAAGAGCTTATTTGAATAAATTTTTGATTTGATTTTTGACATAGTAACTTTTGGAAAGCTATGACGGATTCAAGGACGTCATTCCTTTGTTTATACATTCTCGACGAGGTTTCCCAAGTTTAATATAGTATAATTAGCCGACGTATTTGGGTCAACTATTTGGGCTTACGGCGCACGTTATGATTCTCTGGCGACGTTAGCAGATTCGTTACAGAACGCAGACGTTATTCGACGCACAGTAAGCTAATTTACCGTTTATTCTTATAAATAATTTATAGAATTAGGCGTTACTTTGCGGAAGGTCCATAATACAAAAGTAATGAGAATATTATTTTGCTATAATCCGCGATAAAAGGAAATATATGTAATGCTAAATGTAGAGTGTACTATTCGACCTGTTCTAAAAGGCTTTTAGAACCAAATTGCATACTTAGTTTAAATTTTAATTTTTAGATACTTAGTGCCTTATTTACTTCAAGTGTTCAAGAAAAGCATTAACACGCTGTAATAGAAGTAACTTTTGATAATCCTTGTCTGTAAATTTTAAGAATTAGAAGGAACTCTATATAAGGGTTAAAACTATATGCAAAATACCAAAGTATTTGCAGTCTCTTGGTTTAAAGAAGGTAAAATATAAAGGATACATATGAGTTTGAAATAGGGCTATATGAAATGAGATTGGAGTGATATTTGAATTTGAAAAAAATCTGATAACGACTACTTACAATTCCTTCGTACTTAAAACAATTTGACCTCCAGACTATACGTTCACGGTAATATTGACTTTTAGAATCGCGAGAGGCAAAGTAAAGGTTAACATTGCATTAAATATTAATAGTTTTAATCTAATATTTATTAATATTGATCGTATTTTCCATTTGAAATACCCGGCATCATAAAATATTTAATAATGCCAGCGTAAATAATTTATAGCATTACCCGTTTCTTTGCGGACATCCATTATACAAAAGGATTAATAAAGTTAAGCTAAACCTATAATCCGCGATAAACGAAATTAGTAAATATATATTAAATGCTAAACGTCGAGTGTACAGATACATGCAGGATTAGTAAAAACTCATACACTTTTTTTGTATAAAGAAACGATTTATGTGCATTTATAAATATAATTATTTCTAAGTTTGTTAATTACATGTAACGATTCAGCCTACTAGCTATTTATTAATTTAGATAATTAATAGAATTAGGCGTAAGTTTTCGGAGATCCATAATAATATAATTATTTTGCTATAATCCGCTATAAAGAAAATAGAAAATATATATATAATGCTAAATCTAGATCATGTATGTAGTCCGGAGGTTGACCATCGAGGGGGTTTCGGGGGGGAGCTTGTTTAGGTATCCCACATAATCCCACCGAAGCTCTTAAGGGTGACAAGGATCTCACCCTTAAGAGCTTCAGTGTCATTTTAAAGACCCCTCCCCCCGTAAAAAGGTCTAAAGTCCTGCTGTATAAGACATATGAACATAATATACTTAATCTGATCTATAGGGTGATCAGAGTAAGCATATTATGCCACCTACAAACGTATCTTAGGTTAATTCATTTAAACTTTTAAACTTTCTCTGGACTGTTGTAACATCCATATATTGTACATATTCCGCCCATTCTAATTTCGAAAGTTAGATAATTTTGCCCAAATACGGCTCCTATAATGTTTGGCATTCTAATTTATACCAAAATAGACATGTTTTTCTAAAACAATGTTCCATTCTTTCATTGACCAAGGAGTATATATTCAAATAGAATTTTCTTAATATATGAAAATAAATGCTTGTCTGTATGTCCTTTATAGTCGACTGGACCACTATTAATGAAAATTTTCAGACAATCTTTAGACCCAGCGGATGATCGGATTTATTGACCAAAGTTAATATTCAAATAGGCTTCTTAATATTTCAAAATAAATGTTTGGCTGCATGTCCTTTATAGTCGACTGGACCACTTTTAATGAAGTTTTCAAATAATCTTTAGACCCAGCGGATGATTGGAACATTCTTTTTAGATGTCAATAACAGATTGGTTTCTCGGGTAAAATCACGCTTAGCCACAGCAACGGGTGGCCTGCGAGCTAGTTACTTTAAAAGTAAAGTAACGACCCACTTACTAGCTCATCGCTGGGCAACGGCCTATTTACATTTTCTAATATTTTGGCGTGAATTAAGCAAAATTTACATCAAAATCTCTTTATAAATTTGAGTTTAATAGACAAACAGTCAGACAGAGAGATTCGGTGGATGACTTTGTTTTATAATATGTAAGGAAAAATATCGCACGCTTAGTATTAAAGTGACCTAATTCAATTCCAATTCAAAATTCCTAATTCAAGATCCTTATTTAAATGCAATCTACGATATCACGCTACGATCTATTATATTAACTAGTGTTTTCTTGCTCTTTTAAGTTATAGGTCTCTTTTCACTCACGAGTTTTGTAGGTACCACGCCTATAGTAAAGTAAGTAAGTAGCGGCCTGTTACTATCCCACTGCTGGGCATAGGCCTCTTCTCTCCGTTATTGGAGAGAAGGATTGGAGCTAAGACCTACCACGCTGCTCCAATGCGGATTGGTAGGTTACACATATCTCCAGAATTCTCTAGAGATATGCAGGTTTCCTCACGATGTTTTCCTTCACCGAAAAGCGTGTGATAAATTGCAATTATCAATTAGACACATAAGTTTTAATAGAAAAACTCATTGGTGTCTGCCCGGGTTTGAACCCATGATCGTCTCTAGAGATTCACACGGTCGCACCGCTAGGCCATCACAGCTTACGCCTATAGTAATTTGCTATAAAACAACTTTTCTGAAATAGGTCACTCTAATACTTGTGCGATATGTTCAAAGAAGATTTACATTAATGTTTAGAATTAGTTCCGGCAGTTCACATTTAAAAGCGTGCAAAACAGGCCAAGGTTGTCTTGTTTGTGCATACAATTAAATATTTCAAGTGTAACAGTTTTGCGAAATACGTCGTGTCGCTTGTAGTGTGAGGTCAAGTCGAGTCGAGTGTACTTTGTCACCTCGCTAAAGTATTTTTCGCCATCACTATTTATACTGTGTACTGTTTACAACTCTGCAGTCTTTTTGGTTGTACAAATATTGCATTAGTTATGTTAGTTTTATTTTGCTATAATTGCGGATTATCTCTATACTAATATATAACGCTGAAGAGTTCGTTTGTCTGATTGTTTGAATGCGCTAATTTCAGGAACTACTGTACCGATTTGAAAAATTCTTAAAGTGTAAGATGGTCCATTTATCGAGGCTATAGGCTATATAACATCACGCTAAGATGAATAGGTGAGGAGCAGCAATAAAAAATATTGCAAAAACGACAAAATTTAAAGCTTTCCTTGCGTGCGCTGAGTAAACGGTGACAGTTATTAAAAAACCATGTATTACAAAATTGTTCCCCTCTAAAAGTTCTTAATAAAAGTCCGCGATAGCGTATGTCTAGTTTTTAAGCCTAACCCAATTTAACCATTTCTTATGGTTATCAAAAGACTATATTACAGTTTTAATATTTCCACGTTGATCGGAGCCGCTGGCGATTGCGAGTAGTATAATAAGACTATTATTAATTATCTATACTAATATTTAAAGCTTATGAGTTTGATTGTTTGAACGCGCTAATCTCAAGAACTACTGAAACGATTTGGAAAATTCTTTGAGTGTAAGATAGTCTATATAAGTGTAAGATAGTATATCGAGGAAGACTATAGACTATATGTAACATCACGCTAAGATGAATAGGAGAGGATCAGCAATAAAAAATAAATTTTATTATTACTTTTGTATTATGGATCTCCGCAAAGTAACGCCTATTTACGCCTAAATTATTTCTATTATATGCTATAACAATTCACATAATCGAGCCATATTTTTCTCGTCCTAACATTATATTACAGTTATGTGTTAATAATTATTTATTATGTTATAATAATCTCGATGTGGCAATACGTTTTATGAGTTACTAATATTTTGGATCGGTCGAGACGCAGTGGAAGCTTTCGCGAGTCAAGGTGAAATTCTTTGCGTGGGTGTTTTATGTCGGCAACATTGACTGACTGACGGATAATTGATTTATATAAATATATTACGAATAGCTGTGGTAGCCCAGCGGTAACACCGTGCGACTCTTTCGAGGAGGTCACGGGTTTAAACCCGGGCAGACACCAATGAGTTTTTCGGTTAAAACTTAGGTATGTGTGTAATTGATAATTGTAATTTATCACACGCTTTTTGGTGAAGGAAAACATCGTGAGGAAACCTGCATATCTCTAGAGAATTCTCGAGATATGTGTAACCTACCAATCCGCAGCAGCGTGGTAGGTTTTAGCTCCAAACCTTCTCTCCAAAAACGGAGAGAAGAGGCCAATTCTATAGTAACAGGCGGCTACTTACTTTTTTTTGTTACGAATAATAAACAACCTAAGTGTGCGTGTGCTGTGATAGTCCAGCGGTGAGACTGTGGGCTTTTTCCAAGCAGGTCACAGGTTCCGACTCGGGTAATTGATAGCATGCTTTTTGATGAACGAAAACATGGTGAGAAATCCTTTATCTTTAGTGAATTCTGGGGATATGTGTAACTTCCCAATCCGCATTGGAGCAATATATAATTAATTATTATATTATATATGTATGCACGCTTTTTCAAGTGACCAAATTAGTCTTAATTAAGTTAGATATATTTGTAATAATCACTTTATTGCCATCTATGGCATCACACTACGAACATTTAAAAAAGCTTGTTTTTTAAGCTCATTTAAAGGTATTAGCTAAAATCTGATTAAAGGACATCTATAATAATATATAAAGCTGAAGAGTTTGTTTGTTTTTTGATTGTTTGAACGCGCTTATCTCAGGAACTACTGAATCGATTTGAAAAATTCTTTGAGTGTAAGATAGTCCATTTATCGAGGAAGACTAGGTACATAACATCACGCTAAGATCGATTAGAGAGGAGCAGCAATAAAAAATACTGCGAAAACGGCAAAATTTATAGCTTTCCATGCGTGCGCTAAGTAAACTTAGAAAGTTATTTGATAAATGTTATAATTTAATCACGATAACTGCTTTTATGTTCGAAATTTTAATTCAGGATAAAAATTTGTGACACCCTGATTTCCACGCGAAGTATTTATAAATATTTATTTGCTGTATAATATACAGAATCGCTAAAAGCAAGTACAATAATAAACTGAATTAGTAATAAAGATGATAATATTACATAGCCAACCACAAACAGGTAAATATGGCTATAAATTTGTTAACCAATGCCATAAATTTGTTAATAATGATGAATTATTAATTACCTAATTAAATAATTCTATTGCTATAATATTGAAAAACAAATTAATATTCAGAATATCTTCAATTTTGATTTTATGTAATACTAGAAATCGCCAGCGGCTCCGCCCGCGTGGAAAGATTAAAACCGTAATATAGTCTTTTGATAAATTTAAAAATGATATAAAGTTGATCAACCTTAAAAGGTAGACTGTCGCGGACTTTTATTTAGAACTTTTACAGGGGAACAATTTTGTAATACATGATTTTTGAATAACTATTACCGTTCACTCAGCGCACGCAAGGAAAGCTTTAAATTTGCCGTTTTCGTCCTATTTTTTATTGCTGCTTCTCACCTATTCATCTTAGCGTGATATTATATAGACTATAGCGGTCCGGAATAAACGGACTACCTTACACTGAAATAATTTCTCAAATCGGTCCAGTAGTTCCTGAGATTACCGCGTTCAAACAATCAATCAATAAAACAAACAAAAAAACAAGCTTTATATATTAGTACTAGCGGCCTGCCCCTGCTTCGCACGGGTATAAAATATATATCCCATGTCAGTCAGTGTAAAAAAAATGATTAAAATCGATCCAGTAGTTTTGATTTATTCATTACTGTCCGTGGCCCGCAAGCGTTAAATTTGGAGAAAAACAATTTACTTATTTACTTTTACATTTTCTATGTATTTTATTTTTACAATTAATTACAGAATGTCTTTAAACAAACTCTTAAAAGAGCGACATAGCTGCTAAAGTAGAAGTGTTATAGGGCGAAGCGCGGCGTCCTCACGGCATTTTAAATCTGTAATATCTCCGAAAATGTTCACTTAAATTACATGCTGTAAACGGCCATATTGATCTATATTAAATCAACTATTTATTTAAGGTACTTAATTGGATAAGGATTAATGCTGTATTGTATAAAAATAGCTTTGAACATGAGGCATTATTTTTCGTAAAAAGTAAATGACAAAAAATGCTATTGTGGGTTATCCATAAGAGATAGACATATACCATCGCGGACTTTTCTGTAGACCTTTTCAAGGTGTACAAATACTTAGTACGTCATTTTTATAAATGTCGTAGGGTTTAGCCTGCGTTTGCAATGTAAGCGAAAAAAAATGTAATTATTTACGAAATCTCAAAAATTACAGTATTTCTCTACTCCGTATTGAATGTTATTATACGTACAAACCTTCCTCTGGAATCACTCTATCTATTAAAAATATAAACCGCTTCAAAATCTGTTGCGTAGTTTTAAAGTTTTATGCGTACATAGGGATATGCCGACTTTGTTTTATAATATGTAGTGATAGATGATCATGTATCTAAGCAATTTTTGTATATTGAATTGAATTAATATTATGATAAAGCTAAAATTGATTGCGGAATTTTATTATAGAATCTAATACCCAAACCCACAAACGGCTTACGTACTTTTGCAAGGCGCAAAGCAGGAGCCGCAAGCTTATGTCCTACTTTGTCTATTATATACATCACCAATTTTTATGAATAATTGTTTTATCAAGGGGGTTTGGTTTACATTTCGTTGCTACACTAAACGGCTTACGTACTTTTGCAAGGCGCAAAGCAGGAGCCGCAAGTTTATGTCCTACTTTGTCTATTATATACATCACCAATTTTTATAAATAATTGTTTTATCAAGGGAGTTCGGTTTACATTTCGTTGCTACACTAAACGACTTACGTACTTTTGCAAGGCGCAAAGCAGGAGCCGCAAGCTTATGTCCTACTTTGTCTATTATATACATCACCAATTTTTATGAATAATTGTTTTATCAAAGGGGTTCGGTTTACATTTCGTTGCTACACTTTATATTTTTGTGTACAAAAATTAAATTACTAAAAATATATTGCATATTGTATAGCATATGTTTGAATTTATTTGAATGTTAGAATCTATTATAAATAATTTATAGAATTAGGCGAGCGGAGATCCATAATACATAAGTGATCATAAAATTGTTTTACTATAATATAATCCGCGATAGATGTAATTCGCGAATTATAGCAAAATAATTTTGATATAACTTTTGTGATACCTGTTTTCTTAAACTTCTTTCGCATTATTAGAATACGAAGATTTACTTCGTCATTACATTTCGACATTATTGCCGAATCCGGTAAACGGCGGAAAATGAATCTCTCATCGAGAGTTATATATTTGTGCCGTTTGCAGTTTAGATCCTAGGGCCATGGAGTCAAAGTGCGAAAATATTTTTATCCGTTTTAACACCTCGATTACTTGCCTCTTCAGGTGACAAGAGGGCTGGTTCCTTTTTCGAACAAAGAGTCAGCTTAGCGATTCAGCGCGTAAACGCTGCCAGCATTCTTGGGACCATTCCACGTGGGCATGATTTGTATAGTCCTAGCGGGTAAGTAATTTAAGATCAAGATTAAGTCAAATTTTATTCTTGTTAAAGCTAAATTATTCTATTATAAACTCGTAAAATCTAAAATAAGTATTTATAGGTTACGAGTTGTTATTGTAAATCACTGCAAATAATTCAATAGTTCTTTTTACGCGTTAACTGTGAATAATGCGGCAGTTTTATTGGTTTACAATTTAATATTGCCATAAACTCGAATTTATTATCCGCATTGCATCATCTAATTTATTTTACGAAATAAAGGTTTTTCTTTTATATCTATGTTTTCGTGTTTTACGTTAACAATATTATTTGAAAAGTTATAACAAAAATTATTTTTTTAACGCATTAAATTTATTGTTTTATACTATTTACTTAAATTTTTTTATATTATTATTTTTAGCTTATTTAAATTTATATATTTTATTAACTAACAGTAATAGTTACGCTTATTCTATAAATTTAGTTCTGCTACGGATCTCCTAATCTCTGATTTGATCACGTAGATAGCTCTATCGTCCCGCTGAGTGACTGATATTTCTTATGAGACTCATAGTATATACATAAAGTAAAGAATTTATATTAACATGATATACTATCACTTAATAGTGAGAGTCAATACGGCTCAGTAACTTCTAGAAACTTGACACTAGGTTTTATGTTTGTCTACATTCCATTTACATCAAGGTATTTTACGGAAGCAGAACTCAAAGATATTATTTATATAGTAGTATAGTATGATATATAAAGCTGAAGAGTTCGTTTGTTTTATTGATTGTTTGAACGCGCTAATCTCAGGCACCACTGAAAGACTTGAAAAATTCTTTGAGTCCATTTGTTGAGGAGAGCTATATACTAATATATATAATTTCACGCTAAGATGAATAGAAGAGGAGCAGCAATAAAAAAATAATACGAAATAAGCAAAATTTAAAGCTTTCCTTGCGTGCGCTGAGTAAACGGCAATAGTTATTCAAAAATCATGTATTACCAAATTGTTCCCTTCTAAAATTTCTAAATAAAAGTCCGAGACATCATGTTTTAAGGATAACACACTTTAACCATTTTTATGGTTATAGTTTTTCGAAGCATTTTTAAACAATACAGCATTAATCTTTATTCAATTAAGTACCTTAACTATATTGTTAATTTAATATAGATCAATATGGCCGTTTACTGCATGTAATTTAAATGAACATTTTAGAAAATATTACAGATTTAAAAAGCATAAGGGTTTTTGTTTTTCTCTAAATTTAACGCGTGCGGTACCACGGGTAGTAATGAATAAATCAAAACTACTGGATAGATTTTAATAATTTTTTGACGTGACAACGTCTTAAATTAAGTTGCGGCTTGGAGTCACTCATGAAAAAGTGTAACGCCCGCTCACGTCTGTTACGATGAGTCACCGAACGAAAGAGACTGGAGCCCGCCGGACTGGCGAATGCCTTGCGTCTCTCTCCCACTCTAATCCATCACATTTAAAAAGACGTTGTCACGTAAAATCTTTGCCCGTAAAACCGACTTTACAGGCAACCGTTTTTTTTCACTGAGCGACATAGGCTATATATTTTATACCCGTGCGAAGCCGGAGCGGGTCGCTAGTTCCATATATAATATGATTTATAGTGTCTGCTTTCTTTTATAAAAAATATATAGAAAAAGCGAAGACGTGTTCAGGCGACATTTCGCCGTAATTTTGTTTCCAAAACCTCAATGTGACTTAACCGGCTCTGATAGAGTGGGTCGTCGACACCGCTTTCCAAACCAGTTATGATAACCGCATGCTACACATTACCAACGACAATAAGACACGTATTTATTAATTAAACTTCTTGCTATACAAACAGCCGATACAAACTGAGCTAATTTAATAAATTTAAATATATGGGACACTTACACAGACGTAAGTCCGTCTCCAAAGTAAGTACTTACTATTTGTGTTATGGATGACAGACAACTGGTGAATATATACTTATATAGAGCTTCAAATACATACTTAAGTACAAATACACACCCAGGCTCGAAGGCTAATTTTTTTTTTAATAGAAAATGTTGGCCTTTAACCCGCTACCCTTGGAGCTGAAGGCAGTGTCACTGCCCGCTGCGCCAACGAGCCATTCAAATCTAATCGGAGCTATCATCATCATCCTCCTGCCCTTGTCCCACTCTAAGTGAAGTCGGCACAACATGTTAAAACACATGTAAAATTGGAATAAGCAAATAAATTTCAATTCATTCGATGCTCAAAACCATAATCTTATTCCATGTTTGTTGCAAAAGAATTGATGCAACCAAACCTCAAAGACATAAATGACTCACAAAAGTCCAAATTCTAAAGACATCGGAAATATACTGTTCTTAAGTAACAAGCAAATAGGAATTTCACATTCCAAAACAATAAATCCAACTTTAATTTCGTAACCATGTATCGTAACGTTTATCGTGTTAATCAAAATGCAATTTAAATATCTAATCAGTTGTACGCAGTGGCTATCTGTTTAGAATATTGCATTTATATCTATTGACGTAAGTAAATTACATATTTTCTTTATAATATATTACTTATATAGAAATTGTTATCTGTAATATAAAATTTAACACAGTTACTTGAATTTTCTTATCGATTAGTTATAATACATTTTAACTTGTAATAGTAATAATATAGTTTAGTTGTGGTAATGTATAAAGTTTATGCAACTGTGATCCAAGTTGGATCTCAATTGCTAAATGGATTTTCAGCGAACACAATATTATTAAAATATCAGGAAAATCGGGGTCTGATGTGTGTTTTGACAAATTTTCAATTGTGTATTTTGTTAACTAATCTAAATTGAAACATTATTCTTAGACTATTAGAAAGAGCTCCACGACCTTAGGCTGGTTATGTAAAAAAGTGAACTTAGTCTGATGTTTTATACAACCTTATTCGTCTTACGTTGAGAAATATAATAGGAACTTCTCAGTATCACCAATTACACCCTTTATTTACTTTCCCATCGTCATTTTGTTGTTAGAATCGCTAATATCTGATGCGTTATATTTTCAACACAGAAACTAGTAATAGATTTTTTAATATCTTTATTTAATATCTTGAATAGTTAAGTGGCTTAATAGTTAAATAGACAATTGATGAGTAAGCAATAAACATTGGGACATCTACGTGTAACAACGCCGCCTTGCCGTTACTGCAAGCAAGCAAGCAAGCAAGCAAGCCATGACGTCATATCTTGCCACAGCCTTTCGCGCCATTTTGACGTGGGAGATGTGACAGCCGCTGTCATTAGCAGCTAGCCCGCGGATAGCGAATGAGAGTTTGCTTTGATTTCATTTTAGCATTTTTTATGAAAAGAATAAAACTGATTACTTCTTTTATTAATACAAATACTGATACTTCTTTTATTAATATAAATAGTTTAGTAACATACGTTAAAATCTATTGACGATCCTCACGTGACCAACAAAACTCTATCATAATTCTGACGTATATTAAATGATGCATTTAAACTCTTTTTTTTATGATATTACATGCTAGAACAGAAAACAAGTATATAAATGAGGTTATTTTACGTTTTAACTTGCGAACGAAATCAACACAGTTTGTTAATTATAAATAAGAACGAATACCTATTTAATGTTCCTTTTCAATTCCAAATAGTGAAATCTATGTAAATTTTTATATGAAGGTATTTGCATGCATCCTATTTCGGTGCTAAAGTCCACGCGAACGAATTTGTCGGCAAAAGTTAGTTGGAAAATTATTGTATGATACTTTTGTACGTTCGCTATTTTTGTTTTTATGGTTTTTCCGTGACGCAATTCTTTCAAGCGTATTCATTGAGAAATATATATTAAATGACAAATTTAAAAACAGGTCATTGGTAATTTTAGAACAGAATGAAAAGAACTAACTAAAATTAAAACTGTAGTGACAATTTTAGTGAGTCAAAGACTCTTTAAAGCTGCGTAACTATGACTCGTGTAAATACGTATTTTGTGTCTGGATCAACTTTTTATTCGCGTCCACAATTTTGCGATTGCCCAGAAATAACCCGACGGCCTCGACTGGCGTACCAATTGACATTTGAAATAAGCCGTGTGATATTTAGGATTTAATATATGACCGCTTTCCGAAGTGGCTGTTGGATAAAGGATTGCTTGTAGACTGCCTGTTACCTTTTCTTGCGATAAAATCGTCGCGAGTCAATGATTTATGCAGCAATCCCAGATGTCATGTGTATTTTTTCTTTGTGATTGTGTCGAGACTTCTATATACGTAAAGAAATGAAATCTGTGATTTATTTATTATTTAAACAATAAGCAGATTCGCATTTATATATCAAACAATTGTATTTCTTATTAGTTACACATTACCAGGATTTTTCCAGAGATCGCCCTCCTGCCCTTATCCCACTCTAAGTGGGTTCGGCACAACATGTAATAAACATGCTGTCACATGATTAGGCTACATATTTTACGACCGGCCGCCTGCCTGACGTTAACATACTTCAGTCGTAATTTACGACTCCTCGGTAAGAATGTGGTATATTCTTCTCAACCGGATACCACACGGTGGGTCAACTTACCTTAGTCGCATTTTACAACACCTTGGTAAGAAACGAGGGTTGTCTATTCTAATCTGCCGGATATCACAGGACAATTAGACCTCTACATAAGTAAAGGAATTAAATCTGTGCTTTATTTATTATTTAAACAATAAGCAGATTCGCACGATGTTTTCCTTCACCAAAAAGCGTGTGAATTATTGCAAATATCATTTAAGGACATAAGTTTTAAGAAACAGTCTATATCATTAAGAGTCACATGGTTTAACTGTTCGACTGTCACAGCGCAACCATTTTATTAAGTTTTAATATATGTATTTAATTTTTTTTTTATATTTAAATTTAAAATATAAAATATTTAATTTTTGTATATAATAATATAAAGGATTATAAAAAAATAGATGACGTATATACGAATAGACAAAGTAAGAACCGACAAAAGTTTACGGCTCCTGCTTTGCGCTTTGAAAAAGTACGTAAGTCGTTTGTGGGTTTGGGTGTAAGATTCTATAATAAAATTACACACTTAATTTTAGCTTTGCCATTACAGCAGTTTAAAAACACTATTAAGGAGAGGCTGATACAGAAAGCCTACTATTCTGTTGAGGATTATTTAGACGATAAGAATGCTATAGATATTGTTCGACTCTGTACAAGATTGAAACGATTAAATGTTACTAGTATTAAGAATTTTATTTTTTAAAAAGAACAACCGCCGAGTTTCTTGCTAGCTCTTCTCGGTAGGAACAGCTTTCCGAACCAGCATTAGAGTTGACGATTAAAAAGCACTTGTTCACAAGTTTATTTGCATAAAGAAAATTTTGAATTTGAAATGTATTTGAAATGTATGTATATATAGTTATATATATTTTAACAATCTCGGAAACGGCTCCAACGATTTTCATGAAATTCAGCTTGAGCAGTTTTTTAATCGATCTAGCTAGGTTTCGCAACAAGAGTCTATGCAAATGAAGTAGCGGGTAAAAGCTAGTCATGGATTTTACTATGTATTCAACAATCTTAATTTTTATTGTGTATGTTTAGGTTTAAAAAATACGCCATGTGGTATCCGGCTGAATAGAATAGTACCACCCTCATTTCTTACCGAGGTGTCGTAAAAGGCGACTAAGGTAAGACGACCCGCCGTGTGGTATCCGGATGAGTAGAATAGACCAACCTCATTTCTTACCGAGGTATCGTAAAAGGCGACTAAGGTAAGTTGACCCACCGTGTGGTATCCGGTTTAGTAGAATAGACCACCCTCTTTCTTACCGAGGTGTCGTAAAATACGACAGAGGTAAGTTGACGTGAGGCAGGCGTCCGGTCGTAAAAACGCAGCCAAATCATGTGACAGCATGTTTATAACATGTTGTGCCGACCCCACTTAGAGTGGGATAAGGGCAGGAAGATGATGTTTAGGTTTAAAAAAATACCTTTATGGAATATTTATTTGAGACAAAAGTATAGAATTTGAAAGTATAAGTAATTGCAAGGTTGCTGAGTAGAGATGCAAGATTGCTAGAATACCGCTAAGATGTTAAAATATATGATGCAATTTAAACGTCTTAAGAAATCGGTGTTTTGTTTAGCGATTATTTATAACTGTAATAGGTTTGTTAAAGAGAAGTTTAACAAACTTATTCCGGTTATAATATTCTATGGAGTCCTGAGAATTTAATCTACCTTATAACTGAGCATTATAAAAAACTTTATTCTTAATTTATAGAATATGGCCTTACTTTGCGGAAGTCCATAATACAAAAGTAATTATGAGTATTATTTTGCTATAATCCGCGATAAAAGAAAATATAAGTAACACATTCATTTGGTGGTGCACACACATGTGGTGGTGAATGTGTGCAGTGCTTGTGTATTGTTGTGTCATCAGTGTCGGGTATTGCATGAGTTCTTACAAATTGGTGTATCAGGTATGAGAACGAACAGTACACTCTACATTTAGCATTACATATATTTTCTTTTATCACGGATTATAGCAAAATAACATTTTAATTAGTTTTGTGTTATGGACCACCTCAAAGTAACGCCTAGTTCTATAAATTACAAAAGTAATAATAAATTTATTTTGCTATAATCCGCGATAAACGATATTAGTAAATATATGTTAAATGCTAAATGTAGTGTGTACTATCCGTTAGCCGTGTTGTATCCGGCTAAGTAGAATAGACCAACCTCATTTCTTACCGAGGTGTCGTAAAATATGACTTAGGTAAGTTGACATCAGGCAGACGGCCGGTAAAAAAGCAGCCAAATCATGTTACAACATGTTTATAACATGTTGTGCAGACCCTTCTAAGAGTGGGATAAGGGCAGGATGATGATGATGTAGAGTGTACTATCCGTACCGATGTATGTAATGCTAAATGTAGTGTACTTTTCGTTTTCATACTTGATACATGCAGAATTTGTAAAAACTCATGCACTTCTCGTCACCGATAACACAACAATACACAAGTATTTCACACATTTACCACAATACAAAAATCTTTGTTTTGCGATTTTGTCGAGGAGTCTGTCTCCTGATGATGCTTCGGTTACGGGCGAAACAATTGTTGTGATTGTGGTGGTGAATGTGTGCAGTGCTTTTGTATTGTTGTGTTATCGGTGGCGGGTAGTGCATGAGTTTATAAAATTCTACGTCTATCAGGTATGAGAACGAATGGTACACTGTACATTTAGCATTACATATATTTTCTTTTATCGCGGATTATAGCAAAATAATACTTTCATTTACTTTTGTACTTTTACATTCATTATACCGAATATATTATTCATTATAGTAAATGTAGATAATAGTTATTTTAATATGCCGCTATATCCTAACACCAGAGACAATGCTATATCTGGTTTTAAAGAATTCGATAACAACTATTATTTAGTCAGTATCATAACATACATGATACAAGTCGAAACATGCAGTTGTTTTGTATTTGGTTCCATGACATATATCCAACACACAAAGTTTTCCTTCGCAAGGATACGCCGCGAATACTAATCATCCACCTGTTGTTTTTTCCATAGAGTTCCTTGATCCTTTCAACCTGTATATAAAAAGGTGACAAATACTCAAAGTTAAACTTCTTAGTACATAGCTTAATATTGTATCTGTAGCTAACATTAAAGTGTTCGTTTTTTTATTTAAAGTCTAAAGACGAAGGTCCAACACTATACAGCTAGATAGAATAAGTGTGTTAAATAAATTCATTCGCCTAGATATCGCTTCTACAGATGAAAGGTATGACCCGGTAACATGACCGTCAATATAACATGTGAGCGCTAAGACAAATTCCAAGTAAATCATCGCCAGTGTCCACTCGGGAAAAGTTGACTTTCGAACCTTATAAGTACACTCACCTTCTGCAACTTTAGCGCGAGCACATAGGTTGTACACAAAATGTGGATCGTATTAAAAAAAAAACACAAAATAAAGCCGCACAAACACGAGTTTGATGACGCACTGGCACAAAATCGAACGTTTCGTAACACTGAACGCGACGTGTGAAGAAAAGAAAACAATTTGTCAAAATGGTGTTTTGAATTTCGAAGCGCGTTCCGCCGTCGCGTCGCGAGCGCTGGATGGCGACTGGCGCTGCGCAAGCGGCCGCCGGCGAATCTAATTTTATCGCGCCAGTAATACGAGATAAAGCCGTTCTTTATTGGGGAACTTTTAATCTATACTTATAAAACAGAGTCTCCAAAAGTCTGTCTGTATGTGTTTTCTCTAATATACTAATTTTTATTAAAATATGATGCAATTTTTCCGATAGGTTTAGTTAAAAAGTACATAATGGTTTTATGTAAATGATATTGAAAAGTTCGCGCAGTTTTAAAGAAACTCTCCTGCTGGGAGTTTTGGTCGTCGCGTGCGCAGCGTAAACCAACAGAGATTTATTAAAATAATGTACTAGAGAATTGTAGATCAAAAAATATACTACAAAAAATTCCGGGACAGCATGTTTCTATCTCTTATGGTTAATTCACAAAAGCTACTTCTAAATTCAAAATTTCGTGACACACGCGGGTGAAGCCGCTGTTATAACTTGCTCTTCATGTAAAACGGTTTTTTTTTATTTTTGTGTGAAATCGAGCGAACAGCCCTTCGTCGGACAGAAACACTGGCCACATAATATTGGTTGCTTAATCAACGGCCTTGTTGTAAGTTTCGCTTGGTCCATTGAACTTTAGCATTTGTTAAAGCTTTATTGCAGCTTTATGGAGATTGGAGAAATATGAATGACGGCTTTGTGGTATAGACTATTGTTGTCGCCTATGCTTTCTATGTTGATGCGGGAAGATTGTTTTTATTGGAATCACGGTTTCCGTTAAGGAATTATACGAAGCGAAACAATAGAACTTCCTTTAGAAAGTTTCCTTTAGACGTATGTTATGTGTTTTTAGCATTAATTGGACGGTGATTTGTGTTTGCATGAGTCAGGTTATAATCGGATGAGTTAAATGGGATTATTTACGCGGCAAGCGTGCGATATGATTTGTACGAACCACCGAAATAAAACTAACTGCGAATGCACAAGGTGAACGCAGCCGCGGCTTTGGCGCCACGGAAGTGACACACAGACAATAAGACTATTATCATCATCTTCCTGCCCTTATCCCACTTTAAGTGGGGTCGGCACAATATGTTATAAACATGTTGTCACGTGATTTGGCTGCGTATTTTACGACCGGCCGCCTGCCTGACGTCAACTTACCTTAGTCGTATTTTACGACACCTCGATAAGAAAGAGGGTGGTATATTCTACTTAACCGGATACCACACGGTGAGTCACTTACATTAGTCGCCTTTTACGACACATCGGTAAGAAATGAGGGTGCTCTATTCTACTCAGCCGGATACTACACGGCGGGTCGACTTACCTTAGTCGCCTTTTATGGCACCTCGGTAAGAAACCAGGGAGGTACTGTTCTATTCAGCCGGATACCACACGGCGTTGTAATATCTTCTAAAAAGTTCGTTTAAATTACATGCTGTAAAGGGCCATATTGATTTATATTAAATCAACAATGTATTTAAGGTACTTATTTGAATAAGGATTAATGCTATATTGTTTAAAAGATGCCATTAATTTTCGTAAAAAGTAAATGACAAAAAATGCTATTGTGGGTTATCCATAAGAGATAGACATATACCATCGCGGAGTTTTCTGTAGACCTTTTCAAGGTGTACAAATACTTAGTACATTATTTTGATAAATCTCGTAGGGTTCAGGCTGAGACTTACGTTTGCAATGTAAGCGGAAAAAAATGTAATTATTTACGACATCACATTAGAAACCTCAAAAATTACAGTATTTCTCTACTCCATTTTGAATGTTATTATACATATAAACCTTCCTCTTCAATCACTCTATCTATAAAAAAACCCGTCAAAATCTGTTGCGTAGTTTTAAACATTTAAGCATACATAGGGATATAGGGACATAGGGACAGACAGGGAAAGCGACTTTGTTTTATACTATGTAGTGATTATCAACATTCATTTTATATATGATAGAGACATACAGATTACCAGTTTAAGATACTGTGAGAGTTTTACTGAACATTTCCCAATTTAATTTCTTTAAGACTTTTTAATAGTGTAATAACGTAGCTGACAGATTGAAGAAAATTCAATAGCCCTACTTCATATAATGGAGTCGTACGAACTTTGTACTTTCTTTAAATGAAATAATAAATAATATTTTTTTTTTAGAATTATGTGTTACTTTATGGAGATCCATAATACAAAAGTAATGAAAATATTATGTCGCTATAATCCGCGATAAAACAAAATATATGTAATGCTAAATGTACTATCCGTTCTCATATCTTTCCGTCTTTCTTTTTCCATGATATTGCGGTGGAGGATGTTAGGAAGGGAATTATGGCCATTACATCTAAAGCTGTTGGCAGTGACGAAATTAGCTGTGATATGCTGCTTCTTACTATTGATGTTATCTCGCCTATCATCACGGATATTTTTAACTTCTCTCTATCTTCTAAAAATTTCCCTTCGGCTTGGAAAATGGCTAATATCTTACCATTACCTAAGACCCAAAATCCTTCTGCTGTGTCTCAGTATCGGCCAATCTCTATTCTTCCTATTCTTTCCAAAGTTTTTGAGAATCTAGTATTGAAGCAAATATCTTGTTTCCTTGTGGAGCACAACCTCTTTAATCCTTTCCAATCTGGTTTTCGTCCCCTGCACAGTACATCTACCGCGTTACTAAAAGTCACAGATGATATTAGGCTTGCTATGGACAACAAAAAACTCACCGTGCTCATTCTCCTTGATTTTAGCAACGCCTTCAATTCTGTCGACTTTGACGTACTGCTCGGTGTACTCAGCTCTCTTAATATTTCTCCACCTGCAGTTGAATGGTTTAGGTCATACCTTCAGGGCCGCCGGCAAAGAGTCTGCTCTAATGAAGTGTCGTCGGAATGGGCTGAACTTTGTGCTGGCGTACCTCAAGGCGGCGTATTATCTCCTTTATTATTCTCAGTTTTTATAAACGAAATCTCCAATGCAATTTCTTCTCACTACCATCTCTTTGCGGATGATTTGCAGATTTATAGGCACGCCGCTGTCACTGACCTTGTTTCTGCAGTGCATGAAATCAACATGGATCAAACGCGCATAAAGGACTGGGCTGATGCCCACGGTCTCATTGTTAACCCTTCCAAATCGCAGGCCTTAATAATAGGGAGTAGGAGATTGCGTAGTCTCGTTGACTTCAACAATTTACCGATAATTAAATACGATGGTACACAAATATGCCTGACCAATCAAGCCAGAAACCTTGGCCTAATATTTGATTGCAATCTATCTTGGTCAGCTCATATTAATGAAGTCAGCAGACGCATGCATTTCTCGCTTCACTCTTTGAGACGATTGCAAAATTTCCTTCCTCTTAAAACAAAAATCATGTTGTCCCATTCCCTTATGCTTCCTCTCCTCGACTATGCTGACGTGTGCTACGTTGATGCAACTGTGGAGCTACTCAACAAACTCGAACGTCTTCAAAATTTGTGTATCCGCTTCATATACGGACTACGCAAATTTGATCATGTATCTCAATTTCGTTGCAAATTAAAATGGCTCCCTATCCGCCTTCGCCGGAATATTCACATCCTCACCACTCTTTTCAAAATTCTTAACACTTCTTCACCTCTTTATCTTCGTGAGCGTTTTCTTCTGGCTCCTCCTCGTAAAAGACCTGCACGTTCTTGCGTTGCAGTTAAGCCATTGGCGGTGCCCTCTTATAAAACAATCTTTTACTCTAAGTCTTTTACAGTCATTGCAACCCGTCTTTGGAACTCTCTACCAAAAAGCATTTTTAAAGACTCTCCTTCCTTGCACACCTTCAAACACAGGTTAAAGCAATACTATCTTTCCACGCTGTCATAACTTATATCTATGTAAGTTTATTACACTTTGTATCAGTATTAGTATATTATATTATCTTGTATTATATATATTTATTTTATTTTTTGATTATTAGAATGTAAGTTTATTTATATATTTATCAACATATAGTTTATTGTTTTGTTTAATAGTGTTTTGTTGTTGTTATTTATTAATTTTAATGTACCTATACTACGTTTCTTTTAGTTTTCCAACCACCAAGGGTCGCTGGCAGAGATCTCTTATAGAGATAAGTTATCCTTTGTACTTGTTTTTCATTTAACTGTATTTTTGTATGTTTTCTTTAATGGTACATAAATAAATAAATAAATAAATAAATATCTCATACATGCAGAATTTGTAAAAATTCATACACTACCCGCCACCAATAAGATAACAATACACAATCACTGAACACATTCACCACTACAATCTCAACAATCGTCTCGCCCCGTAACCGAAGCATTATCAGAAATCATACAGAAATAAACGCAGACTATTCGAACTGTCTATCTAACCTCTTTTCTTACCGAGGTGTCGTAAAAGGCGACTAAGGTAAGTTGACGTCAGGCAGGCGGCCGGTCGTTAAAACGCAGCGAAATCATGTGACAGCATGTTTATAACATCTTGTACCGACCCCACTTAAGAGTGGGATAAGGGCAGGAGGATGATATTCGAACTGTCTATATGTTGTCCGACAGCCACGACCGTGTGTCACGCACGTTAGTCAGCCAGCCTTCTAATAAGAGATAACCGCAAACGCAATCCGAATCAATTATAAAGCTAATGCAACTATAATCGTTGAAAAATATTAGTTTGTTATGCAAATTAATTGCTTGTCTGGTTGTATCTAATATATGACATTTTGTCATATATTAGAGGCCGTTCACGTATTACGTAAGCAGATTTATTATAATTATTTACCCCCCCATCTCCCTGTCAGCAAAAGTAAGCAAAGCTCCCCCTACGCTTACGTAAACATTTGTCCATCAATGTATTGTTTTTTTAATATTATAATTATAACGTTATAATTATAATTTGAAAAATAAGAAAAAAGATTTAGGATATACATTATATTTTACTGATACGATACTATTCAAGGTAAAGAGTAAAGGACAAAAATATTATATCTTACTAACATAACAATTTAAATTTTCAGTCCATGAAACCCGAAGCCATGATGTTTTTAATGCGTTTCTTATTAAGCAAAAATGCAACCTCACCCTCATACAAGCACCCTCATTTCTTACCAATGTGTCGTAAATGGCGAATAAAAAAAGTTGACCCGCCGTGTGGTATCCGGCTGAGTAGAATAGACCACCCACATGTCTTACCGAGGTGTCATAAAAGGCGACTATGGTAAGTTGACTCACCGTGTGGTATCCGGTTAAGTAGAATAGACCACCCTCTTTCTTATCGAGGAGTCGTAAAATACGACTAAGATAAGTTGACGTCAGGCAGGCGGCCGGTCGTAAAAACGTAGCCAAATCATGTGACAACATGTTTATAACATGTTGTGCCGACCCCACTTAGAGTGGGATAAGGGCAGGAAGATGATGATTTATTTAAGGTATTTAAACATTTGAGTTGTGTGAACAAAGTCGCGGGTATTTGTCGAATCAGGTCGGGTTCAAGTTCTGCGGTGAGACAAGGTCAGGTGGTTTGTACTCGTGTCCTGCGGTAATTTGAGAAACGGTGGATCGCGGTTGATCTACGACTAATTGAAAACAACTGAGCCTGAGGATTTTGCGAAGGTTTTCTGAGGTTTTGTGAAGTACCTCCAGTGTTTCCCAACATTGGGCCCACGACCCGCAGGGGGGCAATTTGATGGTTAAGGGGAGCAACTCGACACGAGCTTAAGCCTTTTTGGGCCATTTAAGTGCAATGCTAGATTTCGGTGTCAAATTTAACAAAAAATAAATAAATAATAAATAAATAAATATATGGGACACTTTACACACACGGTCGTCCGTCCCCAAAGTAAGTAACTTAATACTTGTGATATGGAAGACAGACAACTGGTGAATATATATATTATATATTTTTTTAAATACATCTTCTTCTTCTTCGTCGTTCCCTCACTGCTGAGGATCGTGACTCCATCCAAATCTGGCCACCAGCTGCCTCCATTGGTTACGCTCCTCTGCCTGGTGAAATGCGTAACTGAGAGGTACCTTCAGCTGTTCAGCAACCTGGTCTGACCATCTCTTGGGACTACGACCACGAGGCCTTTTCCCCTCAAACTTCCCAGTAATCATTAGACGTTCCAGATTATCAGTACCTCTGCGTGCAACGTGACCAAAGTATCGTATAACACGTTGCAAGCAGGTAGAAGACAGGCGCTAAATACATACTTAAATACAAATATACACCCAGGCTCGAAGACCAACAAATTCATTTATAGAAAATGTTGGCCTTCGGCGGGAATCGAAAACGCGACCCGCGGAGCTGTAGGCAGGCTCACTACCCACTACGCCAACGGGCCAGTCAAAATAGCAATTTTTCTTCCTAAATCCTATTATTAATTTTCTTTAGGTGGACAATTCAATTTTTAGTATTAAAATTTATGTATGTTACACATATTATTTATGTTCTTTAAGTAGACATTCAATTTTTAATATTAAAATTAATGTATGTTACTTAGGGACGCCGTGTGGTATCCGGCTGAATAGAATAGTACCACCCTCATTTCTTACCGAGGTGTCGTAAAAGGCAACTAAGGTAAGTCGACCCGCCGTGTGGTATCCGGCTGAGTAGAATAGACCAACCTCATTTCTTACCGAGGTGTCGTAAAAGGCGACTAAGGTAAGTTGACACACCGTGTGGTATCTGGTTTAGTATAATAGACCACCCTCTTTCTTACCCAGGTGTCATAAAATACAACAGAGGTAAGTTGACTTCAGGCAGGCGGCCGGTCGTAAAATACATAGACAAATGATGTGACAACATGTTTATAACATGTTGTGCTGACCCCACTAAGAGTGGGATATGTTACTTAGGGGAGCAAAATAATTTTTATCGTGGGGCATGGACCAAAAAAGGTCGGGAAAAACTGAGTACCACCATCGCTTTTTGTCAAAATCATACACCTCGCAAGCTATACAGTATAGAGCTTTTTATAATACACGCAATTCTCACGAAGATATGTCAATTACGGCGCGGCATTTCAGTTTGTATTCAGTTACCATAGTGACAGCATATAAACATTACATTTGCTAGAATTGTGAATATGTAAGTAATTATTAGGAATCAATCTGTAGATTCTTAGTAAAATTGATATATTTTAAAGTATTTAGTAATCAATAAGTATCTTAAACCCAAAAGACACTTTAGAACATTGTCATAAGAATTGTTTGGTAGCATTCGACATTTGTTTATTAATGAACCTGAAGTTTTATATCATCAGATATGGATCTCAATATTATTGACAAGTTACGGCTCTTAAAAATCGATACAGAATTACGACCTCAAATAAAGATGAAATCTATGAGTCGATATTACTTTATAACAGCCACGAATCCGGGTGAGCAGTTTTTCGTTTTCGCCTCAACAGCTGCTTGGCTTATACGAAAAACTGGACGAGCTTTCGACCAACCACACGAAGAAGACGATCCCAATACAACAATAGCTTCTATTATGGATGTATTAAGAGAAAAAGAAATAGCAGTTGATTTTTCCTCTCATAAACTCAAACAAGGTTATGGAGATCAAGTATGTTATATTCTTAATGTATTAGCCGATGAAGCATTAAAAGCTGAGAATTTTGAATGGCAAAAACCTGTCGTTAATATTCCCGATACTGAAGAATCAGTTGATGATGCAGATCAAGTGGAAGATGAAACTGAAATAATATTAGATAAAATTGAGGAAGAGATGGGTATATATTCAGGTGAATCTGAAGGCGAGGAATACGGAAGTACTGAGGAGAAAGAAACAAATTTTGGCAATAAGGTGCATGATTGGGAAGCTTGGAAGCTGGAGTTAGAAAGAGTTGCTCCAGCTCTAAGATTAAAGATATCTATTGATGGTAGGGATTGGCGAACAAGACATGCTCAGATGAGAACATATCGTGAAGAGCTCTTTGATCGATTTAAAACTACAGGCACTCAATTGAACAAACTTTACGGTAATATCAGTTCTGTTATGGACAAAATAACAGCCAGAGAAAATATTCTTAATGAACAATTTGAACCTTTAGTACAGGAATATGGCAAACTTCTAGATGAGCTTAACAAAGTAACAAATGAATATAAAGAAGCGAGTGTAGGAGTTACGGAGAGGCAAGAAATGTTGAATGAGTTGACGGCTAAAGTCGAAAACATCAAACAAAGGACTGAATCTCGAGGGTCGTCAATGAACGACAACTCGCCATTGGTGACGGCAAAAAAAGCAGTAGAGACGCTCAAAAGAGACATTCAAGAACTAGATTTTCAAATAATCATTTTGTTATGGTTGCTTATATCCAAGGAAAATCCAAAGAGCAATAGCTACTTAATTAACGCTGATTCTAGAATAGTCAATAGTGAAGTATTTTAAAATTAAATTGCTGATTGGCGAAACTTTAATTTTAATAGAACTATTAGATATATGGACGACATGCTATCCTGTACTGTACCTGTGCAACAGGTCGGTTATCATCCTCTTGCACTTATCCCACTTTAAGTAGGGTCGGCACAATATGTTGTAATCATGTCACATGATTTGGCTACGTATTTTACGATCGGCCGCCGCCTGTCAACTTACCTTTGTCGTATTTTACGACACCTCGGTAAAACAAGTGGTCTATTCTATTCAACCAGAAACCACACGGTGGGTCGTAACAAGTCGATAAAATTTAAAATTCTTTAATTGTCTATATTGGAATGTGTATTATATTTCTCAAAATCCCGCAATGATGTTGTGAGCACAGACTATTAAATATGAAAGGCACTCCTTAAGTTATTAAATCGACAAAGACTTAGAGCAAGCGCTGTATGGTGGATGCATCAAAATTGTATTTTCATTTTGTCGGAAAGATTTTATTAATGATCCATATCCCTCTTCTTTTACCTTCGTAATAATAGTACGTACGTGTGTAGTAGTAAGTAAAATATATTTTTGCACACATAATATATCATAACGGTAAACTTTTGACTTTTCTTTCATAGATGAAAAATATACTCAAATATATAAAGGTTATCAAAATAAAAGAAAATGTAAAAATAATATTTATTATATGGGTCATAATGATGCAAAAATAATCAAATGTGCTATTAATTTTATATACACAATCATAAAATCTTAATACAACCATTTTTTTTATGTAAACACTTATATTCGCTTATTCGACCAGAATTTGCTTGTGACAACCCTCATATATGCTACGAGTTTTATATACAGCACTGCTGTCTGACCACGGAAATATTTTAAGTTTTAGTAGACGAATTAAACTCTTCTTCGTCTGCGAGTTGTGGAAATGGTAAATGAAACAGGAGATAGATAGAGGGGTAGAGACATATAGGGAGAGAGACAGAGAGTAAAGAAGTAGTTAAATAAAACCCGTGTTCACGCTATGAGCTTGAGTATTACTTTATTTTTCTCATATTGTGCAATTGTAGAAAAAGGAAATTTAAGAAGAAGAAAACAGCGGGTCAAAACTAGAAATGCTACAATCTCATGGAGTCTTGAGTTTGCATGGTTTCGTTCAAGCTTTTACCACAAACCAGAGCGTCCATAGATTTTAGTGATAGTTAAAAAAAAACTAACCATTTAAAAAAATAACCATAGGGTTATTACAATAGAGTAAAACGAATGAGGCTACTTCTCCCCCTTTGTGTGATTAAACAAAGATAATTATGGGTCTCGTATCTCCAATCTCTTATTATTTCTTGGACACTCACGCCTATAGCTCTCTTACTTATGTTTAACTATATGAAAATAACACTCTGTTTATCAATCATTGTTTACAGCAACTAATTTGTATGACATATATAACTTATGATTAACTTAATTTATTTAGAAGCTAAACTATTTTATTGATTACAAAAATATATTTTTTATATTACCCTAAATTTTTATTCGATAAAGTAAAACAACTGGAATAGTTATCAAGGAACAAGCATTTTGAATTAATTTAAATGCCAAAATACTTACTGTTTACTAACATACACATTAAAATTTTGCAAAAATAAAATATCTAAAATTTCTTTTTATTTAAATTAAGCAAAATTTTGTCTTCAAATAATATACATATCTTAAAATAATTAACACAATACAATAATAAGAATTTATTTATAGAATAAAGAATATCTTTGGAATATTTCAGGAACCTTCGAATATTTCGCTCATTTCATATATATTATTTGGTTAACACAATAATATTTGAATTTAACTTATCACAATAAATAATTAATTTTACATTATAGGAGACTAATTGAATATAATATTTCTCCGTAAAGATTATTGGGTCAGCCTAAATATTTTAAATTTATTTGGTGTTCAGAATCACAACCTCATAACATTTTTTAAATATATGGGATAATTACACACACGGTCGTCCGTCCGGAAAGTAACTTAATACTTGTGTTATGGGTGACATACAACAAGTAAATACATATATAAATTTAAATACATTTTTAAATTAACCTATTTAAATTTAACCAAAACGAATATTATTGTTTTTTTTATCAATTTTACTCGATGTCTAAATTTATGTTTGTTGTTGCGTATCTCGTATATCAAAATGTAAAATAAATTTAAAACTATTATGGAAATAAATACATAAATCAATATTCGCATTGCAATTAGAATCTTTGTGCCAACCCAATATTTTCTAAAGCAATTCGAAAAAGCTAATTCTGATAGTAATGACTTACGGAAGTTAAAAATCTTAAATATAGACGAGTATTTTTAATCTTTGGAATTCGTCAATTTGTTAGTATTAAAAAACTTACTTTATAGATTCTCTGGCGCAAATAGATACTTTTTGTTTTATACAGATTTCCTCTAATAGTGGGCTTATGCCAAAATAATATTATCATTACTTCTGTACACTAATAATTATCAAATATTCAGAGTTCTTTGTATTAAACGGGATGGGAGAACTCATAAAATGCCATAGGCGTATTTTGCGATTTTTCCAAAGCATTTGATTGCGTTCAACACGAGACTTTATTGCTAAAGCTTGGCTATTATGGTATTAAAGACAATGTGCTTCATTGCGTTGCATTTTTTCTTCACAGCCGAAACCAAAGAGTATGCATAAATAATGTGCAGTCATCCGGATCGGCCTTAGTTATGGGTGTACCTCAAGGATCAATCCTTGGACCTTTTCTGTTTTTAGTGTATATACATGATTTACTATATTTTATTCATGATATTTGCGTTATTGTATTGTTTGCTGATGATACATCTTTGATGTATCACTCAATAGATCATCCAGGAGAAATAACGATAATATTGACAAAGTAAACAGTGGTTTGTTGCAAGTAGTTCATTCTTTCAGGCTAAATAATTTGGTATTGAACTCAAATAAAACGAAATGTAAAGTATTTGCATTGACCCTTTGACCCTGTACAAAGAGACACCCAGTGATAGATCATCCAACTTATCAAATAAAAAATACATTTGTTTGTTACGATGTATTAGGAATGGTGACGTTGTATTTTCTTTTAAGGTCGTCCATGAATTCCTGCTTCAACAATGCGAGGCATCTAGAAAATAAAAAAATCCTTTTGTTTATTCAAAAATAGTGGTCTTTCATTAAATTAAATAAATTTGATTAATACGGATTTAGTGTTAAGAGTTCCGTTTTGTCCAAATCCTATCTATAAAATATCATAAAGTTCTATTCCTTATAAACCGCGCTTTCATCTTCGTTTCATTTTATTGTTAACTTGCAATAAACATAATAATAATGCGACAATTAGCTACACAGTCGTATTTTCCCAATGTAACTTAATACTTGTGTTAGGGGTTTTTTTATCTTTTCCGATTTTAAGTGGGTCGCTACTGAATTATTATTCGACGCCCAAACTCATCCAGGTCAAGGGTGGTGGATTCCGCGATTAGATACGTTCACCGCCACCCTGCTTGTCTTACGGGTGACAGACAACTAATAAATAAATACATATAATTGAAGAACGAACTAATATTACTTTTTATATTATTATTTAGCAAATATAGATCCTCGTTGAGAATAAAAACCCGCGCCAACGGGTCTTTCTCTTGAATAATGATATGACAAAATTGTAACTCACATGCGATAGTGTGGATCGGCCCTATACGCTGTGATATCAGGTGAAGGTGCGTGCGGAGTGTGGACAACGAACGCGTCCGGAAGAACCACTAATTTGTACCCCTGGGCTCGTAATTCTACGCTATGAGAGACCTGGAACGTTACAATTTGTTATTAATAACGGATTGGGAATAATATTTATTGCAGAATATAAAACAAGTACAGATAAAAACGGAAAAAACGTAAGTGTGGGTGTATATGTGAGAGCATCAGAAGGCGATTTTGAGAGGTCGAACTCATTTTGGGTTTCGTCCTCCATTTTTAATGTGAATACGGCGGGAGCTCCAAAATAGGGTCATATCCATAACGCCCAATGATTACTTACTCGTTTCGAAAATGATTTAATTTAAAATACCACACTGAACACCAGATGGAATTGGATTAAAAACCAATAGTAATAGTCTTCTCAGTTAGCGTCTGTAAACCAATTGGCGAGCGGCCATTACGATGACGTCGTCCAACCACTTTATTCGGCGATATTTGGACTTATTTACTTTTTTATGATAAAATCAACAATAATAAGTATCAATTAAATGATTTATAACTTCAATTAAGTAAATTAAAAATTATTCCTTACGCTATCTTATAATTACCTTATTCCATCCGAAACCCGAAAACCGCGTGTCATACTTGGGCACTGTTCTGTGCACGACTAAATACGGCTCATAATCTGACTGCCATTCCACCTAACAAGACAATACAAATAATCAGTCACGTAGGTAAGTAACTAAAGACCAAAAAATAAACTAGGACTCCGACTAAAATAATTAAAATCTTTTTTCCGTATTTGTTTATGTTTAAATAGGGCTTTGCCGCTTTAGTTTGTAGTCATTCTTAAACTGAAATATAGTCGTTCATCATTATCAGCCCAGTTTCATCCACTGCTGGACATAGGCGTCCCCAATTATACGCCACTTAGCCCGATCCTGGGCTTTCTGCTTCCATCCACTGCCCGCTGTCCTGTATATCGTCACTCCATCAAGTCTCAGGGTGTCCTACACTACGTTTACCGATTCGCGGTCTCCACTCCACAACTCGTCCTACCCCAACGGTCATCAATTTTGCAACAGATATGGCCGGCACATTGCCACTTCAGCTTATGCGTTGAGCTATGTCGGTGGCCCTAGTTCTCTGACGGATTACTTCGTTGCGAATAAGATCTCTCAGAGAAACCCCGAACATAGCTCTTTCCATAGCCCGCTGAGCGACTTTCAGCTTGTGGACCACCTTAACTGTTAGTGTCTACGTTTCGGCACCGTAAGTCATGACAGGTAGGACACACTGGTTGAATACTTTAGTCTTTAGACTTTGTGGGATAGGTGACGAGTGGTTATCGGAATACATTAGTGTAATAGGCGGCGCCAAACATATTGAAAAACAGTAAAAATTATAGCATAAAACAGAAAACGGGGGCATCAATGTCAAAACAGCAAATCTACTGTTAAAAGAGTAGTATTGGTGACACTTATCATTGATCAGAGTTTATTAGACGATGGTAGGAAATTCCAAATTAATTTATTTACCTCATAAGGCGCTTTGGCAGTGGTCCATTTAATATAATTAGTCGCTCGATGACCTCTGGGCCATTCGCGCGCTCTGAAAGGCGCTACGTCCTCAGATGGGCGCTTAAGAGACAGACGGGATAAAAGTTCCTCCTTATATCTTGGTGGGTAGGCACGGTACCGTTGAGTCTCGAATGCTGGCACCACAAGACACTAAAATAACATATATTTTATCCCTATAGAAGAATGAAAATAGAAGATTATATAAACGTAAATTATGGCAAGAAGCCTAAATATTCTCCACAAAACTATGAGCTCCACAATTTCCTCTATATTGCAGTGTTGACATGGTGAGTTCCATCAAAATCATCCGTTTCGCAGGGAGCATTATACTGCGTCCATCATATTATCAGTCTTTTGACAGCTCACGCTCATTAAGTTTTGAATTGCTTACGTACAAATATCATACAAATAATATTTGTACTTTATGGATGGGTACCGCCCACTTAGTGATGTCACACATAATGGTAACTACGATTATGCCACAGATTAAAAATAATCGGTAGAAATCGATGTTACGAGTATTAAAAGACATTTAATAACATTATATAAAGTTTTACTTTCTTCTTAGTTAATACATGAATACAAATAAAACAATCAGGATATTTTAATTTATTTTATTAGCACGAGTCGTCGGAATGATAATCAACACTAGACTCCTCCGATGAGGAGTCTTCAGTAGCAGTTATTATTAGCTCTTGTGTAGATAATATATTATCAAACGCAATATCACGTTCCCAATCAGAGAATATTACTCTTTTAGTTCTTTCCACCACACTTGCCCAGTTCTCGGCCGTTACGTGGGTGCAAGCATTTTTTAGCAATTGCAACATTTTATTCGCTGTGAATGGGGGGCTTGTATTGCATCTCGCAGCATGCCCTTTTACTTGTGCCCATATAAGTTCTATTGCGTTGTACTGGCAGTGGTATGGAGGAATCCGAAGAACAGTATGGCCATATTCTGCTGCCATTTCATTGATTACATAGCGTTTTGCTCTCTTTTTGGTTTTTAATATTTTTATTAATTCAACTTTTAACATTGAGTCGTCCACATTTTTACCATTGTCCCGAAGCCAATTAATTATTTCATGATTTTTATTAGCCTGTGTTGGCATTTTGTCAATTTGACGGGAGTGGTAGGGCGCATTATCAATAAAAATTATTGATGGTTCTTCCAATGAAATGAGCATTTTTTTGAACCACTCTTCATACACATTTGCATTCATCTCTTCGTGGTAGTCATTTGATTTCTTCGATTTAAATGCCAACAGTGCGTCTTGTACAAATCCTTTTGCTGTACCTGCATGGCAAATGATTAGGCGCTCACCTTTTCCCATTGGTACTGAGGAAGTGGAATCAGCAGTATCATCAGTCCAGAAACGAGATAGTGTGTGGTTAGCGTTGAGCCATGTTTCATCCGTGAAAACAATATTTGCCCAATCTTGTATTTTCTTTGCCTCTCTTAAAAAATCACAACGTGCTATAGCTATATCTGTGCGTTCCATTAATAATTTTCTTTTATTTAACTTTTTATATGAAAAGCCAATTGTGTTCAAAACTTTGACCAAAGAAGATTTTTCACCATGAAATAGACCACTTCTTTTCAAAGAAACAATAAGTTTTCTCAAAGTTGGAATTTCTTTTCTCAAGTAGTAATCATATACATGACGACGAATAGCGTCAGCGTCAAAGTCATCAACAGCTGTCACCTTACCGGCCTTACCTGCCCGGCGCTTTCTTTTTGGTGTAGATGGTTTGTTTTGCTCCAAGCCGCTCCTGCCGTAGGCATCAGTAGTGATTTTAGTCACAGTTGATAGACTGATCCCCAACGCGGCTGCAACACGGTTTCGGACTTGCGTGATAGGTATAAGAGGTCCGCCATTTTGATTTTCTTGCTCAAAATACTCATGAAGTTTTAACACTAACTGTCTCGATTGTGCTTTCAACACACGTCCTTTCGGCATTTTCACGATCAATTAATATAAGTTTCACAAAAGTTTTTCCGAGGAATAAAGCTACTTAACTCAAGGTGTAACAGATGCGAGAGAACACTCAGCGAACGTAAATGCGTGTGACTATCACGGGCGTTTCGTTGAGAGTGACAGATCACGTCAAAATGGCGGCCGAGCGGAAGGTCTGTTGATGTTGCCAGTTGATGTATTTTATGATTATAATAAATACACACGGATTAACATTTATTTTCAAAAAACTAAGGCAATATTAAATCAAAATGTTGATTTCTATATCTGTTATTAGTTTACGTAGGTTATCATTAATCGAATAGGTACGTAATTCGATTAATGATAGTAGGTACTATAATCGGAATGGTATCGCATACGAGAATCTTTAGGACATCACTAAATATGTAAATCGTCAATCTGTCAAAAGATGGTTAATATAATGGACAGTGTATAATAACCTAAAACTTTCTCAATTTTTTTTTTAGTAAAAACCGTACTTTAAGATCGACTTTCCCAAAATGCATTTGGGAAAGTCGATCATATACAAACAGACTTTTGGGGACTTTTTTTATAATATGTATAGATAAATTTTCAACAAATACATACACTTTCACAACAAACTTTCTTATTTTTGATATAGTCTTCAATAATTAATCTACTCATGACTTGCTATGCAGTTATGGTGACCTGTACATATTTTATAGCACAGCTGCAGATTAAAAAAAAAACCGTCTTAAAATTTATAAAACGCCTGCCTAATTCCTTCCACTGGTCTTATTTCATCTCATTCATATCTTTTAAGAAGATTATAGATTTTTGTTCATTGTATTCTTTACCATACATAAAACAATTGCGTATTTATATGAAATGGCAATATAATTGTTGTCAAATTGCGCATGCCATTGCCATCTATAATTAATATACCACTTAGTTTAAAATAATTTCACAGTTTGAATTTGTAGCTCTACATGGTATATATATTGTTGATGGCCTTTTCAAATAAATAGTTACCTTTTTCTGTGGGTAAGGGTTGATTAGTTTAGTCGCGGTCTTCAGCCGGTCGTATAGCCCTGCCATTGGTACGAAATCAGCGTCCATCAAGAACACGTACGGCGTGTTCACGTTCTCTAACGCTACATTGCGAAGATAATTCACTGGGTAGTGAACCTGAGAAACAATGGGTCTAATTTATAGAAATAAGCAAAGAATAATATAATATAATAGAAATAAGCAAAGAATAATATAATATAATAGAAATAATGCATGAATTCTATGGACAAAAGTGGTAATTATAGATTTATTTTGTCGAATTGGTTATAAACCCAGACCAATATTTACTAATATTTTTATTTTTGTTATTTATTATTATTGCTTGCTACTTTCACATTTATATCTGTTTTATTGTAATGACAAATTCGTACATATTTTTTTGACATTTGACGGTCGAATATGTTGACAATATTTTATGGATCAAAATGTACGGTATTTTTAGCAATTGTCCACTTATAAATAGGGTAGCAATAGACTTTAAGAATTTGTATTAATTATTAAGTTGATAATTAATGTATATATACTCTGTTGTTGTAAATTAATGTATACTATGGAATAAATAAATAAACAATACTTAATATGGGTTTAAATGGAACATTCAGATATATTGCTTGTTACCCATTTATACATCTTTTTGCAAACGAAGCTTATATATGGAATAAATTATAAGAAAAAAAAACTCTAAAATAAGTAAAAAGATCAGTGTAATGGATTTTTATTTGCAGATTATAGCAAAATAGTTCATTGTTTTTTTTGTATTATGGACAATATTACGTCCTAAAAACTGTTTAAGTACGCTTAATTTAACGTTAATGAAGTTGTGCGTAGCTGCTGTTAAATAAAGACTTACTGCGTCATGTTTAAAAACCAAATGGTACCCGACGTTGCTTCTAGAACTAAGTGTGGACGACCAATCTCGAATGAATGTCTCCAATTTCGTCAGCTCACAGTCCGACAAGTATATTGCGGCGCTCAGGGGCCCTTCAAGAAAAATATCACTACATATTCTAAAAAAAGTCTTCTACAGGCAATAGCAGACAAATTAACAGACGAACTGTTCATTTGTCTGCCATTTTATGCTTACTAGAACGTCTCAATACCCTGTTATTAATTTAAAGCATGAACAGAAATTAACATTAAACATAAACATTTTGTTTATTAAATTTAACATAGATTGATCCATGAGGAAGGTTATTATCTATAATTTGTTAAGGTTTTGTGGAAGCTGGTTTGTATATGATGAGAATTGATGAAACTGTCACGTGGAAAGTCGATAGAGGGATTTAGAGATATCCAAATCATACGTTCCTTCGTACTATGTGCTCAGCTTGTGCAGAGAAGCTGAACTACTTCTTAAATTTTTGTTCAGTATCCGTAATTTTGGAAACCTCCTAGTTCTTGATTTGATCACGTAGAGATATTTCAAGAATAGGTCTCTTAAATGCCCTTAGAACGATTCTGAGCCTTTTTATAAGATCTATCGTTAACTATGACGCCTAAGAATATCTATCTATACTGATTGTAAAACAAAGTGCCCAAAAGCTGTCTGTCTGTAATTGATCGATTTTCTCGAACTGAACTGACCGGATTTTTGTACGGTTTTCACTTAAAGCTAATGCAATTCTTCCGTAAGGTTTAGGTTAATAGTACATTACAGTTTTATCAAACCATATTAAACTGTCAATATGTACGTATAATAATATCTTTCTTTCTACATTTATATATCTTAATTCCGAATTTAGTTGTGACAAAACATATTTTAAAAATTTGCTTCACCTTACCTTCCCAATGTTTCACGAGTCTCTCCAAAAATTGTAGCCTATCCATAGACAACTGTAGTACTAGAGTCACATCGAAATTATCTATGTCGACATAGTTATAGTCCATGTAATAGATGTGTGTGCGGAGTTTGATGCGTTGGGCCGCGCGAAAGCTCAGACAGAGGTCCGAGTGGTTCATCTAAAATCCAGTAACGGCTGTTAGAAAAAATGTGACAATTCTAATTAAATTAAAGTTAAGGAGGTACAATAAGACAGCCTCACAGGGTCCTTAGGACGGAGTTCTTGATATTATTAGAGCTCCTGCCCTCTACTCTCCGTGTTTTACACCCAGAGTAATTATAAAAAAGTAGAGGTGCACGCTAAAATATATCCATAAAAAAAAGAGAAAGCAAACAAGACTACTCCCTAGTCTCTCTTTTTTAAGTCTGATTAGAAAAATCTGAGTATGGGTCTCCTATCTTCTCTCTCTTATTATTTGTTAAACACTCGCACTCACAGGCCTGTCTATGGCTATGCCTACTTTATGTATAATAGCTCTATGTTCGCACCTCGGCGAAGGTTTTAAGCTAACCCATCCCGTCCCGTCAAGCTGTAAAACCAATTAGGGCTAACAGCATACAGTCAATCCGAAAAAAGGTAATGTTTGTAGGTACTTTAATTGTACTGCGAGGAGGTTTGTTAGTGGATGGGGCAATCGGTTCGATTAGGTCGCGTATTAAGATTAGTCTTATGTTTTGACATAATTTAAATTCAAAATAATCTTCATTCAAGTAATCTTGTATACAAGTGCTTTTCAAACGACAACTCTACTGCTACTGGTTCGGATAATTTTTCCTACTGAGAAGAAAGAGCCTAAAAAAATCGACAGTTGCTCTTTGCTAAGTTGTATAAGGGGGTAATTGTTTACACTTAGAAGAAAGGGCCTAAAAAAAAGTTGCTCTTTGTTAAATAATAATAATAATAATATAATTGCTTTTCCCAACTTTATACTTTAGAGTCCAAATCTACTACTCTACTTAAACTCTCTATAAACGGAATGTTTTACATATAATCATCTGCACTTATGGAAGGATTTTCTAGAAATAAATTAATCTAAACATATTATCACTACATATTATAAAACAAAGTCCATATTTCCGTATGTACGCATAAAACTTTAAAACTACGCAACCGATTTTGATGCGGTTTTTTTTAATAGATAGAGTGATTCAAAAGGAAGGTTTGTACGTATAATAACATTCAATATGGAGTAGAGAAATACTGTAATTTTTGAGGTTTCTGTAAATAATTACATTTTTGTCCGCTTACATTGCAAACGCAGGCTAAACCCTACGAGATTTATCAAAATGATGTACTAAGTATTTGTACGCCTTGAAAAGGTCTACAGAAAAGTCCGCGATGGTATATGTCTATCTCTTATGGATAACCCACAAAAGCATTTTTTGTCATATACTTTTTACAAAAAATAATGCCTTATGTTCAAAGCAATTTTTATACAATACAACATTAATCCTTATGCAATTAAGTACCTTAAATAAATTGTTGATTTAATATAGGTCAATATGGCCGTTTACAGTATGTAATTTAAGTGAACATTTTCCGAGATATTACAGATTTAAAATGCCGTGAGGACGCCGCGCTTCATCCTATAGCACTTCGAATCTTTTAAGAGTTTGTTTAAAGACATTCTGTAATTAATTGTAAAAATAATATACATAGGTAAAATGTAAAAGTAAATAAGTAAAAATGTACTATATGAGTTTAGATATTCCAAAGATAGCAGGAAATCGTCTTGGTATAGGGAGAGGAAATTATTTTTCTCCAAATTTAACGCTTGCGGGCCACGGGCAGTAATGAATAAATCAAAACTACTGGATCGATTTTAATAATTTTTTTACACTGAGTGACATGGGATATATATTTTATACCCGTGCGAAGCATGGGCAGGCCGCTAGTTAATTATAAAAAACAACAAATTTACTCAATAAGTCAGAAGAATAGATAAATCTGCTGTACGCATAGCTGAAGTTGACTAAAAAGGTGAAGATTTATAAAGTAGTGTCCTTTTATGACATAGATAAAGCTATTTTCCAAAACATTTTTTGATTTACATATAATTTGATACATAAACTTCGATACCACTAATTTATTTTACTTCTTTCCTTTGCTAACTTTTACTTCTTAAATGCGCAAAAAGGGGGTGATTCTGTTGATTTTGATGGGAAGAAAAGATAAGCTATGCGAGTGAAACCGCGGCCAAAAGCTAGTCCTAATTATATGTATTAACTCTCTATTTGTACAAATACTCTATGAAATTGTTTCAAATTAGTTCTACTCAAACTTTAACGGGTTTCCCTTTTTTCATATATCTGATTGTCCTATTTTGTCTAGTGGTTCTTTTAATAATACGTTTTGTAGTACGGCTAGTAGTAAGTTTGGTTGTTCTCTTGTAAATTCTTCTTTTAGAACCCCGTTTTCTAAATTTCCTTTTGGAGGCTTTTTTACGCTGCAAACAAATGTGGGACCGATTTTTGAAATTTTTTTGGGTAAGAAATGCGCGGCCTATACTGAGTTTGCATGTTGTAGTAACAAGTCTTTAGCCTTCATGTAAAATGGCTCGTTGGCGCAGTTGGTGGTGCACCATGGGCGAACATTTTCTAACAAAAATTTGTTGGTTCTTCGATATTTGTATTTAAGTATGTATTTAAAATTATATAAGTATATATTTAACCAGTTGTCACTCACCCATAACACAAGTATTAAGTTTCTTACTTTGGGGACAGACGACCGTGTGTGTAAGTGTGCCATATATTTATTTATTTATTATTTAAAATAACGACTAGTCGATGAAGTTAACTATACTTCATCGACTAGTCGTTATTTTGGAATTTTTATTGATACATTAATAGTTATATATACAAATATAGAGGTATACCTATAGCCTCTTATAATTACCAACAAAAATCGACATATCGCCCCATCCGAAGATAAAGTTACATGTTCCATATATAAACATAGAACATGTAATTATATTTTCCGGATGGGGCGATATGATATGGCATTTTTATGAGTTAAATAATGACCTTACCTTATAAGTAACAACTTCATTTTGTGAGCATCGATGCAACTTCTCTCTTAGGAGGTTACCGTCAAAGTTTACGTAGGACTGGTGTATGTTCCTGAAGAATTCTGAGTCCCGAATACGAACACTGTATTTGCTGGGAGAGTTCCAATGTATGATCTAAAATTATCCACTAGAAATATTTGAGTAATCGAGATAAAAGGGAGAAACTTGTCCCAGGGCGTCTTATGTTGTTAACTTAAAGCTCTGACGATGGACGTGTGACTCCGATCTCAATAAAAAAATTATACTAGATGATCTAAATACTACTGTTCATCATCCTCCTTTTTTTATACAGGAAAAAACCCCTTATGGGTACCGCCGCCCGACGGGGACAGGCGGCGGTTATGTCGGACTCGCACCGACTAAAACGACCTGTGTGCTCCACCACGCTGCCGATGGCAATAACGCATGGAGTATAATCTTAAGTCATCATCCTCCTGCCCTTATCCCACTCTAAGTGGGGTCAGCACAACATGTTATAAACATGCTGTCACACGATTTGGCTGCGTTTTACGACCGGCCGCCTGCCTGACATCAACTTATCTTAGTCGTATGTCGACGGACGGAGACCACGTGGACGTAGCCCGAGACGTTGGACGGACCAGGTCAAGGAGGCTCTTAACTCCCCCCTTTATTGTGCTCTTCACACGGCCGAGAATAGGACCAGTTGGCGTAATACCATTAACAGTGTGCTATCGTCAATGAGCCACGATTCTCATCATTGAGAAAGCGATGCAAGAAGAAGATGCTAAGACACCTCGGTAAGAAAGAGGGTGGTCTATTTTACTAAACCGGATACCACACGGTTGGTCAACTTACCTTAGTCGCCTTTTACAACACCTCGGTAAGAAATGAGGTTGGTCAATTTTACTCAGCCGGATACCACACGGCGGGTCGACTTCCCTTAGTCGCCTTTTACGATACCTCAGTAAGAAATGAGGGTGGTACTATTCTATTCAGCCGGATACCACACGGCGTGGTCTAAATACTGTTCTTCATCTAAATTATCACCGCCATGATCGCCAAAGCCTTCTCGATACATCAGTAGGATGCAACTAATATAGAATACTTAACAATAATTATATCCTACTAATATTATAAATGCGAAAGTTTGTGAGTATGGATATATGTTTGGTACTCTTTCACGACGAATCCACTGAACCAATATCGATCAAATTTGGAACAATTACTCCTTATACACCGGAATAACATATTGGCTATAGAAATCCTATTAATTCTACAGGAATAGGATGACATTGAAAAGCGCCATCTATTATCAACCTACCACTCGACAACAGTCCACGCAAACGAAGTTGCGATTAAAAGCTAGTATAGAATAATTAAATCAATATTGTAATTATTTAAGTTAGCTTATTCGTAAAATATAACTACGATCATTTTAAATGTTAAGTTCAAAATCGGGGCAGATGACTTTGGCAATTGAAACATCATTTTAGGGACAATTTAAAAATGAATGTACCTTGACATTTTTCACGTCCTCCCCATAACAGCTCTTCGCCAATGTTAGCATGGACATTTGCACGTTGAACTGGCAGCTCAATCTGTACACTATATGCGGATTTGCCTTTATGATAGCGTTTATGACGTCTTGATCAGCTAATGTCGTCTCCTTCAACCTATCCAGATTCATCTTGACCGTTGAATGCCAAACTAAAGTCCAATTGGTCGTTGTATGTATTTTCTGTAGGTCCAGTAACATTACGCCGGTATTGAAGCCGCGGCCCAAAGCCGGCCAGCGGGTTTCAGTATTCGAGTACCAGTTACTTTCGTTCTCTACTAAACCTATGTACTGAAAAAGAAATGTCATTTATGTTCTTTTTTTCTAACGATGGACATTTGCCAGATATCTCTTTAAAGTATTAACATTAACGAACTCTTCTCGCTTGATAAAGCTCCAAAAGGACCGAAAGGTGACAAATTAAAAGTTCTTGCGGCGTGTATTATTTAAGCGAAAACTTTGAAAATCATCAAAAATAAGAAAGTTGCACATCTAATGCATATGCTTAGATACGAACGCTATGGACTCCTGCTACCTAATGAAGGACAAAAATGTAGGTAAAAGACGCATCGGGTGCAAGAGGAATTGTTTTTGCGCAGTGTAATAGTTAACTCGAGTGACGAGTTGCCAAGCTTTTTAGCCTCGCCTGAGAAAAATATGGAGATTAAGCACTGACTAACCTTTGTTAGTCACAGAGGTTCAAGAAGTCCACTTAGTTGTGGAATACATTTAGGAATATATACCAACGCTGCGTTTTTAGACGTAGGATCGCCTTTCCAACACCTTAAAACCCAATGACGTGGTTCTTTGTATTTAACTAAGATATAAATATAAAAGGATAAAAAAACAACCATCAATTCTTCAACAATCAGGAGGCCTTAAGGCGTAAGGTATAATGTAACGACACCATGGCGCAATCTATTTTGGCTCAAAAGACATACGCCACAACCATACAATACATTAGCCCACGACACGTGAGCTTAGCTCACGACCTAGATATCAGCATCTTATAGTCGTTCGAGTAACGACGAGAGATTGGCCCTGTGACAAACTACTGAAAAGCGTATAGTATAATACAGAGTGGTACCGACGATACGACATTAATTTTAATCCTAGATAGCTACGCACCTTAGCAGCCTACATAAAAATATTCAGTTAATTCAATGAAGTACTTTAGCCACAGGATATTATTTTTCATTTTGAAATTATACTTCATGATGTTTATGGATCAATGACCGATGGCAGCATGCCATACAAAAATAAACCCTATAAACAATATTATACACCTCTGTATCAAAAATGTAAAAATGGCCTTGGACTTGGCCTTGCGGTCACCGCGCCGCGACCTTTGTATTTCACCGCTCCGTTTGATCTTCGCGGCGATCGTCATATCTACACCGAGCGCCGTACGCGCGCACTACAAGGTGAGTGAACCCTAATGAATGAGCGTGTTTCGTAATTTAAACGTATTTAGTTTGTTACAATATATTTTTTTTTAAATTATATATATAGAAGTTATTTAATGTCGTATCGCCGGTACCACTCTGTATATATGTACAAGTGAAAAAAGGTCCGTTGATGCAACCGTGCATTCCTTATTCACAATATTCGAGAGAGCTAAAACACGCATAAATGTCACATTTACGGCGAAAATGTTGTCTAGATTATTGAACTAATTATATGAAGCTGGTTGTATTTGTAACGTGTTGTAACAATATGATTATATATTAAGCTGTATAAAAGTGATTTGTTACCTGATCTTTAGTCATATTCCTAAACATACGCCACAGTTCGGCCACATCACAGAGGAATGTCAGATCAGAATCCAATACAATCACTTGCTTTAATGAACTAGGCAGTATGCTAGGGAAGAGCAGCTTAACCAGTGCGTAAATACCGGAATAGTGGCTATTGGGTACCCATCTAACTTCTGCTAGTCGATGCTGTGCATTGTAACAGGTGTAAGTTACTGAAATACAATAAAAAATGTATTTTCATAACCGTTTTCTAGTTGTAGTTGAAGTAAATAATTTAGCGAAAAATTTATCTTCTTTTATTTTTAATTGGGACTATTTACTATCTCGGAATAAAAATTAGACCTTTATTAATTTAGTTAATTACCAGGTGTAGACCGAACTGAAAATATAATAACGTGAAAATTCTTTGTCGTTGGACAGAAAGGTTTAAATTAAGTATATGTATACGTAAAGCATATTACAAAATTGAAGATAATTTTGAATGATAAAAATGCGTGGATATGAAAATCTTTCAGCTTCATTCAAGACTGCGGTTTAATAATGTAAAATTGAAAATGTTTCAAAGATTGACCGCCGAGTTTTTTTTCTGGTTCTTCTCGGTAAGCGCAACATTCAGAACCAGTTATAGCTTCATTAATCATATTAATTGACGATTCAAAAGTGATTGAAGGAGCTTATTTGAATAAAGATTATTTTGATTTGAGTTAAAGAATAACATAAGTATATATTTAACGGTTGTCTGTCAACCATAACACAAGCCATTACTATGGGTAAGTGAATGTGTGTGAACCATGTAATAATTATTATTATTATAGAAAATTAATTCTATCATTGCTTTTGTATTATGGATTTCCGCAAAGTAACGCTTTCTTGAAGTTATTATATTTCACACAACACAATTTTTGATCGGCCTCATTTCTTTTACATATATGGAATATGTAAATGCTTGTCATTTGAGATATATTTGTAGACACTCACCATCCGGTAGGTCCCAGGTGTCAAACAATTTGCTTATTGTACGCTCGGAGCCCATGCCAACAATGAAATGGAAATGTATGGGGTTCTGACGGTGATGGAGTAGAGATTTAAGCATGGGGGTAATTATTCTAGTACATTTCCCCATACATACCAACGCTATATGCACCGTTTCACATAGCGTACCGATCGCGTCTGGAATCTGTAAAAAGATTATATTGATACATATATAACTAATTAGCCCAGTCATATTAGGTAAAAAAAGGGGTCAACCTCGGAATGAAAGATAATAAGCTGCAAATTGGTATGAACCTTTGTTTTGTCATTCTAAATGTTGTCTCAAAAGTCACAATCGTTATCGTGTCCGCGTCTCAAGATATTCAAGGTCAAAGGTCACAAAAATCGGTTTTTCGCGAATATCTGGCTTCCTATCGGTTAAATGAGATTTGCATTTATTATAAAAGTTGTAGGCTATAAAATTCCCTACAACTTTTGTTTAAACTTTTTTTTCATACGACCAACCGTTTTGAAGGTAGAGAGCGAAGAGTGCACATCGTACAGTCATATACGGCCTAACTCACGCTTGACCTTGCATTAGGCCGTATATGACTGTACGATGTGCACTCTTCGCGCTCTACCTTCAAAACGGTTGGTCGTATGAAAAAAAAGTTTAAACAAAAGTTGTAGGGAATTTTATAGCCTACAACTTTTATAATAAATGCAAATCTCATTTAACCGATAGGAAGCCAGATATTCGCGAAAAACCGATTTTTGTGACCTTTGACCTTGAATATCTTGAGACGCGGACACGATAACGATTGTGACTTTTGAGACAACATTTAGAATGGCAAAACAGAGGTTCATACCAATTTGCAGCTTATTATCTTTCATTCCGAGGTGAAAGCCCTAATATGACTGGGCTAAATTTCTTTCGGCGACTTCGTCTACGGAGATTTTCCGAGAGCTTATATCAAAAAACAGCACATCTATCACCATATAATCTTATCGATTCTATGCTCACATTAAAGAGGGAAATATACTAATACTTATCTGCTTCTCTTAAGGGAACAAAAAATAGTACATAATTAAGTGTATTTTATTTAAGTTAGGGCTAAGTTTAGCCCAGCGGTAACACCGTGCGACTCTTTTGAGGAGGTCACGTGTACAAACCTGGGCAGACATGACATGAATTGATAATTGCAATTTATCATTCGCTTTTTGGTAAAGGAAAACATCGTGAGGAAACCTGCATATCTCTAGAGAAATTTGGAGATATGTGTACCCTAACAATCTGCATTGGAGCAGCGTGGTAGGTCTTAGTTCTAATCCTTCTCTCCAAAAACGGAGAGAAAAAGCCTATTCCCAGCAGTGGCAGAGTAACAGGCCGCTACTTTTTTTAACAAAGTTAAAATCTAGGATCTTGTATTTCTAAGGAAACTTGTGCCCCTAATTGAAGAAAACATCGTGATGTAAGGATCATATATCTGGTGAATTCCTCGGATATGTAACCTGCCCATCCGCTTTTTACCAGCGTGGTGGATCTTAGCTCCAGACATACTGTCGCATTTATAATAATAGTATGGACCATTGGCGCTTGACTAGAGTCATTATCATCTTCCTGCCCTTATCCCACTCTAAGTGGGATCAGCACATGTTGTCACATGATTTAGCAAGGTATTTCACGAACTTACCTTAGTCGTATTTTAGGACATCTCGGTAAGAAGGAGGGTGGTCTATTCTACTAAACCGGATACCACACGGTGGGTCAACTTACCTTAGTCGCCTTTTACGACACCTCGGTAAGAAACGAGGGTGGTCTATTCTACTCAGCCGGATACCACACGGCGGGTCGACTTACCTTAGTCACCTTTTACGACATCTTTATAAGTAATGGTGGTCTATTCTACTCAGCCATATACCACATAGCGGGTCAACTTACCTTAGTCGTATTTAACGACACCTCGGTAAGAAATGAGGGTGGTCTATCCTACACAGCCGGATACCACATGGCATTGGCTTCCCCACTCTATGTTTTAATAACTGTGAGCCGCAGGTTTTCGGTTTATTTAATATTTATGTACCTGTGGTATCATGTACTTCTTTTCGGAATCCAAAACATTGTGCACAACGCCCAATGCGAGACGTTTCTTTATAACTTTGTTCTCAATTTCCAACACATCTATCCTTGATATAAGCCACCAATAATATACAACCGATACAGCTACCCATATCCCAAGAGGCACACCTAGCCAGGGTCGAAAAAATAAACAGTTGAACACATTTCTAGATGTATAATTCATTTTAAACTCATTGTTGAATTTTTTATGTACTTGTTAATTTTTTATTCTGGATATTCTCAGCGGTTATCATTTTGTTTAGTGTTATACGTTTCTGTAACAGAGATAACTTATATTAGGTACGTATTCTCTTGTATATGATATAATCCATTACATCACTACATAGTAAATCTATAATATAATATAATATAATAAGCCTTTTATTCAGAACTACATAAGCTTTATTTTTTTTTTTTTTTTATATGAAATCTCTAAGTTTGGTGTGCCTTTTGGCATAGGTCTCCTCCAACGCTTTCCATTGACCCCTATTTTGGGCTACTCTCGTAAGTAAATCTATACTAATATATAAAGCTGAAGAGTTTGTTTGTTTGATCAATTGATTGTTTGAACATGCTAATCTCAGGAACTACTGGACCGATTTGAAAAATTCTTTCAGTGTAAGATAGTGTTCTTGAGGAACAGTACAATGTTATGTATAATTAACTACTCCTATAAACATTTTGAATTTTATTTAAAATAAGGCTTAATAGTTACTCTATGCTAACGAAACATGTATTTAATAAATGCATTCATTATGATTAAATACTTGATATTTGATGATGTCATTAAATACAAAATAGAATTTTAAATAGAAGAAATAATAATCAGCTATAGTAGCTATAGCTAACAACACTTAATAATATACAGTAATAATATACAGTAACAAGAAAGCTGTTAAAAGATTTTAATACAACCAAGCTCAAGAATTCATCTTTTTTCCAGGATTCGACTTCATAGTTCTCCCTCTACATGAAAATATCAAAGACCATAAATTTAAATGAATAATTAGTTATTTTTATTTAAGCTATATAATAATAATAATAATATATGGGACACTTACACACACGGTCGTACATCCCCAAAGTAAGTAACTTAATACTTGTGTTATGGGTGACAGACAACTGGTAAATATATACTTATATATTTTTTAAATACATACTTAAATACAAATATACACCCAGGCTCAAAGACCAACAAATTCATTTATAGAAAATGTTGGCCCTCGGCGGGAATCGAACATATGAGTAAATATGTTATGCAGAAATAAGTTTAATAAAAATAAATGTGAAAATAGTTTCACATGATAAATAAAAAATAGGATAGTGATGAACAATATAACTAGTATGTTAAAATGTTTAAATTAGGTATTAAAATTAGGTAGAACTTGATTTTGAAGAATAAAAAAACTTATCCTCAGATCGAATGCTAGTCTATACTTATTATAAAAGTTCTTAAAAGCTGTCTGTCTGTATTTGATCTGTTTTTTAGAAATCTACTGAACAGGTTTTTGTACCGTTTTAACTAAAAGGTAGCACAATTCTTGCGGAAGGTTTAGGTTAATAGTCCATAAGATAATAATACACTAAGTACTAGAGAATTGTAGATCTACAAAAAGTCTACTACACAGCATGTCTCTTTGATATTAAAAATAATATCAAATAGACTAATATTCACGCGAGTTAAGCCGCAAGCACAGCTAGTAAGAAATAAGTTTTTATGCTATAATTGTATATTGTGTAATGTATGTAAGTACAATCATAATACTTACTGCATTTCAGAATACTAAATATAAAGTTGATTTTAAAGTGAAGGAAACGCTAATGTTTTGTTTTGATTCCTGGGTATGTTATGACAGATCACACAGAATATTTAAGACCATTTCTACCAATGTGCGTTTGTCGAGAAATATTGAATTTTTAATTTAAATAATTCATCACATAAATACAGCAAAATTTTCAAGTTATGTCACTTCCACATGACAGTGACAATTTGAAAAAGACCAAGACAATGTCAAAATAATAGACAATTCTTCTATGTTTTAAAGCTTTTCATATTGGACGAATAGAGTTATAATATGTCCATCGACAATAAAGAGAGAGCAAATGAAATTTAGTATTTGTATCTCTTTTTTTATGTTTGATTAGACAAAGATAAGTACCTATATGAGTTTCATCTTCCGTCTCCACATTTGTTGCAAAACTCTATACACTGTCCATTATATTAACCAGGGCGGTTTTACTACAGGCGCCAACACATGTTATCTCGCATCCCTCTTGCACATGTACGTATTTATGAATGAATCGTATGAAAATAGTCTCAGCTGCATCTCGCTCCACTCCTACATACATATTTTTACGCACTCATTCTCATTTTGACTGTCTATCATATAACAAGACAACAAGTTGATTTTATTAATGAATGGGCGGTGTATTAAATTTTTAAATTTCCCGTTGTAAAGTTCTAGTACTTTAATTTTTACTAAAATGTATAATTTTGTTTTAATTTAGTTAGCAAAATTCTTGAAACAAATATCACTAGAAGCAAATTAAATGTATCAAGTCTTATTTCACCAGTAGCTGTTGAGATATTTCTTAAAATGAGAAATATAACAACGAAGAAACGTGCAGTTATAAAACAATAAGAAGAGGATTTACTTAATCATTATATAAATGTAAGTGTTGAGTTTTAATGAATTTTGTGCATCTCAATAATAGTAAGAGCTTTCTTAAAATTTACATTCTCACATCTAAATATAATAACCTAACCTTGCATGGATAGCCTAAAACCTTTAACATGCAGTATAATTTTTATTTCCTATTTGACTTAGTTATCGTTATATAAAAATTATGATATGTACATTAATTTCGATTGATGAATTAGCTATATTCATTATTATATTAAGGATATGTCTTGCGATTTTATATAGCTTCTAGTGTCTTGAAGTGCAATAAATGATTAATAATGGAACATTAAAGTGAAAGTTTTTTAGAAGTTGTTCTAATTGATCATAAGTGTGTATCTATCTTAGTTATGAATAATTTGGACATAACTTAAATGGTCTACTTAATATTTTTTTTTAGAAGTATTTTTTAATTGAAGTTGTAAACTTCATTGTGTTATATTAGAACTTTAAAAATGATTGTCAAGTTTTTTATAATGAGACTCCGATGAAAAGGGAGTAAATAGCAAAAGAGAGCAAGTTTATTCTGTATAAAGCAATATAGGGTATATTGCTTTATATAACACTATTGTTGATTTTTAATTAAAAAGCAAAAGCAAAATTTAAATTTACGATTGATTAAACGATTGATTGATTAATTGCAGATTCAAGAATCCTCAGATCCAAGATTAAGAGTAATTTTTTATTTTAATATGATTGTCACATGATGTTATTTATAGTTATGATTTGAGATATCTTTACATTTACAGTGCTAATAAAAGATATAATAGTATGTGTAATGAATGAAAGAATAACAGCAATATTAAAAGACTGTTCTATAAAACTGAAAGTAAATATTTATGTAATTTATAAATCACTTAAAATGTGCAACTGTTTATATCTAACAGAAATTAAATAACAAACAATATTTCTCCTTCATACTTATGCAATAATAAAAAGCAATTTTTCTAAAAGTGAACCCATTTACTCTTTCTTAACAAATCAATGCATAATGACACAGACAACATTTTTTTTATATTATAGAACAACTATTCATATAGATTCAAATACAACCTTGTTCATAAGAGGTTCTATTTTAATAGTAACAATTTTTAATTTTTTTAATTTTTTATAATTATTTTCAGAGATGGAATAGCATTAGACTAAGTGCAACTAAAGGAAGGTAACTAATACTCAAGTGAAGTCTGAATTTATGAAGCTAAGTTAGATTCCCGTAATTTCAGCCACAGATGTAAGCGTGCACTCAAACATCAGTAGCCAAAAGCGACTGGGAAAAGAATTAAGGTTTTACATGTATTGCAGGTGCCAAATACCGGCTCTTTGCCAACCGCAACACATTACCATTACAAAAAAAAAAATGTAAAAATTAATGGATTGAATGAAATTAATGGATTAATTTTACAGGAGGGCAGTCCGACAGCTGGCCTCGTGACTCCACGAGCTACGCTGGTCTGGCCTCGCTGCCGCCAATGGAGACGTGCCGCCGCCCCTCACCCCAGGGCCGGCCCGTCCGGCTATGCCGCAGCTGCTGTCGCTCCGCCGTCGCCTCGAGCGCTCGAACAGCGCCAGGCCGAACAGTAGCGTCAACCACCAGGACCTCTGTAATTTGAGAAAATGCATTTGAGGTAACTAATACTCAAGTGAAGTCTGAATTTATGAAGCTAAGTTAGATTCCCGTAATTTCAGCCACAGATGTAAGCGTGCACTCAAACATCAGTAGCCAAAAGCGACTGGGAAAAGAATTAAGGTTTTACATGTATTGCAGGTGCCAAATACCGGCTCTTTGCCAACCGCAACACATTACCATTCCAAAAAAAAATGTAAAAATTAATGGATTGAATGAAATTAATGGATTAATTTTACAGGAGGGCAGTCCGACAGCTGGCCTCGTGACTCCACGAGCTAGGCTGGTCTGGCCTCGCTACTGCCAATGGAGACGTGCCGCCGCCCCTCACCCCAGGCCGGCCCGTCCGGCTATGCCGCAGCTGCTGTCGTTCCGCCGTCGCCTCAAGCGCTCGAACAGCGCCAGGCCGAACAGTAGCGTCAACCACCAGGACCTCTGTAATTTGAGAAAATGCATTTGAGGTAACTAATACTCAAGTGAAGTCTGAATTTATGAAGCTAAGTTAGATTCCCGTAATTTCAGCCACAGATGTAAGCGTGCACTCAAACATCAGTAGCCAAAAGCGACTGGGAAAAGAATTAAGGTTTTACATGTATTGCAGGTGCCAAATACCGGCTCTTTGCCAACCGCAACACATTACCATTACAAAAAAAAAATGTAAAAATTAATGGATTGAATGAAATTAATGGATTAATTTTACAGGAGGGCAGTCCGACAGCTGGCCTCGTGACTCCACGAGCTACGCTGGTCTGGCCTCGCTGCCGCCAATGGAGACGTGCCGCCGCCCCTCACCCCAGGCCGGCCCGTCCGGCTATGCCGCAGCTGCTGTCGCTCCGCCGTCGCCTCGAGCGCTCGAACAGCGCCAGGCCGAACAGTAGCGTCAACCACCAGGACCTCTGTAATTTGAGAAAATGCATTTGAGGTAACTAATACTCAAGTGAAGTCTGAATTTATGAAGCTAAGTTAGATTCCCGTAATTTCAGCCACAGATGTAAGCGTGCACTCAAACATCAGTAGCCAAAAGCGACTGGGAAAAGAATTAAGGTTTTACATGTATTGCAGGTGCCAAATACCGGCTCTTTGCCAACCGCAACACATTACCATTACAAAAAAAAAATGTAAAAATTAATGGATTGAATGAAATTAATGGATTAATTTTACAGGAGGGCAGTCCGACAGCTGGCCTCGTGACTCCACGAGCTACGCTGGTCTGGCCTCGCTGCCGCCAATGGAGACGTGCCGCCGCCCCTCACCCCAGGCCGGCCCGTCCGGCTATGCCGCAGCTGCTGTCGCTCCGCCGTCGCCTCGAGCGCTCGAACAGCGCCAGGCCGAACAGTAGCGTCAACCACCAGGACCTCTGTAATTTGAGAAAATGCATTTGAGGTAACTAATACTCAAGTGAAGTCTGAATTTATGAAGCTAAGTTAGATTCCCGTAATTTCAGCCACAGATGTAAGCGTGCACTCAAACATCAGTAGCCAAAAGCGACTGGGAAAAGAATTAAGGTTTTACATGTATTGCAGGTGCCAAATACCGGCTCTTTGCCAACCGCAACACATTACCATTACAAAAAAAAAATGTAAAAATTAATGGATTGAATGAAATTAATGGATTAATTTTACAGGAGGGCAGTCCGACAGCTGGCCTCGTGACTCCACGAGCTACGCTGGTCTGGCCTCGCTGCCGCCAATGGAGACGTGCCGCCGCCCCTCACCCCAGGCCGGCCCGTCCGGCTATGCCGCAGCTGCTGTCGCTCCGCCGTCGCCTCGAGCGCTCGAACAGCGCCAGGCCGAACAGTAGCGTCAACCACCAGGACCTCTGTAATTTGAGAAAATGCATTTGAGGTAACTAATACTCAAGTGAAGTCTGAATTTATGAAGCTAAGTTAGATTCCCGTAATTTCAGCCACAGATGTAAGCGTGCACTCAAACATCAGTAGCCAAAAGCGACTGGGAAAAGAATTAAGGTTTTACATGTATTGCAGGTGCCAAATACCGGCTCTTTGCCAACCGCAACACATTACCATTACAAAAAAAAAATGTAAAAATTAATGGATTGAATGAAATTAATGGATTAATTTTACAGGAGGGCAGTCCGACAGCTGGCCTCGTGACTCCACGAGCTACGCTGGTCTGGCCTCGCTGCCGCCAATGGAGACGTGCCGCCGCCCCTCACCCCAGGCCGGCCCGTCCGGCTATGCCGCAGCTGCTGTCGCTCCGCCGTCGCCTCGAGCGCTCGAACAGCGCCAGGCCGAACAGTAGCGTCAACCACCAGGACCTCTGTAATTTGAGAAAATGCATTTGAGGTAACTAATACTCAAGTGAAGTCTGAATTTATGAAGCTAAGTTAGATTCCCGTAATTTCAGCCACAGATGTAAGCGTGCACTCAAACATCAGTAGCCAAAAGCGACTGGGAAAAGAATTAAGGTTTTACATGTATTGCAGGTGCCAAATACCGGCTCTTTGCCAACCGCAACACATTACCATTACAAAAAAAAAATGTAAAAATTAATGGATTGAATGAAATTAATGGATTAATTTTACAGGAGGGCAGTCCGACAGCTGGCCTCGTGACTCCACGAGCTACGCTGGTCTGGCCTCGCTGCCGCCAATGGAGACGTGCCGCCGCCCCTCACCCCAGGCCGGCCCGTCCGGCTATGCCGCAGCTGCTGTCGCTCCGCCGTCGCCTCGAGCGCTCGAACAGCGCCAGGCCGAACAGTAGCGTCAACCACCAGGACCTCTGTAATTTGAGAAAATGCATTTGAGGTAACTAATACTCAAGTGAAGTCTGAATTTATGAAGCTAAGTTAGATTCCCGTAATTTCAGCCACAGATGTAAGCGTGCACTCAAACATCAGTAGCCAAAAGCGACTGGGAAAAGAATTAAGGTTTTACATGTATTGCAGGTGCCAAATACCGGCTCTTTGCCAACCGCAACACATTACCATTACAAAAAAAAAATGTAAAAATTAATGGATTGAATGAAATTAATGGATTAATTTTACAGGAGGGCAGTCCGACAGCTGGCCTCGTGACTCCACGAGCTACGCTGGTCTGGCCTCGCTGCCGCCAATGGAGACGTGCCGCCGCCCCTCACCCCAGGCCGGCCCGTCCGGCTATGCCGCAGCTGCTGTCGCTCCGCCGTCGCCTCGAGCGCTCGAACAGCGCCAGGCCGAACAGTAGCGTCAACCACCAGGACCTCTGTAATTTGAGAAAATGCATTTGAGGTAACTAATACTCAAGTGAAGTCTGAATTTATGAAGCTAAGTTAGATTCCCGTAATTTCAGCCACAGATGTAAGCGTGCACTCAAACATCAGTAGCCAAAAGCGACTGGGAAAAGAATTAAGGTTTTACATGTATTGCAGGTGCCAAATACCGGCTCTTTGCCAACCGCAACACATTACCATTACAAAAAAAAAATGTAAAAATTAATGGATTGAATGAAATTAATGGATTAATTTTACAGGAGGGCAGTCCGACAGCTGGCCTCGTGACTCCACGAGCTACGCTGGTCTGGCCTCGCTGCCGCCAATGGAGACGTGCCGCCGCCCCTCACCCCAGGCCGGCCCGTCCGGCTATGCCGCAGCTGCTGTCGCTCCGCCGTCGCCTCGAGCGCTCGAACAGCGCCAGGCCGAACAGTAGCGTCAACCACCAGGACCTCTGTAATTTGAGAAAATGCATTTGAGGTAACTAATACTCAAGTGAAGTCTGAATTTATGAAGCTAAGTTAGATTCCCGTAATTTCAGCCACAGATGTAAGCGTGCACTCAAACATCAGTAGCCAAAAGCGACTGGGAAAAGAATTAAGGTTTTACATGTATTGCAGGTGCCAAATACCGGCTCTTTGCCAACCGCAACACATTACCATTCCAAAAAAAAATGTAAAAATTAATGGATTGAATGAAATTAATGGATTAATTTTACAGGAGGGCAGTCCGACAGCTGGCCTCGTGACTCCACGAGCTACGCTGGTCTGGCCTCGCTGCCGCCAATGGAGACGTGCCGCCGCCCCTCACCCCAGGCCGGCCCGTCCGGCTATGCCGCAGCTGCTGTCGCTCCGCCGTCGCCTCGAGCGCTCGAACAGCGCCAGGCCGAACAGTAGCGTCAACCACCAGGACCTCTGTAATTTGAGAAAATGCATTTGAGGTAACTAATACTCAAGTGAAGTCTGAATTTATGAAGCTAAGTTAGATTCCCGTAATTTCAGCCACAGATGTAAGCGTGCACTCAAACATCAGTAGCCAAAAGCGACTGGGAAAAGAATTAAGGTTTTACATGTATTGCAGGTGCCAAATACCGGCTCTTTGCCAACCGCAACACATTACCATTAGAAAAAAAAATGTAAAAATTAATGGATTGAATGAAATTAATGGATTAATTTTACAGGAGGGCAGTCCGACAGCTGGCCTCGTGACTCCACGAGCTACGCTGGTCTGGCCTCGCTGCTGCCAATGGAGACGTGCCGCCGCCCCTCACCCCAGGCCGGCCCGTCCGGCTATGCCGCAGCTGCTGTCGCTCCGCCGTCGCATTGAGCGCTCGAACAGCGCCAGGCCGAACAGTAGCGTCAACCACCAGGACCTCTGTAATTTGAGAAAATGCATTTGAGGTAACTAATACTCAAGTGAAGTCTGAATTTATGAAGCTAAGTTAGATTCCCGTAATTTTAGCCACAGATGTAAGCGTGCACTCAAACATCAGTAGCCAAAAGCGACTGGGAAAAGAATTAAGGTTTTACATGTATTGCAGGTGCCAAATACCGGCTCTTTGCCAACCGCAACACATAACCATTACAAAAAAAATTGTAAAAATTAATGACGTACGAATTACCAAAACTGCGCAATTTCAGAAATCAGTACGACACCTTTATAATGGCTAGCCCGTTAATAAAACGTCTTACAAAGTAGCGCGCTTTTGAAGCTAATGTATATTTACTATACTATAATCTATATTTACCTAAGCTATGATTAAAACAGAGTAATTATGCAAAAGTAATAATAAAATTATTTTGCTATAATCGGCGATGAAGTAAAATAGAAAATGTATATAATGCTAAATGTAGAGTGGACAATTGGTTATCATACCTGATACATGCAGGATTCGTAAAAAACACATGCACAAACCTCCACCACCGCCACCACCATACACAAGCACTATATACATTCACTATCACAAACTCAACAACTCAAATGTTTGAATTTCAACAAACATTCTCGGATAAAATGTGAGTAGTTATCCAAAACTTAATAACAAATAAACTATACTTTTGCACTATTTAATACGAAGAAAATTGAAACGTACTGACTCACCTGAAACGTTCGTTATACGTAATATATAACTGTAATCACTTTTTACTTACGCAAAAATATATAAACCAACAAATGGTTTTTAATTAAAATTAGACAATTCCATAAACTTCTTGTTAACGCACACTATATACAATAACACGATATAATAGGAATACCACAATTCCCATTCCGAGATGCACTTCTCTTGAATGACGAACAAGGACTGAATGTCACTGAAACGTTTTATCGGTATATATAGTAAGACTCCACCGGAAACAATAACGGCACAGTGTTGCCCCTATTTAATCAAAAAGGGCGCGATTAGGGTTGCCACCTTTTTTTTGAAGAAAACTACTATTTTTCTTTTTAAATCAAAAAAATATAGTACTTTTAGGAAATTCAGGAAAAAAAATAGGACACATCTATTTTTAATCATTATTTATTTTTCCATGATTATTTTTTATTACTTTTCGCTGGATAATGACACGGAGTTAGAGCTACTAACTAACTAAGCCCCGTAAATACATGAATGAGTTTCGTTCCTACATTCCCTATGCAGGGCTGCGGGTGCGTTCCATTCACAGTTAATTAAAAAAAGCACGACAATTGCAATTAGCGATAAAAATATAGTATTTTTCGTGATATATTCTTTTTCTATAATATATAGTACAATTTAAGCTAGTGTTTTTCAATTTATATATACATTTATTAAAGCAGGGACCTCGAAGCATATAGCATTATAGTATATCCTTAGTGTTTTTATTGAACTGTGATAATATAGGGAAGTTTTATTTTTTAATTTTAAAATATAAGTAAAAATAAAACTAAAATAATAAAAATAAAACTTTTCCTTCTATAGTAATATTTATTGTGTATGCTTTATTGAAGTGTTGTATATCATATGTCATACCCAATATCAGTTATATTCTATGTTTTAGGTGGTTATTTCTGAATAGTTTTTATTCTTTCTGCGACAGACAATATGGATTACAGACATACTTTAATTATTTAACAGAAAGTTATTTGTTCAAGATACTTTAACATACTATCCCATTTAGTTATGCACATTTCAACTAGATTTTTTGTCTGAGTAACTGTGTCTGGTCAAGGCACTGCTACTGTTGTTGCAATGAATTCATTAATATCTGATACAATGGCTGATATTCTTCAAGTGAGTTAAAATGTTTCAAATATAAATCATTTTTGTTTGTAAACACAAAAATTGGCATGTGTATGTTTAAAGTAACGGCCTGTTATCCACCCCAGCAGTGGGAACCATAAGCTTCCTCTATCCGTTTTTTGGAGAGAAGTATTGTAGCAAAGACCTACCATCGCGTTGCTCCAATGCGGATTGGTAGGTTACGCATATCCCTAGAATTCGCTAGAAGTATGCGGATTTCCTTACCATATTTTCCTTCACCGAAAAGCGTGTCATAAATTGCAATTGTCAATTAGACATGTGCCTGCGCGGGGTATAAACCCATGATCGTCTTTACAGAGTCGAACGGCCTCACCGCTGAGCTATCCATAGCTTGTTCCATATTTATTAAAATGTATTTGCAATAATTTTCAGATGAACCTGGTCATAGCCAAAGAGAGTACTCATTGGGATGACGTCTAAGGGCTATATGCTGTTGATGCTTTATGGGATGAAGCACATGATTAGGTCAATTGATTTGACTAGATGAAGGCAAGTAAATATTTGATGTAAAGTATGTCAGTCTGTCCATTTCACTTTCTATTAAAACTGAAGCTTATATGTCTAATGGGCTAACTGCCTAATCCGTTTGAGATATAACAAAAAATGTTTGGTACAATTTTTCCTCTATTATAGTGATGCAAAAAAGTGTGTGATATAAGAATAGCTTAAAAGACATATTAGTGATGATCATTGGAACTTTGTCACATACAATACAGTATTTGGAAAGCATAATATTTTTAGCCTGGTACTGCTAACAGTACAAAATCAAAGATATTTAACATAACACAAAGATTGTCACAGATACCCCTTATATTTTATTATTAAAAAAACAAAATTTATAATTATAGTCTCTATTCTATACTTAAAATATAACTGTAGACAAAGTTATAGACACGAAAAAAATATTTTCCAGACACTATTTAAGACCAGTAGAAGCTAAAAATATATTTTTAAAATTTAAAATCTCTGTTATTTGTCAATGCATCATTCTCCTACCCTTATCCCACTCTAAATGGGGTAGGCACAACATGTTTTAACCTCCAACGGCGGATGTCGCTCGTCTGCGATGCCAGCATGCCGAGGGTGCGAAGCACAGGGCCGGCGTGCGGGGTGTACTGGTGGTCGGAGGAGCTGGCGCGGTTGCGATATCAGTGCGTAGCCGTGCGCCGCCAGTACACTCGGTACAGGCGTCGTAGACGACGCGATGTCGAGGAGGAGAGGCGCCGTTACGAGGCTTATCGGGCTGTCCGCACCTCCTTGCGGACGGCGATCGCCGAGGCCAAGGACAGGGCCCACAGGGAGATGGCCGAAGAGCTCAGTCGGAATCCGTGGGGGAGGCCGTACATAGCAGCACGGAAGAAACTTCGTGCCCGTGCCCCCCCTCTCACCGAGAGCCTTCGGCCGGATTTCCTTGAATCCGTTGTGGAAGCCCTGTTCCCGCAGGGAGCTGAGGTGGAGCCGCCTTGTATGGCGCCTCTCGAGGAGGAGGATGGCACTGGGACAGGTGCGCCGGGGGTGTCGGAGTGGGAGTTGGCCGGGGCGGTGAGTCGCATGAAAGCGAAAAACACCGCCCCTGGCCCAGACGGCATCCCTGGGCGCGCCTGGTCTCTTGCCCTGGGTCCATTGGAGTCTGGACTCAGGGCGACGTTCAGTGCCTGCCTCGAGCAGGGCCTCTTTCCCCGTAGGTGGAAGACGGGGAGACTAGTCCTGCTCAGAAAGGAGGGAAGACCGGCCGATACACCCTCCGCGTATCGGCCCATTGTCTTGCTGGACGAAGCGGGGAAGCTGCTCGAACGCGTTATAGCTTCCCGCATAGTCCAGCACCTCAGGGAGGTAGGGCCTGACCTCAGTTGCCTCCAGTGCGGATTCCGCCAGGGCAAGTCCACCCTCGACTGTATCGAGGGTGTGAGACTTCTGGCGGAGGAGGCAACAACCCGGCGCGAGGTAGTGTTGGCGGTGTCGCTGGACATCGCTAACGCATTCAACACCTTGCCCTGGGGAGTGATTAAGGAGGCCCTACGTTTCCACCGCATCCCCATGTATCTGCAGCGTGTGGTCAGTAATTATCTGTCTGACCGCGCTGTCAGGTACCCGACGGCTGGGGGTGTGTGGAAGGAGCGGAGGATGTCGTGCGGTGTTCCACAGGGGTCGGTTCTTGGCCCCCTCCTGTGGAACATCGGCTACGACTGGGTGCTGCGTGGGCAAATGCTTCCGGGGGTGCGATTGTTCTGCTATGCAGACGACACCCTCGTGACTGCCCGCGCGAGCACCCACCGGGAAGCCCGAGCGCTGGCGACCGCAGCCACGGCTCACGTTGTGGCCCGGATTCGCCGGCTAGGACTGGGGGTGGCCTTGGAGAAATCCGAGGCCATTTGCTTCCACAGGCCTCGGATGGCGCCCCCAGCGGGTTCCCGGTTGGTGGTGGGCGGGACGTCCATCGAAATCTCGGGTACATTACAGTACCTGGGATTGCTCCTCGACAGCCGATGGACGTTCGAAGCCCACTTCCGGCGGCTCGCCCCTAAGCTAACGGCGACCGCCGGAGCCCTGAGCAGGCTCCTTCCAAATTTGGGAGGGCCTAATGCAGGCTGCCGGCGCCTATACGCCGGGGTAGTTCGGTCGATGGCCCTGTACGGTGCTCCCGTATGGGCGGGGCGTCTGACCGCCAGATCCCTGCCCCTGCTGCGCAGGGCGCAGAGGATCATGGCGGTCAGACTTGTGCGGGGCTACCGGACCATCTCCGGCGAGGCGGCCTGCGCCTTGGCCGGGTCCCCTCCATGGGACCTAGAGGCCAAGGTGCTAGCTCAGGCTTACCGCCGTAGAGTCGAAACCCGGTCAACGGGGGGAGACTCAGCGGTGGTAGAGGTGGACTGGCGGAGGGCAGCTCAGGAGGAGCTCCTCCGCCAATGGAGGCGGCGGCTGGAGTCGCCCAGTGCAGGAGCCTGGACGATTTCGGCCATCCAGCCCATTCTCCAGGGCTGGGTCGCCAGGAGGCATGGGGTCCTCACCTTCCGCCTGACACAGGTGCTTTCCGGACATGGATGCTTCGGGAGGTATCTGTGGCGGGTGGCCCGGTGCGAACCGACCGGCGAGTGCCACGAGTGCGGCGCCGAATTCGACACGGCGCTGCACACGCTCGCGGACTGCCCAGCTTGGGCAGTTCAGCGGGTGGAACTCGTGGCACAGGTGGGGCACGATCTCTCCCTGCCCACTGTGGTTCGTGCCATGGTGGACAGGGAGCGATCGTGGGCAGCGATGGCCTCCTTCTGCGAGGACGTTATCTCGCGGAAGGAGGCGGCGGGGCGGATCCGGGAAGTCGAGTCCTTGGATCCAATCCGCCGCAGGCGAGCCGGGCGCAGGCGACTCGCCGAAGTCCGTCGCATGCCGCCCTAACGGGGACCTCCGAGCGATCCGAACGGGGTTTATCGGACGCTCGCTGGAGTTAGGTCCCCGAGGCGTTCGATGCATCTGGTGCTCCCGATGCATCGTCCAGCGGAGGGAGGGGCCACTTTCAGAGAGGCCCCGACCCAGAGGTGGCGCACTCTGGGATACAGAGTTGCTGCTGGCGGGGATGGGGGGCAATGTCTTCATGGGTACCCTATCCCCGCCACCAGCAGCGTAGTGGAGCACACAGGTTATTTTAGTCGGTGCGAGTCCGACATAACCGTCGCCTGTCCCCGTCGGGCGGCGGTACCCATAAGGGGTTTTTTCCTGTTAAAAAAAAAAAAAAAAAAACATGTTTTAAACATGTTATCACATGATTTGGTATCTTACGACCGGTCGCCTGCCCGACGTCAACTTACCTTAATCGGTTTTCGCGACACCTCGGTAAGAAATGAGGGTGATCTATTCTACTCAGAGGATATCAATGCCAAGATTGTCTGTAAGACTACCTTTGCAAACTAATGTTCTATCTATACATTATTAAAGAATAACTTATTTATTACAGGTTAAATATGCTGCGAACTCTTCCGCCGGGAAGTGTCCACGAGCCCGATGATGCAGATGAACATATATGAAGAGCTTCAGTCGAATCATAATTATTTAGCCTCATTTATTGACATTAGTATAACATTTTCACAGCGCGAATGCTTTTATTCACTAACAATTTATTTTGCCGCCTGAACCATTCGGAATTTTGGAATAAGGCTGTAAAAGTCCGCTTCAATGCTAGAGGACTCAAGAGAAGGTTGTGTCTTCAAAATAGTATTCATATTAGTATAATTGACAAACATTATGAAGTTTGAAACTTCTTAACTAGGACCCAATGGATTTTTTCTCAAATCCGTGGATAAGGGGGCTCTAGCACACTAGAACGGATCATAATTTGGTTTCATTGTTTAAAACATGATTGGTTAATATTATTGTTTGATAGTTATAGTACCTTGTATTCCATCAGAAATATTTTCCAGACCCAAGCCATATCATATTACCGGTTCAGTATATTGATATATCGGTCATGTGCAGCAATAGCGGTACAACTCAAAAACTTATATTTTGAGATGAATGGGTTTAAAATTTTCATTACTCAGGAAAATGAATAACAATTGCTTAGTTGCTAGTTTAATTGTTAGTTTGCTTAAACGACGGGCTTATAATGAAATATGAGTTCTGCCTGTATTGCTGCTAAAAATTGTGTATTTTAACATTAACACCATTTATTCCTATTCAAAACACGTGTTTTTACTTGTGTAGCAAAACTAAAAACCTGAGCAATCCTGGGAGTAATATATTTTCAAAACAGGATTATTTAAATTGTGAAATTTTTATAATTACGCTATTGTCTAATAAAACTGAAAGATTTGATCTAGTTAAAATTATATTATCCATCACAAAAACTTATATCTTTGGAATGGCATTATATGGCATGTAAAGTGTTAATTAGTCAAAAATGTATATACCTAATTTAAAAAACTATAATTCCTGGTTAACTTGCATTAATCATAAATATGATTTGTTAAAAGTTTTTTGCATAATCGTAATCATAATGCGAGTTAGACAACGGTGTATCAATTAAGGAGAATTCACAGTACTGCAGATACTTGGAAAACGATAATGGAAATGGAAAATTTTATCGCAAGTAAAGTTATAGAACTATGATACATGAGGCAAAAGTAACTAACTAATATTACTATTATTAACATTTAAAAATTGATTCAAAATTTTTATTATTTTACTATATATACTCCATAAGTATAGAAACATAACAAGATGTAAACAAACAAAACCATGTGATTCAGGAGTGACAAATATGTCATAACAATAATATTATTAACAAATGAAAAAATTGGGATTCAACTGCAGTTGTCAAAAGAATATCTCTAATATTTATAAATGTAATTTTCATAAATTGATTGGTATTTTCTAAAATTAAATATTTATACCTTTAGTATAGCAAAACAGCAATATATAATTTAATAAAATTCAGCAGATACAAATTAGCCAAGTAAACTACCTAAAATGGTAATTGGATTAACCAACGCAACATAATATCAATATTCTACGAGCTTCACTCTGTGATACTTAAATGTGTAGTAATTTAGTGTATTTAATATTATCCATCGTTTTCTTTAAAAAATTTATAATTCTTATTTATTGTTTCAAAGTTTGTAAAAATTATTGATAGCAATCACGCCATAATAAAGTGGTGCGAATACTATCAATAATTTTAAATTCTTTAAAAGAATTAAAAATTATATTAAATGTTAGTATAATGTGTTGTAATAAAAAAGGTACTTTATAGTAGGCAGATAATGCCTACTATAAACTACCTGTTTTGACATGTTTACATTTAGTTAAATACTTAACCCATGGAGTATAGTTCCTCATGATGTTTTCTTTCATCGAAAAGCTTGGTATCAATTGGCACATTAATTATGGCAAAATTTCACAATTTAATTTTTACTTTATATGTATAAATCCGAAGTGTTAACTGGTTTGATGGAAAATATTATACTTAGAGATAAAAACCACTAATATTCTGTAAAACTACTACCAATATATCTATAAAAGACTAATATTTATAATTTACCATCAAGTATACTCCTTTTAAGTATAATGTTTTTTCCTAAATACTAAAACGGTAAAAACGAAAGCATCTATTGTTTCAAATACTAATCTTGTAAATTTGTTTTCGAGTGAATACTTATAATGAATTATATTTAATAATAATATATAATAATTTAAATTACAATTCCTATATTTTCAAGATACATGATCGCCGATTCTGTTTCCTATTTAAAAATAGTAATCATTTTTGAAGTTGCACTTTTAGCGTGTTTAGGAAAAAACTTTTTTTTTAAAGAAGCATGCACATAGAAATGTAAAACGGCTGTTGAATATAATTTTTTTTATTACAGTAAAAGTCTATTAAAGAATTTCCTTAAATATTTTGTTTTATTAAAATCTAAAAATCATTATTAATATGTTACAGGAAAACCGGTTATCCAAATAATCGGTAAGAGTAAAATGCGAATCGATAAAACTTTGACATCACTAGTTACGGTTTTAGCGCACCAAGTACATCACTAATTTTACTACGATTTTACGTCATACGTTATATATATTACTACTCCATATGTGAGAAAGAGTCAGAGCTGAGACTAAATCCGTTTTTATGAATGAAACGGGTGAGAGGCAGATAGTTTTTTATGAATGAGAATGTAAGTAGCTATAGTGCTACTCTGCACCCCCCCATACCACCGAAAATAGGCTCGCGCCAATGTATGAATCTCAACCATCTATTTTATAGTTAATAATCTATGATATTAACCATCTTTTGACAGATTGACGATTTACATATTTAGTGATGTCCTAAAGATTCTCGTATGCGATACCATTCCGATTATAGTACCTACTATCATTAATCGAATTACGTACCTAAGTAATTCGATTAATGATAACCTACGTAAACTAATAACAGATATAGAAATCAACATTTTGATTTAATATTGCCTTAGTTTTTTGAAAATAAATGTTAATCCGTGTGTATTTATTATAATCATAAAAAATATATTATACATCAACTGGCAGCATCAACAGACCTTCCGCTCGGCCGCCATTTTGACGTGATCTGTCACTCTCAACGAAACGCCCGTGATAGTCACACGCATTTACGTTCGCTGAGTGTTCTCTCGCATCTGTTACACCTTGAGTTAAGTAGCTTTATTCCTCGGAAAAACTTTTGTGAAACTTATATTAATTGATCGTGAAAATGCCGAAAGGACGTGTGTTGAAAGCACAATCGAGACAGTTGGTATTAAAACTTCATGAGTATTTTGAGCAAGAAAATCAAAATGGCGGACCTCTTATACCTATCACGCAAGTCCGAAACCGTGTTGCAGCCGCGTTGGGGATCAGTCTATCAACTGTGACTAAAATCACTACTGATGCCTACGGCAGGAGCGGCTTGGAGCAAAACAAACCATCTACACCAAAAAGAAAGCGCCGGGCTCATAAGGTGACAGCTGTTGATGACTTTGACGCTGACGCTATTCGTCGTCATGTATATGATTACTACTTGAGAAAAGAAATTCCAACTTTGAGAAAACTTATTGTTTCTTTGAAAAGAAGTGGTCTATTTCATGGTGAAAAATCTTCTTTGGTCAAAGTTTTGAACACAATTGGCTTTTCATATAAAAAGTTAAATAAAAGAAAATTATTAATGGAACGCACAGATATAGCTATAGCACGTTGTGATTTTTTAAGAGAGGCAAAGAAAATACAAGATTGGGCAAATATTGTTTTCACGGATGAAACATGGCTCAACGCTAACCACACACTATCTCGTTTCTGGACTGATGATACTGCTGATTCCACTTCCTCAGTACCAATGGGAAAAGGTGAGCGCCTAATCATTTGCCATGCAGGTACAGCAAAAGGATTTGTACAAGACGCACTGTTGGCATTTAAATCGAAGAAATCAAATGACTACCACGAAGAGATGAATGCAAATGTGTATGAAGAGTGGTTCAAAAAAATGCTCATTTCATTGGAAGAACCATCAATAATTTTTATTGATAATGCGCCCTACCACTCCCGTCAAATTGACAAAATGCCAACACAGGCTAATAAAAAGCATGAAATAATTAATTGGCTTCGGGACAATGGAGAAAATGTGGACGACTCAATGTTAAAAGTTGAATTAATAAAAATATTAAAAACCAAAAAGAGAGCAAAACGCTATGTAATCAATGAAATGGCAGCAGAATATGGCCATACTGTTCTTCGGATTCCTCCATACCACTGCCAGTACAACGCAATAGAACTTATATGGGCACAAGTAAAAGGGCATGCTGCGAGATGCAATACAAGCTCCCCATTCACAGCGAATAAAATGTTGCAATTGCTAAAAAATGCTTGCACCCACGTAACGGCCGAGAACTGGGCAAGTGTGGTGGAAAGAACTAAAAGAGTAATATTCTCTGATTGGGAACGTGATATTGCGTTTGATAATATATTATCTACACAAGAGCTAATAATAACTGCTACTGAAGACTCCTCATCGGAGGAGTCTAGTGTTGATTATCATTCCGACGACTCGTGCTAATAAAATAAATTAAAATATCCTGATTGTTTTATTTGTATTCATGTATTAACTAAGAAGAAAGTAAAACTTTATATAATGTTATCAAATGTCTTTTAATACTCGTAACATCGATTTCTACCGATTATTTTTAATCTGTGGCATAATCGTAGTAACCATTATGTGATGTCACACTAAGTGGGCGGTACCCATCCATAAAGTACAAATATTATTTGTATGATATTTGTACGTAAGCAATACAAAACTTAATGAGCGTGAGCTGTCAAAAGACTGATAATATGATGGACGCAGTATAACTTAAGTCAATCAATATCAAATTATTGGAAGACAATTCAAATCATAGATAATACTATCTTTCTATCCATACTCCTACATACCCCTGATTCAAATCTTGAAATTTGAATTTACTAAACTTTATTTTCATACTGTGCAGATACGAATTTTTAAATAAGACTTTTATGTCCTTATTTTTACAATTACCATTCACATCAATCAATAAACAAAAAATATTCGAATTGACTGCTGTTTGCTCTAAAGATTGGCAATTCCAACCAAAGATTACATAGGAAATCTATACTTATAATAAATCTGTAGAGAGGTAAATTCTGTAACTGGAATATATCTCCAAAATAACTATCAGGGGGTGATTAGGGATCGATACTGATGCCAAAAATGCAATCAGTAAAAATTTTGTCTGTCTGTCTGTCTGTCTGTCTGTCTGTCTGTCTGTCTGTCTGTCTGTATAACCGTTATAGAAACAAAAACTACTCGACGGATTTTAACGAAACTCGGTACAATTTTTTTTCATACTCCTGGGCTGGTTATAGTATACTTTTCATCACGCTACAATCAATAGGAGCAGAGCAGTGAAGGGAAATGTCGGGAAAACGGGAGAAGTTACTCCATTTTTTAAGCTTTCGTCGCGTGTGCAACCTTGATGGTTAAAGCTACACAGAAATCATGTATGACGGAAATGTTCTCCTTAAAATTATATAAAAAATATCCCACGACAGCATATGTCTATCTTTTATGGTTGACTCACAATAACACGTGTAATACATCACAATAACTCCCGATAGCTTAGCAGTTCGAAGCTTTCTGGTTATATTTGTCTACTCCTACGTTTATATCACTCTCAGTCATCCCTAAATAAAAAAGTGAATAGTATTAACCATTGTATAAAAAAAGAATCATTGAAATCGGTATAGAAACACCAAAGTTATATATGAAATACGCTAATAATAAGCTATCGCGCGTGAATACTGAATCATGCTATAGGGATTATCACTACATAGTATAAAACAAAGTCACATTCTTTGTTTGTCCCTATATCCCTATGACTGCTTAAATCTTTAAAACTACGCAACAGATTTTGATGCGGTTTTTTTAATAGATAGAGTGATTCAAGAGGAATGTATAATAATATTCAATATTGAGTAGAGAAATACTGTAATTTTTGAGGTTTCTTATGTGATGTCGTAAATAATTACTTTTCTTTTCGCTTACATTGCAAACGCAGGCTAAACCCTACGAGATTTATCAAAATGATGTGCTAAGTATTTGTACACATTGAAAAAGTCTACAGAAAAGTCTGCGATGGTATATGTCTATCTCTTATGGATAACCCACAATAGCATTTTTTGTCATTTACTTTTATACGAAAAATAATGCCTTATTATCGAAGCAATTTCTTTTAAGAGTAACCTCTAAAGAAAACATGTTTGTATTGTCTAATGATAACAAAGCTATGAATGTTGTATATAAAGACATTCTGTAATTAATTTTAAACATAAAATATATAGGGAAAAATGTAAAATGTAAATATGTAGTATATGAATTTAGACATACCAAAGATAGCAGGAAATCTTCTTAGTATAGGGAGAGGGGAATTGTTTTTCTCCAAATTTAACGCTTGCGGGCCACGGGCAGTAATGAATAAATCAAAACTACTGGATCGATTTTAATCATTTTTTTCACTGAGTGACATAGGCTAAATATTTTATACCCGTGCGAAGCAGGGTAGGCCGCTAGTAGTAATTATGAACTGATCCTTATCTTCTTTAGAAGATAAGGATCAGTTCATAAGGATCAGATCATTATAGTATGTATGCTTTGCTATCAGCAAAACAATGGATTTAAATAATTTACACAGAGAGGCCGGATTGGCTATAGTTTTTTTTACTGATAATAGTACTTGTATCGTAGTTTACTCGACGTCTAACTAGATGAAAGTTTCGCGGTAGGATCGATCTCAGTTTTGAAATAACAAAACTCTTTGCTTCATTAAAATTTATATATTTTGTCAAAAACACATATAATGCGTCTTATTTAAGTAAAAAATACAAGAAAACTTATATTACTTAAATTAATGTATCCTAACATCGACAGATACGTACAAAGTGCAAAATTAGAAAAATACACATTTTTTTTCTTTATGTTAACAAAATAAGTTAACAGTCAAACGTTGTCATGACTATTTTAAAATTTTAGAAAGTAAATGAAAGGTGGGATATCTAATACTACATAAATCAAAGATAGGTTATAAAACTTTACAATCCAATGATTTACAACTAAGTATGTATTTATATTAAAAATTTGGGTGACAAAAAAATAAAAATAGTTAACTTAATTAAAGTTATACTGATAGTAAAAAAAATCTAAATCTATTTAAAATCTCTCTTTTTTAAATGTAAAATTAATATAATCTATTCTATATTTTTGCTATTTCCTAGTTCTATGTACTATTTGTTTTTAATTTATTTCCGTCTCCCCGGCCCACGGTCTACTTGTTTGTGGTTGCTGATAATTTTGTGGTTGTTGGTATTGTTGTGGTTGATATTGCTGCTGGTATTCCTCTGGTTGCAACAATGTGTCTGTAGCTAGAGGTTGTACTACTGGTTGATATTGGTCAGGTGCTTGCTGGTATTCTTGACCGTATGGATAAGCGTTATCGTTGTCATTATCAACCTTTAGGGGCTCAGTCGGTTCTGGACTGTCCTCTGTGGTATCTTTTTTATATGGAATGGAATCGTCATCGGAATTTAATTTCAATGGTTCATCAGGGTCGAATGTACGCGTTCTGAAAAAAAAATCAAAAATATTAGGAAATTTCACATTACTAATCATCATCTTCCTGCCCTTATCACACTCTAAGTGGGGTCGGCACAACATGTTATAAACATACTGTCACATGATTTGACTGCGTTTTTACGACCGGCCGCCTGCCTGATGTCAACTTACCTCTGTCGTATTTTACGACACCTCGGTAAGAAAGAGGGTGGTCTATTCTACTTAACCGGATACCACACGGTGGGTCAACTTACCTTAGTCGCCTTTTACGACACCTGGGTAAGAAATGGAGGTGGTACTATTCTATTTAGCCGAATACCATACGGCGTAAATTTCACATTACTAATCTGAACCTTAATTTGATAATTTGTCAAGATAGTTTAGAGGACCAATAAATACACTATTTTTTATGAAATGTTATTTTTCATATATTTTCATCGGTCTAGTCTGTCAATTAATAAATCATTTTCAAAGTAACAGATACTTAAATAGCTAAATAAAATAGTAACATTAATAACTTTCTTTTGGTTTATTGCTATTCTAATATTCCACTTACTTTATCGGCATAAAGTCGCTGTCTTCTCGATCCTCCTCTTTCCTTCTTTTCAAAAGTCTATATCCAACGCAGATGAGGACTATGACAATGGGTATCATAATAGCGCTGATGATGCCCCATGTCGCACCAAGGGTACGGGCGGAATACTCTTGTTGACCTAAACGGAAAATTTTAAATTAAATAATAACATCTCCATATAAGTTAAAAAACATTGTTAAAAAGAGGCTGATACAGAAAGCCTACTATACTCTTGAGGATTATTTGGAAGATAAGAATGTGTGGATATAGCTCTCTTTGAACCTGTACAAGACAGTAACGACTTAATGTAAATAATATTAAGAATTATATTTTTTTAAGAATTATATTCTTGCTGGCTCTTCTCGGTAGGAACAGCTTTCCGAACCAGCAGTAGAGTTGACGATATTTGAAAAAAGAATATTTTGAATTTGAATTTGAATTTGAATATAAATTAAAGATAAATCATTACCACATTTTCCGTTATTTGTTATATATGATTTAATTTTTATGCTCTCTAATCTAATTTAACTCCCAATAAATATTATATAACACTAACAATCGCCAGTGGCTCCGCCCGCGTGGAAAGATTAAAACCGTAATATAGTCTTTTGATAACCATAAAAACGGTTAGAGTGGTTAAACCTTAAAAGCTAGACATATGCTGTCGCGGACTTTTATTTAGAACTTGTAGAGGAGAACAATTTTGTGTGAACATGATTTTTGAATAACTATTACGGTTTACTCAGCGCACGCAAGGAAAGCTTTAAATTAAATTTTCGTACTATTTTTATTGCTGCTCCTCTCCTATTCATCTTAGCGTGATGTTATATAGCTTATAGCCTTCCTCAATAAAAGAAATTCCTATCTTACACTGAAAGAATTTTTCAAATCGGTCCAGTTGTTCCTGTGATTAGCTTGTTCAAACAATCAAACAAACAAACTCATCAGCTTTATATATTAGTATTGATAAATATGCCAACTTAAAAAAATACCCTTCAAAATTATTTCAAGTAGCAACACATATTTTATTTGTAAACTTGTAAATATTGAACGTTAAAATTTATGTAGTAAATCATGGATAAGACACCGAAAAATTTAAACGCTTTATCTAATAGAATAAATAGAAAAAGTACCAACCTGTGACCCAGTTTTTTTGTGTACACCTTGATAAGAAAGCAAGTAATAATAGCTTATCGGGGCAAAAATAAAACCGTATCACATGACCGAGAAAATTTCTATTCCACTGTTATGTGGTAGCTTTATCCCTTGCTTTCCTATTTGAAATTACAGAATAGCGGAATGTTATAGCGGAAGTTATTCTACCGTGCTTCGGAACAGAAATTTCCTCTCTCTGTGATATAATTCCGATTTAGAAATATTTTAATCGTATATTTTTACATCTATTTTTAATTTAAAACATATAAATAATCTTGAAAACAACATCAACGGGAAAGAGCACAACACAATGTAATCCTGCATGCTACCCTAAACGAACGGGATATTTACGCATTTGCGTGATTTCTCTTATACTACTTATTAATTAAATACGTGCAAATACTATCCTAATAAAACTTTCTTATATAAAAATATTTAATAAGGACCTAAAAGGATAGCCCAGCGTCTAAAATTGTCATTGTTTAAGGGCAGTGGTTTAATTTTGCTTAAATAGTTTGTTCAGTGGGATTTTACGTTATCCGTTATACGGAAGGTAGCCTAAACCATAGTAGATCGGCTACTGAATGTTGGCATTTCAGCTTTAGGAGGATCTATCAGCGTTTCCACTGATCTGCCTTTTTTAGGTGGAAGGGTAAATGTCTTCACTTCTGTTGGTGGCGCACTCTTTGGAGGTTCAGGTAAACCTGGATTATTGTAAGTGTTCCTTGGACTGTTATCGACTGTTGGGCTTATTGGTGGGGAATAAATCTCCGAGTAAGTCGGAGAGTATTGAGATGGTATTGGGCTGTATTGACCCGCGTATTTTGGCGAGTATGGATCTTCCGATCCTTCTTTGGTGTTATAACCAGAATCACTAGGTAAAGCATGACGCCCAGTTTGTCGAGGTTTACTTATAAACTGTATATCTTTCGCAGGTCGAGTCAAAGTTGAATCTCTATTAGATTCAGTTTCTGATGGTGTTGTCAAAGACAATAAGTCTTCCTCAGATAAGTCCCATGTCTTTTCTGGGAATTCTACTTCAGGGGCGTTCGGTATGGGCTCATTAGTTCTGTAAGTTTTATCATAGGCGCGGCGCTTTTTGCCTTTATCAGATTTATTAGAGTCGCTTTTATTAGAATCAGAATATCCAATGCCTGATGTATCACCATCAAGAGCATCAGATGGTGGCAAGGGAGCTGAACGAGTTACCATAGCAGAGCTAGGTTGCAAGGGGCTTTCTTCTGTAGGTGTATCGGGAATTTTAGGTTTTATATCGGAATCTTGGCTACGTAAGGTGGACGATTTCATAGTGTCAGTGATGTTTCCCATTGAAGCTGATCTAAGATTTAGACGAGAGGCTGATTTAGCTCGCGGTATATCTTCGAAGCGGAATCCTTCTTTGCCTTCGGACCTCGGTTTGTGCCAACACCAGAACCATAACAGGCAAATAAGGAGTCCCAATGGTAGAATAATTGCCACTATGATGCCCCAAGTTAAGAATAGGGCGCGTTGAGAATACTCCTGGTTACCTGTTCATAAAAATTTAACGTATGTAATATTTTATACTCTCTAGACACAGTTACTTAATTCTAGCCCGCGCAATATTTCAGCTAAACATTATATAATTTATAGAATAAGGTGTTAATTTGCGGAGATCCATAATACAAAAGTAATAATAAAATTATTTTGCTATAATCCGCGATGAATCATCATCATCAACCTTCGCGGATTATAGCAAAATAATTTAAGTACCTATTACTTTTGTAAACATTATATAAATTGATAATCATATGTTTTAACTTTAATTTAAGTATATTATTTTATTAGTGAATTTTTTTTTGTTATTTAAACGCCTGAATTTAATGACTAAAGACTATATTAATGTTCTGCTGGATATTTTTTTCTGAAATAGTTTTCAGTTAAATAATATCAGTGAAATATCAATATCTTATCAGAAGTGGATTTACTGGCAATATTACTTTAAGTATAATAGTTATAAGAATCTACCGAAATATAAACCAAAGCTATCTTACGTAAATGGATAATCGTGACATCAAAAAGATCTTCAAAGTAAGAAACCGAAATATATGGAATTTATTTCGTAAAAACTAGACAAGTAGTAAATATGATAGATAGACGGTGAAAAATAGACATAAATTGACATGAATATGAAAGGAGTAGTCACATTTGATAAGAGAGAATAGAAGTTAGTGTGATAAATGCAGAAGAATAGAGAATGAGATCATTGTGTACTTACGTAAGCACTCAGTGTAGCCGTAATCTGGAATATTCCATCGACCGTTGTCCTCGCAAATACGACGCTTGTCTCCAATCAGAATGAAGTTTTGATTGCACTCAAAGTTTACCTATATAGATATTTTAATATAAATTAATTATATGCTAATGATTTGCGATGCCATGGAAATCGAAAAATTTACCACCAGAAATAAGAAGACTATATGCCAAGGCGATATTTTAGATTAAATTTTGCATCTAGGAAGCAAGTTTACATTTACTAAGACTTCTCAAATTATACTTGATTATAATAATGTTGATTCACACCCAACAGCAGTATTTCTATGTATGTCATAGTCATACAATGAATACTATCACACTCGATGAGCAAGAAATACTGCCAGAAAGGCATTGTGTAAGAATCCTTGAAAAGCATATGTTACGACGTGGTGGAGAAATTTTATGAAGGAAAAAAGACGATTATAACTATTGATCTTATCAAGTGATAAGGCAGTAGCTATGGAAAGAGTCACGAACACTGTCCTGTTAGTAGCTAAAAATACATAATCCGATTTACTCCTTTCCAAATTGGTAGTTGACATATGACCATGGTCTTTGTCGAAAAGTGGTTCTTTGTCTCGTTGAACCAAAATACTTTCTTATTCATATTTGTTTATGATTTAGATTTATTCGATAAAACACTCTGTAAAATCACACGTTATACTCACTCTTGTGCCTGGAGTAAAGAAGAAGTTGCTTTTCCGTCCAAATCGAGGCGTTTCCAGTATACCACAACTTACAACTCGACGTGCGTTCACTTCTCGTATGTTTACCTATAAAGAAAATAGATCGTTTACTAACTGGCTAAACCATGGTCCCAAGACAGTACAATAGCTACCAACAAGCGTAAAATTTCATGTTAGGAGACTCTACTACATGGACGTATAAAGGTTTGTAGATTGCTGCTGAAGCAATCGCCTAAAATTAGCAAAATGTGGTAATCCCTTGAAGAGACTAATATCCAGCAGTTGACGTTTTGTCATAGATGGAAAAATAAGAACTGTTCCATATAGCCATGAAAGTATGTTCAAAAATAACAATGAACATTGATTTTCAGAACACAATATTTTGAAAAAGTTTGGCCAAATTCCGCTGACACTTTAAAAGCATTTAGTGGTAAGAAAATAGGCTGTTTGAATAAAAATGGCATAATTTTAACTACTTCATATAATAATGCGATTCTTGCTATAGACTCCGTAATCTTTGGAAAATAGAAAGAAAGAAGAAAAATGGGCTTTCATCTTTCATTCATTGTTAAAATTATCGATATATTGTACTTTGGTGGTAGCTAGGTAGTAAAAAGGTATACCCACTAGCACGGACACATTTGAACTAATAAATATTCCTAAAGGTATTTAAATCTAGTTCTTAATGTATGATATATAATTTGTTATGCTGTAAAATAACTATTACTAAAATACCTTTGGAGTTAGGCAAACTTTTTGTCACTTATATCTCTTTCAAATGAATCTCTCTAACACGGTTCGATATCAAAGTTGCACTGAAGATTTTCTATAGAATTCCCGTAACATAAAGACCTTGACTAGTCCACTATAATTAAACGAACAAAGGACGTAATAAGATGTACTTATAGTGAATACATGCAAGCATTACATACCATTACCATAAGTCTTATGGTTAAATGTCAAGTAATTTTATTACTTCATCACTGCTCTAATCGATCTTGCTTGATCAAACATTTTAAGTATAATTAAAAAGAAAAGTAACCTATAAATATCGTGGACAAAGATCCCCTCTGCCCTTTGAAAAGTAGCATTTGACTTTGGACAGGCTTCTCCTATCCAAATTTCTCTTATCCCGTTAATTCTCTACAAATACGCAGGTTTCCTGTATATATTGACCAAATAGAGCTTTGAATATCAAAACATATTGGTGCTTGGTTGGAATTTAAACTAGCTATATATAGCGTAGCGTTCTATCGTTTGGGAATTAATAGTCTCTAATTATATAAGCAATATATTATCTGGTAAAATGCCGTCAATAAATAGGTGATCTCAAAGGAGTTACAGAAAGCCGCCTCATACATGCCGTCACCATGGGCAGATTTCTTTTTAGACTAATGTCCAGCAGTAGCTTTAAGATTGAGGAAATTTGTGAAAATTTTGTATAAGGCATTTAAAAAATGCGAACTTCGTTCATAAGTACATCAGCTATACAGGATTTCATTAACTACGTATAACTATTTCCTTTCATTATAATTTTTCTCGGTTATTAACTGAGTCACTATTTTCCCACGTTTTAATACCTAAGAGAATAATGTACGATGTTGCATAATGCATTCTCACATACTAGCACTCGATTATGGTTTCGCTTATTTAAATATGAAATTAAATATTTCTAATGCATAATTAAGGATAGTATCAAAGATCACCACTTACTATAGATGACAGATAGTTTTTCGTGAATTCAGCCATATCTCTATTTAATGTCATGCCGTAGTCATATCGACATTGGTACGACTCCTGACAAATCTCCATAGCTCTGGCCACATCTTGGGAGCGATTCGCGGGCAAAAAGTCCGCCGGCTCACGTATAAAGTTCGGTATGAAATTATTATCGTTGAAATAGGCTGCCGTGCGACCATATTCTCTGAAGAACATTGCAACTCCTATGTTCTCTTGCTCTCGATCAGTTAATTGCCCTGGAAAAGGTTTTTTTTATTGTAAGAGAATCCTACTAATTATAAATGCCAAAGTTTGTGAGTATGGATGTATGTTTGTTACTCTTTCACTGCGAATCCGCTAAATAAATATCGATGAAATTGGGCACAATTATTCCTTATACATCGGAATAACATATAGGCTATAGAAATCCTGTTAATCCTATAGGAATAGGATGACATTGAAAAGTGCTATCTATTACCTATTACATGACAACAGTCCACGTGAACGGAGTCGCCGATAAAAGCCAGTATATATAAATTGTATAAAATCCTGGGTGTATTACACGCTTTGTATTAGTTTCAACTGTATATATAATGTTTGAACTCAATTTTGACGCACTTTAAGTGGACAGCGTTAATTTAAACTGTACACTTGTCAAGAACCGGTAACAATATCGTAAAAAAAAATGTTTTCTCAAAATATTTTTTTAGCAATTAATCGCCCTAGAAAATAATAAGGCTTTTCAACTCTATTTATATTTATATATATAGGTATCTGTGACGTAAAAAAACCCTTAAAAAAAGCATCATATCTTAACCAACCAAAGACAATACTAACATCGTTGCCCGAAATCCCTATGGGCCACCAGGAAGTTGTTAACATCAATGGGTACGATGGTGCCATCGGGGCGGACGAAGTCATCGTTGACATCCAACGACCAATTTCCTAAGAGTCCTCTTGTTTGGTTCTGGAATTAATTTAATATTAATAATGAAACATTAGCTAATATAGATAAGAACTGTGTTATTTCATTGATTGATGACAGTCGGCACTATTACTTAAACCATTTCAAAGAGTAATTTACAAAGTTTTTGATAACTAAACATTAATGTTCTGCACAATAACTTTAATAGCCTAAGGAAGATATTTAGTAAGACGCGATAGGAAGGTCTCACGATGTTAAATGAAGAACATTATTAAAAAAAACGAAAAACATTATAATGCTTACAGCGAATATCATATAAAAAATTATTACTGATTAAATATGCTTGATTACGTCACTTTCGTATTACATAATTTAAATTTATTATTGATTAATTTATCATCTTACCATGTATGTCCAAGGTAAATAAACTCTAGCAGTCATGAAGCCCCTATTTTCTACGACTTCTACACCAGCACCCGATGAGAACATAATCACGATTTCAGACTGATTCAGGATATACATGGGCTGGTATACTGTTACACCTGTTGAAAATAAATTGAAACTGAATACTGTAGAAAAAGCCCACATGATTCATGGATGCATTCATGGATGGATTCATGGATGGTTACATTCAGATGGATAGGTTATTGTTAACGGAACCTAAATGCAAAATCTTTATCATAAATATTTGCTATTTCTGGCTTATAGATTTGAAATATGTTTCCGGGTCAATCAAAGTGGACAAGTGGTCAATCAATAGGGAAATTTGAAATATCTGATAACCCCATCTGATTACCGCCATTATCTGATAACCCCAGCATCAGCAAAGATCTATTGAAGAAGAGTTACAGATCTATCGGAGTTACTTATATATGAAAAACGAATAGTGAAAATAAAATGAATGAACTTTGGGATCATGGTGTTGGAATAGTTTGACAAATTGGAATATATTGATAGACTCCAAGCAGACAGATGATAACGATTAGTAAAAGGTAGTGGGAAGCGGCTAGCAGCGAAGAAATCCCTTGCAAATGTATTACGTACTATAAGTTAGACAAACTTACCAGGGAAGTATTGTACTCTTAACGATGTTCGATCGAAATAGATTCTCTTGTTGTTAGCGATTACATCAAGTCGATACCTCCATTGTGCGTGCTGTGGCCGTAACCTCACCTACAAGAAAACAGGTAGATTTCATCAGACACTCGGGATACATACAGTTTGTATAATCAAAATTTGTCTCTAAGAGCATTGATATGCCTTTTGTTCTAAGATTCGTCATGTTGATAACAGGATGAAGGTTTTCCGCTTTTAATTGTTTTATATTGATTTTTTATGATCCTAAGGGGTTAGAGTATTTATTAGGACCAGAAGATTTTGAGGGAATTCTAAGACATTTAGTACATCTGGTAAATGTAAGTTTTAAAGAAGAAAGTGTATGCTGTTTAAGAATTTCGATACATAAACATAATCTAGGAGATTTGATACAAATGATTGATATTTTTTATAAAAATATTATCAAAAATCCTTATAGATTTAAACATAGGTTTGGAATTTCGTAATTATTCAAACGTCTGTGGTTTTCGATCAGAAAGAACCTACCTCTATAGGTATCGAGTTGTTTGATGCAGCTACTATTGATGTAAGCACAGTTGCGTTTACGGGTCCGAACCTGTTTCTAGCTGTCTGCTCAAAGCGACCCTGGACGTCCAGCTTGATTTGAGGCTGGTCTACCCTTACCAGCACATATTCGCCTAAAACATAATTCTAGATTAATTTTTAAAATCACTAATTGATGATTCACATAAAAGAAGCGGAGTGAGACGCTTCTGACTCTCCTTCTGACCCCGTGAAGAAAGAATTATGGATTGTCATGTTACAGATAATCCAAGATTTACCTATGAACAATCATAGGCGAGTGGGACAAAGACGAGCTGTCAAAACCATCAACTGCCAACGTAATGAGGACTTCTGGGCGAAAAATTTGACGCTCTAGCTATTTAATGTTAGATAATAAACTGAAAACATTTATAAATCTATATATAAAAAAATAGAGAGATTACACTGCTTGTTCTTCCTTTACACCAGAACAGCCAACATAATACGTTGTATTTGGTATAAAGGTGAAAGCTGAAGAGACTAAGGCTAATTTTTATCTCTGCAATGAAACTAATGTATAAAGCTTACCTTTTCCATTGAAAGTGTATTGTAGACCATCGAACGTCACAAAGTGTGGATCCCCGAATACACCTGCAACTCCTGGAGCCTGATATCCAACACAGTCTTGAGATGGTCGCCGTTCAAATCTTAACATTGGAAATAAAAAAGATGAAGTAAATAAAATAAATATATGAGAAAGCAATAATATAAAATGTGAAACAATATATGAGTAAACAGTGACTTGGGCCATATAAATAGCCTTGAAATTGCTCAGCGGTGTTAGAGTGAGCTGCAAGTTGGAGTATCTTTTCGTTATGAAATTATAAATGGGAAGATTCTAAGAACAAAAATTAACGATATATCTCATTCTGTGATATGGAAATGGGCAACAAACGTTAGGGTCTTAAGGTATTGGATTAGCGAAACGGGACTGGAAAACACAACTTTCGTAGGCTTCTCCTCTAGTTAAACAAACAATCTCCAAAATGTCGCAAGGTATCGCTGGACCCAAGATCTTGTGGAGTAAAAATCCTTGTGGTGACTTGAGTACAGCACGTTCATCGATCAATAAATAAGCAGAAGAAAACGTTATATCCACACATTATACTAACCGGAATGTCTCACAGCCAACTGCCTGCTCTTCCTGCCACACGCAGCATTGGTAGAATGGAATCATATCGTGAAACCAATGGGAGAGTGACGGTACCTAAAGAATTAATACAATTATTCATCCATATTCGTTAATGATTTTGAAACTTTGAGGAAGGAAAACCTAGAGATATATCTGTTATTATTCCGCTTTTGGGCAAATCAATGGTGCAAATAATCAATATGAAAAAAAAAGTTATGGTATCGGGCTGCTATAAGAAGATGAAAAGGAGTTTGATGCAATAAAATTGTAGAAGGAAAAGTAAAGGACATTCTTATAAACAACGCCACGAACAAGATTCATGAAGATCTAAGTTGAGTATGTACCTTGTTAGCTTCGTTGTAGGGTGTAAAGCCAAAGTCGTGGGATCGGTGGGGTTGTGATCCCCACATCTGGTCGTACGACAGCATGAGAAAGCCGTTCTTGTCATAACAACACTGCTGTCCTGAGCCTTCCGCACTAAAGTAAAGTAAAGTTAAATTTAAAGTAAAGTTTAAAGAGCAACACCCATACATATAAACATTAATACTAACTAAATTAAAAATACATATTTTTATATTTGGTATAAATTTATGTCATTGTCATACAAAATACAATGTGATTTCTATATGCAGTGTTCAATTTGAATATCAAAAATACGTGGAAACAACTGGTTTTTCACAATCAAAAGCACGTAGAAATAATTGTTATTTCACATTTAGTGAGTATTAAATAAAAAGTTAAGAAAGAAAACCTTTAAAAGTAATCTTAAGCATCGGACTGATTTGTCATCTGATGAGGCATTTAACTGAGGAGTTAGATAGCTCCTCGAGAGTCAAGAATTTTTTAAGTTTTTATTTGCCTAGTAGAAATTTATAAATTTAGAAAAGAAAAAATTCACACTTACCTTGGAGCACCACTCCTAACACAATGCAAAGCTCCCCAATGGTACCTACACGTCGGATTTATATCTCTGTCACAATGTAAATCAGGCATGAAACGTCCTTTGTCCAGTAGAGCATGCTCCAGTGTACACGGACAGACCCATATCTGAGCTGCATAATTCCTTAGGAAACGGTCATTTCGAAGCCAATTGTTGCACATAGCTTGGGACCAACGTCTGCCATGAATTCGCTCCCATTGCGGCGCGAAGTACCAACCGAGAGGGATGGGTCGGCTCCACAGTACACTGTTTCATGAAAAAACATTGCTAACATTATTAAATGAAGTAGAGCATTTAAGCTTTATTTACTTATAATATAATGGATTAATCTTTTAAGTTTAAACACCGACATAAATAGATACTACTAAATGGATAAGTACAAAAGTACTATTTACATTCAAAATTAATATAAACGTGATTAAACGTACATAATTGGTCTTATTGCCAATAAGACCGATAAGAGCAATCTCTTCCAGATAACCTTTAAAAAAGGACTCCTAAGATACTCAAATCTGTACAGTTAATTTTCAATGCTAAGCCAAAAATAGTTTTATACGTAATTTGGAACTTTGTCGCAAATGGTATATAACATTTCATAACTCTGATTTTAAAACTTTGAACTAATATAAATTATATCAACCAAAACTATACTTACGGAGAAATTGAGACACCTTTAAAGACCACGGGAGTAGTTAAGTTGATCTGGACAAATCCGAATTGCATATCGTTATGCATGATATTATCTCTGTTGCGGAAGTTTTGGGGGTTTATAACGTATTCGCCAGTATTTGCTACACCCATTTCAATCATATCAATATACTCTAGTTGTGGTCTAATCGTGATCTCTTTGTAGCCCCATAAAGAAATCTGGAGCTGAACATTGAGATTGGTTGTTAAGTTGAAACGATCCCATGTCATTCGGATTTCAGGTGGGTATCTTTCATGAACGGCGTTATCGGGGAAGTATATTCTTTCAGTTGCAGTTGCCGGCGTTTCTGAAACGAATAGTTAATTTACATTATCTCGTTTAAATTATAAAAAACTAGCTGTCCGGCCAAGTGTTGCTGTGTCTCAGTCGAATTAAAAATTTTTCTCAAAACAGAACTCAACAGTTAAAAAAATGGTCCGATCGCCACCAAACTACAAAATCCGCTGGGTTATAGTAAAGATTCTGAAAATTTCAAATATAAAATCAGTCCAGCCATTTTGGAGTCTTTAAAAAACATACATACATATATTCACTTTTATATATTAAGTTAATTTTTATATATTAAGTTTATATTTTAATGACTTATCAAAGTCATCTTTACAGCTTTCATTTCAACTTAGATGAGGTTACTTGACGCATTTGACTAATGGGAGACATTATTTATCAACATTAGTTTTATAAAAACTACCGGTGATCTAATAGGGCAAAGTTGATCTATTTATCTATATATATTGTTTTATATTTACTCTTATCTACGTTTTGTGCTGCTATATAATCGAGTAAAGCTGAGAGGTTTTACCAATTTGAGGCAACACACTATGCAAGTTTTACACACTATGCAAGCATTTTCAAATTTAACGAATATATTCATTTTTTGCTTATAGTTATTGTTGCTTTTTTATATCCTGTCACTTATTATATTTTAGTGATTATATTTATAAGTTACTTTTGTTGTGTTTACACAAATAAAATTATTTTCATTCTTTCTATTACTTACCAACGAAAAATCTTCCTTTCCATTTATATGGTTCATTGTTTATAGCGATTTCAAACCTCGCATAACCATTATGATAGAAGCGTGGTTGGATGCAAATGGCTCTGTTTTCATCTACCACTGCGCCGATGACAGCTTCTGTATCAAATCTACATGAGATACGATCTGTCGGTCTGAAGCAAGGGCCTGTAATGTTGACGACGGTTCCCCCGAGCATATTACCACTTTCAGGTGCGAACATAAGTGGAAGATTTGCTCCATCTAAAATATAAAACAGAACGTTAAGTTTTCTATTAGTTTATTAGTTGTGTATGTACCTGGATGACCGGGCCATGGTCGATATTTTTTTTGTTAATCATAAAATATCAAAAAAAGGTTGGTAACAGGGGCTCGATCCCAGGTATTTTCACTTCATTAGGCAGCCCGTAAACCACAGAGCTATCACATCTTTACAAATGACAGCTCCAATGTCATTTCCTTTCTATTCAACATTTTAGTATTTTTGTAATGCCCGAAAAGAGGGATAAAATGACTTTAACTTTTTTTAAATGTAACTTAGCTAGAATTATTTTTCTCCCTCTACATGCTGAATTTTATGAAAATCGTTTCTCCTTTTTTACTAATTTTTTTTGCATCTTAATTTTTTCAGAGACTTTAGTATCTGCAGATACATGCCAGCCCCATCATAATCTAATTACATTTGACTTAAATTTTATATCAATACATATCAAAATATCTAAATGTTATGGTGATTTTTGAGAGATGCACTAATAAATTCAGAAACTTTAATGCCCGAATTACACTAAGGAGAAGCTAAAATTGACTAAATATAACCAACATTCATAACATTTAATTTTAAATTACAAATTAGTGATTATCTCAAAATTTATTATCTACATTTATTTTACTTTTAACAGTATGTTTTGAGAATATAAATACAGGAAACAAGTAATATAATATTTCATAAAAAATACACGTAAAACATCAATACTTTCTATATTAAGCAGTATTTACCTATATCCTTATTACAAGTGCCCATAAGAATGTTCTCGTCAATCCTAAATATGTGACGTCCAGGGAAACCATTGGCCCAGCCTCTTCCAGTCAAATCTCTAAGTACAGAGGCTTGGGAGTAAGGCATGTATTCATAGCTACGAGTCGCGTTGCCTGCGTTGAATCCAATCTACAGAATATAATAAAATTAATAGCAGAGTTAATTGCTGGTTCTTCTCGGTAGGAGCAAACTTCCGAATAAGTGGTAGCTTCTTTTAAAACATTTGACGATTATAAAGTACTGAACAGTCCATTAGAATAAAGAATATTTTGAATTTGAATACATAATTAAGGATTTTGAAAAAATACAATCATTTTTCTTCATTAACAACAGCTCTCTTAGATCAGTCGTTACTTTCAATTTACTTTTATTTCCATTAAACTAAAGCGTCTTTATTAATAATAATAATTTACTTATGTTTATTAATATTTCTATAGCCCTTGTTGAAAAGACAATTATGTTATGGTGAACGTAGACCAGGGGTGGTAAGATCGCGGCTGAGGTCTTTTTTGATACGTGCTGTAATTAATCCTGCATGTTTAAGATATGAGATTGGTTTTTGCTTCCTACACTTAGCTTTTGTTCAGGCGGATTATAGCAAAATAATTCTATCATGACTTTTATTTTTACACAGTAGACTAATACCTAAGTTACTTAATATTACGATGTCATCAGGAAAACCTGTATTATTAAGTCAATTTTGCTTATTTGAAAGCTTATTAAATAAAACACGTTTATTAAATAAAATAAGTTTATGAATATAAGTATACGTACATATGCTGGGACTCCACCTTCCCCAGTCGTGGTATCACCGCCCGCTTCCGTGTGGGAGCTCCAGTTAATTTCGAGATAGTTAAAAATCGCGTATGTAAATACTTCATCTGTCGCCAGCACCATTTGGAACGTGTTTGTCTGGAAGGGGATCATTAATAAGTAAATTTATATCAGCAGTAATAGCGACAAGCAGAAAAGAATCAAAATAATAATTTATAGAATTAGGCGTTACTTTGCGGAGGTCCATAATACAAAATATATGTTGCTCCACAACCTTTTCTATCTTCCAGTGAAAGACTTATAGAAATCGGAAACCTTCAATAAGAATTTTACTATCTTGTAGTAAAAACCGTACATAGTACATAGATTCGTTCAATAGATTTTCGGAGAATTGATCATACAGGCAGACAGCTTTTGGGGATTATTATTTGCTATAATCCGAGATTTGTCGCAGATTATAGCAAAATGGTCAATTACATACACTGGACTGAACATACAAAAATATGTTCTTATATGCCCTTGACGATTAAATTCAATCCTAAACACAAACACGCATTATACACACAGCACCTTCACTAACGAAGATGAGGCCCAGTTTTCTGACGTCAGTCGGCCGTGTCTTCTATTATCACCAGAACCCTTGTAACATTGATTTCCACCTAAATTAGGTGGGCACCGAAAATATACCGACCGAAAAGCTTCCTATATGCTCCTAACGATCGCAAACACAGACACACATTATACGGACAGTATCTTCACCGGCGAAGACGCGGTCCTTGTTTCTAACGTCAGTCGATCGTAGCTTCTTGCCACAGTCCCGACGGAGTGATGAACAGTTACAGTCATACCATCAGCTCTCCACTGCACGTCGCGTTAATTTGTTTTGCTTATGACATTTATCAAAACTAGTATTATTTCTGCACTTCACTCACTTTTTAATGACCTTGACAATCAGCTAGCCCTACTCATCTGGTAATGTTGTTGTTGTAAAATTCGTTAGGGCTAACAGGATATACACAGTTCGAACAACTTACCATAAACAAGGCGTTGTCAATGCCACCAGCGAACGACATGTTCTTCCATGTTATAGTGATAGCGTGTTTTGGGAAGAAGGTATCGGAGCCAATAACACCCTCTCGTAAGTCCCATGTGACCCTTTCCCTCATCTCAACGCCAAGTTGGTCGGTACGAGTCTAAAATGGAAGTATATAATTTGAAGGGTTTATTTTATTTCATTCATTTACAAAGAATAAATTTTGAGTAAACATACATATTTATAAAAAAAATCTGGGGATATGTGTAACCTTGGTAGTGTAGATCTGTGTACCCTACCGAAGTTACAGAGTCGCCTTGGAACAGCATGGTCCTGGATCCTTCTTCTATCCGAAAAGAAGGAAGATCTTTTCCCACGCCGTGTGATATCCAGATATGTAGGATAAACCACCATCATTTCATACCGAGGTATCGTAAAGGCGAGTAAGGTAAGTGGAACAGACGTGTGGTATACGGCTGAGTAGAATAGGCCACTCTCATTTCTTTCCAAAGTATCGCAAAAGGCTACTAAGGTAAGGACGTCAGGCAGGCGGCCGGCGGTCCTAAATCCTTATTTTAATCTAAATCTTTATAAATAAATATCTAGCTAAATCCTTATTTTAATAAAATAATTTCTCATATACTAACCTGTAAATCTCTGTCCATCCTAAAATAAACTCCAGGTCTTCTTTGGTCAGGATCTTCGGGCCTCTGGTTTCCAATACGACATTTGCTGAAGAAAATACCGATAAAGGAAGGGTCGTTAACAGCAGGCCAATCTCTGATAGGGAAAGACAATGGATAGGTGTAGTGGTCTGGTGGATCGCTGAAGTAGATATATCCATTCATAGACAACTGTAATCAAAGAATAGTAGATAGATAAATGATACAAATAGTTTATGGCACACAAATATATAATGTGGAACCAAAAACATACAAAAAATATGGTAAGGCGTGCAAACTTTATATAAATTTTAATTTTGTGAAAAATATAACAAACTAGTGTTACCCACGACTTCGTTCGCGCAAATCTAATTGTTAAAATACCCTTAATAATGCAATATTTCTCCCTGATCCTAAAAAAATCAGGAAATGTTAACCCGATGTAAACGCTTCAGTTCTGCCTAATTTCATCAAAATTGTTCCTGGGCGGTAAAAGCATAATAGGTAGATACTTTGGCATTTATAATATTAAGTAGGGATAATATAATTATCATTTCATGCACGGATTTTAATTTTAATTCTGATTTTTTATTATTCCTTGGCATCTAAAGACCATCATTTTGAATGTTTGGAACGCTTTAAGTTGATATTTGATAATTTTTCGGGGCAATTGCTTATGGATATATGATAAGATATAAAAATATATTTAATCTATATACGAGTATTATAAAACAAAGTCCCTAAAAGCTGTCTGTCTGTACGATCGATTATCTGAAAATCTACAGAACGGATCTTTCTACAGTTTTTACTAAAAGAAATTCTTATTGAAGGTGAATAGTACGGAACCGATTTCTATAAGTCTTTCACTGGAAGAAAGAAAAGGTTGTGGAGCATCATATAGTTTACATACTAGAATTCCCGCTGGAAAAACTTTGTTTTGCACTCATTTCTTCGCGAGTACAGCTGATTGTAGAAATAAAATAACTGTGACTTACCCGAGTATAATTAAATCTGAACCCAAAGAAGGGCAGTTGGAAATTAAAGTTCTTGTGAATTTGTGGGGTAGACGTGTGGATGTCTCTTTGGTGATCTCCATTATCTTCGTTGCCTCCTCGATCATAGAACCAGTACATGAAGTTTGCACGAATTTGGGCCAGCCTTTGATTTGTGATGACGTAGGGCTGAGCATTGTTCTGATAACTAGTTGAAGGGAGTACTCTGCCATCGATGTGATCTGGAAATGTCCAATAATATAATCTACTTTAATGAAATCAGGTTTCTTATTGCATTAGTTATTCAAACAATATCACGATTAAATCGCCCTATCCGAAGGATAAAGTCACATGTCCCATGAATAAGCAATGGAAATGTGATTTTATTCTTCGGATAGAGCGAAATGTAGCCTGTCATTATTCCAGTCTTGGACAATAAGTGTCTTTTGTTATTTGGAACAAAAGGTTGGATTTAAGAATCAAAACTTCAATGGTAATTGTCAAATAACAGTCATCAGCCAGGCATATTTAAATTCAAGTAATTGTCAAATAACAGTCATACCACAAATTTACCAGGCATATTCAAATTCAAAATATTCTTTATTCAAATAAACTTGTAAACAAGTGCTTTTGAATCGTCAACTCTACTGCTGGTTCGGAAAGCCGTTCCTACCGAGAAGAGCCAGCAAGAAACTCGGCGGTTGCTCTTTTTAAAATATAATTCTTATGACTAGTTACATTTAGTCATTACTGTCTTGTACAGGGTCTAAGCGAGCTATATCCATACGTATGAATGCCTCACGGCGTTTTATTTTCTCGATAAGTGCAAGATGACTTGTAGAATGTAGTTCACCTAATTTTATAAAATGCTGTGCCCAAATTATTCCAAGACAAGCGGGTTGGTGGTGGACGCATCCCGGAAGCCGTCACCCCTGGCCCTAGTGGAGTTCGGCTGGAATGCGCAGCGCTTTTAACGGTGTAACAAATTAAACTATGCAGCGATAGTTAATGTAAAAAAACCGGCTATACTCACGTCTTATTTTATCGGGTTAGCCCGATTTCTAGATTCAAACACATCCGTTCTATTATGTGTCTGATGTGTATAATAGACAAAGTAGGAACCGACATAAGCTTGCGGCTCCTGCTTTGCGCCTTGCAAAGATACGAAATTCGTTTGTGGGTTTGGGTATAAGATTTTATAATAAAATTCCGCAATCAATTTTAGTTTTGCCATTACAGCAGTTTAAAAACACTATTAAAGAGAGGCTGATACAAAAAGCCTACAATACGTTAGGGATTATTTGGACGGTAAGAATGCGTGGATAAAGCTACTGTCCGACCCTGTACAAGATAGTAATGACTTAATGTAACTAGTATAAGTATTATGTTGAAAAGAGCAACCGCCGAGTTTCTTGCTGGCTCTTCTCGGTAGGAACAGCTTTCCGAACCAGCAGTAGAATTGACTATACAAAAGCACTTGTTTACAAGTTTATTTGTATAAAGAATATTTTGAATTTGAATTTGAATTTGAATTTTTAAAAATGAAATGATCTTTATATTATATGTTACGCTACGAGGCCTCTAGAGCTTAGTATATCGATATTATTATCGATAAGTTGCGATAACAGGAATATCTTATCACTTATCAGTGAACAGGTATTCCTAGTATAGATGATGTCAACCATATAAAGATATTGTCTTTGTTTTAAGTGAAAGAGTAAAATTGTAGTATACAATTTCCAATTAAAATTATTCCCTGCGTGGGAAGAGAAATATGAGTTCTGACATTAGCATCTTAGCATTATGTCTTATGGAATACTGTTATGGGGTAAAAGCGCAGTAATTCTAAAAAAAAAAAAAAAATATATGTAAAGCAATTTATGTTAGATTTCTAACATAAATTGTACTTATTGTAGCCTCGCTTAAAATGCCTGTTAATAATTATAAGACTTGTTTAACCGAAATGATCTCATTAATATAATTAATAAACCTATTTACGGTTTTTATTTACGGTAAAATGTTTTCTTTTTTGTCATATGTTATAGCATCATAGATTATACGTTAGATTAGCTATTATAAGAAATTGGTATTCAATTTATTATTGATAATGAAACAAATACTTGAAAATTGTATAATATCATAATAATATAAAAAATATATGAACCGCAGAAAAAAAAATAAAAATAATATCTAACTTCAAATTTACTTTTATATAAAAAAAATTATTCTCCCCGGCGGGGAATCGAACCCCGGTCTCCCGCGTGACAGGCGGGGATACTTACCACTATACTACCGAGGATGTATCTGAGGTAGTTAAATTATCGTATTTATAAAACTAAAATTTACTCTCATATTTTATTTATACAAATACTACATTAATCACTAAAATTAATTAATTAATTATACATTATGCGATTGTAATAAACTGAATTCAATGCATATTTTGCCTACAATGATTTTGATAATTTGTAAAATATTTGGTAAATAGATCACCCTCATTTCTTACCGAGGTGTCGTAAAAGGCGACTAAGGTAAGTTGACCCACCGTGTGGTATCCGTTTTAGTAGAATAGACCACCATCTCTCTTACCGAGGTGTCGTAAAATACGACTGAGGTAAGTTGACGTCAGGCAGGCGGCCGGTCGTAAAAAAACAGCCAAATCATGTGACAGCATGTTTATAACATGTTGTGCCGACCCCACTTAGAGTGGGATAAGGGCAGTATGTATGATGTATGTAAAATATTTGGTAAATACGCAGCTATCAGCTGCTCTTCATTGTCAGATGATTAAATTGAAATAAAAATTGTCCGTAGCACAATGCAGAATAGGCTTTAGACTTAGCATAATACTGTGACATGAAGCACACAGAACTGATTTTATAATAAAATGATAAATTTAGATATTCCAAAGATAGCAGGAAATCTTCTTGGTATAGGGAGAGAGGAAATTGTTTTTCTCCAAATTTAACGCATGCGGGCCACGGGCAGTAATAAATAAATCAAAACTACTGGATCGATTTTAATAATTGTTTTTACACTAAGTGACATGGGATATATATTTTATACCCGTGCGAAGCAGGGGTAGGCCGTTAGTTTTGTTTTAAAAATTACTGAACATTACGGTCGACCAATGTACTTCTTCTAATGGGGCGAATTTATAAATCTAGTATAATAGTAACACAACAATTTGACAGATACTAGATGGACAGACGACCTCAAAGGGGTCGCGGGGAGCCGCTGGATACAAGCGGCACAAAATCGTGTGTTCTGGAGATCCCATGAAGATGCCTATGTCCAGCAGTGGACGTCCATCGGTTGAAGAAGAAGAAGAAGAAGACAATTTGATTCAATTTCAAAAAGTAGGTTGTATAAATAAAGTATAGTTTCTGTCTGGCCTCATTATCGTCGCCTGCATTTTATAATCTGTGATAAGGGCCGCACCTTACAAATTATAACCCTACCTATTTCAATGAACACCATAAAGATACATGGTAACAATTTACCTTAACACAAACTCAATTTATTCGGTTGGTTTATACACAACTCGATGAAGGCAATTAGGTAAAGATAAGGGCATTTTATCAGCGCAGATAAACAATGTACGAGTAGCTCATTTTGAAATAGTTACTGAGACTAAAGAACAAAAATAAGAAACCGCGAATCCACCAAAATATTTTAAAACTTAAACTTTTAAATGACTTATATAAACAAAACTTTAATTGAAATTAATGATAAACTTGAAATTCAAGAATGATACTAACATCAAGAATGATAATAACATATGATATTAACATCGCTAATAAGCCTCAATTACGAGCAAACAGAAAAATATTTAGCTAGCTGACACATATACACTCATGTATGCGCACACAGACACACACGTACACTCATTCACAAAAATACACACATTCATATATATACACACATTCATATATATACACACATTCATATATATACACACATTCATATATATACACACATTCATACATATACACACATTCATACATATAAACACACATAAATACATAAACACACACACATATACACACTCGAATACACAGGAAGGTACTGACCCCTAAGATACGGGTTTTCCTAGTTTAGGGGTCTAGGATAAGAAGTATATTGTAAATATTATTGTTAATGTATTGAAATAAATAAATAAAAATAAATAAATACTTTAAAGTTTACAGTTAAGTGACAAAATAATTTTTAAAAAAGTACCTGATTGACCGAGCCTTGCCCGGAAATTTTTTAAAAAATAAAATAAAAATTAAAAAAAAACTATGTACGCGGGGATCGATCATCGAGAACATAGGACTTACATTTCTCGAGATTGCCCGTTTCCCGAATAAGCTACGCTGATTTGACAGTTAATGGCAAAAATTCAAACCTATATAAATATAAGTATTTTTGAATGCCCAAAAACAGGGATAAATAGATTTTTTTTATATAAAGCCTAGCTGCTGAATTTCAATGGTTAGAGCCGTTTTCGAGATTCCGAAAATATATATATACATACAAGATTAAACTCAATTAAATATTAAAGATAAATAAAACTTATTTTGCACTGTGATAATTAAGTGTATTCTATTTAATATCACAATATTATCGTAAAAGTTTCATTTCTATAGATGCTTTTCAACAAAAAGATTGTTTAAATTTGTTTGATATATGGAAAGATGTAAAAGAAACGTATAATAATTGAAGTCAACGAATCGTTAAGACAATGGTTGAGACTAGAAGTAATCAAAAATAATAACGACCTAAAAATGTTTGAAGTAATGCTCATTGAAATACGGATGTTGAACTTTTTTTTCAGAGTACGACTAGATGCTAGCGATGCAAATAAAATCCATATTTGCATTCATCTTCCTCCTGCCCTTATCCTACTGTAAGTGGGGTCGGCACATGTTATAACATGTCACATAATTTGGCTACGTTTTTTACGACCGGCCGCCTGCCTGACGTCAACTTAACTTAGTCGTATTTTACTACACATCTGTAAGAAAAAGGATGGTCTATTCTACTCAATCGGATACCACACGATGGGTCAACTTACCTCATCATCTTCCTGCCCTTATCCCACACTAAGTGGGGTCGGCACATGTTATAAACATGTCACATGATTTGGCTACGTTTTTTAGGACCGGCCGCCTGCCTGACGACAACTTAACTTAGTCGTATTTTACTACACATCGGTAAGAAAGAGGGTGGTCTATTCTACTCAAACGGATACCAGACGACGGGTCAACTTACCTAAGTCGCCTTTTACGACACCTGGGTAAGAAATTAGGGTGGTCTATTCTATTCAGCCGGATACCACACAACGTTAAAATCAATATTTGCATTGAGCTCGTTTAATAAAATTAAGTTTAATTAACGACTACAAATACGATATTATTTACATGTGAATGCACCTTTAAGTTTTATCAATGGATAATAGAACGTTTATGTGCACAGTGATTTAACTTATCATTGACTCATCTCCTGACTCATCGGATATGTACCTTCCAACTATAGTAGACTCATTAGCACTTATTACCGTATGACGATGTATATGGTGCAATCATAGAAATACTATATTAGAATAGAGAAGTCATAACTCCCATACCAAGGGGAAGGCAGACCTGTAAGTGAGAGTGTCATAATAAGTAATGAAAATGGAACTCCATTTGTCAACCGATGGACGTCCACTGCTGGACATAGGTCTCTTCATGGGATCTCCATACCACACGATCTTGTGCCGCTTGGACCCAGCGACTCCCCACCACCTTTTTGAGGTCGTCAGTCCATCTCGTGGGGGGTCTACCGAAACTGCGCTATTCGGTGCGGGGTCGCCATTCCATCACCTTGAAACCCCAACGTCCATCGGTTCTACGCACTATGTGCCCCGCCCATTGCCACTTCAGCTTCGCGACAAATTCAAATTCAAAATATTCTTCATTCAAGTGGACTGTTTACAGTACTTTTGAATCGTCAAATGTTTTAAAGAAGCTACCACTGATTCGGAAGTTTGCTCCTACCGAGAAGAATCAGCAAGAAACTCGGCGGCAAATCTTTTAAAAAATTACACGACACGCTGACACGCTGAGCTATGTCGGTAACTCTGGTTCTTCTACGGATTTTCTCATTTCTGATTTGATCACGTAGAGATACTCCGAGCATACTCGCTCCATCGGCCGCTGAGCGACTCTGAGCCTTCTTATGAGGCCCTTTGTCTATGCACGCATAAAAAGGGAGATACACCCTTATTTGCTTTCTCTTTGTTGTAATATGACCTATTTAGGCAGGCTTCCCTTCTCTAGTATAATAAATCTATGGGTGCAAAGCTCCAAATTGTCATATCATTTAGGAGATTGTGTTCATTTGCACCTAAAATACATCAGTCCATTTAAAATACGTTATTAGGAACGAATGCTTTGCAAATTTTACAAGAAAACACTTCAATTGTAATGTTCATAAAATAACAACATATTCATATGTACATAACATAGGGCTGTTTAATTCCCATATTTATTTCTTTAACATTCTGCGTTAAATTTTACTTATTTCTGCATATACGATATCCGATATTTACTACTACATAAGAAGTTAGGTAGGTCGTGATTTATCCTTTGAGTTTTTTATTCGTCAAAAATAATATATTTTGAAAACACATATTTTAATATACATATAGTATAAAAGTATAAAACCAATATAGTATAAAACCAATACTCCTAAAATTCGGTTGTACCTACTGGTTGCATCAACGAAATGATTTTCGCAAACCGTTATTATTCCTACATCCATTCGAGTGTTATTCCAGGATTTCAATATATCGCTTGTTTCAATGTTTTAAAGTAGACATTATAATAATAATTGGATACGATTAATTAAGATATGGGATGACAAATAAAAGCCAAACTAAGGGTAATATGAAATTTCATCAATTTTTTATCAATCAAATTGTTTTGACTACCGAGGCGTAATAAGTTGGTGAAAATTTAGGACTTGGATAACATTTCATTTTTAGGACCATTGATTTTAAATGGTGATTCAAAGATTAATCGCCAATATTACATTACCACTACAGTCTACATGACGTTTACACGATACATGTGTATTCTATATTGGACTGTATTATCATTACCATCAACTGAGACTAGCATCTGTATCCGATAAAAATATTAATCTACTTTATTCTGTGTAGATATTAGGTATCTATGAACAATATATACCAAAACAGTATTGTATTCAACTCTGGAGGTTTGATTTTAATGTACTCGTATCTGATAGTTTCATCGTGCTATAGTTTTTTAAAGCTATTATTTAAATTGCTGTGTATGTGAAGGTGGAATCGCAAGTTTAATTTGACCAACTTCCCGGTGTCCGATTGAGGTAAAATTTTACGTACTGGTCCAGTTTCGATGACAATGCATGTTTATGGCTAACATGACCTAAGCCACAATTGGCTCCAGGCCAGGGAGCTCCTTAATGTTTAACAGTAGAGACATGAAATTTTGTTGAACGAATGAAAGAGAAACCGCCGAGTAGCTGGTTCTCAGTAAAAACTTTTCGAACAGTAGAGTTGATCATTCAAAAGCACTTGTACACAAGTTTACTTGAATGTTTTAAATTTGAATTAAAAATTTGTTAAAAGTATTTTAACTAGACTTGTTTCATTTATTATTTCCTACATATATGGCTTATTTTTAAATGATTTTTATACAATTTTTAAAGTTCTATTCATGTTTATAACAAACAATGATGGCTGATCGATATACGTCATAATTACTGCTATCAAAGAGCTTACGTTCAACTGATTAGCCGATAACTCGAATAAAGTATAATCATATAAAAATACATAAAAATTTCTTACCATATTCACCATTTGTAGGGTAGGTAGATCCCGGTATAGATATAACTTGACGCTCATTCTGCACATCACTGGATCCAAAATTAACCGCCTCCAATTCAGTAGGCGTGTCACCTACTAAACCATCATTTATCGCTTGATATTTTCCACTTTGCACTTCTAACAAATGTCTATCTTCTATTAATTCGACTGGTGAATCGTCTACTTCTGTTTTTTCTGTAACAGCGATGACGTCATCTTTTGGAATTTCCGTCTTATCTTCTCCAATAGTTCTTTCATTTTCATTCACTATATTGTCTTGTCCAAATACACTAGCACTTATTACTAATGAAACTATAACAAATAGTTTAAGATTAAGGGCCATAGTTCTAACACAAGCACGATTTTAATCACATTATATTCAGTTCTTTGATCCTGTTATCTCATTGATAAGTTTTTTGCGGCAACGGCAGGTGCTATACTATTGTAGTCAGAGACTGGAGTGTTTGTACATTGTGTGCTCAATAACTACACGTTATCTACATTAAATATGATAAGATAGCAAATAGGAACATTGGGTGTGCCAAATTCTTTGTCATAATCCACAGCCCTGTATAGGGCCTCTGTATTAACAATTCAGCTGTAATTAAAAATTATTTCATTTACTTTAAACCTAGTATATTCCGGCTGAGTACAATAGACCAGCCTCATTTCTTACCGAGGTGTCGTAACAGCGACTAAGGTTAGTTGATCCGCCGTATGGTATCCGGCTGAGTAGAATAGACCACCCTCATTTCTTACCAAGGTGTCGTAAAAGGTGACTAAGGTAAGTTGGCTCGCCGTGTGGTATCCGACTGAGTAGAATAGTACAATCTTCATTTCTTACCGAGGTGTAAAAGGTGACTAAGGTAAGTTGCCCCGCCATGTGATATCCGGAATAAGAGAGTAGAATAGATCAACCTCGTTTCTTACCGAGGTGTCGTAAAAGGCGACTTAAGTAAGTTTACCCACCGATGGTATCCGTTTAAGTAGAATAGACCACCCTCTTTCTTACCGAGGTGTCGTAAAATAAGACTAAGGTAAGTTGATGTCAGGCAGGCCGCCGGTCGTAAAATACGTAGCCAAATCATGTGACATGTTTATAACATGTGCCGACCCCACTTAGAGTGGCATAAGGGCAAGATGATGAAAGCTATTTTGTTGTTTTGAAGAACTTATTATTTCATAATTAACGGTAATTGGAAATATACCTATGACTTAATTAAATACTTTCAATAGTACATTCCTCCAAATGGGTACTATATTGTCCATTATACTCAGTTCTTATCTTGAATAAAATGGCTTCTCGGTACTTTGACTCGGTTCGATGTATTGTTATCAATTTATCGCGTACTACCTGTAAATGATAATTATAGTTGCGTTAATTTATCAAAACAATATATACTTTATTCACTTGTAGATAAAGCTTCAAATATTTTATCTTTTATCTCTATTATTTTATTTAATTCTTGCGGTATGCGTAATGTATGTATCATGCATTTGTTTTTAGAAGCAACTTCCGCTTGGAAAATATTAGGAGAAATTAATCATTCATACTGATATTATGATAATATCACATCTTATAATAATATGTTCTTGAATTAACCTCAGGTGTTTTATCCTGAAGTAAATATAGAACTACAAAGAGACAGTAAATAAACGGAATACCTAAACTTAAGAAGGATAAAAAAAAACAATAATAGTACCATAGTCAATATCAACTTTATGCAGTTTTTTTGTAGTTGATATTGAATATATTTGCCAACCTTTTTTTAAACAGGAAAAAACCGATGTACACATTGCTCCCATCCCCGCCATATTTGCAAACCTAATGCATTCAATAACTACCAAATTTAGTATATGATCACCAAACTTAATTAATTCTAAATTAGATTACTAAATAAAGTAATTAAGTTTATTATAGAGATATCATAATACATTAATCATATAGAAATACTGATAATTATAACTTACTAAACAAAGTATTATAATTTAGTTTATTATAGAAATATCGTTTAGTAATCATATAGAAATCCTGATAATAATGATAATAGTCTAGCTTATGCAAATCCCTAATTGTATTGTTTGTCCTTACCATATATATACTAATATTATAAAGAGGAAAAATTTGTATGTATATTTGTAATGTTTTCACACAAAACTACTGGACCGATTTCAAAAATTCTTTCACCATTGGAAAGCTGCATCTTTTCTAACTATATTATATTTTCAAAAAAAAAATAGGGGTCCGTTATGTAACAAGGTGTAAAAAAATAAATACTACGCGGGTGATATTACTTGTTACAAGTAAATCTATTATTAAAAATTTAGATAAATTTATAATGCCTTATATTATTTAATAGCAAAGTTCGTGTCCACAGTTTTAATAAATAAATTTGTGAAAGGCGATACAATGAACGATGTAGTAAGTAGATGCACAAGTAATGATAACGATGATTCAAGTAAAGCATTACTTCCTTAGATTACCTACAATCACTTTGCTTGTTCAATATGTGAGTTTTCAAATGTTTGTCTATCTATACATATTATAAAACAAAGTTCCGAAACGCTGTCGATCTGTATGTGATCGATTTTCTCAATTTGTACAATTTTTACTACTAGACTTTTAGAGGGGAACAATTTTGTAATACATGATTTTTGAACAACTATTACCGTTTACTCAGCGCACGCAAGGAGAGTTTTAAATTTTGCCGTTTTCGTGATATTTGTTATTGCTGCTCCTCTCCTATTCATCTTACACTGAAAGAATTTTTCATATGGGTCTAGTAGTTCCTGAGATTAGCGCGTTGAAACAATCAAGCACACAAACAAACTCTTGAGCTTTATATATTACTATAGAAGTGCTCAAGTGGTCACGCGGTTGTTAAAACAACCAACAAATAATGGAGTAGAGAAATACAGTAATTTTTTGAGGTTTCTAATGTGATGTCGTATATAATTACATTTTACATTGCTGAACCCTACGAGATTTATCAAAATAATGTAATAAGTATTTGTACACCTTGAAAAGGTCTACAGAAAACCCCGATGGTATATGTCTATCTCTTATGGATAACCCACAATAGCATTTTTTTGCCATTTTCAAAAAATAATACCTTATTTTCGAAGCAATTTTAAACAAAACAGCATTAATCCTTATCCAGTTAAGTACCTTAAATACATTGTTGATTTAATAGAAATCGATATAAACGTTTAGCATTGAAATGAATATTTTCGAAGATATTACAGATTTAAAATTCAGGGGTGTAGCGATTGCGGCAGCGCGCCGCTTACCTATACATAGCGTGTTGGAGGCCGCGCTTCGCCCTATAGCACATCGAAATTAGCAGCAACATGTCACTCTTTCAAGAGTAGCCTCTAAAGAAAACATGTTTGTATTGTCTTATGACAAGAAAGCTGTGAACGTTGTATATAAAGATATTCTGTAATTAATTGTAAAAATAAAATATATAGGGAAAAATGTAAAAAGTAAATAAGTAAAAATGTAGTATATGAATTTAGATATTCCAAAGATAGCAGGAAATCTTCACGGTATAGGGAAAGGGTAATTGTTTAACTCCAAATTTAACACGTGCGGGCTGTAATGAATAAATCAAAACCACTGAATAGATTTCAATAATTTTTTCATTGAGTGACATAGGCTATATATTTTATACCCGTGCGAAGCTGGAGCGGGCCGCTAGTAAATAATATGTTTATATCATTTTACATTGATGGTTGAAAATAAGCATTTGATTTGTAGGAAAATTTATTGCTTATCAGTTATTCGCATCAGCAGTTCAATTAGTTTTATTAGCAAGATAAAGGCACTCGAGACATATCGAATCGGCCGAACAATGGTTTCATTGGAGTGCAAAACAACCACAAATGCGTCTAATTTTAGCAATTGCATGTGAGAAACATTGTCTGATGATAAAACATTAAATTCAGTATCCATTGACGTGTTTGTATAAATTTTTTGATTAATTACGAATTAATAACAAGTAATGGTATGTTAAAATATAATATTACGTGGATATTAAACTTCTGGATACAGGATATTTGGAAACTCGTATCACTTTTTGCAATTGATGCTTATTTATTTTTAAATGTACTAAGTACACCTGTTCACTATCCCATTGAGAGTATTTTACAGGCTATATAGAAGCCATGAGAGTATTTTATAGATAATTTATAGAATTAGGCGTTACTTTGCTATAATCCGCGATAAAAGAAAATATATGTGATAAAATGTGAGTGTACTATTCGTTCTCATACCTGATACATGCAGAATTTATAAGAACTCATGCACTACCCGACACCGATGGCACAAAAATACACAAGCACTGCACACATACACCACCACAATCTCAACAATTGTTTCGCCCCGTAACCAAAGCATCGTCAGGATAGACTCCACGACGAAATCGTAAAGCTCCACGACAAAAGCTTTACGATTTTGTCGTGGAGTCTATCTCCTGCATGTATTTTCTATATCTACATATATTTTCTTTTATCGCGGATTATAGCAAAATAATACTCTCATTACTTCAGTATTTTATAGGCAATATAAAAGCTTTATGGCGGTAAATAAATCTTTAATATTTAAATGATTTAATCTTGTATATAAATATATATTTTTTCGGAATCACGGAAACGGCCCCAATGATTTTCCTGAAATTCAGCATGTAGGAGGTTTTGGGGGAGAAAAATTGATCTAGCTAGGTTTTATGTAAAAAAAAAATCTATTTATCCCTGTTTTTGGGCATTAAAAAATACTAACACTAACATTTGTATATAAAACGCTACTTTTGCCGTAAATTGTCAAGTCAGCGTCAGATCAAACCCTAACTACCCAATTATTATTGTTTATTTTAAGTATCTTTTTTTTATTTTTAAAAATTACCATGTAAGGCTCGCTCAACCAACTGATTTATTATCATTGAAGTATACGTAAAAACCAAGTATAATCTAAATTATTAGCAACCACGATATATTCCATCCATAGCATCATATTTTAAAACATCACTTACAATTTGATTTATATCTCCGAATGTCTCGTTCGTCCGGTCAGAGAGTCCTTGAAACCAGAAAAAAGGGTAAAATAAAACGATAAACGATGAGATCCGGTTTTTTACTGCCACTCCAGACATCTACGGAAAATAAAACAGCTCAAAATTTAATTGGGAACACTCAAAGTGTATGGTCGAAAATGAAAGGGATGCTTTAAAAAGATCGATTTTGTTTTTTGGCGAATTTGCCAGAATATCGGTTGCAGATACTTAAATTAACCAGATATACTGTGTATTATATATAGTAGAGTAGATCACCTTTATTTCTTACGTAACAGGCGAAAAAAGGCGACTAAGTTTTTTTTTTATACAGGAAAAAACCCCTTATGGGTACCGCTGCCCGACGGGGACAGGCGGCGGTTATGTCGGACTCGCACCGACTAAAACGACCTGTGTGCTCCACCACGCTGCCGATGGCAAGGACAGGGTATCATTGTACATATTGCCCCCATCCCGCCGACAGCTCTGATCCCAGAGAACAAACACCCTCTCCGGGTAGGGGCCCCTCGAAAGAGAAGCTCCCCTCCGCTAACCGGTGCATCGGGAGCACCAGATTTACCGACCGCCTTGGGGACCTGTAAGCCAGGCGTCCGATATACCCCGTTCGGAACACCCGAAGGTCCCCAGTTAGGGCGGTAGACGATGGGCTTGGGCGAGTCACTAACACCTGGACTCACCAGCAGCAGATTGGATCCAGAACAACAGTGATACCGCTCTGCGTGGAACCGCTCTGCCGCCTCCCTCCATCCCCCTCCGCAGAGCAAAGGGAGGCCATCGCTGCCCACGATCGCTCCCTGCCCACCGTGTTTGTTATGTCACGGTCGACAGGGAGAGACCGCGCCCCAAGTAGGGGCCCCAACGCCTTGGTGGTCGTTTCCGCCCCCACCGGGTAATTTTTTTAAGTTACTAAGTTAAGTTGACCCGCCGTGAGGGATCCGTTTGAGAAGAATAGACCATCCTCTTTCTTACCGAGGTGTTGTAAAATACGACAAAGGTACGTTGACGTCAGGCAGGCCGGTCGTAAAATACGTAGCCAAATCATATGACAACAGGTTTGTCATATGTTGTGCCGACCCCACTTAGAGTGGGATAGGGGCAGGAGGATGATGATACTAAAATTAACCAGATATGCCGTGTGGTATTCGGCTGAATAGAATAGATCACACTTATTTCTTACCGAGGTGTCGTAAAAGGCGACTGAGTTAAGTTAACCCACCGTGAGGTATCCGGTTGAGTAGAATAGACCTCTTTCTTACCGAGGTGTAGTATAATACTACTAAGGTAAGTAAGTAGTAAGACGTAAGTCGTCAGGAGATAGTACACTCTAAATCTAGCATTAAATATATTTTCTTTGATTGCGGATTATAGCAAAATATTTTTTTTACTTTTGTATTATGGACCTCCGCAAAGTAACGACTATTTCTATAAATTATATGATGCTATTCAGGCACTTTGCTTAACATGAGGAATTGGTTAGCTTAATTACGTTTTGAGAAATGATTATTCGTCTAGCTTTAGTAAACGTTTCCCATCAATAAAAATCATTATACATCATTTTAAGCGACAGTTCCAACAGTACAAATATTCTAGATGACATATTATTAAATTCAAATCAATTAAAATTAAAAATATCTCTATTTAAATAAGCTCTTTCAAGTACTTTTGAATCGTCAAGGATCAATATGATTAATGAAGCTACAACTGGTTCGGAATGTTGCTCTTACCGAGAAGAACCAGAAAGAAACTCGGCGGTCAATATTTTAAACATTTTAAATTTTACATTATTAAACCGCAGTCTTGTATGAAGCTGAAAGTATTTTCAAAGTCATCTTGATTTGTTTATCAAATTAAAGAAGAACTTTACAAATATGATTGAAACAGATTTATTTTACTTGCCCTGTATGTGAAGCTGAAAGGATTTTCAAATCCAGGCTTTTTTATCATCCAAACAATCTTCAATTTTCGATTAAGATCGATTACATAGTTTCTTTTAAATTTTGTTTTTGACGCTACAGTGTTCGCTTAATGACGCAACGTTTCGTGAACTACAAAAAACCTAATTTCGTTTTTATCACATGTCTGGAATCATTTTTGAATGGTTTTATTTTCCACTATGGTTAATTTTTTTACTGTACTAAAAATATTTTCAAAATCAAGATACTACCATTATAACATACTAATATTATAAATGCGAAAGTTTGTGAGTATGGATTTATGTTTGTTACTCTTTGACGGCGAATCCGCTGAACCAATATAGATGAAATTTGGCACAATTATTCCTTATACACCGGAATAACATATAAGCTATAGAAATCCTGTTAATTCATCAGGAATAGGATGACATTAAAAAGCGCCATTATCGACCTATCACACAACAGTCCACGCCAACAAAGTCGCGGCCAAAATCTACTATATAAAGCATCTACATTTTTCATAGACAATAAATCTCTGTCTTAACTTATCTCCTTTGCTGTTATGTAATTATAACTTTTTAGCATTAGAAAAAGGAGAGGAAAGTTTTACTCGGGATATTCCAACGTGCGATTATATCGAGAACATGTACGGTGGGCAATACAGCCATACCAATATAGCATCTAAGTACAAGTAATAAGTACTGCTGTACATATATGTGGTGAAAAATAGTTGTTGCCGACTGTCCGTATAAATAAGCATATAGGACCAGTTGCAGTCAATTCTGAAGCCATTGTTCCTACGATTTCTACGTGAGCTAGTGTTCTTCATTTGAATTTTAACTTTTTTTTATTGATTATCAAGATGCCTTGCGGTGGTTGCAATGATAGTGAGTATAATTAATTATATTAATTAATCAAATATTAATATTAAAATTAACATCCTAAATTTAATTAAATTATTAATCATGAAAGTCTTATTTAAATGTAAGGATAAACAGAAAGCATCAATAGATTATAATCAAATGTTTTGGATTTTATAAAATTAATAATAAAATTTATTCACTAATTTTATAATTAAATATTTAACAGTAATAAAAAATACAATTATTTAAAAAACTATGAATATTTGATTTAAATTATTTATAGCATTATAATGTGTAATAATAATAAAATTGAATTTGAAATGAACAAAATCTTTCCGTAAAATATAAGTTGAATTATTTTTGACAAATTTGATAATGAATTTAATAAAAGAATTCATCAATTGTGTAATAATTCATATTAACAAAAATATTTGCCTTCGAGAATGATAATGAATAATTAAGTAAATGAATGCATGCCTTCAATTAAGGCGCTCGCAGCCTTGTTTAATTAAAAAGTCAATGTTATTTCAATTCTGATTTTTTATTGCTAATGCGTTAAATCCTAACAATTAGGAAATTATTAATTGGTGCAAATATTATTTATAATTACATATAGTTAAATATATTTTATGATTGATATAAAATGCATTTCATTTTTAAAATTTTATTATATTATTTTTAAATAAGAATGTGTTTCTTGCGATATATTGAATGTGAATTTTTATTTACATTAGGTTATATATCTCATACTACAAAATTCTTTTTTGCACCATTAAAACTACACTTCCTTTAAGTATTTTGTTTTACCTTCAAAACTTACTTTATTATTATAGTATTTAAGAAATCCTTTTTAGGTAATAAGTAAAAAAAGTAAGTAGCGGCCTGTTACTATCCCACTGCTGGGCATAGGCCTCTTCTCTCCGTTATTGGAGAGAAGGATTGGAGCTAATACCTACCACGCTGCTCCAATGCGGATTGGTAGGTTACACATATCTCCAGAATTCTCTAGAGATATGCAGGTTTCCTCACGATGTTTTCCTTCACCGAAAAGCGTGTGATACATTGCAATTATCAATTAGACACATAAGTTTTAATAGAAAAACTCATTGGTGTCTGCCCGGGTTTGAACCCATGATCGTCTCTAGAGATTCACACGGTCGCACCGCTAGGCCATCACAGCTTTTAGGTAATATATTATAAATATTATATATCAAGACAATTAATTCATTAATATAGTACGAGAAACAACAAACAATCTTTATATATAAAATCTTTAATCATTAAACTCAAAAAGTAGTCTATGCATTAATTTAGTAAACTTTGTTTTTTTATTGAATAAGTTTCTAGTTCTACTCGCCGTGTGGTATCTGGCTGAATAGAATAGTATCACCCTCATTTCTTACCGAGGTGTTGTAAAACGTGACTAAGGTAAGTCGATCCGTCGCGTGGTATCCGGCTAAGTAGAATAGACCACCCTCATTTCTTACCGAGGTGACGTAAAAACGACTAAGGTATCCGGTGGTGTCCGATTAAGTAAAAAAGACCACCCTCGTTCTTGCCGAGGTGTCGTAAAAACGACTAACGTAAATTGACGTCAGGCAGGCGGCCGGTCGTATAATACGTAGCCAAATCATGTGTCCACATGTTTGTAACATGTTGCCGAATATGGAGGCGAAAGTTTGTGTTAGTTTGCTGTTTAAAAAAGGTATAACACAGTTTTAACACTAATTGGTTGGAAGCCCTTGTTATTGCTTAAACTAGCGGAATAATAACAAGGACGTTTTTGTTATGATACAAAATGTCTGTTTTGAAACGCGAATGTTTAAGCTATACTTGTATCTAAGCATGTAGGGAAATATTAAACAAACATAATTACCTTTGTAAAAATTTAAATAAATAATAAAGAGCAAATTATTTTTTATCATCTGAGATTTTTACATAAATTAATAAAAAACCTACGAAACAAAAATTATTTAATCTATCTTTAGGATAAATAAATTTCAGATCAACATTCCTAGTTTAAATAATTAAAACATTTTGTAGATATTATAATACTAAAACCGTTTTAACATATTTTTAAATTATTTAACTTAGTTCGGCTATTGCTTTTAGCTCATAACGATTTTTTCTTTTGCTCCCAATCTTGCACTGAAGATAAGATTAACTAATAATTTGTCGATTGTTTTGATATTATGTACTTACCTTTAAAGTTTTAACTCTTTTAAAAATGCAATATGTGCTTATAGTATACTCTGTTATTATAACATAGAATTCGTATTTGATAAGTTTTCCGCAGATACAAAAAAACATTAAACACTAGTTTTATTTAACTTAATCTATGGTAATGAATGGGATGTGGGACGAAAAATCTATTCACTGAAGTAAAAAATTATATAGCTATTTTTAAACACTGTTATATTAATCGCGGCCATATTTAACATTATTATTTCAAAATGGCGGGTCACATATTATATTTAAACATCTCCATATGAATATCCAATTAAAAGAATCGACTGTGTATACGTTTCTTTTTGGTTTTTTAATCCATATTTTGAGAATAATTTAACTCAATCCTACTTATATTATGATTGCGAAAGTTTGTGAGTATGGATGTATGTTTGTTACTCTTTCACGGCGTATCAATATTGATGATATATGGCGCAATTATTCCTTATACACCGGAATAACATATAGGCTGTAGAAATCCTATTAGTTTTACAGGAATAGGATGACATTAAAAATCGCCGTATATTATCGACCTATTATAACACAACAGTCCACGCGAAAGTAGTCGCGTGTAAAAGGTAGTAATACTATAAAGTATTATTATTGGCCCGTTAATGGATAGTGATCCTGTCTGCAGCTTTGCGTGTCGCGGGTTCGATTCCCGCCGAGGCCCAACATTTTCTATAAATGAATTTGTTGGTCTTCGAGTCTGGGTGTACATTTGTATTGAAGTATGTATTTAAAGTTTATATTCACCAGTTGTCTGTCTACCATAACACAAGTATTAAGTTACTTACTTTGGGGACGGACGACCGAGTGTATAAGTATCTCATATATTTATTATAAGGTGTTTTATACTGTCCTTGAAATATTGTAAGGTCAAAATTCAGGATTGAGGGCGCAAAAACAAAACTCGTTACACAAGGGGATAATGATCGTCCCGGTTTTTGCGATAAAGGCCTTGAACAAGAATAATTATAATTGTCACGTAAAATAAACGTTCAGGTGCGCGGACATATTGTGCGTTAGTATACAACCTGTTATAAGGGTTGCCACCCGTACTATATTATATAGTATTGTACTATATTTTAGTCAATTGTACTATCGGCCTGTTACTACCCACTGCTGGGCATAGGCCTCCTCTCTCCATTTTTGGAGAGAAGGGTTGGAGCTAAGACCTACCACGCTGCTCCAATGCGGATTGGTAGGTTACACATATCCCTAGAATTTTCTAGAGATATGCAGGTTTCCTCACGATGTTTTCCTTCACCGAAAAGCGTGTGATAAATTGCAATTATCAATTAGACACATAAGTTTTAATAGAAAAACTCATTGGTGTCTGCCCGGGTTTGAACCCATGTTCGTCTCTAGAGATTCGCACGGTCGCACCGCTAGGCCATCACAGCTCATTTTACTATATATTATAGAAAAACAATATAGGACGGAAAATACTATATTTTAATCGCTAATTCAATTGTCGCGCTTTTTTTTAATCAACTGTGAATGGAACGCAGCCGCAGCACTGCATAGGGAATGTAAGCGAAACTCATTCATGTATTTACGGTTCTTAGTTAGTTAGAAACTCTAACTCCTTTGTCATTGTCCAGGGAAAAGTAATAATAAATAATCATGGAAAAACAAATAGGTAATGATTGAAAATAGATGGGTAATATTTTTTTTCTCGAATTTCCTACAAGTACTATATTTTATTGATTTAAAAATAAAAATACTATTTTTCTTCAATAAAAAGGTGGCAACCCTACCTGTTATACAACCTTTTTGTCCATCTGTTTTTTTATGATCTTTAAGGTGATGACATCATGAGTTGTCTATATTTCATTTGAGTTGATGAATTGCTAGACACTCTTCTTTCTCATAGTTTTTTACTATTGCAAAGTATTAAAATATAGAGTATAGGCTGTAATATTTTATTTATTTATTTATTTATTTACCAACAGTTAATATTTAAAAATTAGATTAAAACAACGTAAACATAGGAAAGCTAGTAATAGTGTGGTATCCGGCTGAATAGAATAGTACCACCCTCATTTCTTACCGAGGTGTCGTAAAAGGAGGCTATGGTAAGTCGACCCTCCGTGTGGTATCCCGCTGAATAGAATAGTACCACCCTCATTTCTTATCGAGGTGTCGTAAAAGGCGGCTATGGTAAGTCTACCCTACGTGTAATATACGGCTGAGTAGAATAGTACCACCTTCATTTCTTACCGAGGTGTCGTAAAAGGCGACTAAGGTAAGTCGACACGCTGTGTGGTATCCGATTGAGTAGAATAGAGCACCCTTATTTCTTACTGAGATGTCGTAAAATACGACTAAGGTAAGTTGACGTCAGGCAGGCGGCCGGTCGTAAATACGTGGCCAAATCATGTGACAACACGTTTGTAACATGTTGTGTCAACCCCACTTAAAGTGGGTTTAGGGCAGGATGATGATGAGGCTGTAATAGTCTTTTAAAGCCTTTCTTTTATAGAAGTAGGCGTTACTTTGCGGAGATCCATAATACAAAATAATAATAAAATTATTACTATAATCCGCGATGAACTAAATAGAAAATACATATATATAATGCTAAATGTAGAGTGGACAATCCGTTTTCATACCTGATATATGCAGGATTCGTAAAAACACATGCACAAACCTCCACCATCGCCACCACATTACACAAGCACTACATACGTCCCACTATCTTTAATAAAATAATTGTGATTTTATTACGCAGATTGTAAGTGCACGCCAACACAGTGTTGCCAGTCCTGCAAGTGCGATGCTTCTTGCCAGTGTACTTGCAAGCGTACTACTACTGAATCTTCTACTACCAAGAAGTAGAACCTCCGAGAAGCCCTTCTACATCTTTCGCTAAGTGTACAGAAGGGCCGCTTTTCATCGAATCGGCTTTTTAATTATAAGTTTTCCCATTTTCCAAATATGTTACAAATATAATAAACTAATTTACATCTTGGCTGTGTTTGCTTTTGAAACTTTCGAAAATTAATGAAACGTTCAAAAAAAAAAATCAAATTATTTTGCAATAATCCGCGATAAGCTAAGCTATAACTAACCAAGCTAACCATATAAGCTGTGGTAGCCCAGCGGTAACACCGTGCGCCTCTTTAGAGGAGGTCTAAGGTTCAAACCCCGGGCAGGCATCAATCAGTTTTTCTAGTAAAACTTATGTGTCTAATTGATAATCGCAATTTATCACATGCTTACCGGTGAAGGAAAATACCGTGAGAAAACCTGCATATCTCTAGAGATTTCTAGGGATATGTATCAACTACCAATCCGCATTGGAGCAGCGTGGTAGGTCTTAGATCCAATCTTTATCTCCAAAAACGTAGACAGAATGCCCGAAATTAAAATCCTATAAGTAAAAATGAATGTATGTCTTTTATAGACTCCGAAACGTCTCAACTGATTTTAATAAAAAAAAATTAACCTTTGAGTTCAGTTTTGATGGGAATTCGAAATCAGACTGAACAACAGCAACTAGTGAACGGAAAGCTAGTATATTATATCAAAAATTATATTATAATTCGTGACTAGAGAAAATCTACGAAATGCTATATGCAAAGTATATTGTCCATACCTGAATGCAAAACATGCAGTATTTTTAAAAGCAATTCGTTGTTCGTTGTTATTTACCTAAATTAATATTTTGATAAAGGTTACCTCTATCTATATCACTTTCTTACCTAATTTATGGTGACATTTGACAATTTAAATCTTCTTTTAAAAGCAATAAAACAACCATTTAATTGAATAATCCTTTCCACTTTACAAATTTGATTACATTAGGTTCCCGATAATAGAGCGGTTCTAGTTTATAGAATTTATAAAATTCAACAAGTATCCTAAAAGTTAAAGTTATAAAAGTACTGATTTTGTGTATTAATTATACACCATATACGTCTTATAGTTATGGAAATGATAAATTATTTTTAAACCACGCAGCGTCAGTTTAATTTCTTATTACAATTAAAAAAATTACAAAGCTGTCTAACAAAATAATTTACACTAAATTAAACTTGAACGAACCAGGACTAAATTTAAGCGTTTCGTTTCCCCAAATACAGGATCGCTGCATGCATGTGTCTGAAAAACAAATTAATATATAATAAAATATTATAAAAATTTTATTAGTTATATTTTTAAATAAAAGTTCTTAAACATGGCGGAAAATATCACAAATTATCTGTCAAAGTTTTTAGTTAAAACCAACGAGAATTCCTTGTACCTATTGAGACTTTTAAAAATTAATTATAGCTACATATTGAGACAATCATACCATAAACAATTAAGTTGTCACAGTCGCAACCAGGAGGACAGTCCTCATTCGATGGCTTTAACGGCTTCACCACTGGAATATTTTTTTTTATTTCAAAGATATTTCTAGACGTAGAAAGTACTATATGTGTAGCTCTTTGAGATACAGAGAATGATTTGGATGAGACCTGATAAAACATGTCCATATTACAAGTTTATGTATCCATTAATGACGATGAATGAAAATTGAATGGACCAAAAATTAAAACGAAAATTATTATCACTAAATATATGAAAATCAAATAATATTATATCCATAATTTCATGATTTTAATAAAGTTATTTAAAAAAAGAACTGTCCTATTCCTCTCTGTTACAGATTACATATCAAAGACACTCACTCACTCGTCCATTTAGTTTCATTTGAAGTCCGATAATTAAATTGACAAAATCAAAAGGAAACGTGTTCCAACCTTCTAAATCTAACAAGATATGCAGTTAATGATGCAGTCGAGCATAACTGATGGATTACAGTAAATAAAAACTATGTAAGAAATGACATTGATACTAACGCTAAGTTCAAATAAATTATTTAGATGTAAGCAAGAATTCTTTACAATATAATAAATAAGTTGATAAGTACTACGTTTTGAGATAATGGTAGTGTTGGTAGAGCCCTGAGTTAATGGAGGGACCATTACGAAAGGGTTTAAAAGTCCCCGAAATCAAGGTCAGATTCAAAGCCAAATTCAAGGCTACACATATAAATCCCAAGAACAAGTCCTACAACGGGCATCGATTGGTCCAGAAAGGCAGGGAGTCTTGTTATCTCCAATGTTACACTCGTTAATGATGGTTATAGGTTAATTAAGCTTTTAATTCAAATAAAACGTTTTCAGGGTACAAAACCCTGGGCAGGTATCAATGAGTTTTTCAGTCAGAAACGTTTATGTCTTATTGATATTTAAGGATTTATTGGAGGGTTTAAACCCAGATAGACACCAATGAGTTATCTGTTAAAACTTATGTATCTAATTAATTATTGCAATTTATCACACGCTTTTCGGTGACGGAAAACATTGTGAGGAAACCTGCATATCTCTAGAGAATTCTGGAGATATGTGTAGCCTACCAATCCACACTGGAGTAGCGTGGTAGGTCATAGCTCCAACCCTTCTATCCAAAACGGTGAGAAGAGCCCTATTCTCAGCAGTGGGACAGTAACAGGCCGCTACTTAGTTTATAGTCAAAAAACATCTTGAGGAAATCTGAGTATCTAGAGAATTCTGGGGATATGTGTTACCTACCAATCCGAATTGATATAAAGACTCGAGGAAGTCGCATATAATACTTTCTTTTACATTCATCACTATCCTAATGATTTTATCATAATCGCCAACACAAACGTAAATAGTTAATGCATAGAGACACTTGGTTTGCGAACAAAATAGGATAGTATTCTTACATTAGTCAGTCGTTGGTTCTAACAACAAATCCGGTGACGAAATTCCTTGTTATCTCACCAGCTTTTCGGAAGATTTCGCTAATTAAGTCATTTTGTCAACGTCCCTTGATACTAGTAGAGCTTCTATGAACTCATGCTGATGTATCTGCATACATCCTGCCCATATTAAAGCCACATGGGCTAACAACATATTGGCATTTAAAAGCTGAATTATCCACTAGCCTTTAATAAATATACAACTTCGTTAATTTCCGTGAATATTTAAACTAGGAACTCACCGAATTTCCGATTACAGTTCGGAAATTCGTTTAACGCAGTTGTTTTCAAGTATTTTTTATTTGTCATCTAATTTGAAAAACTATCAAGGCTACTTTTTCAATTGACCACAACCTTGCACTTCTACCTTGGTTTTTACATAACTTCAAGTGTATATATTGTAAAGTGTTCTGTTTTAGATCAGACGCTGAGATCATCTCGCCAATTGTTATCCTAATTTACCAATTTAAATAATCAAAATGCCCGCTCCCTGTGAACCGTGCAAAGGTAAGGTTAAGGAGAACGTTTGAGGGTATTTTTTATCACCCGATTTCAAAGTCTGAATATTGTATAGATAATTGCGGATTGTATTTGGTAAGTAGATTGATTCTTTAACTGGATTGCTTCTACAGAGAATACATTTGGATTTCAAATTAAAAATATCTGTTAAATCAATTAAAGTTCCTTAAAATGCATATAATTCGATAACACTATTTTTTTAATTTGTTTATATGAATTAAACGATATGAAATTATAATAAAAAATATAAACAAAAAATCAAAGAGATTTGTTTGGTATTTAGTAACTTAGTGCGACTATAACTGATTAAAATAAGTATTTGTACTTCTGTTGGTTCGGTAAAGGGCGGTTTGAAAATAACAAGTATGCAGTTTCAAACTTGATGATTGCTTTTTTCAAAATATAATTCATACGCTGTTGTATTGTGCAAGGTTCAAAAACAGTTAGCAAAAACATCAGACACATTTTTATTATGTATATAATCCTCAACAGCATACTAGGCTTTTTATTTCATATCAGAATAATTGCTTATCTGTCAAATATAAATTACTGGTTATTATTGATTAAATTATTTGCTTTACTTGTTGTTTTATCAAAGGATCTCTTAGTAATAGTAATCTAGAAGATATTACTAATTAGTATTATTATTCAGTATTCTATTATCTCTTTTTTGTCTCTCTATAATTTGTATGTGCTACCTCTTTTATCGCTTTGCTCCTAAGCCGGATACCACCATCCGGCTTAGGAGCATAGACCAATCTCATTCCTTACCGAGGTGTCGTAAAGGGTGACTAAGGTGAGTTGACCCACCGAGTGGTATCCGGTTGAGTAGACTAGACTCTTAACTTACATACATATCTTAAATAGAGCTCTTTCTTACCGAGGTATCGTAAGATACGACTAAGGTAAGGCAGACGTCATGCAGGCGGCCGGTCATAAAATACATAGCAAAATCATGTGACAACATGTTTACAACATGTTGTGCCTGCCCCACTTAAAGTGGGATAAGGGCAGGAGGATGATGTGTATATTAAAGTTTGTATATATATTTATGTACTTAATAAATGTTTGTTCATTAGATACCTGCAAGGATTCTGATTGCAAGGAAGATTGCAGCACCGACAAGTGCGGCGACTGTTGTGATACGGGTAGTGGTGGGTATTTTATCATCTACTAGTAATATACCGCGGTTTCACCCGCGTACATACCGATCTCATGACTGTGGAAAGTCTACTAAGTCGGACTATTGATTTATTTTTAAATATATCATCAATAATTTCCGCAACATATGGGATTACAGATTTTTATGACTAATTTTTTACTCCACACATCTTTATTACGGATCCCTTTTATCCCCGGATTTTTTTGTCCCGGATCCCGGATTTTTTAAATGTAATATAGCCTATGTTGTACAGTAAAGATGCAGCTTTCCAATGGTGAAAGAATTTTTGAAATCGGTCTAGTAGTTTTTGTGTGGAAACATTACAAACATACATACAAATTTTTCCTCTTCATAATATTAGTATAGACTAGTTCATGAATAGATTTTTGGATACAAAAATACAGTATTCTGTAGAACCCAGATCGGATTAAAGGCGAACGTCTTACTACTTTTTTGATTGTTGTAATTTTACTTTCTGATATTATGATACGGATTTTAAGCGATTTAGCTACTTTTTATATTGCACATATTAAGCTTAACACGAACTACGTGATATATCTGTAGTATAACTTGTCCTAGAATTTAGAATATAATAATGATAAAGTGTTAGACAAATACTCATTGTTCCCAAAAAACCTTATAGCATTAGAATTTCCATAACATGGGCTAGCGTAATTACGGCTTGGCTAATACTTAAACCGGATTTTGATAAATATTGTAATGAAGCTATTTTGAATAATTTATTTTTCTTTCAGGTGGATGCTGTTAATGTGGACCGACTAAGTTATGCGATATGCTATTTATCAATGTTGTAAAATGTATTGTTTAGGCTCTAGTAAATAAACTTTATGAGCTTTTATTTACTGATTTTATTAACTCAACCGATTATTACACTAATGTTAACATTTGCAAAGGTAATATTGTTTTGTTACTATGATGTTCAAAAGGTGATCACAAATGATGAAAATAAAAAAAATCAAAATCCGTTGAAGGGATGTGTACCATTTTGAAAGCTACTTACTTTAAGCAAATAAATCAACCCTTATTTAAGAAAGTAATAACTTTCAAGTAAATAATGTAAAGTATCCCGCTATGAACATAAGTAAAGTAGTGGTCTGTTACTACCCCACTGCTGGGTATAGGCCTCTTTGTTTTCAGAGAAGGATTGAAGCTAAAACCTACCACGCTGCTCCAATGCGGATTGGTAGGTTCCACATATCCCTAGAATTCCCTAGAGATATGTAGAGTTCCTCACGATGTTTCCTTCACCGAAAAGCGTGTGATAAATTGCAATTATCAATTAGACACATAAGTTTTAAGGGAATAACTCATTGGTGTATTGAGGAAAATATTTCATTATAAACATTTATTTGCTCAACCGATAAATATCTACCGGACATTGTATTTTTCTTACATTTTGTTTTTGAATTGACACTATTTATTCACTCTGAATACGTTAAGGATTTAATGGATTCACAAGCTAGCATAAAAGTATCGTCGAAGACTAGTACTGCTTTAGAAGCTTCCAGAAAAGTTGTCCTAAGAAACCCTCCTATAGCGGACCATGATTTAAGGCGTGTGGCGGAGGCACTGTGACTAGTCATCACAAAATTGAGTGATTGGTGAAAATTCACGATCGACCGATATCAGAAAGCAGGAATCTCGTTTTCCATGGAGAGGTCACGGTGTTTGTGTTTTGTAATTTGAACATCCACGTCGCATTGGATGCTGTGATGGGTTCGATGTAACCATAGTGTAGGTGGAAGCTAGTAATATAGATAATAATTATCGTAGATTTGGATGAATCTCATCAAATTCAAATTATTCCTTATTCAAGTAGTAATTCAGTACTTTTAAATCGTCTAATATTTTTAAAGTGTTTTAAGTTACTTACTACACTAATTCTAAAGTTTGTTCCTACTGAAAAAAATAATAAGAAACTCGGCATCTGGCAAAAGTGGCAATTGGAAAATTAAAATTAAAATTTTAATGATGGATTGATTGACATTTAAAATTGTCCCGCGCGCTAAACTATTATTTAAATGATACAAATTACATATATACGTTAAAATAAATATAAAAAATAAATAAATATACGTTTTTTACGTCACAAAATTTGTACAGAAAAAGTAAATCAAATTATAGAAATTAGAAAAATAACACTACAATAATAACTTTTTCGGCGCGCAAATATTTAAAATTTAGATTTTCTTTGTTTTTGGTTTTATTTATCTGAAGTAAATAAATCTTATATATAAAATTCTCGTGTCACAATGTTAGACCATACTCCTTTGAAACGCCTTGAAATTTTCGATTTTTATGAAATTAATATGCATAGTAGGTCCCAGAATTAGCTACTATCTATTTTTCATTCTCCTAAGTGTTAAGGATTGTCCACACCTAACATTTTTTTATTCATTTAGGACAATTTTTTTTATAATGCACACTAGAAATTGCCTAAAAATAATTTATATGAAAAAACAATGTTTACCCGTTCAACTATTAATTAATATATGGGACAACACAACCCATGGAGCGTTGTTCTTAATGCGAGTTATTGTAAACTACTCGATCGCGTTAGCGTAACGTCAATTTGTATGATGCAATAGCGACATCTAGCGACCGCTGTTCCAGCGCCATACAAACTAACGTTACGCTAACGCGATTGAGTATTTAATAAAAAACTCGCACTTAGCATACAGAAGGAAGGGCCAGACAGATAAATTTAAAAATTATCGCCAATTATAGAAAAAACATATTGTCATTACTTCTGTATTAACGCCGTGTGGTATTCGGCTGAATAGAATACTACCACCCTCTTTTCTTACCGAGGTGTCGTAAAAGGCGACAAAGGTAAGTTGACTCACCGTGTGGTATCCGGTTAAGTAGAATAGACCACCCTCTTTCTTATCGAGGTGTCGTAAAAGGCGACTAAGGTAAGTTGACTCACTGTGTGGTATCCGGTTAAGTAGAATAGACCACCCCTTTCTAATCGATGTGTCGTAAAAGGCGACTAAGGTAAGTCGACCCGCCGTGTGGTATCCGGCTGAGTAGAATAGACCACTCTCATGTCGTACCGAGGTGTCGTAAAAGGCGACTAAGGTAAGTTTACTCACCGTGTGGTATCCGGTTAAGTAGAATAGACCACCCTCTTTCTTATCGAGGTGTCGTAAAATACGACTAAGATAAGTTGATGTCAGGCAGGCGGCCGGTCGTAAAATACATAGTCAAATCATGTGACAACATGTATATAACATGTTGTGCCGACCCCACTTAGAGTGGGATAAGGGCAGGAAGATGATTACTTCTTCTGTATTAAAGATCTCCGTAAAGTAGTAAACGAAATAAAAAAAACAAAATAAAGATCAACAGAACATTTATATAACGCAATAGAAAAGAATGATAGTTATCATGAACATTACAGAGAAGGATATAGGAAAGCAAATCTCGAGGACACGCGTCGCTCGGGAGCTTATAGAGCTACGACGAGGCGATGGTATTGTTTCATCCATGATTAGCAGCAACCACCTGAATAAAGACAGAAATAGTACATATTGGAATTAAATAGCATAACAAAATACAAAAATCTTTAATATTTAAATGAGTTTATCTATTATATTATACTCCTAGCGGACCGCTCCTAGCGGTCCGCTTCGCACGGGTATAAAATATATAGGACATGTCATTCAGTGAAAAAAATGATTAAAATCAAGCAAAGGATGAAGAAAATAGGTAAGGCTTTTTCGTAAAAAGAAATGGACAAAAGAATGCTATTGTGGGTTATCCATAAGAGATAGACATATACCATCGCAGTGTTTTCTGTAGACCTTTTCAAGGTGTACAAATACTTAGTACATTATTTTGATAAATCTCGTAGGGTTCAGCCTGCGTTTGCGATGTCAGCGGAAAAAAAATGTAATTATTTACGACATCATATTAAAAACCTCAAAAATTACAGTATTTCTCTACTCCATATTGAATGTTACTATACACATAAACCTTCCTTTTTAATCACTCTATCATCACTCTTTATTCATAGTTTTTAGCCAATACGATAAAGTATTATATGTACTGTCCAGAGGTATTGTATGTAGAGTATTGTATGGATGAAATACGATCTTCGTAATAGACAGCCAGCGCCATCTGTTGACAACTGTTATCAACGACAAGCGCCACATCCATCTTGTTCGATATAAGTACTTTGTTAGCCATGATAATTTGTAATCACACAATCAGAAGCATATTAAAATTCTTTACACTTTATAATAGACTTTAATAGCCAAACCCTTGGCAAATAGGAATCAACGATGTGTGTAAAATATCGTATTTTATATATAAACGGCTATCTATACACTGTCCATTATATTAACCATCTTTTGACAGATTGACGATTTACATATTTAGTGATGTCCTAAAGATTCTCGTATGCGATACCATTCCGATTATAGTACCTACTATCATTAATCGAATTACGTACCTAAGTAATTCGATTAATGATAACCTACGTAAACTAATAACAGATATAGAAATCAACATTTTGATTTAATATTGCCTTAGTTTTTTGAAAATAAATGTTAATCCGTGTGTATTTATTATAATCATAAAAAATATATTATACATCAACTGGCAACATCAACAGACCTTCCGCTCGGCCGCCATTTTGACGTGATCTGTCACTCTCAACGAAACGCCCGTGATAGTCACACGCATTTACGTTCGCTGAGTGTTCTCTCGCATCTGTTACACCTTGAGTTAAGTAGGTTTATTCCTCGGAAAAACTTTTGTGAAACCTATATTAATTGATCGTGAAAATGCCGAAAGGACGTGTGTTGAAAGCACAATCGAGACAGTTAGTGTTAAAACTTCATGAGTATTTTGAGCAAGAAAATCAAAATGGCGGACCTCTTATACCTATCACGCAAGTTCGAAACCGTGTTGCAGCCGCGTTGGGGATCAGTCTATCAACTGTGACTAAAATCACTACTGATGCCTACGGCAGGAGCGGCTTGGAGCAAAACAAACCATCTACACCAAAAAGAAAGCGCCGGGCTCATAAGGTGACAGCTGTTGATGACTTTGACGCTGACGCTATTCGTCGTCATGTCGTCGTGGTGGAAAGAACTAAAAGAGTAATATTCTCTGATTGGGAACGTGATATTGCGTTTGATAATATATTATCTACACAAGAGCTAATAATAACTGCTACTGAAGACTCCTCATCGGAGGAGTCTAGTGTTGATTATCATTCCGACGACTCGTGCTAATAAAATAAATTAAAATATCCTGATTGTTTTATTTGTATTCATGTATTAACTAAGAAGAAAGTAAAACTTTATATAATGTTATTAAATGTCTTTTAATACTCGTAACATCGATTTCTACCGATTATTTTTAATCTGTGGCATAATCGTAGTAACCATTATGTGTGACATCACTAAGTGGGCGGTACCCATCCATAAAGTACAAATATTATTTGTATGATATTTGTACGTAAGCAATACAAAACTTAATGAGCGTGAGCTGTCAAAAGACTGATAATATGATGGACGCAGTATATTTATTATACCTTTAGAAGTGCAGTCGTTACAGCCTTTATCTTTGCAGACGCAGGATTCTTGGCAGGGACCGCTTTTGCAGGTATCTGTGGAGAATCGATCATTTCCATATATAAATATCGTAAACATATGCATACAAAATATATTTTTACTTTAAAAATATCTTTCTTAACAATCTAACCCAGCAATTACTAATAAATAAATTATAAAGGACAAAAAAGAAGTAATATAATATTATATAATATTGTGTATAATAAATTACAGTTTATTTTACAAGCCTTTGATGTTATGACTATGCCGTGGGTTTTTGTTAAAAAAAATAAACCACTATTTTGGCATAGTATCCAAACAATACAAATAACATAAGAAATGTTTTACTTTATTGTATTTTCAAATATTATTAAAATAATTTACCAAATTTTAGCTCTATTCACCAATGGAATGGTCCAGATTTTAAGTACATGATTATAAGAAAAATGCTTATACGTAAAGCATATTACAAAATTGAAAATTATTTGGATGATAAAAATGCCTGGACTTGAAAATCCTTTCAGGTTCATACAAGACAGCGGTTTCATAATGTAAAATTGAAAATATTTAACGGATTCACCGCCGAGTTTCTTTCTGGTTCTTCTCGGTAAGAGCAACATTCCGGACCAGTTGTAGCTTCATTAATCCTATTGATCCTTGACGATTCAAAATAAAGATTATTTTGTTTTGATTTGATTGAAAGCGATATAGGAAGTTCAGATAATTTAAATTGTTGGATTAAAGAATTGCTTACCTTTGCAGGGTTCACAGGGCGAAGGCATATTGACAACCAAGCGTCTATGATTGGACTATGCGTGGATGTAGTTCATACTAAGTTTTATACGATCTGCGCGGTATAAAAAACAGTGACAAACATTAACTGGAGCAAGGTTGAAAAACTGCACTATTGTCATGGATGCGGCGATGCGATGGCCACGTTAAACACAATAAATAAAATATGATAAGAAATTCACTAAAACTGTATGCTTTCAGCTCAGAACTCTTTGTTGCTTCGATACAGAACATGATCAAGACACAGATGATTAGTCTTAACTCATCAACATTATTGGTATACATCGAGATAAAATTAAAAAAATACAAATTTGTTAATGGCTAAAATTTTACGTTTTTATCTCACCTGGTAAGTGAAAACAAAGCCTACAATGGAATCCAGTAAACCTGGAAGGGCGAGTAAATAGTTGAAACCTTTCAACTATTTGGTATCTATTTTTTTTTATCTATGGAAGCTCTTCTATAGATTATGGTTTACGATGAAATACTCGACGATATTTACAAACGCCGTGAGGTATACGGCTAATAGAATAGTACCACACTCATTTCTTACCGAGGTGTCAGATAAGGCGACTAAGGTAAGTTGATCCACCGTGTGGTATCCGGTTTAGTAAAACAGACTACCGTCTTTCTTACTGAGGTGTCGTAAAATACGACTTAAATACGGCTTAAAGTCACTCAGCGGGCGATGGAGCGAGCTATGCTTGGATTATCTCGGCATGATTAAATAAGGTCTAATGAGATCAATAGAAGAACCAAAATTACAAATATATATAGTCTAAGATACCGCTATCTAATCGAAAATATGAAACCTATAGAATGTATAAAGTATAAAAGTTAGTTTGACTATTTATTTGCTGTCACAACTCTTGGGTAGGCAGGTATAAACAGGTAAATTGATGCTAGTACTTGCACCGATCTGATTAATGAATGAAACAATAAAAATAAACATAATTATATTACAAACACGGTGGTATAAGAATGTCTGCAAAAATCAGTCCTTAATTGCGGTTGTCGAATTATCAGAACTGAAATATTGCTGCGAGTGAATTATTGCGATAGCGAGGTCCCAGCATATGATCCCATGCGATAGAAGAGTCCACATTATAGATCAGCGTGTCGAGAAGCTAAAGTGGCTATAGGCGGGGCAAGTAATAATTAGAACCGATGGGTCCTCTCACCGAAAATATAGGCGTCCAAAAAGCGTCCTGTATGACCCTGACGATCATTTAACGATCGCAAACAGACATATAATACACGCAAACAGCGTCTTCGCCGGCGAAGACGAGGTCCTAGTTTTCTAATGACTAACCGTCATTTATTAGCCCTCCACTACACGTTGCCTTAAGCCGTGGTCCGGTCTCACAGGAGGCAACCTTAGGACGACGTTCCCCGACGCTAGTAAGGCTCCTGCGCTCGCCCGTCCCGCCCGGTGATGCTGTAAAAGGTTCGAATTGACTATATGCCGTTAGTGCTAACAGCATATAGTCAATTCGAAAAAAAAAAAATATAAAGGGAGTTGGGTCCTAAGGTACTGGAATGGCGACCTCGCAACGTAAAATGCAGCCCGCCGTAGACGCACCTACGAGGTGAACTGACGATCTTAAAAGTAGCGGGGAGTCACTGGATCCAAGCAGCACAACTTCGTGTGATATAGATATATATACCTTATAGATCGCTTTCCAGCAGTGCATGCATCTGTTGAAGAAGAAGAATAGAATAGAACTCGGGACATGCGTGCAGTTCACTACTAACTTCTTCAACTACTGACCCTTGGACGTCCTAATTGGTAACCTTTTAGACCAGGGCTTCTTAGACTATGGGTCGTGACCCCAAATGGAATCGCGTAGCAAAATTCTGCGATTGCGAAGGAATATTTTACTTTAATACTTATCACGCAACTGAATATATTCGAGCGAATCAAGACGGTCTGAATCCACTTTTATTTTTGAAACTATAATAAATACAATTTTATAATTTTTTGTGCAATTTTTAATTTTAGATTTTTGTATGTTTCAAAACGAATTCTAAAACTATATATTTTGATATGTATATGTATATTGTTACCTAATAAATAAATCATCAAAAAATATTAATTTATTTTTCTTTTATATTTGTTTGTGGTCGTCAAGAAATTCGCAATCATAAATGGGGTCGTAATTGACAAAAGTTTAAGAAGCCCTGTTTTAGACCAAACCTTCAACATAATTACGATTGTCTCCTTTAGTACTAAAAGGTACTGCCTCACTAATTTTCCGCACGAATTCCGTTGATGAACACGGAGGAAAACCTCGGTGCATTTCCCGGGTTTTTACTATCATAGCCTTCGATTGATTATATCGAACGATATTTAAAACTAAAAATTAATTTTCATGTCACCAGTCGCTTTCTAACTCTGTTTTTGTTTATACCAATATCAATGGCATCTATAAGTGAAACTGTCAGACTAAAAGGTATTTACTTAAATAAGGCTATCTTTATTAAAAGAGATAAAAGAGGCTATCTTTTAACTTTTAAACCTCTCTATATGAAATTATTTTAATCATTTAATTATTTAAAATAAAATTTATTCACTTGTTGTTACTTAAATGATTGTATTATATTTTAACGTGTTTAGAGCAATTTATATTTTATAATTTAATTTTTTTACACCTTTTTACATTGGTTTCACTTAAGGTATATATGTAACCAACTCGATATATACATGGGCAGAACTCAAAAAATCAGGTTTTTAGATAAATGGGTTTAAAGTTTGTATTGCACACACCTCCACCACCGCCACCACAATACACAAGCACTTTCAGTATCATAAACTCAAAAATCGTTTCGTCCCGCAACCGAAGCATCATCAGGAGTTAGCCTCTGCGATTTTGTCGCGGAGTGTTCCAAGTGGTGGAGGTTTGTGCAAGTGTTTTTACGATTCCTGCATGTATCAGGTATGAAAACGGGTTGTCCACTCTACATTTAGCATTATATATATTTTCTATTTAACGTCAGCGCGGATTATAGCTAAATAATTTTATTATTACTTTTGTACTATGATTTTTCGTTATTTTCAATTTAAGAAGGCAATAAAAAACAAATAGTATATAGTTAAGGATATTCTAACTTAAGTTGACGTACGTAAAATTTTTATTCTAATAAAGTTCTGGATGTGCGCCTGATTTAGTGTTAGAGCAATTATATTATATTTTAGTAATTATTGATATTATTTATACTCCCCTAAAGTTGCCTAAATGATATTTGAAAATAAGAATCTTTGTCCCTACTTCTATATTATAAAGGCACGTTTATAACTTTTCTCTTAACAAATTCTAGCACATTCTATAGATTGTCTATGTTTTAATTTCGTGATGGACCTCTATTACTATATTTTTATAGAGAAAACATACAAAAATATTTGAGATTCTCTGATGTTTTGAAATTTATTCTCTTTTTATCAGGTAACATATATTAAGGTGATAGAATTTCAATTTTTCAATTGCTTATAAAAGACAATGATAATTTTTTTTTTACTTCTTTTCCTTATAGTATCTTGGTTAACAGTAACTCAGCAATGCTTTATAGTAGATATCCTTTATATTAATTTGAACTATCGTAAGTAGAATTCATGGTTAATTTAAAGAAACCGGCTATACTCACATCTTATTCTATCGGGTAAGCCCGACTTGTTTCGAACCCACTCGGGGCACTTATTCATGAGCGGCTGGAACAGTTCCTAACTCTCGGACTAACCCGATAGAATAAGACGTGAGTATAGTCGGTTTCTAAACATTACATCTCTACTCTGTATTGAATGTTATTATACATACAAACCTTCCTCTTGAATCACTCTATCTATTTAAAAAAACCGAATCAAAATCTGTTGCGTAGTTTTAAAGTTTTATGCATACATAGGGATATATGGACAAACAAAGAATGCGAATTTGTTTTATAATATGTAGTGAAGTATAGATTTAATATATAAAACCTATTTTTAATCAAACTAATATTGGTTTTTATATTGCTAATGTACGTTGAATAGTAACAAAAAGAAATTTCTGCTTTTTAAATAATAAAAGCACCTAAAATATTGTTTTCTCACAAAACTATCTATCGGAAACTTCAGTATTTTTTGTTAGCGATAAAAACCAACGTCATTAACTGGTTACTTTATTTTCTTCTCAGGTATGGAGGAACCTCCCAAAATTAACTGTCCAGTTGACTGCGAATGCAAAAAATTCTGTCCACCTGATTGTGTGTGCAAAAAACTGTATAGTGCTGATTATCTTAACAAAATATCAAGTAAAAGTAATATATTTAAGCTACTATTGAACGCTGGTGGCATATTATTTGCTATATTCGCTACGTATATGATAATAAGTGCTGATTCAACGTTATATTTAGTGTTTTGGGTCGGTTACTCAATTCTTAGAAGGCTGATAATCAAATCTAGATCTAATATTAAGAATGATTGAAGTTATAATTAAAATGATCCTAGCCAGCTGGATTCAAGCCGTATAACATAATTTGTAACAAAATTTAAACTTAGCACACTTCGCTTTGTCTACAAATGCTAATATTTTTAACTGATAATTACAACATTAGAATCGTCAAATTTTGTAGTACTCAGTGATGAGTTTGTTGAGTTGATTCGTCCCAAAGTTCTTGTAATTTTATATTTTATCCGCTGCATTTTTTGTAAAAACAATATTTTAAACTATTTAGGGCCAGTTACACAAGTTACTGATAAAGTGTCGGATAGTTAACCGACAAATAAACTAAGTAGCAGATAAATGTATCTAAAAAGAGACTCTAAAAAGTGAAATTACAAAATAAATAAAATCGCGGCCATTTTGAAATAGGTATTTGCTATCCAACAGATAAACAAAATAACAACCACTAAGGGCCTGTTTCACATGTTACCAATAAACTGTCGGTTAGCTTATTCGGAACATATCTGACACATATCTTGGAATTTTGCGTTTCTCATGTTTCTGATAGGCTTATTCAGCACCTAAAGTCCCAGGTAACAGGTAGATCATGTGGCTGTTATTTTGTTTATCTGCTGAATAGCAAATACCTATGTCAAAATGGTCGCGATTTTTCACTTTTTAGAGACAGTTATCTGCTACTTAGTTTTGTTTGTCGGTTAAACATGCCTTTAGTAGGTATCGTATAAGAATTTATACCAAGCGGTATTATCTCAAGTTCTTAGTCTCACGGTAAACGCATGACTGATAAAGCGTATTGTAACTGTTAATACTTAGAATATTGTCTGTTTCTTATTATTTCACATATTTAAAAACTATTTTGAGTTTGTATTTCAATAATTATGTGTCTTGTTAGAACAAATTAGATATTTATTTATTTCACCAATAAAATATACATTATTATTAAGTGATATTTTAATTATAGATGATAAAAAATACCATATTAAGCTACAAGAACTGAGATATACAATTTAATTAATCGTTAAGTCGATCCAAAAATTTTATCAAACAATTCTCCAACAATACACATATAAAAAATATTAAATAAAATAAATAATAAGTTAATTACTGACTTCATTTTTTTTTAATTACTACGAAAGTAACTTTTGCCTGCAATGATTTTCAATATTTATAATGAAATAAAAAATGTGTAGCTTAATCGTTGCTCATTAGATGTCGCTAATAAGACCGCTAAAATAAATAATTTATAGAATTAGGCGTTACTTTGCGGAGATCCATAATACAAAAGTAATAATAAAATTATTTTGCTATAATTATTATATTATAAAAAAATAATTTTATTATTACTTTTGTACTTATTATTATTATATATATAAATAGCAAATTAATAATATTAGAAATACTAAATTAATTGTAAATCGAATGTTGTGTTTAATCTTAAAGAACACTGAACTTTTTTTATTATAATTCAGTGAAGTTATTATTTATAAGAAGGAAATTAATGGATTAGACTGAATATATTTATTTTTAGGACATGCTAAGTAAAGATATAAGTTATCTATTTTAATTCATTAGCTGATGACACCATCTACCTCATTAACCGAAAAGTATAGATAAAATTTCTTCTTGTACATTTAATAAAAAACTTTGAATAACTTGTTTTGTTTTTTTAAACTTGTTTTCAATTATCAGTGCTTTATTTTAATATTTTAATTAGGTGTATATTTTATTGATTGGGCTTAGTTAATTAAAATTTGCTGTAGCATCTTGTTTCAATTAATTTAATATCTCTTGATAATTTTTAAAATTTTACTTTTAATTTAATATTAGGCTTCATAAGAGTAAATGTTTTTTTATGTGTATACAAATTTTTCTACAGTAGCCGTGTGGTATCCAGCTGAGTAGAATAGACCACCCTCATTTCTTACCGAGTAAAATAAAAAAAATGCTGTAGAAAACTTTGTCATCATTCTCATTCTCTCGCCCTTATCCCTTCAAGTGGGGTCGGCACAACATGTTATCAGATGATTTGGCTAGGTATTTTACGATCGGCCGCTTGCTTAACGTTAACTAAGCTTAGTCCCCTTTATACGACACGTCAGTAAGAAATCAGGATGGTCTATTCTACTCAGCCAAACACCACGTGGCAGGTTAACTTACCTTAGTAGCCTTCTACGAAACCTCGGTAAGAAATAAAGGTAATCTATTCTACTCAGCCGGATGCCACATGGCGGAGCAACTTACCTTAGTCGCCTTTTACGACACCTCTGTAGGAATTGAGGGTGGTCTATTCTACTCACCCGGATACCACACAGCCGGTCGGCTTGCCTTAGTCGCATTATACGACAACTCGGTAAGAAATGAAAGTGGTAAATATAAGTTTAAATAAATACGTAATAATCTAAATACACTCAGACTCGATGGCACAAACTGTTTTAGAAAATATTGGCACTTGGAGGGAATCGAACCTGTAACTGTTAGATTGTTGAAGGCAGGGTCACTGACACCTATACCCACGAGCCAGTCACATATGCTAATAAGTGATAATGAACGTTAAGTGTAGATAAACAAACTTTAAATTAAAATATAAGTATAAGGCGTTGATTGATTGACGCATAATTAATTTTGGTTTTTTAATTATATATGTATGACACGTTATTAATTGACAAATGCGTACTGGGGCTTAGTGTCTTCTACGCAAGTATTTCTATAAGTAAAGTATAAATTATGTCGTTCGGTATCCGGCTGAATAGAATAGACCGAGGTTTCGTATAAGGCGAGTAAGTAAGTCGACCCACCGTGTGATATCCGGCTACGTAGAATAGACCACCCATATTTCTTACTGAGGAATCGTAAAAGGCGACTAAGTAAAATCGAGCCGCCGTATGGTATCCGGCTGAATAGAATAGTACCACCCTCATTTCTTACCCAGGTGTCGTAAAAGGCGACTAAGGTAAGTCGACCCGCCGTGTGGTATCCGAGTGATTGGAAAAGACCACCCTCATTTCTTACCGAGGTGACGTAAAAGCCGACTAAGGTAAGTCGACCCGCCGTGTGGTATCCGGCTGAGTAGAACAGACCACCCTCATTTCTTACCGAAGTATCGCAAAAGGCGACTAAGGTAAGTTGTGCTGTTTGTGAAAGATTCAAAACTAATGAATAAGTACCTAGGTGACCGGCCTTGCCCGATAATTTTAAGATATAAAAAAATATTTCAAAAGAAATATTTTTAAAAAATATTAAAAAAAAATAGAAAGAAAAAAATGCGCCAACAACATGTGGGGCTCGAACCTGGGTTTTGAACATTTTCGGTCCGCCCGTTACCTATCGGCTATCGCAACATTACGTTCGACAACTAAAAAAATCATTTGCTTTCAATTTTATACTATACTATATTTTTAATGCTCAAAAACAAGGATAAAAATATGTTTTTTTTTAAAATAAACCTAGCTTGATCTATTTTTCTCCCCCAAAATTTCCTACATGCTGAATTTCACGATAATCGTGGGAGCCGTTTCCGAGATTCAGAAAATATTTTTAATATTTAAAAAAATAACTCATTTAGAGATTTAAGATATTATTTTTAGATAACAAAATTCAGATAGATAACAAATGTTCATAGCAAAAATAATATTTATTTTCGATTATCTGTAACACAGTTTCCGTAGTGTAGCGGTTATCACGTGTGCTTCACACGCACAAGGTCCCCGGTTCGATCCCGGGCGGAAACATTTTTTTTTCTTCAAAAATATTACAAGGTAACTTTTTGTTTTATTTTCAAATGCAAATAAACAATCCATTTATTTTTATCACACAATATAATAAAAAGAGGTGTCATGTATTTAGGGGTATAAAACGTCTAGTAAAAGTTGGAATCACAATATAATATTTCTGGTAACTTAAAAAAAAACAAAACTTTATAACGTCGTGTCATCTTTAAATATTATTAATTGTTTTTTTAGAGAAACACTATTAAAATATAAACTTGCACTAATAAATTTTATAGTAATTTGCCAGGACAAATAAGCAAAAATAAAATTACTTTGTATTTATTGCACACGTTAACATAGTTATGTTTTTTTTTAAATACCAACCACTAGCTTTTGTTACTGGCTTTTTTCACCGTTAGCATTTTCCAAAACAAATAATCTTATATACCAAAAATTGCAAATAATCTACCTGTAAAGCAAATAATCTTATATACCTAAAAGTCATATATAATATATAATTTCATAAAAATTATAAAATTCTCATAAACTTCCTGTCCTTATCCCACTCTAAATGGGGTCGGCATAACATGTTATAAACATGCTGTCACGTGATTTGGCTATGTTTTTACGACCGGCCGCCTGGCTGACGTCAACTTACCTTAGTCGTATTTTATGACACCTTGGTAAGAAAGAGGGTGGCCTATTCTACTAAACCGGATACCACACGGTGGGTCAACTTACCTTAGTCGCCTTTTACGACACCTCGGTAAAAAATGAGGGTGGTACTATTCTATTCAGCCGGATACCACACGCATTTTATTAAAATGTGTAAGTGAATATCCATTTTATTAATGAAAGTAAACTACAGAGATTATAGATAGCCTACAGGCAGGATGGTCTTCGACCTTTGGCTATTTAAAAAATGTCTACCTTTAAGTGAAAAAATAAAAATAGCACATTTAAAAATTTTGAAAATAAAAATAAGAGTCGTGCTTTGATGATCCTATATGAAATAGAATTGCAAAACAGCTCCGCAAAATATAATTACATCATAAAAAATCGGAAATAAGAGATCGTTCAACTCTTGTGGCGTTTCAAATTGCGGTTAAAAATTATTTAATTGGACATTGATTTAAATTAATACAGATAATTTATAGAAGTAGGCGTTACATTGCGGAAATCCATAATACAAAAGTAATAATAAAATTATTTAGCTATAATCCGCGATGAAGTAAAATAGAAAATATATATAACTAGCGACCTGCCCTTGCTTCGCACGGGTATAAAATATATATCCCATGCCAGTCAGTGTAAAAAAAATGATTTAAATCGATCTAGTAGTTTTGATTTATTCATTACTGCCCGTGGCCCGCAAGCGTTAAATTTGGAGAAAAACAATTTCCTTTCCCTATACCAAGAAGATTTCCTGCTATCTTTGGAATATGTAAATTCATATAATACATTTTTACTTATTTACTTTTACATTTTCCCTATGTATTTTATTTTTACAATTAATTACAGAATGTCTTTAAAGAAACTCTTAAAAGAGCGACTTAGCTGCTAAAGTCGAAGTGTTATAGGCGCGAAGCGCGGCGTCCTCACGGCATTTTAAATCTGTAATATCTCCGAAAATGTTCACTTAAATTACATGCTGTAAACGGCCATATTGATCTATATTAAATCAACAATTTATTTAAGGTACTTAAATGGATAAGGATTAATGCTGTATTATATAAAAATTGCTTCAAAAATAAGGCATTATTTTTCGTACAAAGTAAATGACAAAAAATGCTATTGTAGGTTATCCATAAGAGATAGACATATACCATCGCGGACTTTTCTGTAGACCTTTTCAAGGTGTACAAATACTTAGTACATTATTTTGATAAATCTCGTAGGGTTTAGCCTGCGTTTGCAATGTAAGCGGAAAAAATGTAATTATTTACAGAAACCTCAAAAATTACAGTATTTCTCTACTCCGTATTGAATGTTATTATACGTACAAACCTTCCTCTGGAATCTCTCTATCTATTAAAAAAAACCGCATCAAAATCTGTTGCGTAGTTTTAAAGTTTTATGCGTACATACGGAGAATGCGACTTTGTTTTATAATATGTAGTGATGCTAAATGTAGACAATCCGTTTTCATAACAACATGCAGGATTCGTAAAAACACATGCACAAAGGAAACAAATAACAAAATTATTTTATTATTACTTTTGTAAAGACAGATGTGAATTTAATTACAATTTACTGACATCGTCTTTCAATTTAAAGAAAGAACCCATATTTAGAATTATTCTTTATCTTAAAGATTACATAACATTTATATTGTCAGAAAACAACAATTTTAAATTTATATTAATCATAAATCTGATTGTGTGATAAAACTAGGTACTGATTATCCTTTAGTTAAATCGGTTCCAGATGATTTAATTTTCATGACATGTATGTCAAATATTTTTGAATATAGTTTAATTGTAAAAACGCCGTGTGGTATCCGGCTGAATGAATAGAATAGTACCAAACTCATTCCTTGCTAAGGTGTCGTAAAAGGTGACTAAGGTAAGTTGACCCACCGTGTGGTAACCGGTTGAGTAAAATAGACCACCTATTTCTTACGAGGTGTCGTAAAATACGACTAAGGTTAAGTTAAGTTGACGTAAGGTAGGCGGCCGGTCGTAAAATACGTGAAATCATGTGACACCATGTTTCTCCCATGTTGTTAATGGCAGGAGGTTGATGATAGTTTAATTGTCAAAATAGTTTTGAATAATAAACAGGTCCAAGAATTTGTTAAATTTAATTACCTAAATAGCCAAAAAACCTTTGGATTCGCTATCTATTTAAGGTTATTATATAGGCAGGCTTGAATTTGCAAGAATAATTACATAACGATTTCGCGAAATTGCATACATGCATAGACATTAACAATAGTATGCTAATGAAAGTCTAAATTATGATGATTAGCTTATCCAATTAGTGTCATGCTACCTTGGCTTGTCTTTTCCCTACTTTCTAAACGTTTCATTTTGCAAGTAAAAGTTAATGTTAAAAGTTGTTTTTAAAGGTTCTGTTCGATCACCCACATCAACGACCTGTCCTCGTCCACTGTCGGACATAGGACATCTCTCCAATATCACGACACTGATTTCGGTCTTCAGCTCTTCGCTTCCAATTGACACCAGCCACATTTCGGATATCGGCACTATACCTAGCTGGTGGAGGTCCTAAACTGCGTTTGCCAAGGCGCGGTCTCCACTCCAGAACACGTCAGAACGGTTCTACGACAAATGCGACCAGCCCACTGCCATTTGAGCTTCGTTTGTATAAGAGGCAAAGTAGAATCCGACATAAGCTTGCGGCTCCTGCTTTGCGCCTTGCAAAAGTACGTAAATCGTTTGTGGGTTGGGTATAAGATTCTATAATAAAATTCCGCAATCAATTTTAGCTTCGCCATTACATCAGTTTAAAAACACTGTAAAAAAGAGGCTGATCCAGAAAGCCTATTATACTGTTGAGAATTACTCAGAAGACAAGAATGTGTGGATATAGCTTGCTTAGATCCTGAACAAGATAGTAATGACTAAATGTAACTAGTCATAAGAATTATATTTTTAAAAGAGCAACCGCCGAGTTTCTTGCTGGCTCTTCTCGGTAGGAACAGCTTTCCGAACCAGCAGTAGAGTTGACGATTCAAAAGCACTTGTTTACAAGTTTCTTTGAATAAAGAATATTTTGAATTTGAATTTGAATTTGGGCTATCTCGATTACTTTGGTTCTCTCATCGGATCATTTCGTTTCGAATTACATCCTTCAGAGAAACTCTGAGCAAAGCACCCACATACTTGTATTAATAAGATTTTCTACTTCAATTCATGTAAGGAAAATTATAAGGTATTTTTAAGGCAGCAATAATCAAAGACAAAATCTAGACAGCATACCTTGACGTACGTGTAGATTTATCTTATATTACGGTATAGAATGGCCCGGGTCGTTGACTCCAATATAAGATATTATTGCGCCGTGATCACAAATTGCGAAGGCGCAAAAAACATAATAGATATAATTTCAGTCTTAGAAACCGTTTCTACGTAATATATTTTGTTAAATTAAAGCTAGTTTAACATATTTTTAAATATGTACAAAGACAAAGAATATAAAATTGTTTTGCTATTATCTGGGATTTGTGAAATCTATATAAAGAAAAAAGTAAACTGCAAATGCAGAATTCAATAAAATGCATGCACTACAAATCACCACACTACACTAGCACTACACATATTCTTTACAACGATCTCAATTATTATTCAATGACGAAAAAATGTAGAAATAAGATACGCAAAAAGCTGCAAACAAAAACAAAAGCTCTAGCTTTTGTCACTATTCTTAATTAAATACGCTAAACCTCGCACCGATTCTTAATTGAATATAAGACTGTTTAGAATAAAAAACCTTAGAATATTCTATTACTATCCATCTATCGACAAAAGGTATCTGTCTGTATGCGGTCGATTTTCTCAAAATCTACTCGACCGATTTTTGTACAGTTTTTACTTAAATATAGTGCAATTCTTTCAGAAGGTTTAGGTAAATAGCACATTACTGTTTAATGTTAATTATGTTTAAGAGGTTAGCAATGTTGTAGAAAAACTCTCCTACTGTGATCTTTATTCGCGTGCGCTACGTAAACCAACAGGGTAATGTACTACAGAATTGTAGGTCGACAAAAATACTACAAAAAAGTCTGCAACAGCATGTCTCTATCTCTTATAATTAACGCACAATAGCTACTTTCATATTAAAAATGTCAAAGCATAGCTAGTAAAGAATATTAAAAGAATTAACCTCCAGTATATAAAAAGTCATATAAAAAATACACAAATATGCCATTACGTGTTTTTGTCTTATTCAACCAAATCCTACCAATATAATAAATGCCAAGTTTGTGAGTATGGATGTATGTTTGTTAATTTGGCACAATTGTTCCTTATACACCGGTATAACATATAGGCTATAGAAACCCTGTTAATTCTACAGGAATAGGATGACATAAACATAAAGCTGTGGTAGCCCAGAGGTAGCACCGTGCGTCTCTTTCGAGGAGATCAAGGGTTCAAAACGTCGGGCAGGCACCAATGAGTTTTCTAGTAAAACTTATGTGTCTAATTGATAATTGCAATTTATCACACGCTTTTCAGTGAAGGAAAACGTGAGGACACCTGCATATCTCTAGAGAATTCTGGAGATATGTGTAACCTACCAATCCGCATTGGAGCAGCGTGGTAGGTCTTAGCTCCAATCCTTCGCTCTAAAAAAACGGAGAGACGAGCCCTATTCTCAGCAGTGGCATAGTAATAGGCCACTACTTACTATTCAAATTCAAATTCACATTCAAAATATTCTTTATTCAAATAAACTTGTAATCAAGTGCTTTTGAATCGTCAACTCCACTGCTGGTTCGGAAAGCTGTTCCTACCGAGAAGAGCCAGCAAGAAACTCGGCGGTTGCTCTTTTTAAAAAATACAATTTTTAATACTAGTTACATTTAATGTTTCTATCTTGTACAGGGTCGAACAATATTTATATCCACGCATTTTTATCGTCTAAATAATCCTCAACAGTATAGTAGGCTTTCTGAAATTGAAAGCGCCATCTATTATCAACCTGTCACACGACAACAGTCCACGCGAAGTCGTGGGTAAAAGCTAGTAAACGAATAAGAGTGAAACGAGAGATAAGTTTAAGAAAGTTTTATGTTTTTTGCTAAGTAATAGTTAAGTATACTGTCAAAGTCGTTCGATTACGTCTGTCAAACGGCGGTGAGAGGCCAACCGGTCCGGGCCGCTTTTTGTTAAGGGCTACGATCATTTTATTATACCTCATTCGCCCGCTATAAGTTGTTTACCCACCTTATTATAGTCTAAGAGAAGGCGAACTATACATTTATTTCAAAAAAATAATGAGAATATTATTTTGCTATAATCCCCAATAAAAGAAAAAATATGTAATGCTAAATGTAGAGGTTACTATTCGTTCTCATACCTGATACATGCAGAATTTGTAAGAAATCATGCACTACCCGACACCGATACACAAGCACTGCACACATTCACCACCACATACTCAAAAAATTTTTCGCCTCGTTTTCCACGACAAAATCGAAAAGCTTTACAATTTTGTCGTGGAGTCTATCTCCTGACGATGCTTCGGTTACTGCAGCTTTTACGCGGACTGTTATTTTGACGTATCATAAAAAATCGTTAGGCTGATAATAGATTATCATCTTCCTGCACTTATCCCACTCTAAGTGAGGTCGGCACATGTTATAAACATGCTGTCACATGATTTGGCTGCGTTTTTACGACCGGCCGCCTGCCTGATATCAACTTACCTCAGCCGTATTTTACGACACCTCGTAAGAAAGAGGGTGGTCTATTATACTAAACCGAATACTACACGGTGGGTCAACTTACCTCAGTCGCCTTTTACGACACCTCGGTAAGAAATGAAGTTGGTCTATTCTACTCAGCCGTATACCACACGGTGGGTCAACTTACCTTAGTCGCCTTTTACGACACCTCGGTAAGAAATGAGGTTGGTACTATTCTATTCAGCCGGATTTTATAGCCTGTATGTTACGTCGGTGTATATTTATTTTAATTATTTATTTCTTTTTATACATATATTTAGAAAAGAGAAAGAAAAAGTAAAAATGCACATGTATTAAGGCGCCTTAAGGCGATTATTATCCCTAAAAGGGATCTCTTCCAGTCAACCTTTAAGTAATAGAAGGAAAAGGACAAGAATTGAAGAAGAAAGAGAATACGGGTAATATACAGTATACAATAAAAGAAAAAGTTTATATAAATTGAACTATTTATATAAGGAAATGTGTTACTAATATATAATTACTTAAGATAAATATTTTTTAGTCTGTAACGTAAATACCGAAAGGGAAAGAGATTTGCGGATTGATAGTGGTAAATCATTCAACAGCTTAACACCTTGAAAGCTAAATGAGGACTCATCTTCCTCCTGCCCTTATCCCACTCTAAGTGGGGTCAGCATAACATGTTACAAACATGTTGTCATATGATTTGACTACGTATGTTACGACTGGCCGCCTGCCTGACGTCAACTTACCTTAGTCGTATTTTACGACTCCTCGATTAGAAAAAGGTGCTCTATTTTACTCAACCGGATACCACACGGTGGGTCAATTTACCTTAGTCGCCTTTTACGACACCTCGGTAAGAAATGAGGGTGGTACTATTCTATTCAGCCGGATACCGCACAGCGTAGCTAAATGAGGACTAATTGTTCTAAATTTCAGTTCAGCGGACGGAAAGACGGATAATAAGTCTCATTTACTTTCTCTTTATTCTCGACGGATACATTTTTAAATGGCTCGTACGTGAATTTCGTGAAGTATGCCTCGCCTGAAAACTATCCGGCTGAATAGAATAGTACCACCCTCATTTCTTATCAAGGTGTCGTGAAAGGTGACTACGGTAAGTCGTTCCGCCGTGTGGTATCCGGCTGATTAGAATATACCACTCTCATTTCTTACCAAGATGTCTTAAAATACGACTAAGGTAAGATGACGTCAGACGACCGGTCGTAAAATACGTAGCAAAATCATGACAACATGTTTGTAACATGTTGTGCTGACCCTACTTAGAGTGGGATAAGGGCGGATATATAGCTCAGATAAATATACCGTGTCAAATAAACTTAAGAAGGCGTATTCCTATTATATTAGACGCAATGTCGTTCCTTAATTTAATAACCGCGGTCACAATTACGTAATAACTATATGCATATAGTAGGTACCTCCTTCTTAATCTATAGAGAAGGCAGACGTCAGGCAGGCGGCCAATTGTAAAATACGTAGCGAAATCATGTGACAACATGTTTATAACATGTTGTACCAACCCCACTTAGAGTGGGTTAAGGGCAGGCGGATATATCTCAGATTAATATGTAAGTAAGTAAGTAGCGGCCTGTTACTATCCCACTGCTGAGAATAGGCCTCTTCTCTCCGTTTTTGGAGAGAAGGTTTGGAGCTTAGACCTACCACGCTGCTCCAATGCGGATTGGTAGGTTACACATATCTCCAGAATTCTCTAGAGATATGCAGGTTTCCTCACGATGTTTTCCTTCACCGAAAAGCGTGTGATAAATTGCAATTATCAATTAGACACATAGGCTTTAACAGAAAAACTCATTGGTGTCTGCCCGGCTTTGAACCCGTGACCTCCTCGAAAGAGTCGGATTAATATGTACCGTGTCAAATAAACTGAAGGCGTATTCCTATTATATTTTCCGCAATGCCGTTCCTTAATTCAATAACCGCGCTATACACAATTACGTAATAACTATATGCATATATTAGGTACCTCCCTCTTAGTCTACATCGTGTGATCCCCTCCTCAGTGCTCAGTTATTGACCCGTCGAGGTTTGGGAGCCGTGCGCGCGCATCGGTCTAGATCTCTAGACCTTTCCTAGCCGTGATGCCGGCGCCATGTGACGCGTGTAAGGGTGAGTAATTCTATATATTTTTTATATTTGAATTTAGAATGCTTATTCTTTATTTAAATTAATCATACATCACTAATGAGTTACTATTAATGTTTGATTTAAGTTTTGTCTTGATTTACTTTTTTAAATTTGGAATGACGCAGCTCAATCGATATTGCCAAAGATATCGGCCATTTTATGGGCGAGACCTTTTTTTGATATAAAATGTATAATTTATTGATTATTATTTATTGTTAAATCTATTGCAGGGTTTTAATGATGAAATAGTTCAATTGAGTTTATAATTACTTTAAAAAAGCGAAGATTTAATTCTGGTTTTTTTCTTTTTACGGTGAACGGTTTCTTGAGTTTGTTTTGCGAATTTAATTACATTCATGCTAATTTTGAGCACTTAATAATATTGTCTTTTATTACTATTCATAATTTACATATAATACAACCTTTTCTATTTCATTACCTAAATTAATTTCTTCAGTTTCAACTATAATTATGTTAATATTCCATGTTTGTAAAATTTCTGCGCATAGAGCTTAATACATATATTTATAAAGACATTTTTATATAGATAATATAGATTTTTTTTAAAGTCGAACAAACGCAGTCGGAGGCTGCATCTAGTATCAAGATCTTAGTATCTTGCATACGTATTTGCTATAATAGCTTTCACAACCACAATAACTGTTCTTGATTGCTTCTTATTGCTACGCGCCGGCGGTCGCGAAATAACTGTAATTTATCCATCTAGCAAATCTAATGGTGAATTCTGAACGTTTTGTTTTGATAATATCTTTTTTTTTCATCCGATAAACGTCCACTACCGCATAAAGGTCAAGGTTTATATACGCCATGATCTCGTCTACTTAGTGACGTATCGATCGTAATTTTGGCCGCCACAACACGTCACTTTAACCAAGGTCTAACCTTATTAGAGGGTAGATTACTGGTTATTATCAACTGTAATTGACAATTTAAAAAAAGACGAAATGTCTTAATTAAACTTAACAGGATTTTATTATAATCGACTAAACTTTCACTTGGAATGGTAGCGTTTATTCTTATCTTCAATCAGTTAAATAAATATAAGATGTCTATAACCAGTATACAGTCGCTATGATAGCTATTAATAATAATTGTAAATTATTAAATTGTAAAAATTAATTGCAATAAAGAAATTGAATTAAAAAGAAATGATTTTCCATATTATGTTGTCTTTGAATTATTTAAAATTCGAATTTGGTTGCATTCGTTCACGCTTAATAACTGTATGCATGAAATTTTTATTTTCAATTCAAATTTCGAATCGCATCAAAATAACGTATTTAAAAGCTGTGTTTTAAAAATAATTTTATGATTGATTATAATTAAATGTATTTTTAGTGTTAATTAATATTTATAATAGTCATTTTTGGTGTTAATTAATATTTATGATATTCATTTTTGCTTTACAGACACGTGCGGCAGCGGCAAGCCCGCTTGCGGCGCCGGCTGCACTTGCGGCCCGAACTGCGCATGCGGAGATGGCAAGCCTTCTGGTAAAATCAATACACACTAGGATTCTATACATACATTTTTCCGTAACCATACTTATTTGTACATTTATTACGGAAATATAATTTCCGGAAGTAACTATTTAAGAGTAAGAGCTATTATAGAATTATACTAGAGTAGCGGAGCCTAATATTTTTCTATTATTTAGCGAGTATGGAATTTAGTTGGAAAGGAAATTGGATGTTGGATAATTTGAAAATAATTTTAACTTTTGAATAACAAACGCAATTATTTTAGGGTTGTACTAAAAATATTCAAGGTACCTATTTAAATTGAAGGCGTCACGAATATTTATTTGTTTATCTGTGATTAGACAAACATAATTATGGGCCTCTTATCTTTCATCTCTTTTTATTTGTTGGACACTCGCACTCAAAAACCTGGCTACCACCACACTCTATGTATAATAGCTCTATGAGAGTTGAACATAGAATGACATTATCTATGACAGATAGCATCGAGTTATCTGTCATAGATAATGATAGCGTTTAATGTCGTTTTAGCTTAACGGTACTTTCGTATTTTAAATTCGGGGGTTTCCCGTATCTTCTATATCTGGATGCATGAAATAGTTATTCCTGATGGGATCTCTGAAGTGTGAACATGTTACAAACATGTTGTCACAGGATTCGGCTAGGTATTTTACGACGGGTCATCTGCCTTACGTCAACTTACCTTTGTCGTATTTTACGACACCTCGGTAAGAAAGAGGGTGGTCTATTTTACTCAACCGGATACCACACGGTGGGTCAACTTATCTTAATCGCCTTTTCCGATACCTCGGTAAGAAATGAGGGTGGTACTATTCTATTCAGCCTGTTACAAACGGCGTTAAAGTTAATTTAGTAATAGAAGACAAATTATACTAATAAATTCTTTTCTTTCAGGAGGCAAGCCATGCTGCCAGGGAGGAAAATAATCTCCATATAATCTTTAAAATTACAAATTCTTTCAATATGTAATACTAAATTAATCTTTTTCAAATATATTTGTTAGTAATGTAAGTCTTATCATCACTTCGAATATATAATGTAGCTTGACACGCATTTGTGCGTTTAGTTTTCTTTTTCTAAACTTAAGCTATAATGTATCAGTAAAAAGTTTTTCCCACATATATGTTAGATAATTACATTTAAATATCCATTTAATGTGATTAAAGCGGTTCGAACAATTCTTATTTAAATACGTAGTGAATATGTAATCGGTTATAATTATAATATGGATGTGTAGTTGTTGCTTAAGGAGTTGTAAGAAAAAAAAATGAAAAGAAAATAAACATTGTGTAAAATTGTATTAAATTCAATCATGTTTTATCATATTTTACTTATATATCATACAATCATGGAATAGGTGAGCAATGGAAATTACATTTCCGGCGCTATTCTAAACCCAGGCCTGGGGTTATAATATTCGACTGAATTGTAATTATCACTAATCACTTTTGTTATTTTAATTTAACATCATATCCGGTGGCAAAGTCGTATATTATCGCAAACATAAGTTTAAGGTCTAGTTAAGATATTTAATATTAGATATAAGATTGTGTCGTCATGAATATAAATGTTATTAGAATTACGCTTAAAGTAACATAGGCTATGTTAGGTGGACTTTGATCATAACTTAGTTTTATCACATTCAGTATAATTAATATATGGAAGATGGGTCTAGATGGTACTGCAATACTCAATAGTTTAATATCCCCGTGCTGGCGCACACGTATTATAAGTTATCATTATGGTATAATAAAATAAATAAAAAATGGTGTTTCATTTATCACGCCCTATCCACCTTTGCTTTATCTATTCTGAAAGTTATTTTAGCCCTATCGCCGACTGAGCCTGCTTGCAGACGGTGAACCTCAAATTTCACTTGTGAACAGTGGCGAGCCGTTAAAAGCCACAAGACGATTTATAGACGTCATTATTGCCATTGGTATTACAAAAAATCTATATATATAAAAGAAAGTTGGTCTTAGTTACACTATTTATAACTTAAGAACGGATGAACCAGTTCGGCTGAAAATTGGTGGAGAGGTTGCTTAGAACCAGGAAACGGACATAGGATACTTTTTATCCCGTTCGAGCGCATTTATTTTATCCCGTCAAGTCACTATAAAACGTGGTATAAGAAAAATGACTATGACATGGAATAACAAAACATAAATGACAGCTATACGTAATTTTGTCCTTGGTTAAGTGTAATAAAAAGTATGGTGCGGGCCACGGGCAGTAATGAATAAAACAAAACTACTGGATAGATTTTACTAATTTTTTTGACTGAGTGACATAGACTATATATTTTATACCCGTGCGAAGCCGGAGCGAGCCACTAGTATATTATAAAAAAAAAGATATTTCTTCCTTTATACTTGTAATGAAATAATACCCATTCCTTATTAACTCGTTTATATTTTTCAATTGATAAAATACAATGCCTGCTATCGATCCAATAAGATACAATGCCCCCGTCGGGTCCAGAACATTTGTTTTTATTATTCTCTCTACATTGACAGCACATTTTAAATTTAAAATAAGAATAGAACAAATATAAATTACGCATAATACAATCGTCATTCTAATTTAACCTCATTTCAATCTTGAAATGAGGTTGACCTAAACTAAAATATTTAACACTTGTTCAATAAATAAAAAGCAATTTTCCCGAAGTCAACTCATTTACTCTATCGCTACAACTCAATGAATGACACATAAAAATATGACAGCCACAATGCTTTTTCATATTAATGACCAACTCTATCATCCACTAAAATAAAAAAAAATAACTGTAAATAAAGTAATATAATACATATAATTATAACCGACAGACGTCCTGTTTTAACTACAGTGCAAACTCCACATAACGACCCTCAAGGAACTGTGCATATTTTGACATTATAGAGAGTTGTCGTTAAATGGAGAGAAGAAAAATCTGTGTTAGAAAAAAAAGTTTATTTCAGACTAGTGTTCATAGATAATACACTATATAGGATACTAGTGTTAGTAATTACATAAAAAACAATTCTTATTCGATCGCTGTTGCGTATAGTCTATTATTTTTATATGACGTCTTTCGCTGGACCATTAAGTTTTATTTTGTTTAAATATTTTATTCATAACTTGCGATATTGAGGCACAGCTGCGCAGTTTTTATTAATTTTGGCACCTTAAAAAGTACCTTACGAGTATACCTATTACAAAAGTAATAATAAAATTATTTTGCTATAATCCGCGATGAAGTAAAATAGAAAATATATATAATGCTAAATGTAGAGTGGACAATCGGTTATCATACCTGATACATGCAGAATTCGTAAAAAACACATGCACAAACCTCATTCTGCATGTATCAGGTATGATAACCGATTGTCCACTCTACATTTAGCATTATATATATTTTCTATTTTACTTCATCGCGGATTATAGCAAAATAATTTTATTATTACTTTTGTATTATGGATTTCCGCAAAGTAACGCCTAATTCTATAAATTAGTATACCTATTATTAAATTGCTGTCGTTATTGAGAGTGGGTGCAATGCTATATATAGTGTATCATGTATGAGAAACAAGCTAAACCAACCAAAGCCAAGTGATATCGACGCTTTAGGAGTTTGTCGTTAAATCGAGTGACGTTATATGGAGATTACACTGTATTTAAATAAGAGAAAATACACACTTACAATGTTTTTTCTTTCTTGTGACACCTGTGTCGCGATTTACAGAGTTAGTAACTCATTCGATGGTCTCAGTATTCGCTTCTACAATAAAATTGCGTAATCCATACTAGACCATTCTACAGAAAGGTTTAAATTAAGTATAAGAAATTATGCGTAAACATTACATTTATATTACAAAATTGAAGATTAATTGGATAATAAAAAAGCCTGGATTTTAAAAGGCATACAGCTTCATACAAGACTGCGGTTTAATAATGTGAAATTGATTTTATTTAAATTGACTGCCTAGTTTTTTCTGGTTCTTCTCGTTAAGAGCAACATTCCGAACCAGTTGTAGCTTCATTAATCATATTGATTCTTAATCAAAAGTGCTTGAAAGAGCTTATTTGAATAAAGATTATTTTGATTTTATAAGAACCTTCTATATATGTCACGTAACGTAATAATCTACTCTTTTAACTAAGACAATTTGAATTCGACACAGCGTGACTAAAAAACTTTAATAAATCCTTTAAACATAATAAAACTTTAAAGGGCATTGCGAAACTCAGTTCAGTTCAACCCTGGGAAGCTCAGTTCAGCAGCCTACGCTGTTCAAAAGATGAGACAGTTTACAGACGTTGAAACATCAAAGCTAACTAACTAACTTTAACTATTTAAGTAAAAGAGTTTTCGTCAACTTTCACTTAACATACAATTTTTTTTTATCATAAGAACCTTATATATCTAACTTTTTTTAAACCGTAATACTAACATCTGACGAAAACTTATAGAAAATAGAGTTAGGTACTATTAAGCATAGAAAAACTTTAAATTCGCAAAAGCGAATCAATTATTAATCGAGATAAAAACTATAATAACCTTAAAATTGGATTAAAATATAACTAACTGAAAAAATTTAATCGAAATCGGATCAGCAGTTAGAGTGGGATAAGGGCAGGAGGATGTATACATACTTAAATACAAATATATACCCAGACTCGAAGACCAACATATTCATTTATAGAAAATATTAGCCCTCGGTGGGAATCGAACCCGCGACCCGCGGAACTGAAGGTAGGGTCAACCTACTACCTCACGGGCCAGTCAAAATGTCATATATGAATTTAAAAAAACATCAGTTACACGTCAAAAATTATTTATTTTTAAGACAAATTGTATATAAGGTTACAATTATTATGGAAGCAACTTATGGGACTTTTCTTACACTAGTTATAGGAATTCATATCTTAAGAAATAATACAAAAACATCTGCCTGTAATACGACAAAAGAAATTTAATAAAATGAACATGAGAAAATCTTCACAGCATGACTTCCTTAAAAATACGCGCGAACTTAATTCGAGTTTATACAACAAAATTACTCAAACAATAATACTTAGAATCCATTTTAACATAAAACAGATTCTAAGTATTAATGTTGCTAGAGCAAAAATATGTATATAAAATAAATTTATATAACAGAAAACACGAAAAATCACATTATAATGTAAATTTACTTGACAGACACCAAAAAACTAATGCAACCAAAATGATTAATTAGACATAGAAGTAAGGACTAAGTAATTAAAAAAAATATATAGATTTTTACAAGACTGTAATCATAATAAAGGTATTAAATTTTAAAATAAATTTATATTGAAAACTATTTACTATTTAACGTTGAATACTACAAGCATTCTTGGACAATTCCACGTGGCAATAGCTTGTATAGTAACACCTTGCAAATTGCGTAAATATAAATTGTATATTTTATATTGAAAATAAGAACTGCAATAAATATCGGCATCAAATCAATTAGATGATACACAAGTTTACAAGACAAGTATTTTTAATTTAAAGTCCAATTTAAAATGTATTACTTTAACTTTAAGGTAATATTTTAAGGCTCGAAATGATTAAGCGAAAATTTCAAACAGCTTCACAGGTTTGCTTGGTTCTGTCTGTGCTTAAATATGTGTTTTCGATTGGAAGATTTCAAAACTAATATTGATATAGCACATGCCATTACTTCGTGTAATATCCAAAATCTGGCTTTTGCTATCATAGAGTTGTTATACTTAGATTACGAGAGCCATAGACAGGCCTATATGTGACAATGACATAATAAATAGTAGAGGCAAGATTAAACTCTTATACTTTCACCTTTGTCTAATCACATATAAAAAAGAGAAACAGATAGATCACCCTTATTTGCCTTCTATTTGTTGTAATATGTCACATTTGACCTGTGTCACAAGTTACCAATAAACTGTCTGTAAAAAAGTTAGCTTATTTGGAACATATATGACAGATATCTCGGAATTTTGCGTTTCTCATGTTTCTAATTGGCTTATTCAGCACTTAAAGTCCCTAATAAGTTAACAGGTAGATCATGTGGCTGTTATTTTGTTTATCTGCTGGATAGAAAATACCTATTTCAAAATGACCGCGATTTTATTTTTTCACTTTTTAGTCTCTTTTTCTGCTACTTAGTATATTTGTCGGTTAACTATCCGACACTTTATCAGTAACTGATGAAACAGGCCCTAAGTAACTATGTTTGCAATTAAAAAAAATAACTGGCAGTTCTTTACATAAGCAACAAAATGTTTATATGGCATCGAGTCGTTTTGAATGACATTTGATTCACATATCATAAGGAGTTTCATCAGCAAAGTTTTCACTGCGTAGTTATAAATATTCCATATTTATTTTAAATACTTAGTGTACTTTCTAAATCTACATTCAATTTGTATAATTATATTCTTGGTGTCTACATATAATTGAGTAAATCTACATAATTGAATATATCCTTAATAAAATAAAATTCAATAGTTATCAAAATATAACAGTATTTCAACAAACATTACATAGACAATTGATTGCCTTGAATAAAATCTGCTCATTACAAACGTATATATTCATTTTCTCTCTATTGGACAATAAATAAGCCAACTTTATATTAAATAGACTTTCAACAGACATACAACAATGAATAGTTATTATTAATAAACATTAAATACGTCAATACCAGACTCTAACAAATGCACTTCGTTATCAATTCCACGTTAATATACTTTTATACTACCATTTAATCGATGTTTTTGTTAATATATTCATAAACACATATCATAATCAATTTTTAATTGAACATATCTTAACCATTAAAAAATTATCGCAAACGTTGAAAAAAATATTACTAAAGTAACATTAAGTATATGATTTTTATTATTTATGCCATTTAATATCCAATTAAATTAAAAAAAATTATAGCTTAAAGTTTTTTATATCTGTTTCTAAATAATAGACAAAAAATTGCATTTTTTATGACAAATAGGCGTCTGTAAACTTTAATAGATCAATAAGATAATTTCTGAACGAAACCTGGTTTGCCTCTGTCATGTAACAAACACATACGTCATCAAGAAAAAAACTATCATAAACTAATATCAGTTTTAACCATAGGTTTTAACTAGGTATAGATAAGTTAGCTATCTGATATCGCATATCCATAGACAACACCTTTTTTAATATTTAAATGATTTATGCTTCGTTGTTCAATCTGCATTTGTAAATATCTTAATAAACACATGCTTAATACAAGATAAATTTGAAATCCAACAATCCGAGTATTGTACGGCCTACCATGGTTTAGAATATCGAAATTATAAATAAAGAATATTAATTAATGGGTACAATTAGAAAAGTCATAAACGCATGTACTAAGAATCCAGTTTTTGACTGTGTTGCAATGGCCGAAAATTTCTGGAATAAACCCATATGAATATATCCCATAAATTTTCCACTATATCTAAAATACAATTAGAAATAGCAAAATGGTACAAGATTGAAATAATAAAAAATTTGCCGATTATTAGTATTTAAGGCATAAAAGTTTTCTTACGCAACATTATCTGGAACGCAACTTTGTTTATTTTTTGTTTTTTCAATATGGTGAAAAAAAACGAGCATGCTCAGACAGGACATTATTATCTATGGCACTGGTTCTTCTTCTGTACCCTCTTCGGAATCGTATACTGGTGCGCCATTTTTCATTTGAATGACCGATTTCTTTCTATGTCTGTTCTCTTTGAGATCTTTTTCGTTTCTGTAACAGAAGTGTTTTTTATGTATAGAATTAAATTCAAAATCCACTTTTTATTATTAACAATATCGTGTACTAAAAATTGCATTCAATACAAGTGCTTGGCCAAAGAACTTTTCATTCGGCTTTATCAGACTTTATTAGATTACAATCATAAGTTTGGGCAAAAATAGATGGACTAAATTAGTTATCTATAGCTAGGCTTCAAAATTTAAATTGTACAACTGTGGACATATAATAAAATTAAAAATGTAGAGATCCCTTATTTTTTTCGATTTTCTTTTAGCATTGATTGTATGCTGTTAGCCCTAACGGCCCAAGCGTTACGGGGCGGGATGGGCGAGCGCAGAAGCCTCGTCGAGGTTGAGAGATCCCTTAAAGAGATCTATATCCAACAGTGGTGAAACACCGAAAAGTGGATTAAATTTTAGATGTATACAATAGACAAAGCAAGAACCGACATAAGCTTGCGGCTCCTGCTTTGCGCCTTGCAAGAGTACGTAATTCGTTTGTGGGTTTTGGTATAAGATTCTATAATAAAATTCCGCAATTAATTTCAGCTTTGCCATTACGGCAGTTTAAAAACACTGTTAAAAAGAGGCTGATACAGATAGCCTACTATACTCTTGAAGATTATTTAGAAGATAAGAATGTGTGGATATAGCTCTCTTTGAACATGTACAAGACAGTAACGACACAATGTAAATAGAATTATATTTTTAAAAGAGCAACCGCCGAGTTTCTTGCTGACTCTTCTCGGTACGAACAGCTTTCCGAACCAGCAGTAGAGTTGACGATTCAAAAGCTTGTTTACAAGTTTATTTGAATAAAGAATAATTTGAATTTGAATTTGATGCAAGATTCAACCTTGACATACATACAAGGCAAGTTAAATAAAAGCTTTTAAAACTAGCAGTAGATTCTTTTAAAAATTGCACAATTACCTGGCACTTATGAGTGGATGCAAAGCGCTTTTCAAACTTGCAAAGATGTATGGGTGCAAGCGCTCCTGGCCGTTTAGAAGTTCTTTCGCAGCTGTCAGTGGATCGACAAGCGACTCTTCTAAAGGGTCAGTTATAGATTCAGATAGCTGAACCTCGAGATCATCTTTGCTGCCACAGGTTTCGGATACAGAACGAGCCAACAGCACTGATTTACTGAAAATATAAGAATTAAGAAAGAGCTATAAAAAATTAGTTATGAAGAATTATTTATTTATCTATCTTATATATTAGATATATAAGCTTCAATTTTATGAAATCATCATCAATATTGGACCAGCGTTTTAGTTGTAAAATTTCAACAGACTTAGAGACGAACAGTTAGATAGAACAAATTCAGTTGGAGCAAACAGAGTCGCCGATAAAAGTAATCCTACTAATATTATAAATTCGAGAGTTTGTAAGTATGGATGTATTTTTGTTAATCTTTCACGGCGAATCAGCTGAACCAATATCGATAAAATTTCACATAATTATTTTTTATACACCGGGCATATGGGCTATAGAAATACTATTAATTTTACAGGAATACGATGACATTGAAAAGCGCCATCTATTATCAACCTATTACGCGACAACAATCCACGCAAACGAAGTTGCGGGTAAAAGCTGAAATGTACTTAATAAAATATTTTTGCAAAAATTGAAATCATTTCTTTATTTCATCTCACGAACTGCATGTACTCGTGTTTTGATGGAACAAGCATTTATTTATTTCTTTTTATACAAATATTTAGAAAAGAGAAAGAAAAATTAAAAAAGGATATGTATAAAGGCGGACTTATCCCTAAAAGGGATCTCTTCCAGTCAACCTTTGAGTAATAGAAGGAAAAGGACAAGAATTGAAGAAGAAAGAGAGTACGGGTCGAATAGAGAAAAAGAAAAAGTTTATATAAATTTAACTATTTAATCTATTAATTAATTTTGGTGAAATAAATAGATGAAAGATGCTACCAATATATAATTACTTAAGATAAATATTTTCTAGTCTATAACATAAATACCGAAAGGGAAAGAGATTTGCGGTTTGCTACTGGTATGTTATTTCACAGCTTCACACCTTGAAAGCTAAATGATCTCGATAAGCAGTGAGGAATATTTACAGAAAGCAAGATCTAAAGCATTTATAGACATTAGCCGGCCACTTCCTACATCCGACAAGAAGTTGAATCGCTCTTTAGGATTTATTGGGATTAAAGGATTAAAGAGTACTTTATAAAGAAGTGATAGAATATGTAAATTTCTTCTAGATCGAATAGGAAGCCAATTAAACTTGTGACGGAACTCAGTGATGTGGTAAAATTTACGAAGTCCATAAATATATCTAATAGGTACTTTTCATAGTACCAAAATATGTGATCATCATCCTTCTGCCCTTATCTACTTATCTTAACTTCCCTTAGTCGTATTTTACGACTCCTCTGTAAGAAAAAGGGTTGTCTATTTTACTCAACCGGATACCACATGGTGGGTCAACTCACCTTAGTCGCCTTTTACGACACCTCGGTAAGAAAGAGGTTGGTCTTTTCTACTCATCCGGATACCAAAATATATGGTATGAAACATTTTTCCTTTTAATAAATAATTTAATCATAGCATTCGTCGGTGTTTAAAAAAATTCCTTATATAATAAGGTTAAAAATATATAAGACTTACCTCTCATCTGTATCTGTTGGCGGTGATTCGGGCGAATGGCGACCAAAGTGCGGAAGCGCGCTCGACCAGCCGAATGCCTCCAGCGAACGTGCCCGTACGTAAATAAAAGGTCGAATTATACGAATGTTGTGTTCCCTACAACAAAAATATTTAGTTTTACCTAACATATACTTGCGCTATGGGAACTCTTCTTTTTTAATCGATGGATTATCAGAGGACGTAGGTTTCTTTAACAGGCTATAAGATGTAGCGCTGTATAAGTGCCTTGCAAATTTCTTGATATTATCTGGCCAACACATCTCTTGATGCGAGGTGGGTTATTCTTTGAACCATATTAAACCAGAAGAATACACGGCAAAATGGACTTAGGATATAACAAATCATTTCAATGATATCCGGATGAACGGTGTTTTTTTTTAGAAGATATACTTAGATAACAATTAATGTGTGTTACCCGGCTGAATAGAATAGTACCACCCTCTTTTCTTACCGAGGTGTCGTAAAAGGCGACTAAGGTAAGTGACTCTCCGTGAGGTATCCGGTTAAGTAGAATAGACCACCCTCTTTCTTATCCAGGTGTCGTAAAATATGACTGGGATAGGTTGACGTCTGGCAGGCGGCCGGTCGTAAAATACGTAGCCAAATCATGTGACAACATGTTTATAACATGTTGTGCCGACCCCACTTAGAGTGGGATAATGGCAGGAAGATGATGACTCAGATAAGAATTAAATGCGTTAATAAATGGTTCTCAATAATAATGGGACTATTATAACTTCGTAAATTATAGTGAAATAAACCTTTGTATTCTAATTATACTGTAGCAGTATTTCATTGCGTAAAACAGAGTTAAAACGACATTTTCTAAAAATGAAACCTAGTTGAATCGATTAATCGCCCCTGAAACCCTCCACATTTCATAAAAATATTTCATAAAAAATTTCATAAAAGTCTTTGTAGCCGTTTCCAAAATTTAGATTATATATAAACACAAGAATAGCTCGTTTAAAGATATTAGATCATTACAATCAAAGAAATACAAAGTTCTAAATAAATCGAAGTCTTACTTCACTCTGTAATGGGCTTTGATGCTTCTCAAAGCTCCACCGTACAAGGCGCTCGCTAGAAACGATCTCGCAGCGTGGTCTAAGTTCTGAGCCACTGCCGCCACCCCATACCCGTGGGCGGCTGCTGCGTTGTACATCCGGCGGCGAACTGCATGAGTGGACCAGCGGTGGAGTTCCGGGCATTTGGACGAACTATTTTGTCCTAAACATAAAGAGGTCACCATATCAAAATTAATGAATCATTTTGATAATTTATAGAATTAGGCGTTACTTTGCGGAGATCCATAATACAAAAGTAATAATAAAATTATTTTGCTATAATCCGCGAAGAAGTAAAATAGAAAATATATATAATGCTAAATGTAAGTGGACAATCGGTTATCATACCTGATACATGCCAAAACCAAAATCGCAAAGCTTTGCGATTTTGGTCGTGGAGTCTATCTCCTGAAGATGCTTCGGTTGCGGGGCGAAACGATTGTTGAGTTTGTGATAGTGAACGTATATAGAGCTTGTGTATTGTGGTGGCGGTGGTGGAGGTTTGTGCATGTGTTTTTACGAATCCTGCTTGTATCAGGTATGATAACCGATTGTCCACTTACATTTAGCATTATATATATTTTCTATTTTATTTCATCGCGGATTATAGCAAAATAATTTTATTATTACTTTTGAATCATTTTGATATAATCCCGATAACCAGACCATGATACAAAACTTCAATAAAGTATACAAATAGCAACTTACGCATGGACTCGAAGTTGAGCGGCCTACGTCTGTCCAAAACATTAAACAACTTACGGATGTTAAAACATCAACACTTGTTTATTTTATTTGCTTCTATAGCGTTGTCTTACAGAATATTGTTACGGGGTAAATGTGAGGATATTGGAATGATCTTTATATCGAAGAAAAAGAGCCATACGAGGCATACAATTTAGGTTCACATGATTACCTGCAGAGTTTAAGGGAATGGGTGTTCTTACACTAAGTCTAACTCGGTATATTTATATCTATAAATAATAGAACACTAAGTCTAACACGGTATATTTATATCTATAAATAATAAAACACTAAGTCTAACTCGGTATATTTATATCTATAAATAATAAAACACTAAGTCTAACACGGGATATTTATATCTATATATAATAAAACACTAAGTCTAACTCGGTATATTTATATCTATAAATAATAAAACACTAAGTCTAACTCGGTATATTTATATCTATAAATAATAAAACACTAAGTCTAACACGGTATATTTATATCTATAAATAATAAAAACTCTCCTTGCCTACCCTTCTCGGTAGAGGGAATAGAGTTGGGGATTCAAAAGCACTTATATATAATATATTATACCGTATGTAATGCTGAAAGCCGAGTGTTATCCGTGTTCATACAATATACATGGAGGATTCGTAAAATACATCAAACCAACCACCAAAACTACACATACACTATCTCGCACAAACTAAACAATCGTTTCGACCCCGTAATCAAAGCATCATCAGGAAATAAACTCCACGGCAACATCGCAAAGTCACGAGGTAATATTAATTAACGATTTTTTATCTACCAACATGAGTCAGAATTCACTTTATCGTGCCGTTAGTTCTACGCAGAATATGCACCATTGTTCGAAACGAATTAGTCAAATTTTGTAACCTGGTAGCAATGTTAAGCCATCAGTTCCGGCGATTGTCGCTAATATTTTTCCTATATTCGTTACTTTTAGCACCAATTATAAACCTATGCTAGTGGATAATTAATTGCGTATTAGAGGTCAATGAGTAGTCACATTGAATAAAAACTTGCCTACTTTCAAATATAACAAAAAAAATGTGGTACCGTCGGTCGCTTTATCGCTTAACCGTAAGATTCTTCTACCTACATTAAAAGAATATTATTAAATAGGTATGTAGGCATGGTGTGCTTAAGATTATGTTGTTAAATATAAATCTGTCTACGACTTCTGTGGGCTTGAGCACAAGTTTAAAAATATTCTCTTCTTCTTTCTAATACTTATAGACAACCACTACTTTTGTCTCTTAAAGCTATCTCTATACCACACAATCTCCAGCGGCTTCCTATTCCCTTTCTAGAAAGTTAATAGATCAACCATCTACCTATTGGAGCTTTTACCAACGCTGCTTTTAGAGGAAAGTTATTTACTTTAATTTTAACTTCGCCAATTTTATGTACGATTCAAATATAAAGTTATCATAGGAGTGACATTTCGATTGGGATAAAGGCAGGAGAATGATAATATACTTATAAATATTTGGTCCTCTTTAAGGTACCAACTTGATTTAGACTCTTTTAATTTCTTCTTTATTTACTTTAATTGTTGCAGCCGCTATTTACTTACTTTGGATTTCATCGTGATTTAATTTATCTTGGTATATGAACTTGACACCCAGTGTCCTGCAATAGGCCATAACGTGTAGAGGATCAACATCGGATTGCGGTTCTTGAATAAACAGTGCTCCTGTAAGTGAAAGAAAAAATGGGGTGATATAATATTCGTCGAAGGAAATATCACGCTCAGCGTGACTCTTAACTAGGGGTGCAGTCACCTTAATACCGAAACCGGACATCAATTTCAAAAATCCCGGAATAAGGGCACAAAAAAAATTGTGTCTTGCAAACAGAGAAAAACTTAATCATCTATTTAATTACGATTAATTGCCAAAATAAAACAAATTTATTGTTGACTTTATAATCTATGAATTTTGCAAAACTTGTAGTTTCCAAACGTTAGTATAAACGTAATATGAAAGGCTTTTTATTTGTTGTTTTCATCAACATTGTCCTTTCCTAATTCCTTTTAATTCCTTTTATAATATATACAAACCAAAGTTCTAAATCTAATTCGTTAATTCGTACATTTAGTAGACTATAAAACTTAAGATTTACTCACCAATACTGAAATGTACTCCTTTTGATCTAGCATAGAATTGATATTGGTGCATAGTGTGTAACAGTGCTATAGAGTCCCTGCTACCTGAGAGACATACTAGGACTTTGTCACCAGGCCTGACCATATTGTACTCTTGAATAGTCTGAAATTTAATAGAAATTATGTAAGAATAAAAAAAGAAAGAAAGCGCCGATGACATGTGGGATTCGAACCCGTGTTTGGAACATATTCAGTCCGCCTGTTACCCATCGGCTATGGCAACATTACGTTTGAAACTAAAAAAATCCTTTGCTTTCAATTCTACACTTCACCAGTTTTCTAATGCTTAAAAACGGGGACAAAACGAATTTTTCAAAAATAAAATCTAGCTAGATCGATTTTTCTCCTCCAAAACCCCTACATGCTGAATTTCAGAAAAATCATTGAAGCTGTTTCCGAGATTGGGAAAATATTTATATATTTATACATACAAGATTAACTCATTTAAATATTAAAGACTAGCGGCCTACCCATGCTTCGCACGGGTATAAAATATATATCCCATGTCAGTCAGTGTAAAAAAATGATTAAAATCGATCCAGTAGTTTGATTTATTCATTACTGCCCGTGGCCCGCAAGCGTTAAATTTGGAGAAAAACAATTTCCTCTCCCTATACCAAGACGATTTCCTGCTATCTTTGGAATATCTAAACTCATATAGTACATTTTTACTTATTTACTTTTACATTTTACCTATGTATTTTATTTTTACAATTAATTACAGAATGTCTTTAAACAAACTCTTAAAAGATTCGAAGTGCTATAGGGTGAAGCGCGGCGTCCTCACGGCATTTTAAATCTGTAATATCTCGGAAAATGTTCACTTAAATTACATACTGTAAACGGCCATATTGACCTATATTAAATCAACAATTTATTTAAGGTACTTAATTGCATAAGGATTAATGTTGTATTGTATAAAAATTGCTTTGAACATAAGGCATTATTTTTCGTAAAAAGTATATGACAAAAAATGCTTTTGTGGGTTATCCATAAGAGATAGACATATACCATCGCGGACTTTTCTGTAGACCTTTTCAAGGCGTACAAATACTTAGTACATCATTTTGATAAATCTCGTAGGGTTTAGCCTGCGTTTGCAATGTAAGCGGACAAAAATGTAATTATTTACAGAAACCTCAAAAATTACAGTATTTCTCTACTCCGTATTGAATGTTATTATACGTACAAACCTTCCTTTTGAATCACTCTATCTATTAAAAAAAACCGCATCAAAATCGGTTGCGTAGTTTTAAAGTTTTATGCGTACATACGGAAATATGGACTTTGTTTTATAATATGTAGTGATATATACACGTATACCTTTTTTGTAACCAATGAGTTTTTTGATGGAGTTGCAATATATCTCTAGAGAATACTGGGGATGTTCAACCTACCATTCCACATCGGCCGTGGTTGTACAACTCTTTTCAAAAGGGGAGAGGAGTCCTTTGCCCAACAGTGGGGTAGCACAAGGCCGTAGAAGTAGCCAATAAAGCTACGTGTTTATAGTTTAACATTACGAACCTCTACAGTGGCTTTCCAAACGTTCTTAGGCGGGTAATGCCATTTACCCTCGTCGTCGAATGTGAAGTCAGTAAGAGATGTGTCACTGCAAGCGCTGCTGTCATCGCGCTCCTCCTCCCAACAACAGCCTGACTTAAAACGGCATTCGGATTCACTGCAAAATGCAATGTTTTCATCATTGTACGTTTTAAAAAACATACAAACATATGAATGCAGGATTTATAGAATTAGACGTTACTTTGCGGAGATCCATAATACAGAAGTAATACTAAAATTATTTTGCTATAATCCGCGATGAAGTAAAATATAAAATATATATAATGCTAAATGTAGAGTGTACAGTCCATTTTCATACCTGTTACATGCAGGATTCGTAAAAACACATACACAAACCTCCACCACCGCCACCTCAATATACAAGCACTACATACGTTCACTATCACAAACTCAACAATCGTTTCGCCCCGCAACCGAAGCATCATCAGGAGATAGACTCCACGGCAAAATCGCAAAGCGAAGCAATACCCAAATAAGCTTAGTTATATACTAATCGGTTCAACCCAACCATTTATTTTATTTTGCCTGCGAACAAGTGTAACAAGCTTGAACTAGAAACATTTATCTGATCGTTAATGAGGGTGCCATTGTTATCTCAAGCTGCTCCCATATGTTCAATTCAAGCCCTTCGTTACATGTGCGCAAGACCTCGAAACTATGGTCATTAGGAACTTTACAAGCGGTCATAAAGAGCCTGTGATATATTCATACAACATTAGTTTACATACACTACAACAGCTAAACCATTTATGTACTATGGTACCTATCAATCTTTACTCATACATCGTTTACAATTTATTATTTTTCTTTTACCTGCGATCATAAAACTGTTCTTCGGTTGAAGTTCTCTGTCCGTCTGTGCCATATCCGCTAGACCTTGAACTGCGGTCGGAACAGCTCGATGATGCATTGGACGATCTACTAGACCTCTTAGAGTCCGTTGCTGAAGAAGTGTTTCTGTTGTATAATAAAGACATATAAATTATCTATATTATTATATTAAGCTGTGGTAGCCCAGCGGTAATACCGTGAGATTCTTTCGAGGAGGTCACGGGTTCAAACCCGGGCAGACACCAATGAGTTTTTCTGTTAAAACTTTGTGTCTAATTGATAATTGCAATTTATCACACGTTTTTCGGTGAAGGAAAACATCGTGAGGAAACCTGCATATCTCTAGATATTTCTGGAGATATGTGTAACCTACCAATCCGCATTGGTGCAGCGTGGTCAAGAAGCCAAACCTTCTCTCCAAAAACGGAGAGAAGAGGCCTATTCTCAGTAGTGGGATAGTTGTAGGCCGCTACTTACTTTTTTTATTATATTATTCATCTTCAGTGTGGACCGATGTTTACTGACAGACACTTAGGTAAAAAGATTTATTTATATCGACGAAGGGCTCATGGGATGCGTAAAACTTAGGATTCAAGTAAGATATAAACGTGCCATATGAAAATCTCTATCAGCTGGTTGAGATAAGTATAGGAATGATAATGAATAATCAGCAATTCTTTTTATTTTCAGTTATTCTCAGCATGATATATATTTTATGATGTTCCTTTTTATAATTTAAAGGCGTCAAAAATAAAAGAAGTCTAATATCATGATAAAGACTAGAGAAAATAATTTTTAAAACGTTCTAAGTAACCAATTGCTTTTTCTTTATTGATGTAAAAACACAAACACAAATAACGTCATCAAAACAATTCGTTTGTCTTTTATGTCTAAATAAATTTAGAAATAAAATATTGTCATTTTAATTGACTGACTTGAAACTGTTCAAAATTCTCCGTCACTCACAAAAGTTATGATTAATCTTCTCCAGACCGTAATGAAATCACTGCTGTTCATGTTTTATTTATAACGAAGTTTCACTGAAAAATTACCTGACTAAAATTTCATTTGAGATAAAGCCAAGAACAGATATGAATAAAACCTTAAGATTATTCTATATTGCTTGATATTTTAATGTAACATTATGCACTCACCGATTCTGTCTTTCTGTTTCATCTGGGATTTGAAAACCGACCCTTACAGGATCTGTTTCACTAAATGTCTTATATGATCTTGTTTGTTCTACAGAACAAACTGGAACTCCTTCGATTATGTCTGGGACTTCGCTTTTCTCGTGCCTTTGACACATTCGGAGCCTCCCTTGGTGTTTCCGCAATTTGTTCGCTGCAGGATCTGCAGAATTTCGCCATTTTACTAGTTGTTTGAAGAATCGAAAGAATAATACGATACTAAATAAAAATAAATCCCAACGATATTCAAATCGGAGCAAAAGTTATAAAAGGGATTAGACCGTCATATGCTTAAAAGAATAAACTACAACAAGTATTTGATACTAAATCGCATCTACACACTTTTATCCCATAAGAACTCTGGTAAGCTCTTCGCACTCTTTACGATACAATTCCGATCAGAGCACTTATCACTGACAATATTCTTACTCTTCTTGAGTCGTCAAGTATAAGTAACGTTCTTATAAAAGGCAATAATTTGATCTTTATCCCTTGGGATTACGGATGACGCGGATACGCCTTAATGCGAAATGCTTTAATAAGTCAAAATAATAATATTTTACAAATATAAAAAATGACCTATCAATTTTACCCCGCCTAAGCGAAACCCATTTTTAATAAACGTAGCTCGCGGTAGTGTAGTAAAATGCTTACCGAAGTCTATATAGGTGTCGCTTTCAGTGAAGGTCATATTTATTCCACTGTCTTGAGAACTGACTGCAGTATTTTGGCACCACGTCTTTTTAATACAACAGTGTCTGCATATTACATCCGTACAACTCACTTCGTCATCTGATAATTTATTTGAGCTCAAAGATTTAGGAAAGATAGGTGAGTTTTGAGATGTCGTTACAACTTGGATTATAGTGTCTGGTGTCGATGTTTCACTGGAGTTAAAAGATATACTGTTTGGCCCTGATGCTTCGTGCGATGGAGTGCATTGCGCCGATTTAGGTGATTGTGTACTTGGCGACCGATTACAAAAGCGGCTGTCTTCCTCATCATAATGGGATTGCGATTGAAGAACGGGACTAGTCGGACATTTTCTTAAATATTGTGCAGAATTATTCTTATTTAATTCCAAACCTAATTCGGGACCGGATCCTATTCTCTTTCTCACTGGTTGAGGAGGAGAACTTCTTCTCGAACCCGAACCTGTGAGTTCCGGTGAAATCATTTCATCGACTCTGTTCACCATTTCTCGAATTTCATGTTTAACCTCAGATGCCATTTCTTTTGACATCCCCATTAAATACTCTGCCACATCAATGACAGAAACAGAATTCCTGTCATGTTGACTAGAAATTGACGTCATGCTTAAATTAGCCTGCTCAAGGGAATCAGAATTCTCTAATATATCATCTACTTTAGAGATCACTTCACGGATTTCGGACTTAATTTCTGTTGCTATTTCTTTTGTCATTTCTTTGACATATGCTTGAAGATCTTCTGAAGTGTGCGATGTAATAGACGCAGTGGGTGAAGAACGGCCTACTTGACTACAATCTGAGAATGAAGTGCTACTCTGGGTACTATATGGGTACTTTTTATCTGGCGATGTTATAACATCATCTAATGATGGTAGATCTGTTTGGCTACCACAATTACAGAAGCTGCTCGCCTTCTCAGTGTTGTTTGGGCTTGCTTCCTTTAACCCGAGATTCATTCTTGCTTGTGCGCTCAATGGCACTTGTGGTATATCTGATCCCAATGAATAGCATCTCGATCTACTGAGGACTGGTTTAGTATTTTGTGGGACTATTCGTAAAGGAGATACAGATTCACCTACAGCAAATTGAACGGGATGAGTTGTAACCGAAACAGCGTGCTCTTTAGTACTTTCTTTTAAACTTGATTCTCTTGTAAAGAACTTTTGTTTCTGTTTCAATCTAATAAGATGACAGTCGTCAATAGACGATACACTGAAATGTCTTGCGGAGGACCCTAGTATTGGTGATGAAGCATTAGAAGACCAAGATACGTTATTTAAACTTTTCCTCGCTCCTGTGTATCCCGATGGATCGAACGGCACAATATGTTTGACATTAGCTGATTTTCCTAATAATAAATCGTGTGCTTCTTTCGGCAACATAAACCACCTTAAATAATCTATTTTTGGATTGAAACCGACTTCAGGTTCAACTGTAGAACATTTCATCGCCAGTTTTCTAGCTCTATTGAATAGATTCCTGGCTGTTTGCAGACATTCCGTATAGGTTTGTGGAAATATTCCTGGACCTGTGAAAACATTAGTAAGCAGTCGATAATAGAATTTATTATTTCATATTTTTACAAATATAAAATTCTTTGTAATAAACAAACAATGAGTCAAATTGTTAGCTTAGTATTTAACTCATACAAAACTTATACGAAAACTAAGCCAACCGCTATTATAAATGAGCATACGGGCGTATTGTTCGAACGTATCATAGATACAGTCAATCTTACTCTCGACTTTGTTCAACTATGGGATTTTCCCGTTCTAGAAGGGAATGCGGGACTTTGATATATGTTAGCCTATTATACTAACTTTCACTAATACGGCTCCAGCGAGTAAGCCGTCAAAGCAAACAGATGGAAATTTGCATTCATAATATTAGGATGGATATATAAAGGTAATAGCCTAACACAATTCACGAATACATACTTAAAAATGCTTCATTGTTTGTTTTATCTCCTATACAGGACTTTTTTTTTAATCTAAGCCAACAAAACTAAGAGCCATTACCTGATATACGCCGCTCGTGCGCTGTGATTTTTCCATCATGAAATCTCAAAGAATACAGCGATTTCTTATCCCTAAGAGTGGGGCACGCATGATGTTTCCATTGCCCTGTTTCCGAATTAACAACGTACTGTGGTAAAATTTTCCACCCTTCAGTGGCTACCATTTTGAGAGCTTCCAAAACGAATGCCAGTTCATTTTCCGACATGAAAAATGGGAGAGACACTCTACAGAAGCCGGGTCTAAGATATTCATTATGAATTGGTACTTCTGGAGATTTAACGACACTCAATTTGCGTACTCGCGCTATTTCTTTTTGACTGAAAATAAAATTAAAATTAAGTATAGAAATCAGTGTGAAAATTAGTAAAATATTAAACTTATAGAAATCAGTTATGCCAGTTAAGGACGGACGGACCTTTACGAGGGAATCGTGTGCTTAAACTCGAGTAGGCACGTATGGATTTTTTTCTTTTACAAAACTTATACGCTTAACTCAATTATCATGATGTTTACATTCAAGGAATACAGTGTATCATTTCTTACATATCCCACAAAACTACTGGAATAAACGCACTACCAAGTCGCATTGAAACACCGTGATGGGTCGAAACTTGGATTCTTCTCAAAAAATGGAGAGGAGGATTTTACCCAGATACATTTTTAAATCAGATAGTAAAACAAACACTTAAATTGGGCATTTTCACTGCTTCAAGGACTAAAAGTTTTATATTTAAACGAACAAAGTTACGTACGCTTGGACGTCCAATAATTTCTCATATTCCTTCAGGAGCTGGTCATCTATCCCTAGTATATCAGCGCCATAACTCAAATTGCTGTTGAGTCCACCTCTTGCTTGTATTCCGAAGACATCATTGAGAACAGCGCATACAAAGTTATGGTGAAGAAAGGTCCCTCTTGGATGCTTCACCATGAGAGAGAAGATTGGCAAACGTCTCATCGTTCGGGACTCACTTCCAAGTAGAATTAATTCCGGAATATTTTTGATGTGGGATAGAACTTGTCTGTAACAAAAAACATTGCTTTGGTTATCCCTTTGCACTCCGAGCACTTATTAACACGACGTTTTAGCAACTCCAGGGCATTTTGACCATTGTAATTAGCTGCTTCTGAAGTATTTATAATGTTGTGAACTCCGGGTAATTTAAAACATGACTATCAGCGACCTGAAAGTGTTTAAAATGTTATCACCGCTGATACTGGCGTGCGATGGATCGATTTAAAATTAAAGTTTATTTAGAATTATACGGGATTGTAAATGATTTAAAACTCTAATTGCATGCCATCACAATAATTTATAGAATTAGGGTTACTTTGCGGATATCCATAATACAAAAGTAACGGTAATATCATTTGAAAAATCCCTAATTAGATAAAATCTATTTAATGGAAAAGTAGAGTATTTTAACCGTGTTCATACCGCGGATCCACGTGTGCAGGATTCGTAAACAGAATATACTATAAACTATCACCACACTACACTACTAGTAATGCAAGCATTCACTACCACAATCTCAACAATCATCCCCGTACGCCTCGTAAATCGCAGTTTTGAAGTGTAGTCTATGTTTTGATACATCGGTTGTGGTTACGGTGCCGAGGACTAAGCGCTGTGTGGATATACTCAAAAAGTACCCTTTTTGAAAGGTTAATACTAGCTATCACCAGGCTTGGCTTGACGGTTCAGCTGTACTGGCAATATCGCAACGGCAGCATATAGCGACATCGTTTAAGAAAGACATAGGCTATACAAAATTATACGCAGACAATATTGCGGGATCCAGCTAGTTAGCAATATATGAAGCACGATTGCATCAAATAGAGATGGATGGGTGACACTGTACCCCACCCATTAACCCGTCAATCAGTCATGGCAAAATCAGTAACGTTTATTAATCAGAATAGCTTCATCGATTAACTTCATTAAGAAGTCGCTTCGGGTTATAACTTGTACAAATCAGATTAATAAGCAGATATAGTAAAGTAATGATATAAATATGTTACTATATCTAATCAAATTATAATAAAACAAGTTACGTTAAAAATGCTTTGAAAAAAATTTCACGTCCCTTTTGTTAACCGTTAAGGAGTCCCCTCGTTCCAATCCTGGCAGCAGAATCAGGTCATTGTTATCATAAACATGCATTGTCATCGGGACTTGATCAGTATATAAAATTTCAGCTCAATCGGACACCGGGAAGTGGGTCAAATTTAACTTGCAAGATTCCACCTTCACATACATACATGGCAGGAAGAATAAAAGCTTTTAAATAAGCATTATGAGTTTTTGGTTAAATTTTGGGTGTAATTGTCAATTGCAATTTATCACACGCTTTTCGGCATTATGAGGAAACGTGCATATTTCTAGAGAATTGTGAACGATATGTGTAACCTATCAATTTGCAGTGGAGCAATGTGTTAGGTCTTCTTAGCTTAAATCCTTCTCTCCAAAAATGGAGCGAGAAGGCCTATGCCTTAGGCCCTATAGGTGAGATAGTATCAGGCCGTTACTTTTTCTCATAAGTAAAACAATTAAAAACGTTACAGTTAAAAATAACACATATCTGTAAATTATGAAGTCACTTCCGAAAATAGTACAGCCGTATATGTACAAATTTATTCAAATCGATTGTTGTCACGACATTAGGGAAGTTTGGCTGGCGCCATCATAAGTACATAAATAACCATTTAATTACTTGGTGTTTTGTCATTTTATTGCTGAAAAAAATATCGGAAGCTACCAGATTCTGTATCATAGCTTTATCTATCGATTGTATCTACCGAGAGCATACATCGCACGCTTAGTATTCTTCTTCTTCTTTGTCAATCGATGGGCATCCACTGCTGAACCTTAGGTCTCCTTAAGGGATCTACACAACTCATGATTTTGTGCCGCTTGGAACTAGTTTCTCCCGCAACCTTTTTGATGTCGTCAGTAAAGTGTTTTGTGGGACGCGCATCCGCGCTGCTGTTGGTAGACGACGCTTAGTATTAAAGTGACCTATTTTAAAAATTGACCTAATTTAAAAAAAGTGAGTGTTGGTAGACGACGCTTAGTATTAAAGTGACCTAATTTAAAAATTAGATTTGATTGAGTTAGACACATTGTAATCCTTATTTCAATGCCATCTATGAAACCACACTACGAGGTATTAAAGAAACTAGTGTTCTTTGCTCTTTCAAGATATGGGTCACTCACGAGTTTTGCAGGCGTTGAGTTACGCTTTATTGGAATTCGAAGACAGCTTTCTGTAATTAAGTCACTTTAATACTAAGCGTGCGAATATGCTCTCGAAAGATAATGCGGCACAGTATCTGGTAGTTTCCGATATTTTTCTCAGCAATAAATTTACAAATTAAGAAAATGAAGTCAGGGATGAAAATTTTGACAATATTTTCGCACAAATTAGACGTGAAAGCGTGAGACAGACAGACCTTCGCATTTAGAGTATGGATATAAATGATTGATTCACTGTGCATGCAGTGCTCAGACAATCAGGCGACATTATAGTAAATGGGGACAGATAAGCAACGGGAAACAGCGTCTGCAAGACGCGCGACCCCAATACAAACGGAGATGTTATATTTATTGGTGCAGTTTAAAAACAAATATTTTTATTCTGGTTTTATTTTAAAATAACTCCCGATAACTATGGATGATCATTGAGGCGGATATTTGAGAACCTTTTTGCAAATTTCTTGCTAGAAGGGCAAAAGAAGAAACATAATTCTTAAGTTTCTGTTTCGTACTATTCTATGAATACGCAAAAATAAATAGTCTTTTAATAGCATATTATTAGGATACGTAGGTACGTTATGACTCTATAAGGTAAAGACCTTTGCTTTCCCTGCACAGAAAACAAAAAAAAATTATACCCAGCCTCGTAAATAAACAATTATCAACAAAAAATCATAAAAATAATTAATATCTCAATTCGTTTCTTTAGTTTTTTTTAGATAAAGTATCACTAGTTCTATAAAAAATAAAAACACCCTTTAACAGTGGCCACAAAGTACGTACAGCGCATTTGTTTATCTGCTATTAAAATCGAACTTGGGACCGTTGCCAAATTTCCATTGCCAGATTATTCGTAACGTAAAAAAGGAACCGTAGTTATAGGACTGTAAAAGGAACTATTTTCTTTTTAAATTTATAGCGTCACATATTATTCGGACCAGATTTTTAATTAAATCACTGCCTAAGGGCTCGCCCATACCGTTCGGTGACGCTGTAAAGGTCGTATATTCCTTAACAGGGCTAACAGCATAAATAGTCCAAAAAAAACTATGCGTACAAGTCCTTGCTGTGATAGCCCAGCGGTGAGATGTTGCGACTCTCTCAGGATCACGAGTTCAAACCCGGGCAGACACCAATGAGTTTTTCTATTAAAACTTACGTGTCTAATTGATAATTGCAATTTATTACACACTTTTCGGTGAAGGAAAACATCGAGAGGAAACCTGCAGATATCTAGGGAAATATGTGTAACTTACCATTGGAGCCGCGTGGTAGGTGTTAGCTCCAATCCTTCTCTCCAAAAACGGAGGGAGGAGATCTATACCCAGCTATGGAATTACAACAAAAAGTCCTTCTAAGTGCTTAAAATCGCTAGCGTATCGTGCCACCGGTAGTGTTGCAAACAAATAAAAGTTTTCATGTATTTCTCTTTGAAATAAAAAGGACATAGATATAAATGTCACTGACAGTATCCGTTTCGCCTGTTTTCATTAGCAATAAATTCAACAATTATTGGGTCAGCCGTACGAGATCAAAGAGTTGCGCAATGAAACGCTACGAAAACGGGTTTCGGGACAAAAAATAAGATTTGTTGTCTTCCTGCTAATAACCTGAAATCGGAGCGTTGAACTTGTTCGGAAATACATGCGACATTTATTTTTATTAAGCTAGAAATTCGCCGCAGTTCGCATTTTGCGATAATCGAGTCGATTGTGCCTTTTTTTGCGACCTATAACTGTAATGTCGTCTTTATATCGAAGATATTCTACGGCCTTGTTGTGATCTTTATCTTTAATATTTAATTGAGTTAATGTTATATATAAATATATTAGCTTTTACCCGCAACTTCGTTTGCGTGTACTGTTGTCGCGTGATAGAGAAAGAGTACTTTCTACAACTAATTTCAAGGGTGATTAATTGTAAAAAAAATATTTTTAAAATACTTTATGTTATTTATTGTACAATATTGTGACCGGTTCTTGACAAGTGTACAGTTTAAATTAAAGCTGTCTACATAAAGTGCGTCAAAATTGAGTTCAAAGATACAGTTCAAACGAATACAAAGCGTGTAATAGACCCGGGATTTTATGCAATTTATGTCATCATCATCCTCCTGCCCTTATCCCACTCTAAGTGGGGTCGGCACAACATGTTACAAACATGTTGTCATATGATTTGGCTACGTATTTTACGACCGGCCGCCTGGTGACGTCAACTTACCTTAGATGTATTTTATGACTCCTCGGTAAGAAAGAGGGTGGTCTATTTTACTAAACCGGATACCACACGGTGGGTCAACTTAGCTTAGTCGCCTTTTACGACACCTCGGTAAGCAATGAGGTTGGGCTATTCTACTCAGCCGGATACCACACGGCGGATTTTGTGCAATTTATGTATACTGGCTTTTATCCGCGACTCCGCTCACGTGGATTGTTGTCATGTGATAGGTCGATAATAGACGCTTTTCAGTGTCATCCTATTCCTGTAGAATTAACAGGCTATTTTATCCTATATGTTATTCCGGTGTATATGGAATAATTGTAGGCAAATTCATCGATTTTGGTTCGGCGGATTTGCCGTGAAAGAGTAACAAACATACAACCATACTCACAAACTTTCGCATTTATATTAGGCTCGATAGGATAAGACGCAGTTTCGAAGTATTTTACGTACTGACAGACAGCTAGGGTCGCCACCTTTTTTTAAAGAATAATAGTATTTTTCTGTTTAAATCAAAAAAGTACTTAGGAAAAAAATAGTACACATCTATTTTCAATCATTATTTATTTTTCCATGATTATTTAATATTACTTATCGCTTTGGCCATCAAGGTTCTATTATTTTAGAAATAATTATAGCCATTTGAGCAAGTTAGGTCTATATTAAACTAAATTAACAATCCATTTTTGATTAAATTAATAGACGCTCTATTATTTTCTTCCCTCCATTTCTCATTCATGTAGGAAAAAATTCTTTCTGTAACAGCGGAAGTTGCAGGAATGGAGAAAAGACAGGAAATAATTTTAAAAGTATTTTTGTTAAAATTCCATTTAAACTTTTGAAAAACATTTGCCATTTTTCAGCAGTCATTTTCAATACAGATACATTTTCGATATTCAAAAATAACCTCAATGTTCGTTCGTGTAGCATTCACAGTTGATTAAAAAAAGCGCGACAATTGAATTAGCGATAAAAATATAGTATTTTTCGTCCTATATTGTTTTGCTATAATATATAGTTCAATTGACTAAAATATAGTACGATACTAGGTATAGTACGGGTGGCAACCCTACAGGCAGCTGTGAATTTATAATACAAATACTACAGCTGTTTTTGTGTAGAACACGTGCAAAAATATCGAATGGAGATAGCAATGACCTTGATAATCTGCGTTACGCGTTATTTTCGGGCGTGTATTTTTGCATAGATCGAATTACGAATAGTTTAATATTACTGCACAGCATATACTGGGTTACATTTGAAAATCTCTGTGACGATGGAATTACATATTTATTTTAAATTAACAGCGTGTTACTATCCCACTGCTGGGTATGGATCATCTGTATCCTTTTCATTCTCATTTTTTCTATACATCCCAACTTTAAATATAAAGTAATGTAAATAGTAAAGTAACGGCCTGTTATTATCCCACTGCTGGGCATAGATCATCTATCGCCTTTCCTTTCTAATTTTTTCTGTACATCACAACATTAAATATAAAGTAAATAGTAAAGTAACGACCTGTTATTATCCCACTGCTGAGCATGGATCATCTATCTCCTATTCTGTTTTTTTTTATACATCACAACTTTCAATATAAAGTAAATAGTAAAATAACGGCCTGTTACTATCCCACAGCTGGGCATAGGTCTCCTCTCTCTGGTTTTGGAGAGAAGCGTTGTAGCTAAGACCTACCACGCCACTCCAATGCGGATTGGTAGGTTACACATATCCCTAGAATTCTCTAGATATATTTACTCACGATGTTTTCCTTCACCGAAAGCGTGACAAACTGCAATTATAAATTCTAATTCGTTGATGTCTTCCCTGGGTTTAAATTCGTTACCAACAAAACCCCTCCCCCCTACCCAAAAAACATCTCACGGTCTCTCCATCGCCGTGCCATTAAAAGCTTTTCTTCAACTTGCAATGTATGTATGTGAAGGTGGAATGATAACATTAAAATGTGCCATCTATTATCAACCTATCACGTGACAGTCCACTTTAACGAAGTTACGTGTAAAAGCTTGTATAATATACAATGTGTAACACATAAATAGTTTAAAGAAATTAGCATTGCTACGTAAAAAATTTCATATCATTAAACGCACGTGGCTACACGCAAAATTCTCTAGATATATGAAGTTTTCGTCGCGATGTTTTCCTTCACCGAAAAGCGTGTGACAAACTGCAATTCTCTACCAATAAGTTTTATTATAATTCGTTGGTGTCTAACCGGGGTTTGAATTCGCCCCCCCCCCCCTCCTACCTAAAAAAAAATCGCACGGTCTCTCCATCAACGGGCCATTAAAAAACTTTTCTTCAACTTATGTATGTATGTGAAGGTGGAATGATAACATTAAAACGCGCCATCTATTATCAACCGGGCAACAGTCCGCAAACCAAGTTATGTGTAAAAACTTGTATAATATACAGTGTTACAAACGTTGAAGGCAGAATTTCGCATTGCTCCGTGAAAAATTTCATATCAATTAACGCACATAGCTACACGCAAAACTGGGTACACTAAGAGTGGGTCAGCAGATATAGGTCAAAGTGGGTGGTTAACTAATCAAAAATAGCGCGTCGCTACGGTTATTTGGCGCCTCGCAAATAGCAGTATTCGATAATATAGACGTATGCCAATTGTAAGCGATAGACACGTGAGTGAATAATGAAAGAGGGGTAGAGATGCTGGTCGAACAAATATTTGATTATTATATTTTGAATAGCTCTACCAGCGGATTCGCCCGCATGGATAGTTGCGGGGCGAAATGATTGTTGAGTTTGTGATAGCGAACGTATATAGTGCTTGTGTATTGTGGTGGCGGTGGTGGAGGTTTGTGCACATGTTTTTACGAATCTTCCATGTATCAGATATGAAAGCGGATTGTCCACTCTACATTTAGCATTACATATATTTTCTATTTTACCTCATCGCAGATTATAGCAAAATAATTTTATTATTACTTTTGTATTATGGATCGTCTCGCCAAAGTATCGCCTTATTCTATAAATTGTTTCAAAATCTTAAATCGGGCAAGATTTTGTAACACTGATTTCTACGCGGGCGTAGCTGCTAACGCTATGTCGCAAAATAAAAAAATCACTTTTGTTACTATACCTTGTACTTAAATTCCTTATCTAGTACAAGGAACAATCAATTTCCCATCAATTGGTTAACTGTATCGTTTCCACCTATTAAAGTTGTCAGCTGGAAGTTGACATAGAGCAGCTTCCGATAAACTTCCTTTGCAACAATTTGCACAATTTTACTGGTCTTAATTACCTTTATAATTAACTAGCAATCGCCAGCGGCTCCGTCCGCGTGGAAAGATTAAAAGTGTAATATAATATTTTGATAACCATAAAAATGGTAAAAGTGGGTTAACCTAAAGCTAGACATTTGCTGTCGCGGACTTTTATTTAGAACTTTTAGAGGGGAACAATTTTTAATAGGTACATGATTTTTGAATAACTTTCACTTTTTCTTCTTTTTCTTGCATCGTTATCTCATTGATGAGAATCGTGGCTCTTTGACGATAAGACATTTTCATGTGTTGCGCCAACCAGCCCTATTCTCCGCGGCATGAAGAGCACAATAAAGGGGGGAGTTGAGAGCTTCCTTGACCTGGTCCGTCCAACGTCTTAGGCTACGTTCACTGTTTACTTAACATTATTTATTGCTGCTTCTTTCCTATTCATCTTAGCGTGATGTTATGCGGCTATATAGCCTATAGTCTTCCTCGATAAATGTACTATCTCACACTCAAAGAACTTTTCACAAAACAACGGTCGGGTAGTGCATGAGTTCTTACAAATTCTGCATGTATCAGGTATGAGAACGAATAGTACACTACATTTAGCATTACATATATTTTCTTTTATCGCGGATTATAGCAAAATAATATTCTCATTAGTTTTATATAAATATATAATTTTTAAATACATACTTAAATACACCTTCGCCGTGTGATGTCCAGCTGAATAGAATAGTACCACCCTCATTTCTTACCGAGGTGACGTAAAAGGCGTCTAAGGTAAGTCGACCCGCCGTGTGTTATCCGGCTGAGTAGAATAAACCAACCTCATTTCTTACCGAGGTGTCGTAAAAGGCGACTAAGGTAAGTTGACTCACAGTGTGGTATCCGGTTGAGTAAAATAGACCACTCTCTTTCTTACCGAGGAGTCGTAAAATACGACTAAGTTAAGTTGACGTCATGCAGGCGGCCGGTCGTAAAATACGTAGCCTAATCATATGACAACATGTTTGTAACATATTGTGCCGACCCCACTTAGAGTGGGATAAGGGCAGGAGGATAATGAAAGGGCAGTAGGATGATGACTACATAAACAAAATGGTACTGCGTCTCGCTTTAACAAGTAAAAACAAGCAGTTAAAAGTATGTTTTGCGCGATTTCATATTATTTCCGTCATCCAATATTTTGATCCAATCAGTCATATCAGGTGGGTGTATGACCCAATACGTTAATGCATTCGTATCCGAGGGTCAAACAGATAAAAGACAGTTAATCATTTAACCTTATTTATTCAGCGAGAGATTTTATGAATGTTGTTCTTGACATACATTTTGATATTAATGATTGCTTATAACATACAATATAAATATTGCTCTTAACTTATGTCTTATGGAATATTGTTATGAAGTACATGTGCGGACCTTAATTTATAGAATTAGGCGTTACATTGAAGAGGTCCATAATACAAAAGTAATGAAAATATTATTTTGCCATAATCCGCGATAGATTCTATCGCCAATCAAGTCCGCTTGTGAAAAGTTAAAGGAAATAGGAATACTAACATTGGCTTCATAGTATATTTATAGCAATTAAATTTTTGTGCGTAAGAATAAACATAATTATAAAAAATATAATAGATAAAGAATGAACCGACATAAACTTGCAGCTCCTGCTTTTTGCCTTGCGAAAGCACATAGGTCTTTTTTCAGGAATCAATTTTAGCTTTGCTCTTACAGCATTTTAAATATGTTATAAAGAGGCTGATACAGAAAGCCTACTATGTTTTTGAGGATTAATTGGATGATAAGAAAGCGTGGACGTAGCTACTCTTTGACCCTGAATAAGACAGTAATTACTAAATGTAACTAGTTATAAGAATTATATTAAAAAAAAGAGCAACCGCCGAGTTTCATATGGCGGAAAGATTATAACCGAATATAGTATTTTAATTACCATAAAAATGGTTAAAGTGGGTTAACCTTAAACCTTAAAGGCTAAACATATGCTGTCGCGGATTTTATTGAGAACTTTTAGAGGGGAACCATTTTGTAATACATGATTTTTGAATAACTTTCACGGTTCACTTAGCGCACGCAAGGAAAGCTTCATATTTTGCCGTTTTCGTAATATTTTTTATTGCTGCTCCTTTCCTATTTATCTTAGCGTGATATTATATAACCTATAGCCTTCCTCGATAAATGAACTATCATACACTCTTATCTTTCAAATCGATCTAGTAGTTCCTGTGATTAGCGCGTTCAAACAAACAAACTCTTCAGCTTTATATATTAGTACAGATTATAGATTTGAGTTACAATTTGAATATCGATTACGATATTCAAATTGTAACTCAATGCTCTCTGTTTCTCTGGTCAACGTATTACGTCAACGTCCATTGGATTAGGTCTCTTCAAAGGACTTCCACATGCCAACACATGCCAACCTTGTCCGCACCTAGTTACATAGCACACGCAATGCGGCGATGTTGACGTGCGTCCATACCAACAACATATTCGCTGCATTATTTTTTTGCCAAGGAATCTGTGACCTGAATACTACATGATTGATAGCGTATTATCTGAGATATTAGGACTGTTAACCTTCTTAAGAAAAGCAAATTGTTTTGCGACAAAAATTCACTTTAACAATGTCACTATTGCCAGGAGTGAACGCTTTTGTTTGTAAAACAAATTATATATGTCAAAGATTCAAGAGAATCTTTGACATATAATTTGTCAGTTGTAAATCTTACTGTATAAGAATACAGTAAGATTGGAATTATTAAATCCATGATAATTTTGTTTTTCACGTACTTGGCAACCAATTTTTCTAATTTAAATGGAACAATTCCTAGAATAATCCGCACAAAGCAACATTTAAAAGTAATTCCAACTGATTAACAGGTTATATAAAAATCATTTTTGGGCATATCCATTATTTGTGAAGTTTAAAATGGGACGAGTTGAACAAAGGAGAGATGTTACGATAATCTCAGGTCAACATTTTATTAAATGTCAAATATTTTCTTCTACAGTAAGATTGAGATTATTAAATCCGGAATAAGTTTGTTTTTCACGTACTTGGGAACCAATTTTTCTAATTTAAATGGAACAATTCCTAGAATAATCCGCACAAAGCAACATTTAAAAGTAATTCCAACAGATTAACAGGTTATATAAAATCATTTTTGGACACGTCCATTATTTGTGAAGTTTAAAATGGGACGAGTTGAACAAAGGAGAGATGTTACGATAATCTCAGGTCAACATTTTATTAAATAAAAATACATTATTTCCCCAGATAATCAAAGTATGTCCAAATATAATTTTATTGCTTTATTTATGGGTACTAAATATATTGCAAATAAAAAAAGAAATTATTATCTTTTAAAGAAAAATGAATACAAAGTAAGAAACCAAAAGAAAATTTTCTAGCGAATTAGCGCAAAAAAATGAATTATTAATACATATTACCTCAACTACTAACGGATTTTTGCACGGTTTTACTATAAGCGCATTTTTTTGGGAAGTTTGGGTTACAAGTAAATTCTTCAGAAGAGCTAAACTGATTTTGACGGAACTTTTACTGGAAGATAGCAGAAGATGTGGAGAAACATATAGGCTACGTTTTATCCTAAAATTACCGTGAAGTCAGGATATAGATGGGAAAAACTTTGTGACACGAGGTCAAAGCTGCGGGCACAGTTAATAGTAAATATATATAAATAGTGAAAGTCCACCGTGTGGTATCCGGCTGAGTAGAATAGACCATCCTTATTTCTTACCGAGGTCTCGTTAAAGTCGACTAAGATAAGTTGTCGTCAGGGAGGCGGCCGTTCGTAAAATAAATACCTAACTAAATCACATCACATACATGGTTAAAACATATTGTACCTACCCCACTTAAAGTGGGATGAGGGCAGGAGAATGCTGTTGTATAGTAAAAGCCTAAAAAGACAACATGACTCAATACAATAAAAAAAAAAGACAACATGACTCAATACAATACGCCGCCATGTTTAATTTATTGAAATGATCGTCAAGACCAAGAAAACAACCTCACAATTGCTGTGTTATTACGCCTCCATCAAAATACACAGTTTCGTTATTTCATTTTGGATGATAGCACGTTGTATAAATAAACAATCTTCGACCGGTTAAAATCAATATATGTAGTAATAAATCATTTAGAATTATGTTTATAACTGAAACCGTTACTGGATTTAGTGTTTTAACCTTTGTTAATAAAAGATTCGATTTATATTTCGTTGTGTGTAGATATTTAATCTTTGAATAATTTTTTACATATAATCTGAATTTCGGAACGACTTTATCGATTTTTATGACACTTATGTAAGGTTTGGAGGGCGATGAAACGAAATAGCTGGGTTTCATACAAAAAAATATCGTTTTGTCGACTTAATTGACATGTATCGTTATATTACAACCAAAATTATATAAAATCATTACAAAATGAAGTCTATATGTTATTCCTATAACCTATATTACTGTAAAGTTTCATTTAAATCCGTCCAATAAGTTTTTCATGAAACAAATCAAACATACATACATACTCACAAACTTTCGTATTTATAATATTAGTAGGATTCTTATATTTTTTTAATATCTTTTCTTTTTTTTATAAAATTCTCTGTTAAAACTTATGTGTCTAATTGATAATGCAATTTATAACACGCTTTTCGGTGAAGTAAAACATCGTGAGGAAATCTGCATATCTCTAGGGAATTCTTGGGATATGTGTAACCTACCAATCCACATTGGAGCAGCGTGGTAGGTCTTAGCTCCAATCCTTCAAGCTCCAAACTAGGAAGTCTATGACCAGCTGTGGGATAGTAGCAGGCCGTTACTTTTTTTATTGAATAATTGTTTCGTCTTGCGAAAGGTTAGAGTGGCTGACATTACCCTAAAGGCCAATCTTCAAGAATGAAGAGGCAAGAAAAGAAGATTTTAAAATTATTTTCTGTCTTGCTTTGAAAAATGGAAATTTTACTATTCAATCTGTAATTATTTCACGCCGTGTGGTATCCGGCTGAATAGAATAGTACAACCCTCATTTCTTACCGAGGTGTCGTAAAAGGCGACTAAGATAAGTTGACCCGCCTTATGGTATGCGTCTGAGCAGAATAGACCACGCTCATTTCTTACCGAGGTGTCGTAAAAGGCGACTAAGGTAAGTTGATGTCAGGCAGGCGGCCGGTCATAAAATACGTAGCCAATTCATGTTTATAACATGTTGTGACGAAGAAGATGATGAATCTGTAATTATTTCCTATCGGAGACTTACCTAGTTATGTTGTCTTGTTTATCAGCTATATTCTGTAGGCCAACTGCATCTCTAAGCTGCATTACTATCGCCGCTCTCACAGCTTCCGTACACCTATACTCTTCTATCTTCTCAGATAAAACCTAATCAAAAATATTATATTATATTTTTATATTCATAACTTTTATTTTATTACCTGAAAATATTATTGAATCCAATCGTTTTAGAAAAGGTCAATAAAATAGGTAAAATTATATATAAATAAACACCCACAAATTGTTTTTCTTTGTTGGTATTAGCGGGAATCGAACCCGCAACCTCCAGAGTTGAAGTGAGGAAGGGTCATGACCACCTACGCCAACGGGCCAATCCACCCGAGTCCATTATCAACATGACATATGGTACAATTGCATATTATATACCGTGATACATATTAAAGGTTAGAAAAATACCGTTTTTCCTTCTTAAACATAAAAAACATAATATTTTACCCAGCGCTGTGAACGTGCGACTCTTTCGAGAGGGTCACGAGTTCAAACCCCGGCAGGTACAGTGAGTTTTTCTAATAAAACTTATGTTTCTAATTGATAATTGCAATTTATCACACGCTTTTCGGTAAAGGAAAACATCATGAGGAAACCTGCATATCTCTAGAGAAATCTGGGGATATGTAAGCTACCAATCCGCATTGAAGCAGCGTGGTAGGTCTTAGCTCCAAACCTTCTCTGCAGGAACGGCGAGAGAAGGCCTATGCCCAGCAGTGGCATTGCAGCAGGCCGTTACTTTTTACTTTTATAATGTATAAGACTTGTATAAAATAACTAATTATTTTATTTTTTTATAATTCTGTAATTAAAGAGCTTTTACACTACATGTATGTGAACATGTACATAACTTGTGTATTCAAGCACTATGATACCCTTAAACTTAACAAGTCTAACTAATCTAAAGAATTTATCAAAAAAAAATTGTTGCGTGCTTCCTCCGAATCAGGTTTTAAAAATACGGCATGAAAAGTACCTATTTGCGATTTGTTCTAACTGACTCAGTTTTGATTAATTGAATGTAACAATATAGGAATGCGTTAGATGTATATCCCAAAGTTGACCGGCACGCTGGCGCAGTGGGTAGTGACCCTGCCTTCGGCTCCGCGGATAGCGTTCGATTCCCTCCGAGGGCCAACATTTTCTATAAATGAATCTATTTGTCTTTGTTAGGCGTATATTTGTACTTAAGAATGTATTTAAAAAATATATAAGTATATATTCACCAGTTGTCTGTCTGCCATAACACAAGTATTGAGTCACTTTCTTTGGGGACGGAGGACCATGTGTGTAAGTGTCCATTATATTAAAAAAAAAACAATCATGCTCACCTCTACATCATCACAATACAACGGAGTATTCTTGAAAACGTCCCTCTTCACCACCGCAACATACGGACCTTGTACTCCACCAACGAACTTCTCGCAGTTAAAAAACACAGCGTCCTTTTTCACCATGCCGTCTTCAACACCCAAGAACGTTGGGTTCATATCAACAGCTGCCGTAGGTGCTACAAGGGTGAAATCCCAGAAAGACCACGCTCCATACTGGTGAAGGAGTAAAGTGGTAGCTACATCATCAGCCAAGACCCCCGTCAGTTTAGATGCAGCTGGGAAGAACCCAATCATACGTTTCCCAGTTCCAGTATTCTCTTGCAACTTCAATTCCAAGTTATTCAAATCAATGAACCCCTCCTTCGTTTCCGGGATCTTGATTATCTGGAAAGATATGAGGCATTAATATTCTGTAGGATCGCTTCGATTGTATCGATTGTTCGCACATCCCGTTTCACAATAGGTAACAGATTGTTATATTTAAACTACCAATATCCGCTACTACGTTCGTATTGTGTAGTGTTAAATTACCCTGAATCCTACTAGTCCTACTAATATTAGTATGTGGTTGACAGAGGCTTAATCGGTAATTTTTTACAAAATAAAAAAAAGAAACTTCAAAAAAAAAATTGGGTAGGTGGGGCTCGATCGTTGGTATTTTCATTTCTCGGGTAAACCGTTGCCCGAATAAGCTACGCTGTCTTGACAATTAACGGCAAAAATAGTGGTTTATATATTCAATGTAAATTTTAGTATTTTTAATGTCCCAAAACAAGGATAAAACGATTTTTTTAAAAATAAAACTTAGCTAGATCGATTTTTGTCCCCCAAAGCCCCCTACATGCTGAATTTCAGGAATTCGTTGGAGCCGTTTCCGAGATTCAACAAAGAAAGAGAGAAAACAAAAAAAAATTATATACATATATAGGTATATACATATAAAGTAATTTTCTTGGAGCGGCAAAATAAAAACGTGTGTTGCTCTGGAAAATCAAAGATTATGTCCTAAATGTGACATTAGACCATACTTATTTTGTCCTCTAGTCTTATTTTTTATACATATATTACAATATTTACAATGTTTCTGTATATTTTTAGTTAAATTATTTGCTGTATACAATGGACTTATTTTATTTAGCATTTGTTTTACTCCTATATGATACATATTACAAGATTAACTCAGTTAAATATTAAAGATAAATAGATACATAGGTTAAACTAATATAAAGCGTATAAAATGATGCATGACTTCACTATATGAGCAAGTACAGGTTGTCTAATTCGAAGGTTGTTAACCTTCTAGTGTAGCCGTGAATTCTGCGAGTAATCAACGTAACTGCCTATTTTTAGACATTAACGATTGGCGTACTTAGAATTCGGAACAAATGTATCAGCGATCTTATTTATGGTACAAAGAATCTATGGAATAAATGCGTAGGAATGTACAAGTGTATAGACAACAAGTCAAGAAATGTTTTTAAAAAAAACGTTTAACTAAATTTTATGTCCCTACTGTTAACTTTTGAGCAGTTCCCTCTTCTGTAGCCAATCCTGGTAACAGCATCAGCTTATCATAAACATGCATTGTCATCAAGACTAGTATGTTAAATATCGACTCAATCGGACACCGGGAAATTGGTCAAATTTAACTTGCAAGATTCCACCTTCACATACATACATTGCAAGTTGAATAAAAGCTAATAAAATCTATACACATAAGATTTGTACAAAAAATACGACGATAGACTCCAAGACAAAATCGCAAAGTTTTCAATTTTGTCATGGAGTCTATCTCCTGAAGATGCTTCGGTTGCGGGACGAAACGATTGTTAAGTTTGTGGGTTTGTTCGTGGGTTTGGTTATAAAATACTATAATATAATTCAGCAATCTCTTTGTCATTACAGCAGTTTAAAAACACTGTTAAAAAGAGGCTGCTACAGATGACCTACCTGTTGAGGATTACTTAGATGACAAGAATGTGTGGATATAGGTACTCTTCGACTCTATACAAGATAGTAATGGCTAAATGTAACTATTTAAAAATATTTTGAAAAGAACAACCGCCGAGTTTCACGCTGGCTCTCTTCGGTAAGAACAGCTTTCCGAATCAGCAGTAGATTTGACGATTCAAAAGCACTTATTTCAATAAAATTTATTTTGTATTTGAATACGCAGCGTTGGTTACACTTCCTACAAGGTGGACTGAAGGTATTAAAAAATTCGCAACGATCCGCTGGATACAAAGGGCAAAGGATCATGTGATGTTGAGATTCTGCGAAGACGCCTATGGACGTATAAATGTTGAAGAGGATGATTTCAGAATAATATCATCTAAAAACCCGTAGCGACCTTGAAATAACCATATATATTCAAATTTATGTGTACTTGAAAATGAATCACGAACTTTTTTATTCGTAAGCATTTTATAGAAGCGAAAAAGCTAATTTCTTTCTTCGCGTTTCCTTAAGAATCCTTGACACGGTAGCATTTGTTACTTGGAGTAAGGTAATTTTATAAGTCTAACGTTGAAATGTTTAGCGAATTCGAAAACGTTACAAGTCAGATAGTTTTAAGGTATCGTCATATAAATAAAAGAAATATAGGATGGTATTTTTAAGTTTTTTTTTCAGGTAAGTACTACAAAAACGTTTTTTGGAAGGAAAAAAAGGAATTTTACCTGATGCAGTGAGATGTCACGCTAATGCTAACGTTTGCAGCAATGTTCACTGAATAGAATAGTACCACCCTCTTTTCTTACCGAGGTGTCATAAAAGGCGACTAAGGTAAGTCGACCCTGCGGTGTGGTATCCGGCTGAGTAGAATAGACCACCCTCATTTCTTACCAAGGTGTCGTAAAAGGCGACTAAGGTAAGTTGACCCACCGTGTGGTATCCGGTTAAGTAGAATAGACCACCCTCTTTCTTACCGAGGTGTCGTAAAACACGACAATGGTATGTTGATGTCAGGCAGGCGGGCGGTCGTAAAATACGTAGCCAAATCATGTGACAACATGTTTATAACATGTTGTGCCGACCCCACACAGAGTGGGATAAGTGCAGGACGATGATGATGATTAATATCATAGATGCAAAAGTCTGGTTGTCTATAAAATTAAGCAAATATAAATTACCACGGACTTAAGGCTGCGAACACATGATAACCTCTAGTCCATCATTCGTAACAATTATAGTGACATTAAAGTTACATTGTCACGCTGTTCGTGATGTCTTCAGCTGTAATGTCACGATGTTCGCACTTCAGTTGCGATAAAACATAGTAAAACTAGGAATACTATCTGTCCCCACATTACTGACCTTGGTTGTGCAATTAGACGTGACCTACCGCACGCAGCGACTGAATGTGATGAAAATTTACTTTAGTTACGTGCATTTTGCATTGCTTGTATTTATAGGTAAGGAGGCTTGATGACACTTAAATGAAATAGTAACTAGATACTACTTAATTTAAGATTCATTCATTCATTTCATTTTTTATTTAATTTTAATATTTTAAAATTTAAAAAATGCAAATTTAAAAAAATTAAAAAAAGTTAAATGAAGTACATAGTCTAGATAGATACTACTACTTTATTTAAGGTTAATTCATTTCATGTCATTTCATTCTTTATTTTATTTTAAAAGATATTTAAAAATGCAAATAAAAAAAAGCGCCGGTTACATGTGGGACACGAACTAGGGTTTTGAACTTTATCGGTCCGTTACCATTATACCATTACTTTTGCCAGCCAAAAATATCTTTTGGAATTAATTCTTAATTTTAGCATTTTTTCAGTGGCCGACAATAAGTATAATTTTTTTTTTTAATGAATAGCTAGATCGATTTTGTACCCCGAGTTGGTAAATGCCGAATTTCATGAAAACCGTTTCCGAGATTCGGAAAATATTTTGTTATAAATTAAGTCTAAATTCAATTTGAAATGAATAAGAAAAAATAAAAGAATGCGTTTAGGATATCACGCCAGACACCTTACTGTGCACCAGCACTTTTCACTACAAAATCCAACGACAGAATGATTCTACCACCAGTTCGGAACACTAATCCACTTGAAAAGAACTGGCAAGAAACTCATTGGTCACTCTTATCGCGAAGAGCGATTATTTGTGGTTAAATTCTAATAACACGAAATACAAAAGAGGTCTCCCAAATACGTCTAATTCCTACGAATGCCGCACGCCAACAAAGAGAGAATGATCGGACTCTAACTAATGCTGTTAGCCCTCGAGGCTTTGACAGCGTCACCGAGAGAGTGGGCGAGCGCAGAAGCATCGCCGGAGTAAAAACTGGGAGAGCGAGACTCGCAGCCTCCTGGGAGCGTCGCCTTAAGGGTGCCTCCTGTGAGGCTGAACCTCAGCTTAAGACGACGCGTTGTGGAGGACTGTATTGGACTTGCGGAAAAGTCATGTCATAATGTCATAACGGGCGGGGCTGGACACCCCGGCCGCTAGACGTGAGGAAGCGGGGACCTCGTCTTCGCCGGCGAAGACGCTGTATGTGGTATCGGGCGTTAACGAGAGAATGACGTCAGCCGTTGGCGTATATAGGCTGTCACAGCCAAGAGATCTGGATTCCTAACAATAAATACTCGTATATATATTGGTAAGTTTAACTCATTTAAATATTAAAGACAAAGTATTTATTCTTACCTCAGCATCAAACTCCTTCCATGGTGCTAATTGTCTCTCAGTTTCCCTGGAGGATACGAACAGAGCGACTCTTTGTGGCCGCAGTGTACGCAGGAACCTCGCCAACGACGCTCCAAATAAAACCACATCTTCAGAACTAGCTCCAACTGACTTGCGAATTATCTCCTTTGATTCTGACCTTTAGAATGAAATTTAGGTTCATATAAACAAAGTCAATCTTATCCATACTATCTTATGAAACTAAAGACAACATGTTTCTATCATGTGACAACATGTTATAAACATTTCGCTAGGTATTTTACGTCCGGCCGCCTGCCTGACGTTACTTTACCTTAGTCGCCTTTTATGACACCTCAGTAAGAAAGAGGGTGGTCTATTTTACTCAACCGGATACCACCTTTCGCCTTCGTGTCGTAATCGCCTTTTACGACACTCGGTAAGAAATGAGGGTGGTACTATTCTAATCAGTCGGATACCACACGGCGGGTCGACTTACCTTAGTCGCCTTTTACGACACCTCGGCAAGAAATGAGGATGGTACTATTCTATTCAGCCGGATACCACACTGCGTATTCTTAATGATTCAAAAGTTCTTGTAAAAATTTACTTGGATAAAGTAACTTCGAAGTCTCACTAATAGTTAATTTACATTATTAACTTAGGCATTTTTTACATAAAAACACATCGTAGCTAAGCTGATTATTTGAGAGTAATAATTAGATTTTAAAAATGGAATAGTACAAAAAATGCAGCCAAATCATGTAACAACATGTTTATAACATGTTGTGCCGACCCCACTAAGGGCAGGAGGATGATAAGTACATTTTATTTTCAAAAATGTACCTACTTTTTATTTTCCTATTACACGCGTTCCTATATCCAGTTACAACGGCATTCAGCTTGCTTCTGCTTGAGAGATAGATCTCTGCCATGGAGTTGTTTGCAATTTGCATTTCTTTTAAAATGCAAATGGCTTTTGAATGCCGTTATATTGAGGTTAAGTGGTTCTGTATGTTTGTTTAATATAGCGATTCTTTCTTCTTATTTCTTAAATATCAAATTGCTTTGTTCCTTATGTAATGATTATTAATGATATAGAGATCTTTCCTCAAAATTATTTAATGTCACACGCTAACGATTTCGTGGAAGTTGCGATAACTTTTTATGTATTATCTTCCGAGATTGATGACGTTACGTAATTTGTTGTTGTCTAAATTATAATTTAAATCGCTCCCACCAAGAAGCGTCTATTTATCACTGACGCGAAATAATTAGATGTCAAGATTTATTTCACAGTAAAATTGCACGAATTGGTATATATTCGTACAAATCCAATTCTATTCTTTGACTTATTTTGTAACGTATTAGAAGCTCGTTCTATACAACGTATTTTTTCTTTATGTTACCGCTAAAACTTGATATCTAAGTGATTACCTCATAGAAATTCTACTATATCCTACTGTTACAGACCTTGATTTATGCCTTATATTTTAACAATTTATTTCCTGCAGCAGTACTAATCATCTTTGGTGTCAATTCTCCTATTTAGGTGTTCCACTCCCAATCTATGACACACTCGCCGATATATCTTGCTCTATCAAGACGTTATTGAGAGCACGGTATAAATTATAAAATCGATCTCAATCAATAACACACTCGCCATATCTCGCTCTGTCCAGACATTGCTGAGAGCGCGATACAAATTGTAGCATGCGCTAGGAGCATATCCCGTGTTAAAGCGTATATTTATGTGTAACTCTACTCCTAATCTATAATACACTCACCGATACATCTCGCTCAATCAAGACGTCACTGAGAGTGCGGTATAAAGTGTAGCATGCGCTAAGAATACGTCCCGTGTAAAGTGTCGTATTTATGTGTCACTCTCGTCCTAACCTACATTACACTTACAGATAAATCTCGCACAACCAAGACATTAGTGAGAGTGCAGTATAAAGTGTATCATGCGCTAAGAATATGTCCCGTGTAAAGTGTCATATTTATGTGTCACTCTCGTCCTAATCTACAATACACTTACCTATAAATCTCGCTCTGTCCAGACGTCACTGAGAGTGCGGTATAAAGTGTAGCATGCGCTAAGAAACGTCCCGTGTAAAGTGTCATATTTATGTGTGACTCTCGTCCTAATCTAGAATACACTCACCGATAAATCTCGCTCTGTCCAGACGTCACTGAGAGTGCGGTATAAAGTGTAGCATGCGCTCAGAATATGTCCCGTATAGAGTGTCATATTTATGTGTCACTCTCGTCCTAATCTACAATACACTCACCAATAAATCTCGCTCTGTCCAGACGTCACTGAGAGTGCGGTATAAAGTGTAGCTTGCACTAAGAATATGTCCCGTGTAAAGTGTCATATTTATGTGTGACTCTCGTCCTAATCTAGAATACACTCACCGATAAATCTCGCTCTGTCCAGACGTCACTGAGAGCGCAGTGCAACGGGTAGCATGCGCTGGGAGTACATCCCGTGTAACGTATTCTTCTATCCATTGCAATGCTCTACCAGATCCGTTGTAATCGCAGTAGACCACTGGGAACAAGAAAAAACATATAATTATGAAGTTAGCAGTTAATAAGACAAAAATAAAATATGATTACATTATGTACTTAAATAACCTAAAACGACCACGCTTCATTGTACCGATTTATGTTTTGACCATAAAAAAAAAAAAATCGAAGAACAGGGCAATTTTTTGAATGACTATCTAATAATAAGATTGTGAGACATTACGGAACTCTCACTTACATCTACTCAAAACTTATAAAACTTTAAAATAAATAAGAACCCTTAAGCGTACAAACTTTAAGTTTGCAATGTAAAGAACATTAATCGAGATATTAGAGAGAAAATTAACTTTTTAACTGGACCAAAATATAAGTACCTGAAAAATTTCATTAAAATCAGTTCAAAAGTTTTATAGATTAGCGTAAATTAACAACGTAAAATTATAACGTAAAGATAAACATAAAAACAAATCACTCCTAATTCATGCTACTTTTTTTTTGCTTAGCTTGCTCTACTGATAATTATCTGAAATGAAAATATACTAAGTTGGAAATCGAAATATGAAAAACCACATAAGTGTTAGTAACGGGAAAGGCCAAGAGGCAAAAGAAAACAGGGTAAGTCATTAGTAGTAAATACGCGACGTCAAAAAGACCGCGGGAGCTTAATGATTGGCAGGAAAGAATTGGATTCAAATGGCACAATTTTATGGCCTTAAAAATACCCTGAATAAGCAATTGACGTAAATCAACAAGAAAACAACAAGATTCATAAATAACGAATATAGTAAAAACTGTTTTTTTTTTAATTCTGGACAACTAATTTTGCCGCATTAAACGTTGCTATTAGTAAATAATACCATCAACAAAAGTAAAATAATACCTTCTTCAAGTGCGAACAAAATAAATGCAATATAATTAATCGTTCCGAGGGTTCAGTGAACCTTGGGTCCAATGTCAGACAGGTTAAACATGTGCAAAAAGTAGGCAAGTGTGAACAATGCTTGAGAGATTTGGGACTTGAATTTAAATGAATAGAATATAAAAAGGGTACTGGAGTATTTCTATAAATGAGAATCTGAGAAATAAAGCGACGCGTCGATGAACTTACCTTTTAATAATACACAGATATATTCATAACCTCTTTTGTACCGACATAAGCTTGCGGCTCCTGTTTTGCGCCTTGCAAAGGTACGAAATTCGTTTGTGGGTTTGCGTATAAGATTCTATAATAAAATTCCTCAATCAATTTTAGCTTTGCAATTACAGCAGTTTAAAAACACTATTAAAGAGAGGCTGATACAAAAAGCCTACTATACTGTTGAGGATTATTTGGACGATAAAAATACGTGGATATAGCTAGTGTCCGACCCTGTACAAGATAGTAATTACTTAATGTAACTCGTTATATTATGTTGAAAAGAGCAACCGCCGAGTTTCTTGCTGGCTCTTCTCGGTAGGAACAGATTTCCGAACCAGCAGTAGAATTGACGATTCAAAAGCACTTGTCTACAAGTTTATTTAGTTAAAAAAATTTGAATTTTTAGAAAGGTTTAAAGGGATTAAGGGGAGCCTGTCGTTTTCCAGATAATTATTCTCTCTTTTCATTAGTTCTCTATTCGGTAAGTTGATCTCTGAGAACTATCTGAGCCATGAGCTCAGTAAAACTCATAATATGCTTGGGTGATGACTTCTACTATATGATACGTCCATCGCCACGCTCGCTTTTTGGGATTAATTTACACTATTCGATGCTATAGGTACTATTACTACTACGAAAGCTGTGTGGTATCGGGTTAAGTAGAATAGACCACCCTTATATCTTACGAAGGTGTCATAAACGACGACTAAGATAAGTTGACCCGCCGTGTGGTATCCGGTTGCGTAGAATAGACCACCCTCCTTTCCTTACCCCGGTGTCGTAAAAGGGGACTAAGGTAAGTTGACGTCAGGCAGGCGGTCGTAAAATACCTAGTCAAATCATGTAATTTGTTTATAACATATAGTGCCGACTCCACTTAGAGTGGGGTAAGGGCAGAATAATGCTGGTGATATACTACTCAAAGGTTGACTGGAAGAGATCCCTTTTAGGGATAAGTCCGTCTAATACATGTTTTTTTTTTAATTTTTCTTTCTCTTTTCTAAATATATGTATTTAAAGAAATAAATAAACTATAAATATCGAGTCTAATTCAGCTATTAGTTAAAAACGAATAAATTATTATACTTTAATGACAGAAAAACATAAATTTAAGTTCCGTCTGGGGTTAATGTCTTGAAACCAAACGAAACCTAGTATCAAAATTTAATTGTTTCTAGAACAATTCCACACCCATTAAAGTATTTGATAATTTATGGATGTATTTAGACACGTGTGCATGTTCTTGCCAAAGTTCGTTATTAGAAGATCGCCATTATTATTACGTGACTGAGATGCCAAGTTTGAGCGAATAATGAAGCTCCAATTAGAATAACATTAAATGGAAGTCATGACTTAATACGCCTGTTAGATGCCCTTCCCAATAGACCGTGGTATATGTTTGTCTTGGTTAGACAAGTGTAGTCTTGTATTTATGCGACTTGCTAAGAAGAATAACTAACACCGAAAAGAAGAGAGGGTATATAACGCTTAGTATTATTGTGACCTAATTCAAAGTTAGGCTTATTTGAGTTAGATACATTATAATCTTTATTTTAACGCCATCTATGATATCACAACGTAGGGTCCTAACCACTAGACGATCACGGCCACAACAAGCTGTGATGGCCTAGCGGTGCGACCGTGTGAATCTCTAGAGACGATCATGGGTTCAAACCCGGGCAGACACCAATGAGTTTTTCTATTAAAACTTATGTGTCTAATTGATAATTGCAATTTATCACACGCTTTTCGGTGAAGGAAAACATCGTGAGGAGACCTGCATATCTCTAGAGAATCCTAGGGATATGTGTAACCTACCAATCCGCATTGGAGCAGCGTGGTAGGTCTTAGCTCCAACCCTTCTCTCCAAAAATGGAGAGAGGAAGCCTATGCCCAGCAGTGGGATAGTAACAGGCCGTTACTTACTTACTTACTATGATATCACGCTACAGAATATTAAAAAACTTGCCAGCGTAGCTCAGTCGTGAGAAATGAAAATACCTAGGATCGAGCCCCATCTACCCTATTATTTTTTTCTTTTTTTTTCGAAGTTTCTTTTTTTTATTTTGTAAAAATTACAAAGCAAGGCTCGGTCGCCCAGATATTTATAATAACATATATAGTATTTCGAAAAAGAATTTTTAATTATTATCAGTCACACAAAGACAGACTTGAAAATTTAAAAATGAAGTCACTGGTTATCCGATCTAATTATCTATAAGCTGTGATGGCCCAGCGGTAGCACCGTTCGACTCTTTCGAAAAGGTCGCGGGTTCAATCCCGGGCAGACACCAATGAGTTTTTCTGTTAAAACTTATGTGCCTAATTGATAATTTCAATTTATCACACGCTTTTCGGTGAAGGAAAACATCGTGAGGAAACCTGCATATCTCTAGAGAATTCTGGAGATATGTGTAACCTACCAATCCGCATTGGAGCAGCGTGGTAGGTCTTAGCTCTAATACTTCTCTCCAAAAACGGAGAGAAGAGGCCTATTCTCAGCAGTGGGATTAGTAACAGGCCGCTACTTACTTACTTACTTTATATCTATACTATATTAGAGATATATAGATCTATACTAGACATTAAATTACTCCATAAAATTTTCAATGGAAAAATCAATCAACTGTTATGTAGATTGACCGCTGGTTTTTAGTGGCCACCATAGTTACTTAAATCTAAGTTTTAATCTAAGGACAGTAAACATGGCGGCAACAGACGGAAGCAGAAATGTTTAAAGAAATAACATTTAATACAGAGCTTCATAACAAAAGTATCAGTCAAATACAATATCTTATTAACACCTACGAGTCTCCTTCAATAAATTGGCATGACATTTTTTATTGCCAGACTTTTTAATAAGAACATATATAGTAAATCATTGTGTAACAAGACACAAGTGCTCAAGTACAAGGAAAAAATATTAAAGTAAATAATATTCACAGCTTTATTTGGCGTCTTATGGCATTAACTATTTCATAAGTTCTCTGAAGTTACAATAAAATTACTTGCAATTCCGCAAAGTAACGCCTGCTTTTATAAATCATTTAAGATCTGTGAATTAAATCTTTAAAATAAGGAATATGTGGGAATGGAACGTTTGGGGTATGCATGGAACGAAACGCAAGTGAGTGTGTGAGAGAGATGGTATGACAGGAGGGAGGGAGAGAGCTAAAACGTAGGACGGACATGAGAGTGTGCTTAGACAAATAAAATAAAATTTAATACAAGCTACGAGTTTTGATTTGCTTTGGAAGGACGATTACTACATTTTTCGAGGCTCGGCCGGGATTATGTGAGGAAGAACGAGTGACAATCACAATTTCTAAGTAAAACTTTATATGACAACTAGTTCAATCCGCGACTTTGTTTGCGATACCATAATTATGCAGTATGCCGGTGGTGGTGGTGATTGTTTATGGAACGTGTGGATATTAGTATCCACAAGTTGCATTTATAGGGTATGAGAACGGATTGCTTCCTACACTTAGCATTACATAGATTATCTTTAAAAAAACCTTGATTATAGAAAAATAAATCTATAATTTCTTTTATATTATGGATTTCAACAAAGTTAAGTGTTAAGTGTTAAAGCTGTTGGTAAACCTAATAAATTAAAAAAAAAAAAAAAAGTAACGCCTTATTCTATAAATTGTTTGATAGCACTTGAAGTCAATTTACGTTTCTACGTTTTCAAACTTTGCAGACGTTAGACAAATAACAATTCATATCTGATGCAAATAACAAGCATTATGATAAGATAAAGATGTTTACCGTTTATAGCATAAAGAGATATTTGACGGCGCGCCCCATACTTTAGAATTACAATAACATTAGTCGAGAATAACATTAGGTAAGCCGTGTGGTATCCAGCTAAGTAGAATAGATCACCCTCATTTCCTACCGACATGTCGTAAAATACGACCAAGTCAAATCAAATCAAAATCAAAATAATGTTTATTCAAATAAGCTCTTTCAAGCACTTTTGAATCGTCAAGTTAACGTCAGGCAGGCGGCTGATAGTAAAATACCCAGCTGAGTCATGTGACAACATGTTTATAACATGTTGTGCCGACCCCACCTAGAGTGGGATAAGGGCAGGAGGATGATTAAGGTTATTTTTTTAGCCTCGCACAAAACAAAAATAATCCACACGTCATCTTAAAACTTGTAAAAACATTTCGCGGAGTGATTCGTTCGGTATAAATAATCGAAAACACTATTTCTGGGTCAAAGCCAAGATCACGCATGCTAATACAGTCAAAGGTGAATATCTTCTAAGCCAGTGTTTAATCAAAACGCGGTGAATCGGCAAAATTAGGCCATTAGGAAATTTGAATTAAATAGCATTTATTAATATTGTATTAGCAAATAAATAAAAAATAAATTACTCCAAATAATTGATAGAATTAGGTGTTACTTTGCGGAGATCCATAAAACAAAAGTAATAATAAAATTATTTTGCTATAATCTGCGATAAAGTGAATAGAAAAAATATATAACGCTAAATGTAGAGTGGGCTATCCATTATATCCGATACCACACTGCAACTACAATACACAAACACTACACACGTTCACTATCACAAACTCAACAATCGTTTCTTCCCGCAACCGAAGCATCATCAGAAGACAGACTCCAAGACAAAATCGCAAAGCGCGGCATTCACCTAAATAAACTTAGTTATATACAAATCGGTTCAACATCCACCATATATTTTATTTTGCCTCCAAACACGTGTAACAAGTCTTTCCTTTTCAATTTCCTTTAAATTACTCCAACTAGGATTGTCATTATTATCATGTGACTGAGATGCCAAGTTTCTTGAGCGAAACATAGGACTCAATAATTATCCTCCTGCCTTTATCCCACTCTAAGTGTGGTCGGTAAAACATTTCTTTTCTTCCACTCTCCTTTCATTCGTCAACTCTAGCTGCTCTTTTTATATGCATGCAATACTTCCACAATCCAACTATCTCTTTTTATGCTTTCCTTCAGTCACTTATCCATCCATATTCATACTTAACACTCGTTTAGTCCCATGATTTTCATCCCTCCTAAATATATATGCGTACCATCTTAATCTTGCACTTGTCTTTTCTATAATTAGCGCAACTTTCTGACTTCCCCTTATATACTCATTTTGTATTTTATTCAAACTTGTCACACCACACACTGACCGTTAACCAAATTAGCTATCAAGACTTTAATATTGACAATGCAATTAACCTTTGCTTTCTCATACAATTGTAGCAGTTTTTTTAGTGCCCGAAAACAGGAATAAAACAACATCTTTTTTAAATATTTTAAATCGATTTTTCCCCTCTAAACCCTAAATCGAGCCGAAGAAAAGATTAAAATATTAAAGATAAAGCGTAGGTTAATATTTGCGACATTTAAAGATTAGTACAAGTATATTTGGTTAACGTATACATATCCAAGGTCAATTATGTAAAATCATGTTTTCGACGCAGAATAACGCGTAGTATTTACAATTTCGCAAACATTACCATACCTACTAGTCGCTGATCGATAGCTGTATGATGTCATCGTTTGCTTATATGTGAACGTATTGTCAACTCATTTAATATGGACTTTAAAACTGGATTTAGGTCACGTTCTCTATCACAAGTAATACACATAAAGAAGTATGTCATACATTGAGTGATGTCCTAATTTGATTGCAACCAACCTTCATTCCCATAGCGTATAGGTATAGCATCTTAATGCTTAGTGTCTACCTATATGCTGTGGGAAGTACCAAGGGGTACATATAGTTAAACATAAAAAAACCGTTTTAGGAGGTAAGAGTAACATCGATATGTGAATTACAGACGTTAATAATTTTTTCTCTCTATTCTTATATGTTTCAATTTTTTTTTTAATTAATTCGTAAGAACAGTCTTTTGATAATAATTAACAAAACAAAAAAATAGATATTTACTTTTTTATGTATTATATTATATATTGATTAGTAATATGTGAATTGAAGTAATTGGTATATTATTTCAGATTTTTCATATGGTCATTTATAAAGCAATATTATCCCAATGCTGGGTATAATCCTTTAATCGCCTTTGGAAAGAAGGATTGTAGACGTACACTGCATTGATATTTCCAGCACATACCAATTTCTGTGAAGAAAAACATCCTGGGGAATTCAAAATCTCAGAGACTTATAACTCGCCAGCGTGTATGGCGCACATAACTCTAAACTTAAAAGATTTCTTGCCATCCCATACTGATCTGTTTTATCCCATAACTAGTATCTTATATCCCATAACAGGCTTCCTACTATCCAATTACCGACCTGTTACCATAACATAACTAAGCTCGTATATCCCATTACTAGCTTACTATCCCATAATAACTAGCCTCTTACTATCTCACAACTGGCCTCTTACTTCCTTAACAGGTCTATTACTATCCCATAACCGACCTGTTACGCGACCATAACTAGCCTCGAATATACCATTACTGGCATCCCATAATCTAATAACCTAATACTATCCCATAATAACTGGCCTATTGCTATCCCATTGGTCTGTGTGCAAAGGCTGCAATTATTATTTTTCTACCTATACATTTATATATCGACAATATACAATGTATCTCATCAGCATATCAGACCGAAATATTTGGAATATTATCAACCCAATTTTTTTACTCATGACAACACTATTTAATTTAAATTCAAATTTCACATAGATCAGCAATAATATACCACGAAATCGCCCTGCGCAATGCTTATATGCAATAAATAGAATGTTATTTGTATTGAAATACAATCGTTTGTTGATAAAACAACGGTGTTGCCCTTTCGGCACGTAGTTCCTGTTAAACTCAGTGTTACGTTACAAATATTGAGAAACTTTGAAGTAACTGCGTATTATACAAAGTTCTAGAATAATACAGAGGCTAGGAGCTATTAGTCATAACATTTAAAAAAGATAAGTCAGGCATGCTGATTCTTTGAGGCTTTATAAATTTATTTTAATTTACTTGTATTTCAAACTAACAGTACAAATTGAACATAAAAACGTAACTTGTACCTAATTCATCATCATTCTCTTACCCTTATCCCACTCTAAGTGGGGTGAGCACAATGTGTCTTCTTCTTCCATTCTCCTCTATCATTCGTCAACTCTGGTGCCACTCCTTTAATATGCATATCATTTTTCATCCATCCTTTTTTCGGCCTCCCCCTAGCCATACATCCATCCACATTGATATTTAAAACTCTTTTGGTCACATGATTTTCAACCCTCCTCATTACATGACCATACCAAAACCAAATCTTTTCTACTTACTATGTTACTAATTCACAAACCAAAATTCACGTTCTTCTTCTTTTTGAACAGATGGCCGTCCAGTGCTGGACAAAGGTCTCTTCATGGGATCTCCGCACAATGAGCGATGCGAAGAAACAATGGGCGTTGGGGTCTCAAGGTGTTGAAATGACGACACGAACCAGAAAACGCAATATAGGTAGACCCCATACGCGATGGACTGACGACTTCAAAAAAGATCGCGAAGAACCAAAATTAGTTTCTACTTATTTCAATTCCAAAATAAAAAAGTATTTAACAGATTAAAATACTTTTTTGGACATGGCTGCACACTAAACCAGAAACAATAAAATAAAACAATCCTAACAACCTTACTCTTAAGTTTTTATGCAACCAATAAGTGATCTAATTGTCCCAAGTATAAACAATAGACGATGAATAATGCAATGAAGAAAACTGGGCACACTGACAAGGTAATTAAGTACCGTTAAAGTCTTAATCTCATCAATACATAAAAGTAAGGGACTGTTACAATCCCACAGCTGGGCATAGGGCTCCTCTCTCCGTTTTTGTTGAGAAGGGTTGGAGTTAAGACCTACCGCGCTGCTCCAATGTGGATTGGTAGGTTACACATATCCCCAGATTTCTCTAGAGATATGCAGGTGTGCTCACGATGTTTTCCTTCACCGAAAAGGGTGTGATAAATTGCAATTATCAATTAGACACATAAGTTTTAACAGAACTCATTACTGCCTGCCGGGGTTTAAACTCGTGATCCGGATTTAGATTCATTGTAGTAAAAAAATGTATTGTTTTGTCAGATTTACCTTATCTCAAGGTCAAATTAAAAACAGAGGCTAATATCGGAAGTTATTCAAGATGTTTTGATCTAATCAAGATGTTCAAATCTTGTGTCAGCTTCCTTATGTCAGTATCACTGATAAGGCAATGTAAAAGAAAAATTTAATCAAAAATTCAAATAAGATGAGATTTTTTGAAACGATCTTATCTATTATTCGTTGAATATTAGAATCTATTTTATACATATAATAAAATCGTTGAGATGTTAAATCTCTTTGCGTTTTTCCCCGTTAGTCTCAAAAACGGCTGATCCGATTTGGACGCTGTTTTCACTAATATGTAATAGAAAGCCTCACTTAACATATAAAGTATGTTTTAAAATAATCGGTCAGCAAATAAAAAAATATATACTATGGATACTGGTATGTACAAATATTCGTTTTTTGCTATTCCTATTAGAGGATTTCGTCTAAACAAGTTATAATTCGTTTCGTAAAGTAACAGCCTGTTACTATCCCACTGCTGGGACACCTCGTCTTTAATATATAAAAAATTATGTTTGTTGTCCTCCATAGACTCCGAAGCGGCAAGACCGATATTCATGAAATTTTTATGCAATCTTTAGGATGACCAGCGTAATCCTGTAAAGTTTGGTGGCGATCGGAGTATTTGTTTAACTATTGAGTTTTGTTTCTAGGGGAATTCGAAACGAGACTCAGCAATTCGTGGCCAGCCAGCCAGTATTTTACGAGTACCTACATAAAATGAATGTTTGTCCTTTTAATCTTTTAATTATTCTTTTTTAGTTTAATCTTTTATCTTAGCAAATTCCTTATAAAATTTCTCCAGCGAAAAGACAGATTTACGCATTTTTATTAGTTTCGCAATATTGTTTGACGTAGTTTAAAAAGAGTAATGGATGAAGGACTTTTTAATTTGTTAACTGAAGTCGCCATTTTTTTATTACTACTGAGATAACGGTTGAACTAAAGAATCCTATGATTAGCAACAAATAAACCGCTAAGTTATATATTCAATTTAAAGTTATTCAAATTCTATCTAAGATCATATACATCGCTAACCGCACAGCGACTAGTTAACCTTGAATTGGCGGAATTTATAGCGAACACGTGTACGAAACGACGTCCGAAGACAAGGTTATCTGATATCGCGAATTCACGACCTAACAAACAAATGTTTGAGGCAGTCTTTATAAAACATTAGCTGACCCAACTACAAGTAGCTGTGACTATTTCGATTTCATAATATATTTAAGCTTTAATACATTAATTAATTCAAATTCAAATTATACTTTATTCAAATAAACTTTTAAACGAGTGCTTTTAAATCGTTTACTCTACTGATGGTTCGGAAAGCTGTTCGAACCGAGAAGAGCCAGCAAGAAACTCTTTTAAAAATATATTTCTTATTACTAGTTAAATTTAGTTATTACTATACAGTCTCGTACAGGATCGTAAAGTAGCTACGTCCACGCATTCTTATCATCTAAGTATTCCTCAATAGTATAGTAGGCTTTCTGTATTAGCCTTTTATTAATAGAGTCTTTAAACTGCTGTAATGGTAAAGCTAATAAGTAAAGCTTGCTTATACACCGGAAAAACATATAGGATATAGAAATACTGTTCATTCTACAGGAATAGGATGACACTAAAAAGCGCCTTATTATTAACCTATGACGCGTCAACAGTTCACGCGATGTTAGGAATGAGAACAGATTGTGCCTCCTACATTTAGTTTTGCCTAGATCTCTTAAAAAAGCTAATTATAGCATAATAATTCTATCATTACTGTTATTTTTCATCGATTATTAAACATGTAGAAGTGGCCTAGCGTCAACAGGCACTATCTAAATTAGCATAACTGATAACTCGTGCGTGTTTACCATTTTATTATAGCCATTTTATTCGTTGGCAACGAACTTATTTGTGGGTCTAGGTCGAACTGTTATATCACAGATAATCGATATCTCTATAATCTAGATAAAATCGATGTTTATTTCATTCCGTTACGCACGATGTTTTGCTAATTTCGTTCTATATTTTATGATCGGTGATGCGTGTTGTATCACGCAATGGAAAAATTTTGTATGATCAGCCATAGATAAATAATATTTATGTACTAATAATCCGGTGATAGTGTGTAAAATTTTCCATCTGTTTATGTTTACTAATAATATTATGGAGGCAAAAGCCCTGCCAATCCAACGAATGTGAAACAAAACAAATATCCATATGTTTTATATATCACTACATACTTAGAATAAAACAAAGTCGCTTTCTGTGTCTGTCCCCCATGTACTGTCCCTATATCCCTATGTATGCTTAACTCTTTAAAACTACGCAACAGATTTTGATGCAGGTTTTTTTAATAGATAGAGTAATTAAAGAGAAAGTTTATATGTACAATAACATTCAATATGAAGTAGAGAAATACTGTAATTTTTGAGGTTTCTAATGTGATGTCGTAAATAATTACATTTTTTCCGCTTACATTGCAAACGCAGGATGTCTATCTCTTATGGATGACCCACAAAAGCATTTTTTTGACATTTTCTTTTTACGAAAAATAATGCCTTATTATCGAAGCAATTTTAAACAATACAGCATTAATCCTTATCTAATTAAGTACATTAAATACATTGTTGATTTAATATAGATCAGTATGGCCCTATTTACGAAGATATTACAGATTTAATATGCCGCGAGGAGGACATCGAGTGACTGAGTTCACTGAGTGACATGGGCTATATATTTTATACCCGTGCGAAGTCGGAGCAGTCCGCTAGTATTACATACTTATATTAATAAAAGATAGATCTAAAATGTGTACATCTGAATCGTAGCCAAATCATGTCATCATCATCATCATCACGATTTTATAAATTTGACGTGGATACCACATTAAGCGTTTTAAGGTTACAAAAAACATCTTTAATTAAGTGTAGACATAATTAGGATAACTATTATAAGTATAGCTTTGAGTAGATTTACCAAAGCAACCATCATCCTCCTGTCCTTATCCCACTCTAAGTGGGGTCGGCACAACATGTTATAAACATGCTGTCACATGATTTGGCTGCGTTTTTACGACCGGCCGCCTGCCTGACGTCAACTTACCTCTGCCGTATTTTACGACACCTCGGCAAGAAAGAGGGTGGTCTATTCTACTAAACCGGATACCATACGATGGGTCAACTTACCTTAGTCGCCTTTACGACACCTCGGTAAAAAATGAGGTTGATCTATTCTACTCAGCCTGATACCACACGGCGGGTCGATTTACCTTGGTCGCCTTTTACGACACATCGGTAAGAAATGAGGGTGGTACTATTCTATTCAGCCGGATACCACACGGGGTATTATAAGATATTTCTCTAAGAACCATAAAAAGGAAATTGCTGATGACGTCAAAATTTAATGATATTTTAACTGTTATATCATGAATATCGTATATTGCCGCAAATGTGAAATGAGATAGATTTCAGATATAAACGACACATGGCAGGAATAACATTGCATATTAGGTTTTAAAAACCACACGGCGTATATACCAGAGCAATATAGTAACAAAAAAGAAATATCTCTAAACATAATTAACTTATTGCCTAACCGTGCGTAGGTAATTCGGTAACAAAGCTGGATGTAAAAGAGCGTAGTACGTTTTACCACTATGACGTAATTCGTAAAAGAGTCCCTTTGTCCCACATATTGATCCGGAAAGCCATGCTTACTATCAGGGTCAACTTTGTTTGACAGCTGTCCTTTTCTAACACGCTGGATTCTCTCTTTCTAAAAGTGTTACCATAACACTTTCCCAAAATCTACTAAAAATTTATTTATTTGGATTTGCAACAGCATTATTCTTATTATATTATTAACATATGAAATAATACAACAAAAATCCTATATAGTTTTAATTAATTATTTAGTATCAATAATAGGAGATCACATCTTTCTTAGTTACAATGTTATAACAATTATAAACCTAAATATACAATACAATACAAGAGAATAATGAAAACATTAAAAACGTTAAGGCTCACATATTACGCCGTATGGTATCCAGTTGAAAAGAATAGACCACCCTTATTTTTGCCGAGGTTTCGTAAAAGGCGACAAAGGTAAGTTGATGTCAGGCAGGCGGCCGGTCTTAAAATACGTAGCCAAAGCATGTGACAACATGTTTATTACATGTTGTGCCGACCCCACTTAGAGTGGGATAAGGACAGGAGGAAGATGATGAAGGCTCACATATTACAACTCTGAAATTAAAAATTGAATACACATAAATACTAGATAAATATTTAAGCAATTATTAATCATTGTGTGTTGACAAATATGCAGCATTTATAAAGGTGGGTTGTATTTATAAAAGAAGCTTTTGAACCAAAATTTTTAATTATTTTATTTACTTGATTTTATTGTTCGCATTAAGGTTATTAGTGTGTTTTGAGGATAGTTATCTGTGCAGTGATATTAATAGACTCCTTTTTATAATAATACGAATATACAAAAAAATCTTTAGTTTTAGAAAATTGGTACAATAAATTGAAATTTCTAATAATATTTTTTCACTGTAATAATAATAAATGTAAAACGTACGTGTAAAATAAATATATTTATAAAAGAATCTATTTTTCAAATCTAGATAATCACCGGAAAAAAAAACAAAATAACAAAAGCCTTTCTAAAAAAAGGAGCTTCAGTGTGTTTGTTGGTGATTATAACTTAAAATATAACAAAAGACGCCAATTTTTCATAAATCTGTCCAAAAATAGGAAAAAAGATTATTTTACCTATTTATCCTAAGATGTTACAAATCTTTAAAACTGGCAACCCTATCACGGCCTTGATAACAGCCGACCCCTTACGAAATGTTGCCGGAAATAGGCCACTACACTGAGACGAAAAACGATTTAACTGAGGTTCTTTAAATATAAATTACTAACTTTTACCCGCAACTTCGTTTGCGTGGACTGTTGTCGCATTATAGGTTGATAACAGATGGCGCTTTTCAATGTCATCTTATTCCTGTTGTATTAACAGGATTTCTATAGCCTATCCTTATATGTTATCCCAATCAAGGCACAATCTGTTTTCATCTCTAATATAATACTAGCTTTTACCCGCGACTTCGTTCGCGTGATAGGTTCATAATATGGCTTATTTTAGCGTCATCCTATTCCTATAGAATGAACAGTATTTCTATAGCGTATATGTTTATCCTGGTGTATAAGGAATAATTGGGCCAAATTTCATCTATATTGGTTCAGCGGATTCGCCGTGTAAGAGTAACAAACATACATACATATTCACAAACTTTCTCATTTATAATACTAGTAGGATAGGATACTATTAGTAGGATGAATAAAACCACAGACGATAATAACTGAAAAGTACTAACAAAAAAGTATGTTCGAACTTCTGTTCATAATTTTACAAAAGTAATAACAAAATTATTTTGCTATAATCCGCGATGAGTTTGTGATAGTGAACGTGTGTAATGCTTGTGTATTGTGGTGGCGATGGTAGAGGTTTGTATTTTTACAAATGCATGTATCAGGTATAAAAATGGATTGTCCAGTCCACATAGCGTTACATATATTTTCTATATTACTTCATCGCGGATTATAGCCAAATAATTTTATTATTACTTTTGTATTAAGGATCTCCGCAAAGAACGCCTAATTCTATAAATTTATTCATTCTTACATATTGTTCAATTGAGATTAAATTCATAAGAGCAAAATCTTACATCATACAAAATAGTGACTTAGGCGCTTCTTATCGGATTACAGACCACTTAACCTTAACATCAGTATCGCCATTATCTCTGCGATTTAACTAATTCTGATGTAATTTTGAAAATGAAACGCTTGCAGTATTTTTTAAAATTTGAATACGAAAGGCAAGGGATTAACCTACTTTAAGTTGGTCGGCACAACATGTTATAAACATGTTGTCACATGATTTGGCTACGTATTTTACGATCGGCCGCTTGCCTGACGTCAACTTACCTTAGTCGTATTTTACGACTCGGTGAGAAGGAGATCTATTCTAATCACTCGGATAGCACAGAGTGGGTCAACTTACGTTAGTCGCCTTTTACGACACCTCGGTAAGAAATGTGGATGGTCTATTTTAGTCAAGCAAGAAACCAGACAGCGAGTGAATTTACCTTAGTCGCCTTTTACGACACCTCGGTAAGAAATAAGGGAAATAAGGGTCTTTTCTACTCAGCCGAATACCACATGGCAAATTATTAAAGCATAAGTATGTTCTATAAATAAATAACTGAAAAGTCGAAATAAAATCAAAATGTTAAAAATATGAATAATGATTTAGGTGGGTGTTTACAAAATCAGCTATTATTCTAAAAATAGTCTTTGTTGATATTATTCGTCCACGAGATGACGTCTAAGTTTGCTTTGGCGCCAAGCCATTGTCGCTCGTTAAATGTTTTGTTTAGATTCTATTACACCGAGTATTGTAGACTGAAAGAATTTATTAGCTTCCCTGACATAGCAGTGATACTCGTATACAATTGTCTTTATGTTTTACACGTTCACGCTTGATCTCTTGTTAGATTGTTATTAAAGTTATAATCTAAGATTGAACGCTAAAAAATAATAGTTTTGTTTAAGTTTATGCTAAACGTAAAAAGTCAGGAAGTTTATAATAGTATAAATGTTATTAATGTAATCGATATTTCCACCATGAGGTATCCGGCTGAGTAGAATCGACCTAAATCTTTAATATTTAAGTGAGTTAATCTTGTATGTATATGTATATTTTCGGAATTTCGGAAACGGTTCTAACGATCCTGAAATTCATTCATTCAGCATGTAGGGGGTTTTGGGGCAGAAAATCTATCTAGCTAGATTTTATTTAAAAAAAATCTCGTTTTATCCCTGTTTTCGGAAAACTTCTACGTTATGTTAATGTTAACTAAGTTATGTTGAATTCAAAAGATAATTTTCGCTATCAAATGTCGTCATGACAGCTCATTTGGGGAACGGACGGTGTAGAGGTGAAAATACCTAGGTTCGAGCCCCACATCCTCAACAAACAACATTAATCCTTATTCAATTAAGTACCTTAAATATATTGTTATTTTTATATAGATCAATATGTCCGTTAACAGCATGTAACTGAAATGAGCATTTTCGAAGATATTACAAATTTAAAATGCAAGGGCATAGCGATTGCGACAGCGCACCGCATGCCATGTACATGTACATAGCGGGTCGGAGGCCTATATCAGGAAATCTTCATGGTATAGGCCGAAGGGAAAGGCCGAAAGGCATGGGAAAGGAGAATTGTTTTACTCCAAATTTAACGCGTGTTGGCCTCGGGCAGTAATGAATAAATTAAAACTACTGGATCGATTTTAATCATTTTTTTCACGGAATGACGGCTATATATTTTATACCTGTGCGAAGCCGGAGCGGGTCGCTAGTGTTCTGTATAACGGTACGTTTATCTTTTGTTGATGTATTGTTTTAAACCTTCACTACGTCTGAAGGTTAAATGTATAATATAGTGGCTAGTCTAAAATAGACCACTCATTAGATTTCTATTCAAAGCACCCAAATCAAATCAAACGTAATTTTATCGTCTTATGCTGAATTAATCAACACATTGGGGAAAATCACCGGAACGTGGCGCCAGATGGACCACTGCCAGCCCTGTTTAACTACTCACTATTACGAGCATCAAATAAATATTGTATTAAATGACAGCGTGCTCGTCTATTTTTTATTGTCTTGTTTACATTAGTGTTATAATTGTGTAGCGTAATAAACTTGGATTATAAAGTGGGATAATTACTGTAGCCTTGCGCTGTTCCGACATCATATATCGCCTTACATGGATATCTAGATATACTGGAAACCACAAAAACTCTGTTAAATTACTAATATCAAACGATGCCGTGTGGTATCTGGCTGAGTAGAATAGACTACACCGATTTTTTACCGAGGTGTCGTAAAAGGCGACTAAGGTAAGTTGACGCCAGGCAGGCGGCTGGTCGTAAAAAACATAGCCAAATCATGTGACAAAATGTTGTACCGATCCCCTAAGAGTGGGATAAGGGCAGGAGAATGATGGACATCTATTAAATTACCGATATCAAACGGGCCTCAAATTATATGCGAAATGTAATGCTTGGAGTATGTCGACTTTATGAACTTAGGAAATTAAATTTTAATAATAATTTTAATGAAATTATGAAATTAGGAGTGCCCAGATGAAATAGAGAAAACGACGTACCACCAAGCGACGTACCAGCAAACGACGAAACTAATTAATGGGACCATAAGATGACCAACCGACGAACGTTGAGGTCCCAAGATCTCGGAATGGACAATTTTTGACAGTCTACCACTAAGACTCCACGACTGAAAAAGTTTCCTACAATCCTGCGCATTCAAGAGGAAAGATAATATGGCGTTTTGCACGTCACATTTTTAAACGCCTTTAAAGAAATCTGTATTAAAATAGTGAACGTCCATCAAATTCAATGGTGAAAAAAGTCAGGATAACAGTCATTATTAATAAAATAACTTAAGCACGATAATCATAAGAACTTCATCTCAATAACATAATACCGACTGCTTAACGTGAATTAAAATATACAGAAAAGTAACTATAATTTTATAGAAATTTATAATTTATCAAAATATCTTCAAATTGGAAACCAAGAGAATGTTATTAAGCTTCTATTTTGTCGACATCCGCATATTTGTCACCAGTTTATAGAAACCAAAATATAACTAACTATAAAATCGCCATGAAAGTTATCGCATATTCCACGCTGTAGGTCGCCGGTTCGCACGGTTGGCATTTTTCCAGAGATAGTATCAGAGATGTCCTCGGATTTGTGGCTCTGTTTACTATCGATTCTTTTTAATCTTGTCTACTTGTGCCGTCCCTTTTTTTCTTCCGCAATAACTCATGTACTCGTTTTTTAGCCAAATCCATAACTTAAAAGCGATTTCTACAATCACGTAATGGAGATGATTTAAAATAAGATTGAAGTATGGATATCCCAAATGTAAAGTTAACAGGTTTTGAACAAATAATTAACCAAGTATTGAAGATATTTTGTGTCGGCAACACTGAGACTAGGGTCAAGATGGCGGCGAGCTACAAGAAGGATATGTTATTTATAAATGAACAATAATGCAGCGATTAATAGGATTATGGGATCTTATGTAAAGTAGAGGACTAATTTAAGTATACGGAAATATAATTAAGGAAACTTAATAGTAGAGTTTTATTACACAAAACTCCTCGATGTTGGGAATTAGATCTGTTGAGATTTTATTATGAAAAATGCGACATAACTCAACCTCCGACTCTAATATGTTTTTTTATCATTTAAAAGGTTATGCACATGTTATACATATATTGCCTTTTAATTTTACAGATAATCTATTAGACAATGCTTTATTTTAAAATTTAATATTACCTATGAATACCTACATACAACGTTATAATTGAGAACTTATTTTGGCATCACTTTATTTGACAAAGAAATTCCCGCCAAAAATGCCTTTGACTGCTTGTCAAATGTTGGTATTGCCATATGTGAAAAAATTATAGTAGTCATTATTATTCTTAACAACACTTTTGTGTTTGTTATTATGAAAATTTTGTGGAGATTTAAGATGCTCTTTAACGGATGTTATTAATAAGCAACAAGTTTACTTTACGAGACAGTTATGGTCACCAAAATAAACTCAAGTATTTAATATTAAAGTAAACAAATATTTGGAAAGCAAATCTGTTTGGGGTAGGTCATTAATTACGTAATAACTCTAAATGTCGTTTGAATAAAACCATATGCCAGACGAATCACTATTTACATATTATATAATGCTGGAATAACTGGATCAAAGATCTTTGGCATGTTTATGCAGTAAAACAATAGTCATCCTCCAGCCCTTATCCCACTCTAAGTGGGGTCGGCACAACGACAAACATGCTGTCATATGCTGTCAAATGTTTAGTCATATTTTATGACACCTCGGTAGGAAAGTTGTTGATTAGGCTGGGTATTAAACGACCTGCCAACTCCCTGACGTCAAGTTACCTTAGTCGTATTTTACGACACCTCGGTAAGAAAGAGGTGGTGTAATCTACTCAGCCGGATACAACACGGCGGGTCGACTTACCTTAGTCGCCTTTTACGACACCTCGGTAAGAAAGAGGGTGGTTGAATACTCAGCCGGATACCACACGGCAGGTCGACTTACCTTAGTCGCCTTTTACGACACCTCAGTAACAAATGAGGGTGGTACTATTCTATTCGGCTGGACACCACACGGGGAGCTAAAAGTATTTTTAATGGCAACACAATTATAGGAATTCCATAAATTATAAAAGATCTCGTAACAAAACATTCCATTGATATAGGATTATGCAATGCCTATTATTTACATTAAACATAATTCATATTCAACACGTCGTCATAAATATAAACATATATTAAAATAGTCAAGACTGTCTGAGTGGGGGAAATATAATTGACGTTATGAAAATACGACGAAATTTAAATGATAAGACCTTTACGTTGCGTTATATAATACGTAAATAAAGAAATTAAAAAATGTACCTGGGTAACCAAGCCTTGGTCGGTAACATATGAAATAAATATAATAATAAAAGAAAGAAAGTGCTGATAATATCTGGGACTTCATAACGTGTATTTTGACTTATTTAGTCCGCGCTTTTCATTCCTTTACAAATAACTGCAAAAGTTATCCTTTTCATTCAATTAATTTTTTAGTGGTCCATGTCTGAAACAGGAATAAAAGTTTTCGGCGTGATACCACGGACTTATACAACATAAATGTTTCAATAGGGCTTTGCTGCATTAGCCTGTAGTTATTATTTTTAAACTGAAACATAGTGGTTAGCAGAAAACATTTGCATAGTGGTAGCGCTGAACATGTTGAAAACCAGTAAAAATTAGAAACAAAACTGAAAAGGGTTATCAATATGAAAACAGATTTAAAACTGTAAGGTTGGTAACACTGCTGGTTATGCTAATCTAATGTAAAACCCGTGTACGATACGCGTAAAGATTATAACTATTTATATAGGTCGTTGTTTGTAAGTACAAATTCATAAATAATGTAGCAACACTTAACCTTGGAATTGAATTGTTTTGCTCGTTTCTTATCTATGATATATACGTTTGGAAATTTAATAGTAATAGTAAATAATGAAAGGAATATTTTTGCAATACGTTATAGGTAATCTTGATTCACTAGAATTGTTTTTTTTAATACGAATCTCTTCTTTATCTTGTTTTTTTTTCATTGATAGCAATAAAAAAGCTTAATCATTAACGCATTATACAAATTTAATGCAATTTATACATTTTAAATTGAATTTTAAATGGATGGAACCAGTCCATGGACTATTTCTTGAACATTGTAGTTGCAAATCTCAAACTCAAAATATTCTTTATGCAAATAAACTTGTAAACAAGTGCTTTTGAATCGTCAATTCTACTGCTGGTTTGGAAAGCTGTTCCTACCGAGAAGAGCCAGCAAGAAACTCGGCGGTTGCTCTTAACATAATACTTATAGCTAGTTACATTAAGTCATTACTATCTTGTACATGGTTGGACAGTAGCAATATCCACGCAGAAGCTGCAAGGTTAGATATAATTGTCCTTCATCTAACACATACAGACTGTTATTTACATATAGAGCAATTAGTACGTATAGACCAATTTGTACGTATTGATTTATCAAATCAAATCAAAATAATCTTTATTCAAATAAGCTCTTTCAAGCACTTTTGAATCGTCAAATATCAATATGATTAATGAAGCTACAACTGTTCCGGAATGTTGTCCTTACCGAGAAGAACCAGAAAGAAACTCGGCGGTCAATCTTTTAAATATTTTCAATTTTACATTATTAAACCGCAGTCTTGTATGAAGCTGAAAGGATTTTCAAATCCAAGCTTTTTTATCATCCAAATAATCTTCAATTTGTACAATTCAATATGTTTTGTACTTAACTTTAACCTTTCTGTAGACTGGTCTAGTATGGATTGCGGAATTTTATTGTAGAAGCGAATACTAAGACCATCAAATTAACTCTACTGAGTCGCGACACAGGCATCACAAGCTTTTTATGACCTCTCGTATGACTATGGTATACATTTGTCAAAAGTAATCATTAAAAAGTAGTAAAGTAACTAAGCCTTTTACTATACAACTGCTGGACATAAGCCTACTCTCTCCATTTTTGGAGGAAATGATTGGAGCTTAAAACTATTATGGCACTCCAATGCGTTACACATATTAAAATTCTTTAAAGATGTGCAGGTTTCCTAATGATATTTTCCTTTACCGAAAAGCGTGTTACTGTCAATATCAATTAGACACATAAGTTTTAATAGAAAAACTCATTGTTGTTTGCCCGGGGTTTGAAATTATGATCATCTCTATAGAGTCGCACGGTCTCATCAATGGGCTATCACAGTTTTCAACGTGGACTATCAAACTTTGTATACCAACAATTTATCACGAAATAAAAAAAATATGTGGAGTTAATATACCTATAGCAAATATATCATTGCGAAATATCATTTTCAAAGTAATTAGAATATTTTTCTAATTACTTACATCAGCGAATTCATAATTCAAGCGTAAAACGGCGCGCACTTTCGCTAAAACACTGTAAACATCGGCTTCGAATTTCACGCATTTATGTCGCTAAATTCCATTGCTTACTACGCGCCATTCTGAAGTTATCACATAACGTATACGAGGTAAAGAAGTGGACCCAAGGAATTCCTTGCGGTATCCCTTACATCTACCGTTACAGCGTCATATAGTTTTATATTGCAATATTGTGTTAACAACTTCTTTAGAGACTTTATGTGTTAATTAGAAATAAAAAATGTAATAGGATATTGCAATGAAAAAGGCATCAAAATTTCCAACAACTATACTCAATATAAATCGAAATATGTTTGTATGTTATAGATTTTCTCAAAATCTACTAGACGCATTTTTGTACGGTTTTTACTTAAACGTAGTGCAATTGTTCGGAAAGGTTTCAGTTAATAATACACTACGGTTTTACGTAAATAGAAAATGTAATACGATATTGTAATGAAAAAAGACAACAAAATTTCCAACATCTATACTTATTATAAAACAAAGTCTGTTTGTATGTGATCGATTTTCTCAAAATCTACTTGACGGATTTTTGTACGGTTTTTACTTAAAGGTAGTGTTCAATCCTTCGGAAAGGTTTAGGTTAATAATAAATCACGGTTTCATGTGAATTTTGTTGATCATGCAGCTGTAAATAAAACACGCCTGCTGGGATCTTTAATTGCGTGTGTCGCGTAAACTAACGGAGACACACTAAAGTAATGCACTAGAGAATTGTAGATCTACAAAAATACTAAAATACTCTCTTATGGGTAACTACTTCTATGTTTATCTATTTATACTTATTATAAAACAACTCAGCAAATTTAACTTAGAATAAAATAAAGGGATACATTCAGGAAAATCTTTGTAACACACGGATTTCCACGAGGTATTGATTGATATGTAGATATATCTTTTTCTATAAGCCACACCCGTATGTACCTATATTTTACCCTCATTAAAAATTGTTGTAATACATTACAAATCCTTAGATTCACAAGATTTCATCGATTGATAAAAAAGAAAAATCAATAGTATTGTTACGCTAGTTCAAAGTTTCAAACCAATGGTAAAGAATGCTTCAAACAAGATCAAAGAATTCTTTTATCTCTTTGTATTCAAATAAGATCAAACCAAATGCCTTCGCATTTTGTAGAAATTTATCTGAAGAAAAAAATATTATGCGACCGAATCCTTAATACTTGTTTTTTTATCTTCACATTGCTTACATTTTTTATTATTACAACTACCAAATTAAGTTATTTTAATAGAGATTTAAGTATTACGTAGTCGCCTTTCGATATTTTTTGTACCGTCTACTTCCAAAAACGCTTGAATCCTTCTATCCAAAAACGGAGAGAGGAGCTCTATGCCCAGTAGAGGGATAGTATCATGCTATTACATTAAATGCTTAATACAGTAACTTATTTTGAAATAAGCCAAGCTACTTTAATGGTAAGATTTAATACGATCAAACTACGAAACCAGAAGCAGTTTGTTAATACAAAAATCAACGCTTCATACGATGAAATATGCCTACGTTCTATTTGACGGAGTACTAAGTCTGTAACTAATGTATTTTAAATTTTAAGACATATTTGTTACCCTAAATAAACTTACATAGTGTTACAAAGATGGGTCAAACAAAACATAACATTAAACGGGGACATGTATGAATCAGAGTGAAAACAAAGCGCGACATGCGGTTTGTAATGTAGGTCGATCAAAACAAGGAATAACTTCGCGTGAATTGTTTACGAGTGCAAACAATAATAATACAAGCAGCTGTTCCGATCTTTGTCAGTGTGAATGATTTTCAAATATTATATTATTCCAATATTTTTTATTTACAGCACAAATTTATAAGTTATATCTATTTTAAATTACACGCTAGGACTATACAAATCATGCCCACGTGGAATGGTATCATAAATGCTGGTAGCGTTTCCGTGCTGAATCGCTAATCTGATTCTTTGTGCGAAAAAGGAGCCGGCAATCTTGTCACCTGAAGAGGCAATTATCAGAGTTAAAACGGATAGAATATTTTTTTTGCACTTTGACTCCATAGCCCTAGAGTCTTAACTGCAAACGGCACAAATATATAACTCTCGATGAAAGATGTATACTTCCGCCGTTTCCGGATTCGGCCATTTCCGCCGCAGCTAGCGATCTTGACGCTGTTTCCCTTATATGGGATGACACTAACGTATCAACGCATGTTGCGCCCTACATCAGGGCCCGTCCCCGTAACCAAGGAACCAGCGTCAAGCCGTCTGGTCTCTTGCCATGATCTCGACATATCCCCGAAGGCCCGAGAAGAGCTGGAATGTCGATGGTGGCAAGAGGTCTTTTGATGGTATCATTAAGAGAGCCAATATAATATTTTGCATTCAGAGTGGGATAAGGACAGGAGGATGATGATGGAAGAGTCTAATAGAACTACTAATAAGAAAATTGTTATTGATACTTAACTATTAGCAGCATTGAAATAAAGCAGCGACAAGTACCTGAAACAATTTATATTTGTCGTTAATTTTTGGAAACATAACATCATTAAGTACGTAAGTAAATTGGACATACATCTTTTTAAGGGGTCTCTGAGACACGATTTTCTGAGCCTGGATTCAGTGATTCTCCGCTTTTTGAGGTCATCTGTTCACTTAGTGGGGGTCTAATTATACTATGTATTTTGGTAACTTCCATCTTCCATCGGTACTTCGATGTGAGCCACCCGTTAAACTTTTAGTACACAGTTAGGGCCTGTTTCACAAATTACTAATAAACTGTCAGTTAGCCTATTCGGAACATATCTGACACATATCTCGGAATTGCGTGTCTCAGGTTTCACCTAAAGTCCCTAATAAGTTAACTGGTAGATCATGTGGCTGTTATTTTGTTTATTTGCTGGATAGCAAATACCTATTTCAAAATGGCCGCGATTTTTTTTTTATTTTTCACTTTTTAGAGACATTTATCTGTTACTTAGTTTATTTGTCGGGTATATATAACAGAACAGAAGGGTTGTGACATGTATCCGGCACTTTATTAGTAACTTGTGAAAGAGGCTTAAACTTTTAAATTAAAACCATGCGTAACTTAAAAAGTGTCGGCGCAATGGGAAAAGCTTCAGCTTTTTATATTAGTACAGATTCTGTTCTATAATTCTTTATATATACATTATGATGCTCCAACACATTAGCGAGCTAATGCACGGTGAATTGATTGATCAGTCATGACATCATAAGCGGATTATTATGTAATCTTGTAAATAGACGCTAACCTTTCGCACATTAGCGATGGAATGTTCCAGATTGCAGATTACAGCGTTGGTTCGATTTAAATAAATCCAATTCCGTACAATAAATAAAAATATTTAAAAAAAATCTTATTTCTTGGTTTTATCTATTACTCCGCCGTGTGGTATCAGGCTGAGTAGAATAGACCACCCTCATTTCTTACCAAGTGTCGTAAAAGGTGACTGAGGTAAGTCGACTTGCCATGTGGTATCTGACTGAGTAGATTAGACCGCCCTCATTTCATACCGAGGTGTACACCGTGTGGTATCCGGCTGAGTAGAATTGACCAACCTATTTTCTTACCGAGGTGTTGTAGAAGGCGACTAAGGTAAAATGACCCACCGTGTGGTATCCGGTTTAGTAGGATAGACCACCCTCTTTCTTACCGAGGTGTCGTAAAATACGACTAAGGTAAATTGAAGTCAGGCAGGCGGCCGGTCGTAAAAACGCAGCCAAATCATGTGACATGTTATTAACATGCTGTCCCGACCCCACTTAGAGTGGGATAAGGGCAGGAGGATGATGATTTCATACCGAGGTGTCGCAAGGTAAATTGACGTCAGGTAGATGGCCGATCGTAAAATACCTAGCCAAATCATGTATCAATATGTTGTGCCGACCACACTTAGAGTGGGATAAGGGCATCAAATATGATGTTTTATATTATTTGATCGCGAATTTTATTTATAATCCAAATGTTCTAAAAGTTAGTGTAGTTATTTCTATGCAGAAGACGTCTTTGATCAATTCACATGTTCTAAATTTAGCTTGCGTCATGTTCACCATGTTTCTAAATGTGATAATGAATGACGCAAATGATATGAAGAATTTGAAAAACACCGGAAAGGCGTAAATATTTGAAACTATAGACACGGTAGGCAAGTTTATGGCTCCTCTTCACAATCGGTTCTTCTATGCTCGGTAATTTTTTTATAAGATAGAAAAAAATAAAACGAAAGAAAAAATTAAAAATTAAATGGCTCGTTGGCGCAGTGGGTAGTGACCCTGCCTTCGGCTCCACGGGTCGCGGGTTCGATTCCCGCCAAGGGCCAACATATTCTATTAATGAATTTGTTGGTCTTTGAGTCTGGGTGTATATTTGTATTTAAGTATGTATTTAAAAAATATATAAGTATATATTCACCAGTTGTCTGTCTACCATAACAGAAGTATTAAGTTACTTACTTTGGGGACGGACGACCGTGTGTGTAAGTGTCCCATATATTTATTTATTTAAAAATAATTGTGCAGGTAGGGCTCGAGCCTAAGTATTCACACATCTCTAGACCGTCCGTTACCCAAATGAGCTACCCTGGCATTTGCATCTGAAATAGTCTTTTACGTTTAACGTAAATTTTTGCAATTTTTTTACCCAAAAACAGGGATACATTACCGAAAACTCTTTTGCACTTTGACTCCATGTCTATGTCTCCTCCTCTCCATGTCTATGTTTGACTCTATGTCTCGACTGCAAATGACACAAATATATAACTCTCGATGAGAGATGCATACTATTAATTATATTACTTATATTACCAAGATATTGTAACTAACTCCACTCCGACTTGTATAAATATTAATTTATACATATTCAAACACCGCTAGCGCGCTCGCACTCCAACGGCGTATTGCATAAAAACGCGCCGAAGGCGCTAGCACTCTTAATATATATTGGCTCGTGATTCGTCTAAGGGCTAGGACCCGTACTACGTTGTGATTTGTAATAACTCAAATTCTTTTAGAGCGTCAGAGGCCATGTGTCCGTCAACCTAAAGGAGTCAAACAAAACCCCAAATAGAATAAAATAATGTGATAATAATCACATTATCGTTTTATAATAATATTTCAATATATCATATTCTTTAATATATGAACGAGCCGTCAGACTCCACATTCGTAGTTTATATCACTCCGCTCAACAGAGAGGCTCACCATCAAATATCACTTATTATAATATAAATAGTTGTTTGTCATCAGATTAGAGGCGTAAAGCAGACATAAATTAATATAAATTATTGAATATAAGTGTACGATACACGAACAGGTTTTATATTTATCTAATACAAGAACAGATTCTTACTTTTACTCTACATGAATAGACTTTATATGTCCAACAGATTCGTTACACGAACAGATTCTTGTATGTCCAATACATGAACGGGTTACTATAAAATTTAATAAAAAAATGCGAGACATTCAGATAGTTGAATGTCTCGCGAATGTCTTTTGTTATTACTTCATAGGATATGTTAGCCAACAGAAAGATCACTCACTCGATCTTAATACCTAGCCCTTAAACAACTCCGTAGAGAAGTTTAATCAAAGTGGTATCTCTCTCCTATCTATTATATTCTTCCGATTTGGAAAAATATAAAAAGAGAGTGATAGTCAGTAGCTCCGCACCCGCTACCAACGGTGAGCTCCGTCCATAGGATATGAGCTCCCCCCCCCAAGGGGTACCTGTTTATAGTGCGCCTGCGGCGTATGATTATGGGATAAACCCATTATTGTCGGGAGTCAACAAAACCATAGTTGACGTATTAGGCATGAGTGCCTGGGTGTATAATAGAGGACCGAAGCCCAAATAATAAATAGCCGAAGCTATAAAATATGGCATTAGCCAAAGGCACAAGGCCTGGTAAACTTTGATAATAAATTACCAATTCTTATATTCAGTAAGGCGCATGTCGCCTGCACACGTCGTAACGGTGCGTTCTATGGTAAAAACCACATACAGTATAATACGTATAACACGTATAAAGTCCACAAAGTGGAAACCCATCGAAATGGCAAACATGTTGCAAAGCAACTTGATTAGTTATAATATATACACCATATAGGTGTGTGTCCACCGAAGTGGATAGTGTGTGTGTCCACCGAAGTGGAAGATGTGTATGCAGAGCATTACATGAATGCCAATCACCCCCTATTCACCCAATACCATATAATGGAGTCACACATAGTGCACTCGCTTACGGTATGCGCCAAGCTCAACACGCCACCTCATACAACAAAAGGTAATTTATGTTTAACGCGGCAAGCCACGTAAGATGTATATGTATATGTGAAGATAAGGGAAATGCAGGCCACACTGTCTAAAGCTAGTCCGCAGTCTTATTAACAAAGACCCGACCAGCGGCTCTTATGCAATAATGCCGTGCTATAATGGTCATTCGTGGTATCATTAACTAAGCTAAGGGGACGTCCTAAAAAGGACGAAACACCACACCCATCCGCTACTATGAACAGACTCCATAGCGATCCATCACTGCCGCGGCGTATCACTTCAGCAACATAAAGTTAACTTCCGCAACGCCCAGCAACATTCAGCTGTGGTACCGTCACTATTGAGAGACTACGAACAACGTATAGGTGTCCGTTCGTCAAACAATAACATTTCAGCCACCACTGTACCGGCACTACTTCAAACGGCCTATGCGTCCAAAGGTCGAGCAAGGCACACGGCAACGACCGAAATCACCACCGGCCTAACCAAACCCGTATCACAAAAGCACACGCCCAAAGTAACTCTGGTTGCGTCAAACCAAAGCCGAATAAAGGCACGCCGCAGCAACCGAAGTCAACTACGGGCCTAGACCCAGCCCTAATAAGATGCAGCCTAGTGTAGCCTTTTGGGCAAGGCACACGGCCTAAACCTCAAGTCTCCCACCAGTACCCGCCAGAGCATGTTCGGTAGAGTGCCAACCACTACTCAGCAAAGTTACCTTTACCAAGTAACATTCTGACACTTTAATCGTTCGAGGTGAGCTAAGCGATGTAACCATCGCTACACTCTTAATGGTCAAGTCACATTCACAGCCTTTCCAAAGATCGGCACGATCTTGCATCTTGAACCATTATACGAGAGCGGGCCTAGATGTGTATTTATTAATTATTATTTAATTATTAATTATTATTAAAAATAGTCGAGTTAAAACTCAATTAATATCTTGTATCGCCCCAGTACACATCTACAATATCATTATAACAACATTTCATAAGCGACCTAACAGATCACTTCTGCGCTCTGCGCTCCGCCCGCTCTCTCAATACTGTAGTACGGCGGATAACGTGACATTCGGTCAATATGACGAAAATTATACTTTTCTGAATTTGATGTTTTATGAATAGAGCATCAATTATAGATGCGAAAAAACATTACTGCGTGACAAACAAACATTTATTTTTATACTTATAGATTTTTCTAAAATATTGAAATTTTAATAATTATTTATTTTTAAAACTCGAATGTAGGGATGAGACTGTTACAATATTAATGTATAGTATAATAGTTAAGTTATCGTAGAGCAATAATAAAACTTGGCCTTGACATTGTTGGTCGCGCCACAAATGGATTTGAATCGGTGAAAGCGAATCGATTTGAATAATTCAATGTTATGATACGAGTATTTACTTGAAAGTTATTCCGTAAAAGTAATATTTCAAGAAATTCGTCACTTCTTATTAAATAAAAACAAACAAGAATATTTTTTATAACCTGTATATTTGTGTAACATGTACGCTTATCTATCGGGGTGGCAGGTTTGACTCCCGGGCAGGCACTATGTTTTTCGCGACACCCTGGTATGGCTGACGATCTCAGCATTATGGACTTTTTAAAATACCCATACTAAGCATGCAGATTTATTGATTAGGCAGTAGTGCCTAATCAATTTACTTTTGTAGAAAAGTAAATTAAAAAAATGATACAACCTAAAAAGTCGCCGTGTGGTATCCGGCTGAATAGAATAGTACCACCCTCATTTCTTACCGAGCTGTCGTAAAAGGCGACTAAGGTAAGTCGACCCGCCGTGTGGTATCCGGCTGACTAGAATAGAACAACCTCTTTTCTTACCGAGGTGTAAAAGGCGACTAAGGTAAGTTGACCCACCGTGTGGTATCCGGTTGAGTAAAATAGACCACCCTCTTTCTTACTGAGGAGTCGTAAAATACGTAGCCAAATTAAATGAAAACATGTTTGTACCGACCCCACTTGGAGTGGGATAAGGGCAGGAGGATGATGATTACTTTAGTGTATCTCTGGTAGTTTACGCGGCACACGCGACGAAAGCTCTCAGCAGGCGAGTTTTTTACAACTGCGCTATCTCTTCGACACAGTTTACATAAAACCAGCGGCGGTAGGGGAATGGTTAGGGTAACGGACTTGCCTGGGCATGGATTTGAATCCCGGACATTATACTACCGTCATGAACCCATTCCTAACACAAGCATTTATCTTAGCTGGAGGGGTTAACAAGTTTACTAGTAATTTGTAACCCAAAATTGCTAGGAACCTTAAAAACCGTAATGGACTATTAATGAACTAGCACTAACTTTTAGTAAAAACCATACAAAAATACGTTAAGTAGATTTTAAAAAAATCTGTCACAAACAGACAGCGTTGAGGAACTTTGTTTGATAATAAGTACAGATATATTCCAATTTTCTGTCACTCATCAAAACGATTAAGTTACTTCAAAGACGGACGAACGTGTGTGTATAAAAAAAAATTCACTATGAAAATATCTATTATCATACATTTGCATTGCAAAACATAATGGTACGCTAACACTTTGTTTATCATAATATGGTTTAATACAGTCATTTAAAGACAAACAATCACAATAATTACATTCAACTCACGAACAGTTGCATAACCCATAACCGCAAATGGGACCACAAAAGAGCTTCTGACTCAGAATGTCCTAACGTTAGGTATTAAATTAATCCTACTAGTACTAATATGTATAAAGGATGGTGTAAACTAAACGAACATATACAAACTCTTCTTAGCATAATTTATTCTTATCATAATAAGGCGTTAGCAGAGATCCATAATACTCCGAGTACAGAAGAAATAATGAAATTATTTTGCTATATTAACTAGATAAACAAATTGGTATGGGCAAATCAGAGATGACAGAACTCAACAACATATGGAAATAATACTAGTTCTTTATTTTATAACGAGTAAATGATACACTTCAAGGTAGCCCTTTGAAGTCAGATCCTTCCCCTACTTATAAATACTAAATGAATTTACAATGAATATTTATTTCCAAGAAATAGGTACAAGTTATATCTATCTTAAATTACTTACACGCTAGGACTATACAAATTATAAATTATACAAAACAAAACAACACCGAAGATTTTTGAGTTTAGTTGAGGTTATTTAATATAATTTTGGTGGAAGGCTTATAATATTGCTGTTTTGCAAAAGTTGTTTTTGTTGACTTAGGAAAATAATCTCTCCTCCGAACTCTTGTCTTCTCCATTTTTCTTTATGGGGCGGAGACATGGGCACTAAAAGAAGCCGATAGGAAAATGGTAGATACATTCGAGATGCGGTGTTGGTCATCCCGTCGCACTAATGACTCCGTCCTAGAAGAATTAAGAAACACAGCTACTCTCTTGTGTTTGTTTGCAGAAGATCCTGCGATACTTAGATGTTTATTTGCGACTGTTTCATAATTTAAGAAAGTAGGCAATATATACACAACATACCGCTCACCAAAAAGGGCTAGAAAGGCCTTTTTTTAATACAAAAGTTAAATTACACAACATATTGAAAAGACAACAAATTTAGTAAAAATTAGTTATAATCAATGGGCAATGCACATAGTTTCGTTATAGATCGTTTAATTACAGAACCACTACTTTTCACAATATTAACTCTAGTGAAGCCATCTGCGTCTGGGTGTTTGTCTACCACTCGTCCTAACGCCCATTTGATAGAGATAAATCTGTTTTTATTATTACAATATCTCTTATTTTAAACTCCTTTTCTATTTTCAGCCATTTAGGTCGTTACTGTTGCTTGACAGGTATTCGCCTTACAATCGCTGCCAGAAGTCATTCAAGAGTTTTTGAGTACGCTGCCAGCGTGACAAGGTACTTACATTTTAAGATTTCTTATTTTTATTAAAGTAAAGAATATTTTGAATTGGAATGTGAATTGCGCCAAACAAATATTGCTGCCTTACGTAAAAAAGGAAAAAAACCATATTAAAGGCTGGACTCCACTCAATAAAATAACTTCTTAACAACTTAGTTAATTGCAAAATATAGAATTACTTAATGGCGAACTTGAAATAATCAATCAACGGCTATAAAATGCCGGATCGAACCACCGTATTGCCACTGAACTAAATAACCTGCATTCGAAGCGAGTTTTCACTATACCACGAACTCAATATGAAGACATAAAATACATTATTTTACTTTTTTTTCTGACGCTCAGCAGCAGATGTTTTCTGAAAGAATTCAGACTTATTCAGTTTGACAACATTATCGATATAAGCATTGCAAATTATTAAAATTGTATTTAGGACTTTAAAGGTGGTATCGACCACACGACGTTAATTTTAATTCCAGGTACAACCTATATATCTTAGCAACGTACATAAAAAAATCAGTTAATGTAGTAGTGAAGTAGCTTAGACACAGGAATTATTTTACATTTTGAATAAAAAAAATACATGATATATAGGAGGGTGAATGACCGTACCCCTTTTCATTCCATTTTGTATGTAATGCATAACCTTGACCGAGATACTACATAAAAATGCGAGGGAGACAAAACTCATCTTAGTGTTTTCTCCTATTATTTGAACAAGCGCGCCGCGCCAGGTCAGTCAACCATTACTAACAAAGCAAGATCTCAAATTATATTTATTTTGTTCGAAAATACTTTCTTCTTAAACGATAATTAAAGATGATTGAATCATACCAAAGTTATCTTATACGTTTAAGTGAACCACTGTTCACTGTATAATAGTAAATGTTTGTGTTTCATACATATATCTCCGTAAATTAAGTAACCATCGTAACCTGTGCGATCATAACATTATATAAATATTTGTTTCCTCGTCAAACCCGCAACTTATTTCGACAAATTTTATCAAAATTGGTCCAGCGGATTAACTGTGAAAGCGTAGTAGATAGACAGATAAACTTTCGCATGTATAATATCAATAATATGTGTCAGCATTGTTACTTTAATGAACTTTAAATTTCTTTATTTTTTTAACAAGGATATTATGACATGATATAAAATCAGAGAGGAGCGATGGACACACGTCACTCTTACTTACTTAGTGGTTATTGTGAATATTATTTGTTTTATAGTTCGAAAAGTTAATATTATTATTTAATTTAATGGACAAGTGGTGATACAAAATACTATTGGAATTAAAGGAAAAGTTGACATATGAATTTAAGTGCATTTAAGTAAATAGCAGTCATTAAACTACGTGGCAAGTACAATGAAAACGTTGACCGTCAATTCTAAGCGGCTTTGTAAGTACATCCAGTGTTTCTCGGAAAAGGACAGAGGCACATTGAATTGCAGACGGTGGACGTGCGGTTAAAGGCTTTTTATCTTACATACAAACGTTATATGTTTCCTAAATACGAGTATATGTAGTACAGTCCAGCAAATAGCTCACGTTTAACCCACAGTTAAATAGCTTTACGAGTTAGAATTGAATTTTAGTAACTGCAATAATAATTATTTTCGTAACTTAACGGTTCAATCAACTGGTTAAGTAGATCCTTATATAAGATTCGCGGATATAAACACCAGAGAAATAATCTTTAATATTTAAATGAGTTAAACTTGAATGAATATTTTCGGAATCTCGGACGCGGCTCCAACGATTTTCCTGAAATTACGCATCCATGATATCTTAGCAGATGTCGCTAAATACAAACTAATACACGCAAAACTACAAGTGACAAGTGTGCTTAATGCGAGTTTTTTTAACCTACCACGTTACCGTAACACCAGTTTGTATGACGCCGCAAAAGCGACATCTAGTGACCTATGCTCCAGCGCCATGCAAATTGGCGTTACTCTAACGCGATCGAGTATGTTAAAAAACTCGCACTAAGAACACAAATCCCTCAAAGCGCAATATCATGCTATATATATTACTAGCTTTTACCCGCGACTTCGTTTGTGTGATAGGTTGATAATAGATGGCGCTTTTTACTGTCATCCTATTAGAATTAACAGGATTTCTATAGCTATATGTTATTCCGATGTATAAGGAATAATTTTACCTAATTTCATCGATATTAGTTCAGCGGATTCGCCGTGAAAGAGTAACAAACATACGTCCGTACTCACAAACTTTCGTATTTATAATATTAATAATATAATCATATAGTAGGATATGATTAACAGTGCGAAGCCAGTGTAGATAGCTTGTAAGCAATAATTATATATTAGTTGTAATTCATTACAAATAAATTTAACCACATAGATTACCATGTTCGCTAGACATTCCTTTTATTTATTACCGACACATACGCGTGTAAACCAGAAGAATCTGCGTCAATGAAATTAAATGCAATTAGATTTTTCCGCCTTCTCCCTTGAAGTTGCCGCCGGTTTATAAATCATTTAGAAAAATATAATAAAGAAACGGGCGCTATTTCTTCCGTGTGGAGAATTCCGTACTCACATTTTATAAAAAGATCTTAACAGCTACGTTATGCCATTATAAACGAATGGTGAGATATTGTCGGTGGAAGATAGGGTTCAAATTTAAAGCAGACAATAATAAGTTTACTATGAACACTTTTGTGATTAAAATAACGGCCTGTTACTGTCCCACTGATGGGCATAGGCTTCCTCTCTCTGTTTTTGGAGAGAATAATTGAAGCTAAGACATACTACGCTGCTCCAATGCGGATGGGTAGGTTACACATATCCCTAGAATTCTCTAGAGATATGCAGGATTCCTCACGATGTTTTCCTTTATACGAAAAGTATTTATCACACGCCTTTCAACGATAAAAACGCTTCTTATTTATTGAATAAATCATCATCATCTTCCTGCCCTTATCCCACTCTAAGTGGGGTCGGCGCAACATGTTATAAACATGCTGTCACATGATTTGGCTGAGTTTTTACGACCGGCCGCCTACCTGACGTCAACTTACCTCAGTCGTATTTTACAACACCTCGGTAAGAAAGAGGGTGGTCTATTCTACTCAACCGGATACCACACGGTGGGTCAAGTTACCTTAGTCGCCTTTTACGACACCTCGGTAAGAAATGAGGTTGGTCTATTCTACACAGCCGGATACCACCCGGCGGGTCGACTTACCTTAGTCGCCTTTTACGACACCTCGGTAAAAAATGAGGGTGGTACTATTCTCCTCAGCCGGATACCACACGGCTAAAATTTAAAGTAAAAATATCTTTATAATATACTATGTATCTTAAATTGTATAGAACGAATCAGCATTTAGTCTTCCCTCTCGAGTATGGTATCCAATAAATAAGGACGATTGCGTCATTCATGTAGGTATGTCTGACAGTAATTACAGTTTAGATCCATACCTTTACTTGTAGGTATACATTCGAGGTCATTGAAACCTACAGTACTAGAGGTCTTTATAAGCTCATAAATCTATAAGCATTATGTTTTTATGTTAATTACTATCATACCCAGCCTGCTTCGCTGCGCTTTATTTACAGATATCAGTAGTAAAAAAAACTGTCATTGGCAGTTTAAATAAAATTCTCCGATCGACACACAAACTTTACATTAAAACTTTAATATACTTTAAGTAAACTTTACATTGATCCGCTGGGTCATTTTAGATTGTATTAAAATTTTAATTAAATCGGTCCAGCCGTTTCGGCGCCTATAAAGGACATACAGACAAATATTTATTTTAATATATTAAGATTAGTACCTGGGTGCTGAATCCCGGGTATTCAAGTTTGAATTCAACATTCAAAAATTCAATCAAGTTAAATTTTGAAGAAATTTAATACAACTGTACTTTATATACCTGGATAACATATAACACTCAATAATGGCCGTTCTCCTTGGGAATGGGAAAAAACAAAACAAACAAATACAAACACGAATGAAATTGCGAGCATCACTAGTCGTATCCTACTAATATTATAAATGCGAACGATTGAGAGTATGAATGTATATTTTTAACTGTTTCACGGCGAATCCGTTGAACTAGTATCGATAAAATTTGGCACAATTATTCCTTATACACCGGGGTAACATATAGGCTATAGAAATCCTGGTAATTCAAAAGGTATAGGACGACACGAAAAGTACCATCTATTATATTAGCACGCGACAACAGTCCAAGCGAACGACTCTGCGGGTAAAAGCTAGTATAAAAAAATCAAATAAATATTGCAAGCGGAAAATCTAGATGTGAACCACAGAGGTTTCCGCAATTAATGGAGGCGGCATCGCACTTATTTTTACCAAGCAGGGCTGTCACCTTTTATAACCTTGGTAAATAAGCAAATAAATATTCATGTAGTGTATGTAAACTGAGATGTGCCATTCTTACCTTGCATATTAATATACAGGACAACTACATATATTATATATTATAATCCGCAAAACAAATATAGTTTTTTTATGACGTCATTAGTGTTAGTTCTTATAAACGTCATTAGACTTTTACCTACCAAATCGATAAAGCCGGCAGTATTTCCGACAGTTACTTCTATTAACTATTTTGATTTTATTACTTAAACTTTATTATATCGAGTTTTAGCGTAATTATGTAAATAAACAAATAAAAAGTTAATCATTATGATATTCGATCCTAAAGCGAAGTAAATCGTACTATCCTATTCTACTTATATTATAAATGCGAAAGTTTGTAAGTATGGATGTATGTTTGTTACTCTTTCAAGATAAATCCGCTAAACCAATATCGATGAAATTTGGCACAATTTTGCCTTATAATAGGCTATAAAAATCCTGTTAATACATTGAAAAGCGCCAACTATTATCAACTTATCATACGACAACAGTCCACGCAAACAAAGTCGTGGGTAAAAGCTCGTTCAATATATATAAGACTACTTGACCTAAGTTATCAGTTTACTCAGTACTCGAATATAAATAATTTGGCAAAAAGAATATTTTATGAGAAATAATATAGGCCTACCTTTCTATATTAAGTCCCAGTATTAACCAACATTAAAACAGATGTCAAATGCGAGACTGGTAACATTTATCTCGCCAGGTCACCGAGTTCCGTTTACCGAGTTTCGGTTACAGAATAGTGTTAGTCACAGCAAGCTTTCTATTTAAAAGAAATATCTTAATGCCTATTAAACAACAAACATAAAAATTCGATTCAAGAAATATTCTATTTAATAAATTCACGATTTTTACCCGGTGGTAACCCTTGCACTGTTGCCACGTGCAGGCTTCTATAAGAGGCGTTCGATTAAATTTATATATCTATGGACATATAAATCAATTTGAAGTGCCCGTTTGTAATTTACATATAACTAAGTTGTCTCAAGTACATTTATACCAATCTTCAATCACTCTTAAAATGTTTAGGTATGTCTTTATGTTTGTCCGGTATAACCTTTAGAACTGTATTTATAAACTGATTTAGAAACAAAACTTAAAAAAAAAGATTATTTTGGTGTACTACGTATAGGGCCCAAGTAAGAAATATATGAATATGAAAAAAAAGAGGATGATCATAAAAGTGGTCTTTGAAAGTCTTTGAAAGTGGTAGGATAATAAGCCCCTGTTTTCTAATAACCTAGAAACCTAGCTAGATCGATTTATCGTCCTCAAAACGATTTTCCATCGTCCCAAAACGATTTTCATGAAAATCGTTGGAGCCGTTTCGCAAATTCAGATTATATGTATAATTATATTATATATACAAGATTAACTCATTTAAATATTATAGAAAACATGAAAGAACTCAACTTTACTTAAGCGCACGCAAAACACGTTTCGTTATACGTTCGCAGGATCGCAGATAGAGTTCACAAAAATTAAAAAACTACCTTTTATGAAAATCTGGCCTAGTTTAGTTCCACATAACGTCATCATCATCAACCTCCTGCCCTTATCCCACTCTAAGTGGGGTCGGCACAACATGTTATAAACATTTTGTTACATGATTTGGCTGCGTTTTTACGACCGGCCGCCTGCCTGACGTCGTATTTTACGACACCTCGGTAAGAGAGGGTGGTCTATTCTACTAAACCGGATACCACACGGTGGGTCAACTTACCTTAGTCGCCTTTTACGATACCTAGGTAACAAATGAGGGTGGTCTATTCTACTCAGCCGGATACCGTACGGCGGTAGTTCCACATAACATATTACATAGAAATATAAGTAGGTACTTAATTTCATAGATTTTTTTTATAGTGCAAACGAACTTGACCGATTTATTTAGCTACAAAGCTGTCGACCTCATATGGAACCTTTCCCCGCTAGTCTAAGTCGAGTCTAGGACCTAACCTTGTTACATTTCCTTATGACAGATATGTTTATCTCTAGGTATTGTTAAGTGTACTTTAACAAAGGCTTTGTTTCCTCGTACGCTCTACACTGCATATAAAAAGATATATCTTGTAAGCTCATAAATAATTGGTGTAGTATAAATTAGTATTTTTCGTAAATTATTAATTAAATGTGTAGATAAATCAAATTAATTTTAATGCCTATTTGTATTTTTTTTTTATAAATTAATTTCTTTGGCTTCCAAATTATACAACGTACCGGCCTATATTGTAATTAGATTTTTTTAAATTTTTAACTGCATCATTTTATTAATCTGTTGATTGTTATGACATCTTAACGCATGATGAGTTTGCTTTTAAACGATTGTGCATATATGTATGTATTATTTAATTGTAATTGTGTTTATATTTTATGTTGTAATCGCTAGCGAACCAATAAAAAAAAAAAAAAAAAAAAAAAAAAAAAATATTTAACAAGACGCTGTGTGGTATCCGGCTGAATAGAATAGTACCACCCTCATTTCTTACCGAGGTGTCGTAAAAGGTGAATAAGGTAAGTCGACCCGCCGTGTGGTATCCGGCTGAATAGAATAGTACCACCCTCATTTCTTACCGAGGTGTCGTAAAAGGCGACTAAGGTAAGTTAACTAACTGTGTGGTATCCGGTTTAGTAGAATAGACCACCCTCTTTCTTACCGAGGTGTCGTAAAATAAGACTATGGTAAGTTGACGTCAGGCAGGCGGCCAGTCGTAAAAACGCAGCCAAATCATGTGACAGCATGTTTATAGCATGTTGTGCCGACCCCACTTAGAGTGGGATAAGGGCAAGAAGGTAATGATTTAACTAGCATTGCCAGCGGCTTCGCCCGCGTGAAAATTAGCGTGCTTAGTTCGAGTTTTTTAAACTTACAGCGACCTCTAGTGCCCGGTGTTCTAGCGCTATAAAAATTGCGTTACGATAACATGATCGAGTAGGTTAAAAACTCGCACTAAGCACACAGTTGTCATAAAGTTTTTCCGGCGTAAATCTCTTCATTTTATTATATTATCGAAAATATTAACATAAAAGTAGGTATTGTGAGTTAATCATAGATAGAGATAGATGCATACATATGATAAACGTAATACTAGCTTGGCCAGCGACCGCATGGAAATAAGTGTGTCACAAATGTTTTCCCCTAAGTTAACTATAAGAGTTAGAGACATGCTCTTGCCGACTTTTTTGTAGTATTTTTGTAGATCTACAATTCACTAGTACATTACTTTAGTGTATCGCACGGGACTTAAGCTTTAAAGCATCGAGTTTTTGTTACATTCACGCGATCTCTTCAATACTATTAACATAAAGTCGTAATGTAATATTAACTTAAACCTTTTGGAAAAATTGCACTATCTTCTTCTTGCCCTTATCCCACTCTAAGTGGGGTCGGCACAACATGTTATAAACATGTTGTCACATGATTTGGCTACGTATTTTACGACCGGCCGCCAGCCTGACGTCAACTTACCTTAGTCGTGTTTTACGACTCCTCGGTAAGAAAGAGGGTGGTCTATTCTTGGCAGAATTGCACTATATTTTAGTAAAAACCCGTACAAAATGTGTTTAGTACAATTAAAGAAATCACATACAGACAGACAGTTTTTATTCTAGTGTGTATAATTGTCGAAATAATAAAAATAAATAATAATATATATTTATTATTTATTTTTTCGTCCGTGCTTCCCTACAACACACTTTAAAAGCAAATGTTTTTTGCGCTTTGTAAATATACAATATCATGAAAGAGACTGCATGACTCTTTGTTTTTCTATAATAGGGAAGTCGATAGTCTAGGACCTTGCAAAGAAGTGACATCATACTTTATTCAAAGCGAATATAAGTAAATGAAATCTATATAATGTAGTGAGAAGTTGGCAGATAATAAAAAGTTGCCTTTTCATAACTTGTTCTTAATTCTTCTTAATTATAACTTCACTCAGCTGGCAATTGAGCGAGCTATGTTCGATTATCTCTGCGTGACCAAATCAGAAATTAGGAGATCCGTAGAAGAATCAAAGTAACCGACGTAGCTCAGCGCGTCTTACAGCTGAAGTGGCGATGGGCGGGGCATATGTTGTAAAATATGTAGCCAAATCATGTGACAGCATGTTTATAACATGTTGTGCCGACCCCACTTAGAGTGGGATATGGTTAGGAGGATGATGAACACTTTGTCTCTAAATAACACTCATAGAAATCAACAGCGCGAATGAACGCGTCAATAAAGCCAAATAGGTCGGCTACACAACATGTCAAAACATCTTTAGTACTCTGATTAGTTTATGAATTCCTGGTACTGAGTTGTATAACAATGACTATAAAACTAGCTATACTACGCGGTTTTACTTGCAATGCACGGGTTATTTAGAAAGTACGATGGTTGCCTAAAGGTATCTGGCTAGACAATATTCGAATTAATTATATTTAATATTTATTTATTCATGTACTATAAAAAATGTTGGAGAAAACATTATTGGTAAAAAAAGTGTACACATTATCCCTATGACAGAGATCTCTGCCAGCTAACCTACGAAGTGAGACAATTTGTATTAAAGAAAAAGTTGGTACGCAAATGTCAAACATTACATCCTCCTGCCCTTATCCCACTCTAAGTGGGGTCGGCACAACATGTTATAAACATGCTGTCATATGATTTGGCTGCGTGTTTGCAATCGGTCGCCTGCCTGACGTCAACTAACCTTAGTCGTATTTTACGACACCTCGGTAAGAAATGAGGTTGGGCAATTCTACTCAGCCGGATGCCACACTTCGGGTCGACTTACCTTAGTCGCCTTTTACGACACTTCAGTAAGAATTGAGGGTGATACTATTCTACTCAGCCGGATACCACACGGCGTGAAAATATCAAACATTATGAATTAATAATTATAGTTTTCTTTGGCAATATAGATTTTTCTGGAACAAAAAACAAAAAATACAAAATATTAAAATGGAAAAAAAAATTTAAAAAATTAAAACCCCTTTCAAAAGGGTCGTGTAATCACGACCTAAAATACTAACCTACTTGCTACGTATTCACTTCTAGAATAGAACAAAGCCCATGCCAAAGGATCATAGGTTCCAACCTGGGAAGGTACCTATAAGTTTTCTATAAAAACGACTAGCCTGTTGGCGCAGTCGGTAGTGACCTTGCCTTCAGTTCCACGGGTCGCGGGTTTGATTCCCGCCGAGGGCCAATATTTTCTATAACTGAATTTGTTGGTCTTTGAGCCTGGGTGTATATTTGTATTTAAGTATATATTAAAAATATATAGTTGTCTGTCTACCATAACACAAGTATTAAGTTACTTACTTTGGCGACGGACGACCGTGTAAGTTTCCCATATATTTATATTTATAAGGGCTTTATAATATTTACCAAAATAAAACTCTCTTTAAAAAATACGCAATATACTGATAAAATCGCTTCATGTATTACAACGAGGATAAATAGACACAAAGTTATTATTCTGTCGCAAAAAAACTTGCGTCTCCGCAAAAAACGACCTGCTTTTGTTACTCGGAAATGTAATAAATCGAGGCCGAACATGTTTACGAATGTTTAACATATTTTTACCGATCTTCTTATCTCAAAACATTGATCAATTTCTTAAAAATGTATTTTACATTTACAAAAGTAATAATAAAATTATTTTGCTATAATCCGCGATGAAGTAAAATAGAAAATATGTATAATGCTAAATGTAGAGTGGACCATCCGTTTTCATACCTGATACATGCATGATTCGTAAAAACACATGCGGAAAACCTCCACCACCGCCACCACAATACACAAGCACTACATACATCGCAAAGCTATTTTGTCTTTGTGATTCTGTCGTGGAGTCTATCTCCTGATGATGCTTCGGTTGCGGGGTGAAACGATTGTTGAGTTTGTGATAGTGAACTTATGTAGTGCTTGTGTATTGTGGTGGCGGTGGTTTGTGCATGTGTTTTTACGAACCCTGCATGTAGCAGATATGAAAACGGATTGTCCACTCTACATTAAGCATTACATATATTTTCTACTAGCGGCCTACCCTGCTTCGCACGGGTATAAAATATATAGCCTATGTCACTCAGTGAAAAAAATTATTAAAATCGATCCAGTAGTTTTAATTTATTCATTACTGCCCGTGGCCCGCACGCGTTAAATTTGAAGAAAAACAATTCCCCTCTCCCTCTATACCAAGAAGATTTCCTGCTATATCTAACATCAAAGTAATTATTAATTATAAAGAAAAAAAAAAAATTATTTACGACATCACATTAGAAACATTACAGTATTTCTCTACTCCATATTGAATGTCATTATACATTCCCCTTGAATCACTCTATCTATTAAAAAACCGCATCAAAATCTGTTGCGTAGTTTTAAAGATTTAAGCAGTCATAGGGACATAGGGACAAACAAAGAATGTGACTTTGTTTTATACTATGTAGTGATAATCCCTATAGCATGATTCAGTATTCACGCGCGATGGCTTATTATTAGCGTATTTCATGTATAACTTTGGTGTTTCTATACCGATTTCAATGATTCTTTTTTTATACAATGGTTAATACTATTCACTTTTTTATTTAGGGATGACTGAGAGTGATATAAACGTAGGAGTAGACAAATATAACCAGAAAGCTTCGAACTGCTAAGCTATCGGGAGTTACACGTCTTATTGTGAGTCAACCATAAAAGATAGACATATGCTGTCGTGGGATATTTTTTATATAATTTTAAGGAGAACATTTCCGTCATACATGATTTCTGTGTAGCTTTAACCATCAAGGTTGCACACGCGACGGAAGCTTAAAAAATGGAGTAACTTCTCCCGTTTTCCCGACATTTCCCTTCACTGCTCTGCTCCTATTGATTGTAGCGTGATAAAAAGTATACTATAACCAGCTCAGGAGTATGAAAAATAATTGTACCGAGTTTCGTTAAAATCCGTCTAGTAGTTTTTGTTTCTATAACGGTTATACAGACAGACAGACAGACAGACAGACAGACAGACAGACAAAATTTTTACTGATTGCATTTTTGGCATCAGTATCGATCCCTAATCACCCCCTGATAGTTATTTTGGAAATATATTCCAGTTACAGAATTGACCTCTCTACAGATTTATTATAAGTATAGATAGAAGATTATACTTCATCGCGGATTATAGCAAGATAATTTTATTATTACTTTTGTATTATGGATCTCCGCAAAGTAACGCCTAATTCTATAAATTATCTTACATTTATTTTATTTTAAAAAGTGCTGAACTGTGATAAACGTACTGTAATAAAAATGGAAAGACAGTGTGACTTTTATCAAAGGTTTGAACCTGTAACCTTTGAAAAAGAAGATAGGAAGCCAATAGCAGTTAAAATAACGGCCTATTACTATCCCATTGCTGGGCATAGGCCTCCTCTCAGTTTTTGGAGAAAAGGATTGGAGCTAAGACCTATGGTACCACGCTTGCTCCAATGCGGATTTTTATTTTACACATATCTCTAAAACTCTCGAGAGATATTCAGGTTTCCTCACGATGTTTTCCTTCACCGAAAAGCGTGTGATAAATTGCAATTATCAATTAGACACATAATTTTTAACAGAAAATTTATTACGTACAAATCCAGTTGAATACTCAGAATGGGTTTAAATAAATAAAAGTTCCGTTAAACTAGTACATTTAAATTTATGCGATTAACTAAGTGGATTAGTAATGTTGACGTCACCCATAGAATTATTTCTATTGAAAAAGTCGATGTATCATCCAACAGGGTCGTTAAACCTGGGCGTCAAGCAGTCTGCGTTAAAAAGTTAACGTTTAACTGAATGTATTATCTATACTAATATATAAAGCTGAAGAGTTTTGTTTGTTTGTTTGAACGCGCGTTTGTTGAATCTCAGGAACTACTATACCAATTTGGAAAATTCTACATCACGCTAAAATGAATAGGAGAGGAGCAATAAAAATATTACAAAAACGGCATAATTTCAAGCTTTCCTTGCGTGCGCTAAGTAAACGGTGAAAGTAATCAAAAAACATGTATTACAAAATTGTTCCCTTCTAAAGTTCTAAATAAAAGCCCACGACAGCATATGTCTAGCTTTTAACGGTTAACCCGCTTTAACCAAAAATTATCAAATACTATATTACGGTTTTTATCTTTCCACGCGGGTGGAGCCGCTGGCGATTGTTAGTATGTTATAAACATGTTGTCACATGATTTGGGTACGTATTTCACGACCGGCCGCCTGCCTGACGTCAAGTTACCTTAGTCGTATTTTACCACGCCTCGTAAAATCAGTACGCGTAATCTCAATTTTTTAAATAGGTTCAGTAGTTCCTAAGAATAGCGCGTTGAAACAATCAAATAAACAAACAATCAAGCTCTTCAGCTTTATTTATATACCCCCCAAAGTTAGAGTAGGATAAGGGCAGGAGGATGATTATATCCTTTATTAAAAATCCGACTATAAATCTTGTTAAATACGACCTAAAAAAAACTTCTGCAAAAACTGTAGAGCTATCGTAATAAATCATAATTCGGCGAGTTCGTTGCACTGTAGGCGTCAATCTGTCTGTATTCGTCAGCACTATTAATAACTTTGTTATTGAATAACGAAACTGTTGTTTTGCCAACAAAAAATACTAGTCTAATTAAAATGGATTTGAACGAAAGAGCTTTGTCAGCTATGTTAGGGTTGTCGCTATACTAAAAGCGACAACATTGTTTTACTGTTTAATACTTAGTATATTATAAATGCGAAAATCTATCTGTCTGCCTATCTGCAATCTTACGGCTTATATGTATATGGCTGTATCAATATTGATTATATTTAATACAATTCAACCATAAATACCGGGCTAGCAAATAAATTCATCTTTATTAATCTTCCTGCCCTTATCCCACTCTAAGTGGCACAACATGTTATAAACACGTTATCACATGTCAGACCTATCACAATGCCTGGAATAGAAAACAGTTTTTTTGTCTTGTTTACATTAAGTCCCAGGAAACCCAAAATACTCAATTTATGGTCTTAACTTAGGTATTTATTGTATCTTATTTTTACTTAAATGAAAGCTATACGCCGTGTGGTATCCGGCTGAATAGAATAGTACCACCCTCTTTTCTTACCGAGGTGTCGTAAAAGGTGACCAAGGTAAGTCGACTCACCGTGTGGTATCCGGTTTAATAGAATAGACCACCCTCTTTATTATCGAGGTTTCGTAAAATACGACTAAGATAAGTTGACGTCAGGCAGGCGGCCGGTTGTAAATTACGTAGCCAGATCATGTGACAACATGTTTATGACATGTTGTGCCGACCCCACTTAGAGTGACATAAGGGCAGGAAGATGATGATGACTTCAATTAAAGCTATGTACGCAAGATTAATCTTTCATTATTCCCAGTTATTGTTAAAAAATAAAAAGTTACTTCTGAGGTGGCAGCCCTAGGAATCCCCTAAAGTTTTCCAATTTCAACCAATTGTAGGGTTAATGCCCTTATCCCTTATCATATAAAGAGTAAAGGCTAAGGACGACCGGCGTCGGCCTCGATTGAATACGCAGCTAATATACAGCTGTATGCTGCTATATCAGATTTAGGTTCTTGAACTCTTACTTCTCTTGTTTAAAAATTTACAAATTAGGCCCGCGTGATTCCTTGCGCGAGAAGTTTAAGAAAATATGTATTCTTACATTTGCTTCACAATGTTAAGCAATTTAATTATTGTACATAAAAAAAATAAAAAATTACAAAACGAGAGGCGATGAATATAATAGACAACCGACACAAGCGACTCTTGATTTACGCCTTGCAATAAACGCCTGGGTATAAGATTCTATAATAAAATTCCGCAATCAATTTTAGCTTCGCCATTACAGCAGTTTAAAAACACTGTTAAAAAGAGGCTGATACAAAAAGCCTACTATACTACATGTGGATATAGCTACTCTTCTGCTCCACCTTCATTAAAATTTTAATACCTTAATATAGTATTAATTTTAATACCTTAATAAGATTAAAACCGTAATATAGTATTTGATAACCATAAAAATGGTTAAAGTGGGCTAACCCTAAAAGCTAGACATCGCGGTCTTTTATTTAGAACTTTTAAAAGGGAATAATTTTGTAATACACGATTTTTGAATAACTTTCACTGTTTACTTCAATTCTGAAAGCTTCAAATTTGGCCGTTTCGTGATATTTTTTGTAGCTCCTCTCCTATTCATCTTAGCGCGATATTTATAAACCTAGAGCCTTCCTCGATAAATGGACTATCTTACACTGAAAGAATTTTTCAAATCGGTCCAGTAGTTCCTGAGATTAGCACGTTCAAACAATCAAACAAGCAAACTCTTCAGCTTTATATATTAGTATAATAATCATATTATCGTTCTCATTTAACAGTATTATTTCAGTTAGCTGATTTTACTGACCGAGATTTTTTTTAACCAACTAGTTCCAAGGAACAATCTCTTACCAGAAATCTATTAAAACATGTTTTTATAACTCGCCTCCATCAAAAGATTTGAGATTACCGTGAACTCTAGAAAAATCAAGACCTTTTAAGGGTTTCTTTAAAGTAGTTATTACAATATCTACATTATATTAATACTAATGGTACGGGTAAAATTTTTTCGCGACTACTTAAGCCATTATAGTAGTAGCGGCCTGTTATTATCCCACTGCTGAGAATAGGCCTCTTCTCTCCGTTTTTTGGAGAGAAGGATTGGAGCTAAAACCTACCACGTTGCTCCAATGCGGATTGGTTACACATATCTCCAGAATTATCTAGAGATATGCAGGTTTCCTCTCTATGTTTTCCTTCACCGAAAAGCGTGTGATAATTTGCAATTATCAATTAGACACAGACACGAATGAGTTTTTCTGTGTCTGCTGTTCCGCCCGCTCTCTCCATACTATACGGCGCCTGTTGAGACGTTCGGTCAATTTGACGAAAATTTGACTTCTCTGATTTTGATGTTTTATGAATAGAGCATCAATTATAGATGCGAAAAAACATTACTGCGTGACAAACATTTATTTTTATATTTATATATTATGCTGAAACATTGAAATTTTAATAATTATTTATTTTTAGAACACGAATCTAGGACTGAAACTGTTAAATTCAAATTCAAATTCAAAATATTCTTTATTCAAATAAACTTGTAAACAAGTGCTTTTGAATCGTCAACTCTACTGCTGGTTCGGAAAGCTGTTCCTACCGAGAAGAGCCAGCAAGAAACTCGGCGGTTGCTCTTTTAAAAAAATATAATTCTTAATATTATTTACATTAAGTCGTTACTGTCTTGTACAGGTTCAAAGAGAGCTATATCCACACATTCTTATCTTCCAAATAATCCTCAAGAGTATAGTAGGCTTTCTGTATCAGCCTCTTTTTAACAGTGTTTTTAAACTACTGTAATGGCAGTGCTGAAATTGATTGCGGAATTTTATTATAGAATCTTATACCAAAACCCACAAACGAGTTACGCACTTTTGCAAGGCGCAAAGCAGGAACCGCAAGCTTATGTCGGTTCCTGCTTTGTCTATTGTATACATCACCTTACAATATCAAATCGAACGTGGGACTTCTGTAGCATGTATAACTACTGCGCAACGCGGGTCATCACCTGATAGATATCCAAATTTTGTTAAGGACATTGTCATAAATCAATACTGAGAGTTATTTGTGCTATGTGAGTACGACAACCTCTGGCCTAGATTTGAAAATACAAAGCAATTAGCTGAAACTTGGAAACATGATAATTATAATTTTAAACATAAACATTTTAAGTGGAATGTGTACGAGTGTTGTTATTCTACTTTCACACAATCAGCTATAAATCAAATAAAGATAAAAACGAACTTTGTGACGCATTAAAGTTACCTTATTAGCAAATAATATTTAATTAGAAATAGAAAGACAGCAAGAAAACGTAGAAAAATTAAGCAATTGCATTTAAAGTAATTAATAATTAAGATTAATTTAGAATTAGTAGAAAACAGTTATAATTCTTAAAACAAATTTCAGAAAATCAGTATAATAAATAAATTGGCGAAAGAATAAAATAATTGGCGATGTATATAATAGACAAAGTTGAAACCGACATAAACTTGCGGCTCCTGCTTTGCAAATACGTAAGTCGTTTATGGATTTGGGTATAAGATTCTATAATAAAATTCCACAATCAATTTTAGCTTTGCCATTACAGCAGTTTAAAAAAACTATTAATAAAAGGCTATTACAGAAAGCCCACTATATTATTGAGGATTACTAAGATGATAAGAATGCGTGGATGTAGTTACTACCTATGCCATTATTACATTACACGCCATTACAGCAGTTTACAAAAACTGTTAAATAAGGCTGATACAGAAAGTAGTAGACTTTGCTGTACTGTAAAGGATTGCCTAGATAAGAATACATGGATATAGTTACTCTTCGTCCCTGTACAAGACAGTAATAGAGATGTGAAAAAAGTAATCGATTTTTATAATATTCGATTATTTTTTAAAATTTTATAATAACCGTTTTTTTTTTCATAAAAATAGTTTTTTCTAATTCGATTATTCTAATCATTCTCTTGTTATGTTTTTTAACAATTTTTTTCTTGTTTTTTAATATTCTTTATTTTTTTAAAGTTTTAATTATAATTTTTAAGTTTTTAAGATATATGCATTGTTGGATGAAACCAATGTAGCTAAACTACACATTTTAATGAAATTTCACAAACAGTGCATCTGTTATTATTTATTGGTAGTTGTCCACTTTAATAAGCCTTAATTCTAATTATTAATATTACAAAAGGCAACTTTTCAAATAGTTAAAAAATATATTATTACTAATCGATTATTTTGATACGAATTAATCGAATTTTTAAAAATCGATTTATTTAAAAAAAAAATATTTTTCTACTCAAAATCAATAGTCATTTAGTAAGGACTAAATGACTAGTCATAAGAATTATATTTTGAAAATTATATTTGAGCAACCGCCGACTTTCTTGTTGGCCCTCCTCGTTAGAAACAGCTTTCTGAACCAGCAGTAGAGTAGACGATTCAAAAGAGCTTATTTACAAGTATACTTGTATATTGAATATTTTGAATTTGAATTGAATTAGCGAGTACAGTTAAGTATGCTCTTTAGACAATCGTGTTTACGTTAATTGTTTGTAGTCGCATTTTGGAATTCTTATTGATACTCGGGCAAGATTTTTTTTCGAATGCTGTTAGCCCTACCGGCCATTACACCTCACCGAGAGAGTTAGCTAGTGCAGAAGCATCGTTGCGAGTGAAAACTTGGAGAGCGAGGCTCGCAGCATCCGTCGCCTTAAGGGTGCCTCCTGTGAGGCCAGACCTCTGCTTAAAGCGACGCGCTGTGGAGGACCTTATCGGACTTGCTTTGCGAGATTCATATAGCGCCAAATTTAGTAATTCCATTAAAATATATAAAGTAGCATATATCTATGCATATCATACGAGTATGTTAATTTTTATTTGTAATTAAATTCTTATCAAACAACCGTGGCATTTTGCACAACTTCCTTCCAGCGAAGTGATTTTTAAATGTGCAAATTATTACAATATCCTTTTCTCAGAAATTATTAATTATACCTTACGATTATTTCGAATATAACTGTATTATTTGCATTATTGCAATATTGCATACACCCTCCTACCCTTATCTCACTCTAAGTGGGATTAGCACAACATGTTATAAACATGCTGTCACATGATTTGGCTGCGAAACGACCGGCCGCCTGATGTCAACTTACCTTAGTCATATTTTACGACCCCCGGTAAGAAATGAGGATGATCTATTCTACTCAGCCGGAAACCACACGGCGGGTCGACTTACCTTAGTCGCATTTTACGACATTTCGATAAGAAATGAGGGTGTTCTATTCTACTCTAAATCTTGTTTTTTATACATTTTTTTTATAAAAAAAAATAACCGAACAAGGCTGTCACTCAGGACGTTTAATATTTAAATAAGTTAATCTTGTATACTCGTATATATATTATTCTGAATTTTGGAAATGGCTTCAACGATTTTCATGAAATTCAACATGTTTTTGTCAATTTCAAGGTCACGATAGCTTTTTGGTAACGGACGGTCTCAAATTAAGAATTTCAGGATCTATTCCAGTTAACATTATCCCTTTTTCTTTTTTTATTGCATTCTTTTATATATTTAAACAAAGTTACCTAGCAAGGCTCAGTCACCCAGTCACCACTCTTGTAATCTTCTTCTTCTTCCTGACCTTATCCCACTTTAAGTGGGGTCGGCACAACATGTTATAAACATGTTGTCACATGCTTTGGCTACGTATTTTACGACCGGCCGCCTGCCTGACGTCAACTTATCTTAGTCGCATTTTACGACATTTCGATAAGAAATGAGGGTGGTCTATTCTACTCAGTCGGAAACCACACGGGGTGTCAACTTACCTTATTCGCCTTTTACGAAACCTTGGTAAGAAATGAGGTTGGTCTATTCTACTCAGCGGGATACCACTCGGTGGGTCGACTTACCTTAGTTGCATTATACGACACTTCGATAAGAAATGAGGGTGGCCTATTCTACTCAGCCGGATACCACACGGATAATCTTCTTAAATTAAAAAAAAAGGAACCACAAACTATAACATAAAATAATAAAATAGACAGTCTGTAGAAAATCAAAATATGTGACTAGCTTTATAGAATTAGGCGTTATTTTGCGGAGATCCATAATACAAAAGTAATGATAAAATTATTTTACTATAATCCGCGATGAATTTGGAAAATTTTAAAAAATGCATTTGCAATTTGAAAAATGAATGATTGCTATCATCGCGGATTATAGCAAAATAATTTTATTATTACTTTTGTATGTGACTAGTTATAGCTAGAAGCAATCTGTGAAAAAAATACAAATCCATGTCATATTATTTACCATAACATTTTTTGTATGTGATAACCCAATTCACGCTTCCTTTTCTTAAAACAAATAAGTAACAACCATTTTTCTGGGTTACGCCGTATCAATTTCGACACGAAAATCTGTTCAAGGAATAACAAGTCTTGACTTATTTCTAAGTAAATATATTTTTAAGGTCATGTCATGTCATGTATGTAATCGGAAAATAATAATGAACTCAAAAATTAATTAACCTACTTTTATACTTTGATACTTATTACTTTTGTTTTCGGGCACTGAAAATACTGCTATAATAATTTTATGAAAAAGCAAAGGATAATTTCGCTGTCAATTGCAAAGTAATGATAGCTTAATTGACGGGTGGCCTCGAATTCAGCATACTAGGATCAATCCCAGGTAAAATCTTGTTTTTTTTCTTCTTTTTATTGCATTTATTTATTTAAAAAAAATTACCTTTAATAAATTTTAAATAAATTACAGGAACTCTAATATTTAAATAAGTTAATCTTGTACACTCGTTTATATATTTTTCTTAATTTTGGAAACGGCTTCAACTATTTTCATGAAATTCAGCTTGTATTTGTCGATTTCAAGGTCACGATAGCTTTTTTGGTAACGGGCGAACTCAAATTAAGAATTTTAAGATCGATGCTGCCTGACGTCAACTTATCTTAGTCGTATTTTACGACGCCTCGATAAGAAAGAGGGTGGTCTATTCTAGTTAACCGGATACCATACGGTGAGTCAACTTACCTTAGTCGCCTTTTACGACACCTCGGTAAGAAATGAGGGTGGTCTATTCTACTCAGCCGGATACCACACGGCGGGTCGACTTACCTTAGTCGCCTTTTACGACACCTCGGTAAGAAAAGATGGTGGTACTATTCTATTCAGCCGGATACCACACGGCTTAGTCACTCTTGTAATATAAGAGACAATATAAGCCTTAAAAAGGTCGCCATTTAAAAGATAAGGCCGCCATTTGAATTGGTAAATATATTATTTTTTAAAATAATCTTATATATATCTTCTTTAGACATTAGAAATATATTATATCATTAAAATAAAGATTATTTTTTATTTGTTTTTCAGTGTATAAATGCGAAAATAAAAGCTACTTGTTGTTGTCGTTTATTTCTAAAATAACATTATTAATATCATCATCCTCCTGCCCTTATCCCACTCTAAGTGGAGTCGGCACAACATGTTGTCACATGATTTGGCTACATGTTTTACGACCGGTCGCCTGCCTGACGTAAACTTACCTTTGTCATCTTTGCGACATCTCGGTAAGAAATGAGGGTAGTCTATTTTACTAAGCCGGATACCACACGGTCGGTCAACTTACCTTAGTCGCCTTTTACGACACCTCGGTAAGAAATGAGGTTGGTCTATTTTACTCAGCCGGACACCACACGGCAGGTCAACCTCCCTTAGTCGCCTTTTACGACACCTCGGTAAGAAATGAGAAATTCTATTCAGCCGGATACCACACGGCTTACAAATTACATTATTAATATATTTAAAGTAAGAAAATTACGAAAGAAAATTACGTGTGCACGAAAATTAAGAAATTATTCAAATTTCCTTCATATTATAGCCAAATATTCTAAGAAACTAAATGCTTCGTACTCGAAATATTTATTGCTTACTAGGAATATACAGCCCCAATAGTTTTTATTCTTTAAAATATTATATCAGTACACACAAATGCCCGTAATAGTGAATATAATCTATATGTCCAGCGCTTATCAAAGTCAAATGTCAAGTTTCATAATAAACAAGGCGATAACATCGCTAATTGAATGAAAAACTTATCCGAAAAGCAAAACAAACACTAAGGTCAGTTACGCAAAATAAATACGAATGTCTCAAACTCCGTTAAACTCCGTTTCAGGGATAAATTCATACGTGATTAGAAATACAACGTTTCTTTTAAAACAATTGTTGTTAAGATAACTTAAAAAGTCCTTAAGTTCTTTAGAACAAAACTTTTGCTAAACACCAAGAGCCAATATTCATTTAGTTTTGAATTTCTCACGAAGGTGAAGTACGTTAAACTACATCTTTGTGAAAACCTGTACAGAAAAAAGTACGCAAGCTCTGACACAATAGCTTTTTTATAAATACAAAAATACCTCGCTTTGCGTCGTTTCATTTTGCGTTTTTTCGAAGTTGCGTCGCTGCTTAATTAGTACTAATTTTCACTGTGTTTCATTAGATTTTCGTGGTTGCGTTGTTTTGGTTTCGAACCTTTAATTATTTTTCTAAAAGATGGCAACACTGTTTCTAATTACGCCATGCTATCAAAACTCGGAAATTCCCCTTCCTAATTAAAAAAAACAACGTAATTTTAATACAGTTGTATTTTCACTTTGTTTTGCTAATTTTAGAGTTTAGTTTAGAATTACGTAATGTCTGGTGCTTTTTAAAAAGTGAATAATAAATTTAAATAAATTTTTACGTGTTGTTTCTGGTTACAAAAAATTTAAATATTTTCCAATTTATTTTTTGGCCAAGTTATATTTTTTTAATGATTAATTTGTCAATATTTCTTAATAAAAAGTAGTATTTTCTTAACCCTGGAACCTTTTTTTTCTTTCTTCAATACAATTACCATAAAACCCTAATGTACGATTGAAAACCTTCCGAAAGAATTGTGCCTTTAATTAAAATCCATACAAAAATATGTTTAGTAGATTTTGAGAAAATCACTCATATACAGTTAGACAGCTTTTGAAGATTATTTTTTATAATAAGTATAGATAAATTCAAATTCAAATAATTGTTCATTCAAATTGGCCTTTACAAGCACTTCCGAATCGTCAAATTACAATGAAGCTACGACTGGTTCGGAAAGGCGCTCTTACCAAGAAGAACTCGCAAGAAACTCGGCGGGTACTCTTTTCAAAATTAAATATTACAATAATGTATTTTTAATTAACAAATTCAAAATTTTACAATAAACTAATGCGTAGCTAATAGATGGATAATGGCAATATATCTTGAGATATAATTATTATGACTACAATAATTAAATGATAAGACCAATTACTGTCAAAATTTTAGATAAATTTCTAGAAGTAATTAGTAAGGTAAAAAAATTAACAGTTAATGTTCGCTTCAATAGCACGTTAATTAATCTACACAGAAAGCTGTGCCGTTATCTGCTGATATGATACAGAGCTAGTTAAAGCTTTAAGCGATAAAGCAATGTGAATATATCTATCTGAACTACTTTGAGCTCAATGCGCTCAGTGCGATTTTTTTAACCTACTCGATCACGTTAGCGTAACGCCAATTTGTATGACGCTGCAACAGCGCCATCTAGTGACCGTTGTTTCAGCGCCATACAAATTGGCGTTACGCTAACGTGATCCAATAGGTTACAAAAACTCGCACTAAGCACACTGTACTCTTTCTAAACTGCTCTGTGGTCATATAATGAGGAGGGATGAAAATCATGTGACCAAAAGAGTTTCAAATATGTGGATATGTATGTATGACTAGGGGGAGGCCGAAAAAAATGGATGAATTGTGTGAAAAATGATATTAAAGGAGTGGCACCACAGTTGACGAATGATATAGGAGAATGGAAGATGAAGACATATTGTGCTCACCTCACTTGAAGTGGGATAAGGGTAAAAGAATGATGATGATGAATAATGACTCTTTCTAAACTCTTCTTCCTGTACTCAGGTATGAGGATGTGATCAGCACTTAAAGTGTAATTAAATATCGATTTATAAAAAAAACATCAATAATCGATTTTTTCATAACTATTCGAAATTGGTTTTTTTTTGTAAAGTAAAGTAAAGTAATGGCCTTTTACTATCCCACAGTGATGTCCACTCTCCGTTTTCTTTTATCACGTTTCTGTATTATGGATGACTCAAAGTAACGCCTAATTCGATAATTTATATTTTTTAGTTAATAAATCACCTATAGAAACTAAATAAAATAAAAATATTCTTGTACAAATATAAAAGAAAAAGTATGTTTGTTCCTTAAGAGCCCAAAACGGCTTGATCGATTTCAATGAAATTTTTAGACAATCTTTAGAATGACACAGCTGATAATCCTACAAAGTTTGATGTCGATCGGAGCATTTTTTAAAACTGTCATTGACAGTTTTGTTCCGAAGGGAACTCGAAAAAAAGTGAGCCACAGCAACGTGTGACCTTGGTTATAAATAAATCCTTATTGCGCGACTTCTAAATGTAAATCTAAGTGTACTATTACTGAAGTGTAAATAAAGCATAATTGCAACGTGCGGTATAAACAATAACTAATAATTAGCTTAATCGACATGTTTTGCCGTGTCGTGGTTATGAAGAACGAGCATTTGAAATATAATTAACGGTTTGACTTTCAAATGCAGCTCTGAGTGCATAGAATTTACACTATTCGATTTATTATACTTGAAGTAATAGTTAATAATTCAGAAGTACCATCAAAAGAGCTCTTGCCACCATCGACATTCCTGCTCTTCTCGAGCCTTCCGGGATATGTCGGGATGATGGCAAGGGACCAGACGGCTTGACGCTGGTTCCTTGGGAACGGGGACGGGCCCTAATGTGGGACGCAACATGCGTTGATACGTTAGCCTCGTCCCATATCAGGGAAACAGCGTCAAGACCTGGAGCTGCGGCGGAAATGGCCGAATCCGACAAACGGCGGAAGTATGCATCTCTCATCGAGAGTTATATATTTGTGCCGTTTGCAGTCGAGACCATGGCCATGGAGTCAAAGTGCAAAAAAAAATTATCCGTTTTAACACCTCGGTTGATTGCCTCTTCAGGTGAAAAAAGGCTTGGCTCCTTTTTCGCAGCGATCGAAAGATCGAATTTTCGAAAGATCAGCCTAGCGATTCAGCGCGGAAACGCTGCCAGCATTCTTGGGACCATTCCACGTGGGCATGATTTGTATAGTCCTAGCGTGTAAGTAATTTAAGATAGATATAACTTGTACATTTATACAGAAGTAACAATAAAATTATTTTGCTGTAATCCGCGTTTGTTAAGAGAATATCGGTCGGAATATCGGAATCACTGCGGTCAATTTATTAAACGCAAACGAAGTTGCGTGGACTGTTATCGAGTGATAGATTGATAATAGAACGCGTGAGAGGTTGATTATATAGCCTATATGTTACCTGGTATATAATGAATAAATGTGCCAAATTTCTTCGATATTGGTTTAGCGGATTCGCCGTGAAAGACAAAGAAACATACATCCATACTTACAAACTTTCGCATTTATAATATTAGTAGGATATGTTACCCTGGTGTATAATGAATAATTATGCCATTATATATAATATTAGTAGGATAGTATTTTAAATTTATTAAACCGCAATGAAGTTGAAGAGTTTTTCAAATCCAAAATATTTTATAGCTTCGCAGCTTCTTCTAGTTTTTGTCGCTTTGTAGTTATGTGTATTGCTTAATCATTTCGCTCGTGGCTTTGTAATTTAGTTTATTGACCAACGATGTTGCTTTGGGGGCTTGGTGACTTTATTTATTAGGCAACGAGGCCATACAACTATCGAATTCATTAATCAAATAATAAACATAGATATGTTACGAAACTGCTGCTATAAGTTCAAGAACAACAATAATTAACAATTCTTTTGTTACCAAAAAGAGTTTTTATTATAGAGAATATACAATGTGAGGAAAATCAAGTGTATGAAGTCATCTTTACAACGCAAAGTCGCCTTAATGTCTGTCCATACATTTGCGTAATTATATGTTATGTGCAGTTTACATAATTTTCCCATTTATATCGTACTGCTTAGACTATGGTGATCAGTCATTCTAGTTAGACTTAAGTTATGTAATATTGTTTTTTTATCTTTAATATTTAAGTGAGTTAAGCTTGTATTCCGAATCTCGGAAACGGCTCTAACGATTTCATGAAATTCAGAATGTAGGGGTTTTGGGGGGAAAATGAAAAAATGTCGTTTTATCCCTGTAGCATTTTTTGCGCTCGAAAGCACTGAAAAAATGCTGAAATGTAGATGCTGAATGTAAATCATATTTTGATCTGTCAAACGTAAGGTTGCGATAGCCGATGGGTAACGGGTTGCCTGAAAATGTTCAAAACTCGGGTTCGAATCGCACATGTCATCGGCGCCTTCTTTCTTTTTTATTTTTGATATATTTTTTAATATCTTTTAAAAAATTAACGAGCAAGGCACGGTCACCCAGGTACTCTATAATTGTACAAATCAAGCTTTTTTTCCAGATTTTTTTTTTTGTTCCGTGCATTCTGTCATTTGCATCTAATAATAAAGTAAAAAAAGTAAGTAACGGCCTGTTACTATCCCACTGCTGGGCATAGGCCTCTTCTCTCCGTTTTTTTTTTATTGAGAGAAGGATTGGATCTAAGACCTACCACGCTGCTCCAATGCGGATTGGTAGGTTACACATATCCCCAGAATTCTCTAGAGATATGCAGGTTTCCTCACGATGCTTTCCTTCACCGAAAAGCGTGTGATAAATTCCAATTATCAATTAGACACATAAGTTTTATTAGAAAACTCATTGGTGCCTGCCCGGGTTTGAACCCTAGACCTCCTCAAAAGAGGCGCATGGTGTTACCGCTGGGCTACCACAGCTTATATAATAATAATAGCTTAGCAGAAATTACACCTTGCGTTTCCATATAAAACAAGGCAGATGATGCCAAGTCTCCTTAAGCGGAAGAAATGCAAATATAGAACGCCTGATTTACATTGTTTTTAACTAGTTTAACCTGCGACTTCGATCGCATCTACTTTAGGCAGGCAGGCATGAACAACAGACAAGCTGGCAAGCAGCCATAGACCTCCTCTCTGCGTTTTTAGAGAAATGGATTAGAGCTAAGACCAATGCCGTGTATTCGGCTGAGTATAAATAAAAGTGCCTGGGTAACCGAGCCTTGCTGGGTAATTTTTTTTAAAAGATGTAATTTTTTTTTTTTTTTTATTTAAAAATTTGATGAGGTAGGTCTCGATCCTAGGTATTTTCACCTCTCTAGACCACCCGTTCCCAAATGAGTTATCGTGACTTGACATTTATAAGCGTAAAAGGCGACTAAAATCAGCTGACCCGCCGTGTGGTATTCGCTTTATTAGAATAGACCACCCTCATGTCGTCACTGAAAATCGAAATAAATTAAAATTATCAATTAGAAAGTTTATACGTAAAAAGTCATTTGTGCCTTGCCGGGGATTGAACCAGTGACCCCTTCGAAAGAGTATTACGAACCCTCATACATAATGTTATTCATCTATACTAATATATAAAGCTGAAGAGTTTGTTTGTTTGATTATTTGATCGCTCTAATCTCAAGAACTACTGGATCGATTTGTAAAATTCTTTGAGTGTAAGATAGTCCAATTATTAAGGAAGGCTATAGGCTATACAAACGGTGAAAGTTATTCAAAAATCATGTATTATAAAATTGTTACCCTCTTAAAGTTGTACTTAAAAGTCTGCGACAGCATATGTCTAGCTTTTAAGGTTAACCCACTGTAACCGTTTTTATGGTTATCAAAATACTATATTACGGATTCAATCTTTCCGCGCGGGCGGAGCCGATAGCGTTTGCTAGTGTAAGATTAACAGGTTTTGAATAAATAATCACCAATTATTGAAGATATTTCTTGTCGGCTACACTGAAGAGAAGAGGAGAAAATGGCTAATAATGCAGCGATGAATAGGATTGTGGGGTATTTTGTAAAAATACTAATTAAAGTATACAAATTCAAATTCAAAATATTCTTTATTCAAATAAACTTGTAAACAAGTGCTTTTAAATCGTCAACTCTACTGCTGGTTCGGAAAGCTGTTCTTTCCGAGAAGAGCCAGCTAGAAACTCAGCGGTTGCTCTTTTAAAAATATAATTCTTATGACTAGTTACATTTAGTCATTACTGTCTTGTACAGGGTCTAAGCGAGCTATATCCACACTAAATACCGAAATATAATTAAGGAAAGTTAATAATGGAGTTCTATTACACTAGTTATTTTATGGTTTACATAACACGGCCAGTAAACGCAGAGTTACGAGATATTGTCGTTATCAGAAACAATGACCTTGCACGTACAATATGTTACAGTGTATCGAGTTACTATTGCAAATGGCATTGATCTACTATTAAGGAAACTATCGACTGTTAATAGTGATGTTTTAGTGCTAATAACATCGGCCTGTTACTATCCCTGTACCGGGCAGAGGATTACATTCTCCTACCCTTATCCCTTAAAGCTGTGGTAGCCCAGCGGTAACACCGTGCGACTTTTTCGAGGAAGTCACGGGTTCAAACCCGGGCGGACACCAATGAGTTTTTCTATTAAAACTAATGTGTCTAATTGATAATTGCAATTTATCACACGCTTTTCGGTGAAGGAAAACAACCTATTCCCAGCAGTGGGAGAGTAACAGGCCGCTACTTACTTTTTACTTACTTACCCTTATCCCACCCTAAGTGGGGCTGGCAGAATATGTTTTCATCTTCCTTTCTTTAGTCAACTCAGGCGCTACTTTTATATGAATATCATCATCATCCTCCTGCCCTTATCCCACTCTAAGTGGGGTCGGCACAACATGCTTTAATCATGTTGTCACGTGTTTTGGCTTCGCATTTTACGACCAACCTGCCAGACGTCAACTTACCTCGTAAGACTCATTTTAGGAAACCTCGATAAGAAAGAGGATGGTCTATTCTACTCAACCGGGTACCACACGGTGAGTCAACTTACCTTAGTCTCCTTGTATGACACCTCGGTAAGAAATGACAGTGGTCTATTTTACTCAACCGGATAGCACACGGTGAGTCAACTTACCTTAGTCGCCTTATATGACACCTCGGTAAGAAATGAGGGTGGTCTATTCTACTCAGCCGGATACCACACGGATAACAGTAAAATCACGTGATAAAAGTCGCAAATACTCTGCCCTCATTTCACTTAATTCGGATAAACTCAATTTCAATACCAGTAGCTAATTGCGTTCGTAAAGCTTTCAGAGAACTGATTCAATTTACGTTAAAAAAACAATAATTTAATTGATCTTATTGCTTTTAGTTTATTTGCCTTTAATAAAAATGTGTTTTTCATGTACAATTCCGCTTGCTAGTTACCGCTATCTGAATGTAAACTGGTTCAAATGTGTGAACGCATCCACCTAGATCCACACAACATTGAATTGAACTCCGAAATCTATCTCTAATATTTAAATGAGTATATCATCCTGTCCTTATCCCACTCTAAGTGGGGTCGGAAAAACATGTTTTTCTCTTCCGTTCTGTCCTATCTTTCGTCAACTCTGGCGCCACTCCTTTTATATGCATATCATACTTCACACAATCCAACCATCTCTTTTTAGGCCTCCCTCTAGGCACATATCCATCCACATTCAAATTTAACACACGTTTGGTCACATGATTTTCATCCCTCCTCATTACATGTCCATACCATCTCAATCTTGCACTTCTCGACTTTTCTATAATGGGTGCAACTTTCAGACTTCCCCTTATATACTCGTTTCGTATTTTATCCAGTTTTGTCACACCACACATCCACCTTAACATTCTCATCTCATTTGCATGTACTCTTCTTTCATCCGTCTTTTTCATTGCCCAACATTCTGATCCATACAATACGACAGGTCTTATGACCGCTTTATAAATTTTTCCCTTAACTTTAAGAGGCATTCGAGGGTCACATATTGTGCCTGAGACCTGCCGCCACTTCATCCATCCTGCATTCATTCTTTTACCCAAATCTCGATCTATTTCACCGTCGTTTTGAAAAAGCGAACCAAGGTACCGAAAATCAGAGCAGACTGGCAAAATGTTCCCCTCCAAACCGATCGGGGAGAAATTGGAGGTTTAAATGAGTAATTTATTTATATTATACTTATTGGATTTATTTATATTTATTGGATATTTAAATTAGTTATTTATAAATAATTAAATTCATTTATATTTGCATTTAGGGGGTTTTGGGGGGAAAAATCGATTTTGTTAGGTTTTACTAAAAAAAATTGTTGTATTATCCCTGTTTTCAGACACTGAAAAAAGCTGCCCTAATTTTTAAAAAGCAAAGGATAATTACGCTGTCAATTGCAAGGTCGTGATAACTCAATTGGGTAACGTCTCGAATTCTGAATACTAGTAGAATCGATACCAGAATTATTTTTTTTATATTTTTAATTGCATTTTTTTTATTTACCCTGCTCGGTCACTCTATCCCACCATATCACTCTATCCATGTCTTTCTATCCCACTCTAAGTGGGGTCGGCACAACATGCTATAAATATGTTGTATATTTTATGACCGGCCGCCTGTCAACTTACCTAAGTCGTATTTCACGAAAGCTCGGTAAGAAATGAGGACAGCTCGATGAATGAAGATGAAGGACAGCTCGGTAAGAAATGAGGGTGGTCTATTCTACTCATCTGGATACCACACGGCATTTATTTTAGTTTTAACATCCAATAATATTAATATATAATTGTGTGTCAAAGCTAACACGCACGCCAATCATACATATTCACGTTAAATAATATAACCATATAAAAACTATTCATATATTGGCACGTTTTATCAATATTTAACACAAAACCTACGCGAACATGTCCGGACGAACATTGTCCATACATTGTATACAGTTAAAACAAATGTTTAGTATAAGTATATAGGAACTCATTAGCATTTACTAAGAAAACCTTTAGTAATTCCTGTTAGCATATTAGAATACATAAAACGTTTGAGTTTTGCATGACAAAGTAGATACATATCTTTAATATCTTTAATATTTAAATGAGTTAATCGTGTGTGTATATGTATATAACATCTTGGTGATTTTTTACAAAAAAAAACTTAAAAAAAAGAAAAAAACAATTATTTAGTTGGGATCGATCCTTGGCACTCACATTTCTCGAGGCTGCCCGCTAACCGAATAAGCTACGTCGACTTGACAGTTAATGGCGAAAATTCAATTCAATATAAATGTTAGTGTTTTTTAATGCCCAAAAATAGGGATAAAACAATATTTTTTTTACATAAAACCTAGCTAGATCAATTTTTCTCCCCCAAAACCTCCTACATGCTGAATTTCAGGAAAATCGTTGGAGCCGTTTCCGAGATTCAGAAAATATATATATATACAAGATTAACTCATTTAAATATTAAGATATTGTATACATATATTTTTTAACTAATTTAAAGTACCTGGGTTAGCGAGCCCTTGCTCGGTAATTTTTAAAATGATGTAAAAAAATAAAATTAAAAAAAAATTGAAAATTAAAATTAAAAAACGTTCCGCAAATAAACCACCGTGACTTTACGTTTGAAAACCAAAAATTGTGATTGTATTCAACGTTAATTTCAAAAAAAATTCAGAGCCCGAAAACATGGATTAAACGACATTTTTTTTAAAGAAAACTTATCTACATCGATTTTTCTCCCCATAAACTCCCTACATACATTATCATGAATTTCATGATAATCGTTGGAGCCGTTTTCGAGATACGGAATATATATATATATATATATATATATATATATATATATATATATATATATATATGTAGCGGCCTGTTATTATCCCACTGCTGGGAATAGGCCTCTTCTCTCCGTTATAAGAGAGAAGGATTGGAGCTAAGACCTACCACGCTGCTCCAATGCGGATTGGTAGGTTACACATATCTCCGAAATTCTTTAGAGATATGCAGGTTTCCTCACGATGTTTTCCTTCACCGAAAAGCGTGTGATAAATTACAATTATCAATTAGACACATAAGTTTTAATAGAAAAACTCATTGGTGTCTGCCCGGGTTTGAACCCATGATCGTCTTTAGAGATTCACACGGTCGCACCGCTAGACCATCACAGCTTATATTTGCTTATATTTATTTGCTTGTATTTACTTTATCGGGGATTGTAGCAAAATAATTTTATTATTACATTTCTATTATGGATCTCCGTAAAGTAACGCCTGATTCTATCAATTATACTAACAAAATTAAGAACAAGAATAAGATCTTAATTCTTATTCGAAATTTAAATCGTACATCAACGGGCTTCATGAATAATAACCAGTATTATTATATGGACAAGCATCCAACAATATATGCTTCCACAGTAGGCAACATAATTTAATACAGTTCAGTGTTTATTGCGTAACACGAGACGAACATCCTTCCAACACGTAAACACTGCATGCCAATGAACAAATACTAGAAATTATTTATACAGTCAATACTGCACAATACAGTTACAGCTTCAAAAGGCTATAAAAAGCTTTTCACGACTCTTGTGGCGCAGTATAGTGATCTTAGCTATATACTTATGGCCTGCTTTGCCGTGTGGTATCCGGCTGAATAGAATAGTAACACCCTTATTTCTTACCGAGGTGTCGTAAAAAGCGACTAAGGTAAGTTGACCCACCGTGTGGTATCTGGTTTAGTAGAATAGACCACCCTCTTTCTTACCGAGGTGTCGTAAAATATGATTGAGGTAAGTTAACGTCAGGCAGGCGGCCGGTCGTAAAAACGCAGCCAAATCATGTGACAGCATGTTTATAACATGTTGTGCCGTCCCCACTTAGAGTGGGATAAGGGCAGGAGGATGATGATATTTATACAGTCAATACTGCACAATACAGTTACAGCTTCAAAAGGATATAAAAAGCTTTTCACGACTCTTGTGGCGCAGTATAGTGATCTCAACTATAAACTTATGGCCTGCTTTGCCGTGTGGTATCCGGCTGAATAGTATAGTAACACCCTTCTTTCTTACCAAGGTGTCATCAAAGTAGACTAAGGTAAGTTGAGCCACCGTGTGGTATCTGGCTGATTAGAATAGACCACCCTTATTTCTTATCGAGGTGTAAAAGGTGTGTAAAAGGCGACTATGGTAGGTTAACCTACGGAGTGGCATTCGTTTGAATAGAATAGACTACACTCATTTCTTACCGAGGTGTTGTAAAATACGATCAAGGTAAGTTGCCGTCAGGCAGGCGGTCGGTCGTAAAATACCTAGCGAAATCATGTGACAACATTTTTATAACATGTTGTGCCGACTCCCCTTAGAGTGGGACAAGGGCAGGAGAAAGCAAATAGTTACAGCTTCAAAAGGCTATAAAAAGGTTTTCACTATTTTTGTGGCGTAGTAAAATAGTCACAGCTATATGCTTGGCTTCCTACGATCTTAATTCTTGAAAAGCGCTCAAATCAGTATAAGACGGACTAAGTAATTTATTCATTCATTATCCTGCCCTTATCGTTATAAACATGTTGTCAATGATTTGGCTAGGTATTTCACGAACGGCCGCCTGCCATATGCTAACTTACCCTAGTTACCTTTTACGACACCGAGAAGAAAGAGGTTGGTATAATCTACTCAGCCGGATACCACACAACAACTTACCTTTTACGACAACTCGGTAAGAAATGAGGGTAGCTATTCTACTCAACCCTGAAGTACACTATTAACAAGTAAATAAATCCTGAGTCATAACGCATAACAGGTATTTAAATTCATTCAAAATCCAATTAAGCTGACAAAAAAAAGCCTATTTTCCCTGAAGGAACAAACAAAACAAATTATACCGCTCTAAATTTATTTTAATCGCTCTCATATTTTAGTGAATGGAGCAAGAAAAACAATTTGTATTCAAATTTAAATTGTTTTTAGTCATTAGTTTTTTTACATTACTCGTAAGTGGTTTCCTTTTTTTTGTAATATACTCTGTAATTGGCTAAGAGAATACTTAAAGGATTTAAACCGGCTATACATCTAAACTAATATTATAAAGAGGAAAAATTTGTATGTATGTTTGTAATGTTTTCACACAAAAAAAAATACTGGACCGATTTCAAAAATTCTTTAACCATTGGAAAGCTGCATTTTTACTGAGCAATAAAGACTCTATAACAACCGCCGTGTGGTATCCGGCTGAGTAGAATAGACCAACCTCATTTCTTACCTAGGTGTTGTAAAAGGCGACTAAGGTAAATTGTCGTCACGCAGGTGGCTATTTAGAACATGTTTAGAACAAGTTGTGCCGAACACACTTAAGAGTGGGATAAGGGTAGACTAATGTTGATATAAATGATGAGTTAAATTTCCAAAAATATATATAAAAAACGCAAGAAGTATTGTCTAATTCTTATTCGCAATTTTATAAATTTAACAATTAAGACGAACTCATATTAAAATGTAATTTATAAAATCTGATTATTGATTGATTTAAATGATATGCTAAAAAAGCTTCACATGTATGTAAGTATTTGAAACATTTTGAATAGCCAAATGTGCTGAATGGTTGCAAGAATCAGCACAATCAAACGAATACTTTGACGTTATATTCGTACCATTAGTTAACATTGTTATCCCTAGCATATATACATAATTAAACAGAATAAATAACTCCCAGAAACGATTTAGATCGAACAGAAATAGAGCGAACAGAAAGTATATTTTGTGAAAGACACTTATAAATAAAAAGCATGTAAACAATAGAAGCTTAACCCGAATTTGTTAACCACACTTTAAACAACAAAACACGTACAAAAAATGTGATTTCCCATGTGTATTAAAATGGCTTAACGCATGAAAAAGTTCACCGAATTCTTTGATACTTAAAATGTTCAACATAAGGCTTATAACGGCACATAAACCCGTATAAGGTTTTTGCTCCCGAGTCCCGGGAACTATAAAACCTGTTTTTTCGGTGAATACCTTTCACTAAAGATTTCTTTCTCGAAACTCAACGAGGAAATGAGCATTTGAACGAGAAGTTTAAGGAAATAGTTATTCAAAACCAATGAAAAAAAATATTATTATTAAAATAATATTTTCATTAGTTTTGTATTATGGGCCTTCGCAAAGTAACGCCTAATTCTATGAAATAGTTATTCTTACGTTTGCTTCACAGTATAGTTTAGCAATTTAATTTTTGTGCATAAGTAAGTAGCGGCCTGTTACTATCCCACTGCTGAGAATAGGCCTCTTCTCTCCGTTTTTGGAGAGAAGGATTGGAGCTAAGACCTACCACGCTGCTCCAATGCGGATTGGTAGGGTACACATATCTCCAGAATTCTCTAGATATGCAGGTTTCCTCACGATGTTTTCTTCACCGAAAAGAGTGTGATAAATTGCAATTATCAATTAGGCACATAAGTTTTAACAGAAAAACTCATTAGTGTCTACCCGTGGGTTTGAACCCGTGACCTTCTCCGAAAGAGTCGCACGGTGTTACCGCTGGGCTACCACAGCTTGTGCATAAGATACACATAATCATAAAAAAAATTATGATGTATATAATAGACAAAGTAGGAACCGACATAAGCTTGCGGCTCCTGCTTTGCGCAAAAGTATGTAAGACGTTTGTGTGTTTGGGTATTCTATAATAAAATTCCGTAATCAGTTTTAGCCATTACAGCACTTTAAAAATACTGTTAGAAAGAGGCTGATACAGAAAACCTACTATACTGTTGAGGATTATAATATAGAAAATAATGCGTGGATATAGCCACTCTTCGACCCTGTACAAAACAGATGACTAAATGTAATAAGAATTTCTTTCGAAAAGAGCAGCCGCCGAGTTTCTTGCGGGCTCTTCTCGATAGGAACAGCTTTCCGAACCAGCAGTAGAGTTGGCCATTTAAAAGCACTTGTTTAGAAGTTTACTTGAATAAAGATTATTTTGAATTTGAATTAAGAAACATTTGCATTCAATCTTGTTGATAAATTACTGGTAAACAGTGTTTGAATCTCGCCATCTGTTTTGTATCAGAGTCGCGAATAAAGGCAGCTCTTGTAAACGTATTCATTGATGGAAAACGCAAAAATTTCTTCAATAAAACCATGTATATAAATACAATTTTTATTTAGTTGTAACTACATTGAAATTAACGATGAAACTTTAGGAAAACCTTTAGTGGATACCTGTAAATCCTTAGAAAATGATTTGGGAGTAATCTGTCAGTCGGCTTTGGGGTATATCATTAATATCTTCCCTGCAATGAGAAAAGAATAGTCGATTGTGTATTAATGGAATTCTATGTAGGTTTTTTGCTGAAAGTCGAAGGTTTGAGGTGAGGTGAGTTGACCCGCCGCGTGGTATCCGGCTGAGTAGAATACACCACCCTCATTTCTTACCGAGACGAGGTAAAAGGCGACTTAGGTAAGTTGACGTCAGGCAGGCGGCTGTTCGTAAAATACGTAGCCAAATCATGTGACAAAATGTTTCTAAAATAATGAATAAATAAATATATGGGACACTTACACACACGGTCGTCTGTCCCCAAACTAAGAAACTTAATACTTGTGTTATGGTAGACAGACAACTGGTGAATATATACTTATATAATTTTAAATACAAATATACATCCAAGCTCGAAGAATCAACAAATTGTAGTTAGAAAATGTAGGCCCTCGGTGGGAATCAAACCCACGACCCGCGAAGCTGAAGGCAGGGTCACTACTAACTGCGTCAACGAGCTAGTCAACAAATGTTTTTCCGACCCCTCTTAGAGTGGGATAAGGACAGGAGAATGATGACAAGAATGTAAAACTTATATCTATTCTGAATAACTTACAATTGATTGATTATATTAAAACAACTGAGAAACTTTAATATCACAATTCAAATAGGTATACTTCCGATGCCTTCTTATCGTTATAAAAGGCAATAAAAATGAACTAAAATAGTTTATGGTAAGTTGACATGAACCATTACATGAGTCATTAGATGTATGTACGTCGCGAGGAGTTTCCTGACCACATAAATATATAACAATAAATACGGAACCGAAAATTCAAATTTGAGGGTGCTTTAGTTAAATGTAAATGTAAAAGTGTAAAAGTAGAGTAAGTTATCACTAATCTATACTCTATACTAATATATAACTCTGAAGAGTTTGTCTGTTTATTTGAACGCGCTAATTTCAGGAACTACTGGACCGGTTTGGAAATTTCTTTGAATGCAAGATAGTCTATTTATCAAGGAAGGATATAGATATAACATCACACTAAGATAAATAGAAGAGGAGCAGCAATAATAAATAATACAAAAACGGCAAAATTTACGGCTTTCTTTGCGTGCGCTGAGTAAACGGTAAAACTTCAAAAATCTCAAGTTGGTTGTATTTGAAGTTGTATTTTAAAAATCTTCTGTATTCTAAAAATCTTCCCCGGCGTGGATATCAGAGTGTCACAAAATTTCTTCCAGAATTTAACAATAAAATAATTATTATGAGTTAACAATAAGAGATAGAGACATGCTATTCTGGACTTTTTTGTAGTATTTCGGTAGATCTACAATTCTCTAGTACATTACTTAGGTGTATCTCTGTTGGTTTACGCGGCGCACGCGAAGAAAGCTGTCAGCAGGCAAGTTTTTTAAAACTGACTAAATCGACCTTTGAAACACAATTTACGTAAAACCGTAATGTACTATAAACTTAAAGCTTCCAGAAAAATTACACTACCTTTTAGTAAAAACAGTACAAAAATCTGTTAAGTACTTTTTGAGTAAATCGATCACATACAGACAGATTTTGGGGACTTTGTTTTATAATAAGTATAGATAATAAAGACTTCTCAGCTTGCCCAGTTTAGGTATATCTATTTTAGCCAACAACGCGGGTGATGCGCAAACATATTCGTCACGCTAATGTAAGCGGAATCATCGACGCAGGGTTGACGATGACTGTTATTAAAATAAACAAAAATCTATTCCGATACTTGTATTTTTCCGCTAGTCAATTTCAAATATTTATTAAGATCGCATGTGGTGACTGCTTTTTAAATACTGAACCCAAAAAGTCATTTAAATGTGCTGTCAAATTCCATTCTAGAAAATAGTGAGTGATTAAGTTTTAGCAAAAGTAAAATTTTTATGCATATCATGTTTTATGGTTAACAAGCGACACTATTTTGTTTCTATCCTTACTAAAAATTGTTGTAACACGACCTTTTCAACACAATTATTAACGATGCCATGAATTGCATTTATGATTTTAGCGATCTCACGTAGAAAAGGCTACCAAATAAAAGATAACACACCTAACAAGTATTGACACGTTAAGTTAAAAATATTATGTCAGGACGATTCTACCACCAGTTCGGAACGCTGTCACCCACTGAGAAGAACTGGTAAGAAACTCTGCCGTTGCTCTTATCACGAATAGCAATTATTTGAGGTTACATTTTAACAACTCGAATAACTTAATGTAGGTAGACGCAGATTTACTCAATAATATTAAATCGACACGGTCATACTAATTAAGCTTAAGCTGTGGTAGCCCAGCGGTAACAACGTGCGACTCTTTCGAGGAGGTCACGGGTTCAAACCCGGGCAGACACCAATGAGTTTTTCTGTTAAAAACTTACGTGTCTAATTGATAATTGCAATTTATCACACGCTTTTCGGTGAAGGAAAACATCGTGAGGAAACCTGCATATATCTAGAGAATTCTGGAGATATGTGTAACCTACCAACCCGCATTGGAGCAGCGTGGTAGGACTTAGCTCCAAACCTTCTCTCCAAAAACGGAGAGAAGAGGCCTATTCCAAGCAGTGGGAGAGTAACAGGCTGCTATGATGATGATGATGATGATACTAATTAACTCTGCTTGTTTAACCAAGGTTCTAACACGATCTAATCGCGTGTTGTTTAATAATTGTACAAATGAAGCTTTACAGCGAGACTCCAAGTGATGAAACGTTCTAGCCATCTAGGCGTCTAATAACATCTAACACAATATACATAAAACCGTAAAGTACTATAAACGTGGGTACTTGTAATAGTATACTGCCCGCTCCGTTATCAAAAGAAGCTAGGACTTCAGCGGGTTTTATTTATTAGTGAGATGATAATGATGGTAATATGGGAGTGACATAGTCAAAATGACTAAACTCCTTTAAAAAAAAAATAGAATTAAAAAAAAAAGTACTATTAACCTAAACCTTCCGGAAGAATTGTAATACGTTTTACGTAAAAACCGTACAAAAATCCATCCACATAGGCACGTAGGCAGGCAAGATTAATGGCCAAATGATTATTAGATACAGCATACAAAATATTTGTAATGAATGGAGTCACTGCAGTGACGTAATCTCTGAGAGACGCTATAAAAACTTCCTTTACCATCCTTAAATATTTATCATAAAAAACTACTAAAATATTTACAATAGTTGGTAACCCTACCCAATATTTACGTAATAGAGACTTGCTACCTAGCAACACTGTGTAAGGTGCATGATAGCATGTCATTAGACAATTTAAGGTGTTCATGTTTTATATACTTTCTATATATTATTTACACACTAGTATATTGAAAACTGACTACTCGTCATTATATCGGAGTTCCCCGACTAAACTAACCCTATATAATGATTTTTGAAACTTCCGGTTTTCGTATAACAAATTAATTGTTAACAGAAATGACGTGTAGCAGCAATCCGCACTACAAGATTTCTCATCATCTTCCTACCCTTATCCCACTCTAAGCGGGGTCGGCGCAACATGTTATAAAAATGCTGTAACACAATTTGGCTGCGTTTTCACGACCGGCCGCCTGCCTGACGTCAACTTACCTTAGACGTATTTTACACCTCGGTAAGAAATGAGGGTGGTCTATTCTACTCAGCCGGATACCACACGGCGGGTCAACTTACCTTAGTCGTCTTTTACGATATCTCGGTAAGAAATGAGGGTGGTCTATTCTATTCAGCCGGATACCACACGGCGGGTCGACTTGCTTAAACGCCTTTTACGACACCTCGGTAAGAAATGAGGGTGGTACTATTCTATTCAGCCGGATACCACACGGCAACTTTTTTAGGATGTATCATTTTTTTAATTTACTTTTCTACAAAAGTAAATTGATTAGCCACTACTGCCTAATCAATAAATCTGCATGCTTAGTATGGGTACAGTGTAGTGTGCCGATGTATGCGTATGTGTGTATGTGTGTTTGTGTGTGTATGTTTGTGTGTGTATGTGTGTTTGTATGTGTATGCAGTTTAAAAACACTGTTAAAAAGAGGCTGATACAGAAAGCCTACTATACTCTTGAGGATTATTTAGAAGATAAGAATGTGTGGATATAGCTCTCTTTGAGCCTGTACAAGACAGTAACGACATAATGTAAATAGTATTAAGAATTATATTTTTAAAAGAGCAACCGCCGAGTTTCTTGATGGCTCTTCTCGGTAGGAACAGCTTTCCGAACCAGCAGTAGAGTTGACGATTCAAAAGCACTTGTTTACAAGTTTATTTGAATAAAGAATATTTTGAATTTGAATTTTGAATTTATGTGTGTATGTGGCCACTCCCTCCATAAACAATTTAAAAAATATGCATTGAAGATATTAGTCCGGAACTACTTATTTACATGTGTCATACATAACGAGTACTGGCGTACAAATTAGCACAAACCGACTCGATTTATTTTTATCACAATACACAAAGGATGACCTAATATATTGCCGACGGATCTATTTAAATAAACCTTGCGTTAAAACCTTCAAAAACTTCCATTTTTAAAATATGACATGTTTGTGATAGGCTCTACTAGTCTTTATTACGTTAACAAAAAGACTTAAATTTTGAAAATTATGTGCTTGTGTAAATAAACCTCAATAATATAAAACTTAATAGACTATTTGGAATTATGTACATTTAATAACGATAAAAAAGTGACGAAATGATTTCGAATTAAATGTTGTGTAGTTTAAGATAAGAGACCCATAACATATTTTGAGTTTAACGATTGTTAAAGCACTAGCGTGGTTTTCTATAGCATTCTTGGGAAACGCCATAACGCACTTACCAAAAAAAAATCTTCATTATATTTTATTCCTTCCTTTCATATATAAAATAAGTAAATTAAGGTACTAAATAATTGTTATTTTAAAATTTAATTTAATTGTATTAGCAATGGGCTGTGCTTTATTAGGAGTGACCATGAAGGTTGGTCGCTGACTAAGGGCTTTATAAGAAAGCTCAGAGTCACTCAGCGAGCGATGGAGCAATTTGTTTGGAGTATCTCTGCGTGATCAAATAAAAAATGAGGAGATCCATGGAAAACCAAAGTCACCGACATAGCTCAAAGTATCGCGAAGCTGAAGTGGCGATGGGTTGGGCACATAGTGCGGAGAACCGATGGGTGTTGGGGTGTCAATTTGTATGAATGGCGAACCAGCACCGAAAACGCAGCGTCGGTAGACCCCTACAAAGTGGACAAACGACCTTAAAAAGGTCGGAGGGAGGCACTGGATCCAAGCGGCACAAGATCGTGTGATATAGAGATCCCGTTAAGAGACCTATGTCCAGCAGTGGACGTCCATTGGTTGACGAAGAAGAAGTTTAAGCAAAATATTTTTCAAATATTTCCTTACATTCACAGTAATAGAGACAATAAAGTAAGAAGTAAATAAAAAAAGAACTAAAATACAAAATGTCATATGCAAGAATATATATTTATTTATTCAAATAATACGCCTTTTTTCCCCACCAAATTTTATAGAAGCAGAAGTTACTGTGCGGAATTCCATATTATAGTAGTTACAATAAAATTATTTTGCTGTAATACATGGATTTGTGATACGTGTGGTGACTTGTCCTGCATGTATGGGATATGTGATTGATGCCTGCTTCATACACTTAGCATATAATTAGATTTATTTGTTTTTTCTGGTACATTTAGTACATAGAGTTGAATAAATTATTTTTCATTTCATTTCATTTCATTACATATATTCTCGTAACAAACGAGGATTACAGAAAAATAATTCTATTTTAACTTCTTCCCACCAAATTTATATAACATATTGGGTGAATTATTACTCTGTCCCGAAACTATTCCCAAAAAAAAAAAAACCATACCTTTACGTCTTCCAAAAGGTCCGCAAAACGAATTTCCCTTGCCAATAATACTGTCATCGATATATTTGATCAATTTCCCAGCATCCTCAGCTTTGTGCTCGCCGGAAAAGCACCATCTCGATGGCAGATCTTCTTGCATTGATTCAGATTTTCCTTTTGTACCTCTAGATTTTTTCAAAACACTCGTCATATTAACGACACATTACACAATAAATTTGCAATCACTTAAGTCACGACACCTGTTTAAGTTTATTCAGTATTTATTCGAAAAGCCGTACGATATTCCGTGATACGCGGTAATCGCTCTAACAAATGAGACGTCGTCTCTATATTACCTCATCGAGCGAATGACGCCAGCCTTGTTTGTACCCGGTGTAGTACTACTATACCGTAGTGAACAGCGGTGTCGCCGTAACGACGCACATCGCCGCAATTTCAGGGTTACCATGTTTTAAATTTTCTACTATTTAGAAGATTTTCAGTTATCTTCTTTTTTTAATATTTTACGGAATATTACTCACTTTACGTATAAGATTTTCAAGGTTAGATTATATACTTAACCAATCCATCTGAATAAATAGTTTGCAGTTCTTATGCAATGCAGTCGTGGCTAGTTCAGCCAACAAAGTTATACTACAAGTGATTTAATTATGAGTACCTGGGTGACTGGCCTTTTTAAAATATATAAAAAAACAAGAGTTGTAGATACGTGGAACTCGAATCCGGGTTAAGAACTTTATTGGTCCGCATGTTACTATTAGGCTATCAAAGCATTAAATTGGACAGCTAAAATTATCATTGCAATTCAATTCTACATTTTACATATTTATATATACATGATTAACTTATTTAATATATTAAAATACATGCCGGCCCAGTATTTGCAAATAAATGCTTTTTTTATTTGATCTGAGTTAACAAAAATCGGTCAAAATTATTAATTATCAAGAAAATATTACAAAATGATGATACTCTTTAGATATTTTATATGGAATATAGAAAAGAAAGTTATTACAACTTTTTGTTATTAAAGTCACTTTATAGCGTTTGGATGCGTTCACTTTATATTTCGTGTCACAAAATTTAAGAAATTTCCTATCTTTAATGTAAAGTGAAACGAGTTTTCCCGCTGAAAATTAAATAGAGAAAATCCGTTGCCATGACAGCAGTATCTTATTAAATCTTTGAGCGCGAATACATTTATATATTTCGTACATTCGACTTTATAGTGAAAATTTTCGGGACTCAATAAAATGTTAAAGTTGCAAATTGCAAATGCTCAAGACCGGAAGGAAGCCCAAAATAGAGAAAGGAGAAGACAATGCGAGTTGGAAAGAAGATCCCGGATTTTCAATGCCAGGAACAGAAAGATCGGTGTAAGAATAACAAAATTTTGATAAAATTTGGTATATAAAATAAACATATAGGATATGTAAAAAATTTGCTATTTTTTTCGGGAATGGGTAAAATCAAATATTGCTATCCTGAGGGTAATTACGCCGTGTGGTATCCGGCTGAATAGAATAGTACCTCCCTTTCTTACCGAGGTGTCGAAAAAGGTGACTAAAGTAAGTCGACCCGCCGTGTGGTATGCGGCTGAATAGAATAGACCACCCTCATTTCTTACCGAGGTGTCGTAAAAGGCGACTAAGGTAAGTTGACCCACCGTGTGGTATCCGGTTAAGTAGAATAGACCACCCTCCTTCTTACCGAGGTGTCGTAAATACGACTAAGGTAAATTGATGTCAGGCAGGCAAATCATGTGACAACATGTTTATAACATGTTGTGCCGACCCTACTTAGAGTGGGATAAGGGCAGGAAGATGATGATACTGAGGGTGACACAAGAAACAAACAGGCACAGCAGTTTATGTATTAACTTGCGGGCACCAAAAGTTTACATATATAAATATATAAATATATGGGACACTTACACACGGTCATCCGTCTCCAAAGTAAGTAACATACTTGTGTTATGGGTGACAGACAACTGGTGAATATATACTTATATATTTTTTAAATATATACTTAAATACAAATATACACCCAGGCTCGAAGACCACCAAATTCATTTATAGAAAATGTTGGCCCTCGGCGGGAATCGAACCCGCGACCCGTGGAGCTGAAGGCAGGGTCACTACCCACTGCGCCAACGGGCCAGTCATTCTCATACATATATTCTATTCGCAATTTTTAGGTCGATTTGCCATTTCTCGAGCGGCAGGTGGCTGAAAAGCGCGCCGAGCGTGAAGAACAAGAGAGGAAAAATCTGGCCTTTGCTCAGCAAATGATCAAAGACAGTAACCTTGCTGTGGTTCTTGAGGCACGAGAACAAGAGGTATTGACCAGTATGTATTTAACTATAGAAAAGGCCATAATCTACTTAGGTATTTCTTAACACTATGTGTTCCGTAGAATTAGCACAAACTACTTTTCTTTTCATTTTCAATAGAATATAATATATAAAGTGTAACTCCCTATGCTCAACAAGCGCCATCTAGCGTGCGATCTCAGTTGCCTCTGATATTTCGAGTGAAGTGTTTCTTGGCGGACGCGCACGCATTTACATAAAACAATATTCCATAATTCAACATAGCACAAAGCTTAAAATCACCAAAAGCCTATGCATATAAACATATAAAAAGGGGATCTCCGAGGAAGATAATTCTGGAATAAAGGTGAGTTACACTTTATCTTCCTTCAATAGATTCATTATTCGATTTACCATACACTATGGTCGTCTGGTTGACCTCAAAAAGGTCGTGAGGAGACGCTGGATACAAGCGGTACAAAATCGTGTGTAAAAGATCCCATGAAGAGACCTATGTCCAGCAGTGGACGTCCATCGGTTGAATAAGAAGAACTACTTTTATGACACACTGAATCTCACGCAAAGCCGCTGGTTTAACTAGTAGTATTATATGAAAAAGTATCGGTATCAATGTCAGTGGCAGGCGACGTGACGGTCAAACTAATTACCTATATTGAAAAGGGGGAGATTTCATTCCACCCACTACACAACTTCAGATGGAAAAGTTTTAATCTCTTTATAACTTCACTCGAGCGAAGCAATTTTCAATTTACTTCACTCACAGTTTGCGGAATTTTTATAAAATTCTAAGTAAACTTGTCGAATTTTCGAAACTCATTCTCCTGTCCTTATCCCACTTTAAATGGGATGTTATAAACATGTTGTAATTGGCTACGTATTTTACGACCGGCCGCCTGTTTGACGTCAACTTACCTTAGTCGCCTTTTACAAAATCTCAGTAAGAAAGAGGGTGGTCTATTATATTCAGCCGAATACCACTCAGTGGGTTGACTTACCTTAGTCGCCTTTAACGACAGCTAGGTAAGAAATGAGTTTAGTCTATTCTACTCTGCTGGATACCATATGACGTAATTTTCGATACTGATAAGCGTTATGATATTATAGCCATTAATGTTTTTCATTCTACCTTTCTTTCTCCATCCATAAGAAGTAGTATGTCACTGCTTTACTTAACTAACTTTAAGACATTTTTTATGGCACTGCGGCAAAGATTACACTGAAAAAGCGGTTTAGAATTACTTGTAACTGTCGTAATGGATGTGTGGAGTGCTTGTGTTATTTGGCGGTGTTGGTTTTAATGGTTTGTGGTGCAGTTACTAATCCTACATATAATGTATACTAAGGGCTCATTGTGATTCTTATACTTAGCATTTTATAGATTTTCTTAACTAACGCGAATTATAACAAAATAATTATGTAGTGTATGTGGTTTGAAATGTGTGATTATTACTTTAATAATAATAATAAATAAATATATAGGACACTTACACACACGGTCGTCCATCCCAAAAGTAAGTAACTTAATACTTGTGTCATGGTAGACATACAACTGGTGAATACATTTTTACATGCATACTTCAAAACAAATATACACCCAGACTCGAAGATCAACAAATTCATTTATAGAAAATTTTGACCTTCGGCGGGAATCTAACTCGCGACTCGCGGAGCTGAAGGCAGGGTCACTACTTACTGCCCGGTACAACGGACCAGTCACTTTGTATATTAACATACTCAATACTTAAATATATCATACATACATCAATAATTAATATAAATAGTCTCTAACGCACCAATTCATTAACAAGTTGCTTGCACTTCGTTTCCAGGAGCGTCGTCGTATCGGCGAAGAGATAGACAAATTTCGTCAGAATTACCAGCGTAAAGAGGACTCCCGTGAGTTCGATCTAAATAATCCAAATGTCCTGAAGATGCAACTGCCACCTCGGGCCTCTGACGGCGAGCCGGTTGGGATGTCCAGTGCGCAGAAGTAAGCATTATTCCTCAACAGAAGAACAATTCTTCTGCTGTCGAAAGCACCTTTTTCTATTCTATTGTAGGAGCTTAAATGTATGTCCTCATGACAAAACAAGACAGTAATACTCGCACCGCGGCGTCCGTAACACACGCGGCGAACAAATACTCGTATATAAACCGCCTCGTTGTAGTTTTCATTCAGTATCACTCCATCAGTTCACGTCTATACTGGTCCCAAGACCAGCCAGGGACTAAAAATCGTGACATTGGTGACAGATTGGACTTATACCCAGATTGGACCAAGAACGGTGACACTATTATATTGCTATTTCTGGATAGATGTTGAATACATCTATCACAAAACTATATAGAATATGGAACAGACAAATAAAAAATAACTCACCGCTACTTTAAAACGTCAAGCTCCAAACATTGGCGGAGATATCATACTCATGGCTTTTGAATCGGTCACATACAGAGGAAAGCTTTTGGAGACTTTATTTTATAATAAGTATAAATATAGTTTTTTTTTCTCAAAGGAAAACCTAGATACTTTAACCGTTTATGGTAGCTCTTTATATAAGTTTCAATTTCAATAATTTCATCAATATTGTTCTAGCAGATAAACGTGGGTACATGTTTGGAATGTAACATGTATATGTTTATACACAGATTTGAAGGCGAAGACCTTGAATACGAAGAACGTAAAAAGATAATGGCCGCCCAGAAGAACGCTTGGTTGGAGCAGCAAGTTCAAGAACGTAAGGCTGCTCAGGAGGAACGCAAACAAGCGGAAGCTGCTTATATGGTATGTTTTTTAGTCAGGAAAACTCGTTGTGTCGTCACCGCCCGATATGGACGAGCGGAGGGTATGTCGGAGTGTTCCACCACGCTGCTAGTAGCGGGGACATGGTACCGTTGGACACACTGCCCGCATCCCCGTCAGCAGCGGCTCTGTCCGAGTACTCTGCTCTGGAGAGCGGCATCTCCGGATCGAAGCCTTCCTAACACTGGCCTCTCCCTCCGCAAATCGACACATCGGGAGCACAAGACGCATCGACCGCCTTGAGGACCTAACTCCAGCGAGTCCGATGAAAACACGTTTGGATCATTCGGAGGTCCCTGTTAGAGCGGCAATCGACGGCTTTCGGCGTCGTCGGCGTGGAATGGATCCAGGGACTCTATTTCACGAATCAAATCCATCGCCTCCTTCCGCGTTACGTTCTCGCAGAAGGAGGCCATCGCTGCCCACGATCCTTCCCTGTCCACCATGGCACGAACCACATTGGGTGAAAAGAGATCGTGCCCCTCCTCAGCTACGAACTCCGCCCGCTGAACCGTTTAAGCTGGGCAATCTGCGAGCGGGTGTCCACGACGGACTCTAGGCACTCACCGGACGAACTAAATCCAATCTTAAAATAATGCCCCAGAGATAAAAGAGTCGAATATCCCCGTTTGCTTTCTCTTTATTTACGATGAACATATTTTAGGTTGGCGTAGCCAGCAGCCAGCTAGCAGTTTAGATCGTTTTAATTTTTTTGTTATTGCGAGCATGTTATTGTTATTATATTTCTTAATTATTTAAATTTTTTTCAGATGGCAATAAGAGCAAGGGACGCACGGGCAGGCGAGCTCGACAAAATGGAGAGAGAATGCCGATACCGTCTGGGCCAGGCTAATCTGCGCTACAACGAAGCATTGGTATCATAATGTTAAGAAATATATATTACTAATAATAAAATTACTTTTGGATTACATTCACGATAAAGTAAAATAGAAAATATATCTACCTTTACGATTAATGCATTACGATTTTGTTCGTGGAGCCTATCCTCCTGATGATGCTTCGGTTTCGGGTCGAAACGATCGTAGAGGTTGTGGTAGTGAGCGTGTGTAGTGCTTGTATGAAGTGTTGGTGTTGGCGGCGTCTTGTGATACGTATGGCGGCTTGTCCTGCATGTATGTGGTATGTGATTGTTGCCTGCTTCATATACTTAGCATTGCATGTATTCTCTTAACAAACGCGGATTACAGCAAAGTAATTTTATTGTAACTTCTGTGCTATGGAGTTCCTCAAAGTAACGCTTCCCTCTATAAATCATCGATCTTTAGTACACACAACGACTTCTCCTTTAGATATACGATCTGAAATCCTGTTACAGGCGGCTGAAAAGAAACAATTGGAACAGATAATGAAGGAACAGGAAGAAGCGGACAATGCCGCTGAAATGTTCAACAACTTGACATCTGACATGCTCACTGAAAACCCTGACGTGGCCAAGAGCGCTCTTGGAAAAGACAGGTAGTTGCTCATTATCAAATTCAAAATGTTCTTTATTCGAGCAAACTTGTAAACAAGTGCTTTTGAATCGTTAACTCTACTGCTGATTCAGAAAGCTGTTCCCACCGAGAAGAGGCAGCAAGAAAACTAAGTGGTTGCTCTTTTTAAAATAATACTTATGAATAGGCTGATGGGCTGCAATAGTGGCAGAACTCAAAAATCATGTTTTGAAATAAATTGGCTTAAAGTTTTCATTACTCCAGGAAATGTGTAAAAAATGTTTTAGTTTGATTAAACGAACGTTCTTATACTGAACTATGTATAGAGTTCTGCCAATTTATTTAATTTGACTTGTATGTATGTTTGTATGTGAAGGTGGGAATCGCGCAAGTTAAATTTGATTCATTCCCGGTGTCCGATTGAGCTGTTTTTACATATTGGTCCAGTCTCGATAACAATACAAGTTTATTATTAAGATGATCTGATGATTGTGCTAGGATTCCCTCCAAACCACGGAACTCCTCAACGGTTAACAGTAGAGACATGAAATAAAATAAAATAAATATATATGGGACACTTACACACACGGTCGTCCGTCCCCAAAGTAAGTAACTTAATACTTGTTTTATGGTAGACAGACTGGTGAATATATACTTATATATATTTTTAATACATACTTAAATACAAATATACACCCAGGCTCAAAGGCCAACAAATTCATTTATAGAAAATGTTGGCCCTCGGCGGGAATCGAACCCGCGACCCGCGGAGCTAAAGGCAGGTGGGCAGGTCACTACCCACTGCGCCAACGGGCCAGTTGAATGTATCCAGTCGAAAAAATGTTTAAAAGCTAAAAGAAAGCTTTTAAAAAAATATATTTTTAACTTGACTTGTTATATGTCTTATTACAAAGTGCAATAGAACATAGGATAGGGGGATAGGCTTTTACTATTTTGTTATACTTTATTTTATTATTTTAACTATAACTTAATGAAGAAAAAAAAGATTTTCAGTACGACTATCGAGCTTAAATTCAAATAGAAATTTAAAACGTTGTTTGATCAAGTAGACCTTTAAATGAAATTTGAAATATATCTTTCCAGGGCCATTGGTTTTATGTACAAAGGGATGAACCAAGAAGAGTTGAAAAAGTTTTACGCTGCGCAGAAAGAGCAAATGGTAGCTGCAAAGGTGATAAAATTGAATTGAAAATTGCATCAATATTGGGCCAGCGAATTAGCCGTGAAAGCATAACACAAACATTCGCATTTATAATATAGAATAATTTAGGACAGATTTTAATAGTAATGTTTAGTTTAGGAAATTGTTTGTCTACAACGGTATATTTTGTAATTAAAGGCGAAGCGGGAAGCGCAGGAGAAAATGGAAGCGGAATGGCAGGCGCTCGCCAAATCTATACAAAACGAAGTTGCTAGACAAGACATTCAAGACCAGAGGAAGAGGAGGTAAGGAATTACACATATCCATGGGCATAGCAAGGTATGGGCAGAGGGGTTGGTAAAATGACAAAGTAAAACTTTATTAAGCTAAACCCTATAATTCATTTTAACCCCAATACTAATGTGCGATACACTTATGTTTAAAACCATCATCTTCCTGCCCTTATCCCACTCTACGTGGGGTCGGCACAACATGTTATAAACATGC